>OY728161.1:1420018795-1421218795 GCA_963277665.1 Viscum album
GAAATCACTCTCCGTATTGAAAATCTTCCTTCGATTATGTACAAGTGCATGGAGGAGGATGAATCTTATTTAGAACTAATATTTTAAGAAATGGATATTATTACCCTATGAGAAAGAGTATCTATCTCAAATTATTGATTCTAAGGAAAATATCATACTTGAAGTCATACCCATTGTGATGGAATATGTTGATGTGTTTCTCGAGGAATTTCTTAGTCTTCCTCCTAGTCGAGAGGTTGAATTTTCAATTGATATTATACCTGGGGAATTACTATTATCTAAGACTATATATAGAATGGTTGTTGTGGAACTTGAGTAGATTAAGAAACAACTATAGGAGAATCTGGATAAAGGGTTTATATTCCCAATTTCTTCACTATGGGGTTAACGAGCCCTTTTACTTAAGAAGAAGGATGGGTCAATGTGAATTTTCATAGATTATTGTGAGCTCAACAAGATCACAATAAATAACAAGTATCCTATGCAATGGATTGATGACTTGTTAGATTAGTTTCATAGATCACAATACTTTTCCAAGGTGGATCTGTGATCGGGATATTACCAAGTTTGGGTGAAGGAGGATAATACCAATACTACTTTTCATACGAGGTACGTGCACTATGAGTTCATAGTGATGTCTTTTGGGCTCACTAATTCTTATTAAATCTTCATGAACTTAATAAATATAGTATATATAGATTACCTCAATAAATTTTTGGTAGTATTTATAAATGATATACTAATATACTTCAAAATAAAGGAGGAGCATGATGAGCATCTGAACATTGTGCTAAGAACCATGTGAAAGTAGAAGCTTTATTCTAATTAAAAATGTGTGATTTTTGGTTAAAGGAAGTCTCATTGATGGGTTAAACCATCACAAGTAATGAAATATCTATGGACCCTTAAAATATATAAGTAATATAAGGATGGATAAGGCCAACATTTGTGATATATATTCATATTTTTCTTGGATTAGTTGTGTACTATTGTTGATTTTTGAAGAAATTGATCATGATTATCAAACCCTCTAACCAATATAACTTGTAAGTGAGTAAAGGTTTCTTGGAATGATGAATGTAAACATAGCTTAAAGGAGTTCAAAATTATGATTATCATTTCCCATGTGCTCACACTACCTACAAGTGGAGAAATTTTCATGGTATTCAATGATGCTTCGAATAAGGTCTTGGGTTGTGTGTTAATGCATAATGAAAATGTCATAGCATATGATTCATTGTTGTTGAAAGTTAATGAACAGAACTACCACATTCATGCTCTAGAGATAGCTGCAGTGATATTCACTTTAAAAATATGGTGTAATTATCTCTTTGGAGATAAGTCTGAAATATATACGGATCAAAAAAGTCTCAAGTATATATTTACATATAAAGAGATGAATATGTGCCAATGAAGATGTTTAGAGTAGATCAAAGACTACAACTTCTCAATTCATGACCATCTAGATAAAAATAATAAATTAGAAGATTATCTAAGTAGAAAGGATCCATAAATTCTATCATTGATGAGAATTGAGAAGGATTTAATCTTTATAAACATAAAGAGGATGGACATGGGAATAATAAAGGAAGAAATATCATTCATACATTCACAAATTATTTCTCAACTGTCTCTTTTGTAAAAGATGAGGATTCTCAAAGAGATAATGTGGGAATTCAAAAGAAAGTGGAAACTATAAGAAAATAGAAATTATCAGAGTTCAATGTTAATGAAAAATATGTTGTATGATTTAGTTCAAGACTATTTTTACAATAAAATCTTAAGTTAAAGAAGGATATGTTGGATGATGCACATAGCTCAACCTTCTCTATCCATCCTAGAAGAACAAAAATGTATCGAGATCTCAGAGAACAATATTAGTGGGACAATATTAATAAGGATATCATAGAATATACATCAATATGTATTGTATGTTAGTAAGTGAAGTTAGAAAGGAAAAATATAAGGGGATGATGCAACCATTACCCATACCTACATTGAAATGGGTAAACATCACTGAGGACTTTTCCACTAGACTTCTGAAGACATCCAAAGGAAATAATTCTATCTAGGTTGTGTTGGATTGTCTTACAAAGACAGCACACTTCATTGTGATTCATAAGGATTTATTACTAGATCAAATTGCATGGATATACATCAGAGAAGTGGTGAGGCTTCATGTAGTACCAATTTCAATTGTATCTGATCAAGATTTGAGATTCACATCCATTTTCTAGAAAAGTATTCCACATTCTCTAAACACTAAACTAAACTTTAGTATGGAATTTCATCCTAAAACTGATGGATAGTCTGAGTATACTATTCAGACATTGGAATACCTGTTGAGAGAATGTTATATGAACTTTAAAGGATGATGGGATCAATATCTTCATCTGGTCTAGTTATCTTACAACAATAGTTTTCACTCGAGTATTGAAATATCCCCATATAAATCCCTTTATGGGCAGAGGTGAAGAACAACTACATGTTGGGATGAATTTAGAGAACACAAACTGCTAGTTCTTGAAATGGTCGAGGAAATGTTGTAAAAGGTTAAGACCATTCATCATCACATCAATGCTGCTTAGAGTTTACATAAGACCTATTTTGACAACCGTTTATGAGACCTAGAGTTTGATGTTAGAGACATGGTATTCCTCTATATATCTACATTGAATAAATTCATGAGATTTATAAATAAGAGAAAGTTTATTCCAATATACATCTCCTTCTTTGATATCCTTGATCGCATCGGAGTGGTGGCCTATCGACTAGCACTCCTACCTAACCTATATCAAGTACATTATATATTTCATGAATCCCTATTGATGAAGTAAATACCAGAACCCTCACATGTACTCAATCCAGGGGTGGTACCATTGGATAATGATCTCTCATATGAATATTTTTTGAATAAGATCTTAGATCGTAGAGACAGATTTCTATGAAATAAAATAATGCAACTGGTCAAGGTGTTGTGGAGAAACCAAAATTTTGAAGTATTGAAATGGGAACTAGAGTATGTTATGAAACATTTCTTCCCTCATCCTTTTTAGTGTGGGAAATGAAAAATTCAAGGGTGAAGTTTCTTAAGGGAGGGATATTGTAACATCCTGAACTGTTATAAATAAAATTTCCCCTTATGTTTTAATTAAATGTCTTATTATATAATGTGGTTATAAAAAACACATTAACTTATTTGGTATTATTATATACTATTTAAATTATCATTTAGAATCATTAACATTGATAATATATCTATTGAATAGTGATCATGTGATTAGTATAAATATAGATTTTTAACAAATCCAATTGACACAGAAAAAAGATGTGATAGCCTCAATCAGTAGGATCATACCCGATTAATCCCATTTATCGAAGCTCAAAAGGGAGATAGAATATTGGGAATTTTATCTTGACCAATTCCAAGATGAGATCTAATAACTTAATCATGATCATAACTATTTATGGGAGATGTTCATGCTCATTGAGATCACATCCCAAACCTTGTACACCGAACCACCCCATAAAAGTCTCATCATTGTGCACCTTACTCTTAGAGTGTTTATTATTGTATTAAAGGGATATGTATCAATACCATATCAATATAAGTATGTGAAAAATTTTATATAATAATTAATATATTTTCATCCTAGTATTTTTACATTATAAATGATTTTTATTTTGAAAAAATAAAACACAAATAGTATTTTTCTTTAATATTCAAATTCAATTATGGAATTTATTTTTATGAATTAATGGATTTTTAAAATAGATAATATTTTAATAAAATACTATTATTAAATATTTTTTATCAAATAGATATGATTGTATAATTTTTATAGAGTCAAATGTGATTTTTATAAGGGTTCAAAAATTGTTATTGTCAAAAAACCCAGTATTTCTCAATAAATGTCAATTATTTTTTAAAAAGTGAAAATGAACATATTTAGAAAAATGTTTATATAAAATGAATATTATTTTTTGAATCATAATTTGTAAATTATTCTATAAAAAATTTTCATAATTTTCTATGATAGTCTAATTTTCGGGTAAAAATTAAATACTGTATAAATATAATTTGTGTATTTTGACATCATAATGACCCAAGTGTGTTGTAATAAAAAATATAAAATCTATCCATAACCAAATATATGATTTAAATTTAAAATAATTTTATTTTATGTTTATTTTATTAATTTTATAAATCAATTATGAATCCTCCAAAACCATTAATATATTTTACGGTTTTAACAACCTTTCTTTAAGAGTATGACTCACTTCTAAATAAGTAAGGGTATTATTTTATTAATTTTGGAACTTGGACTTATAAAATATTTAAAACCACTCCCATTTTTTAGAAACCATGGGTAAGAAATCATGGGAAGGTTTGTGGTTTTGGCTATTTTATTTTATAGAGTCCAAAACCTAAGTTTGAGAAATATTAAAGAAATTCTCACTCATTTCATATATAAAACCACCCAAGATCCAATTTATCTTCACTAAAAATAATTTGAACACATTATTATTTTGACCTTCCCTCTCTGGAGTCATCCCATGTTTCCCTAAAGCTCTCAATAGGATCCTCTCAAGCATTTTGTGTCACATAGTCAAGTAAGGGATCCTCACCTTCTCTTATTTATTCAAGTTTTTTCATTATCTTTTGTATTATATATCCAATTAATAATGTTTGTATATATATTTAAATGTCCCAATTACTTCCCATTTGATTTCAAAATGATGAGATACCCCTTTTCTCCCATAAAACCATTTTATTATTTTCTAGGTGACGTCATTATGCTACTGAAATTTCATCGTGATTTTCCATGCCAAAACAATTGTGCAGTTAATACCATACCCATTTCCTATCAATGGTGTCCACCTTTATACATTTATACTTATTTGACTTGGGACATAAATTTATTTATTTCACATTCCATTATCATGGAATAAAATATGATGATGAATGAATCCATATTTCAGGATCTCTGTTTGTACACTTAAGCATGAGAATGAAATGAATATGATGGATGCACCTAGAATTATATAGCACTCCAATGAACTGAGTAATGTTTAGTCTCATAATAATTCATATTGGGATAGGGAGGGAACCTGGTTACTTTATGTAACTTTCATCATCATGATGTCTTTGTGGTCAGCCTTGGCCTATGATTATGATTCAGATTTTTAAGATGTTGTCACATTTCCCATGTTTCCTTTAATATTATCATGTTATATCATGTCTAATTGTGCATGATTATGATTAATAATCTTTTAATCCCCATTGATATTCCTATTTTATAACATGTATTATTATATTCATGTTATGCCATGTTTATTACCTTACCTTTCTTGATAGATCACCATTTTCTTATTTATGTCCCTAGGTTATCCCATTTAGTTTTAAGTGCGAGTATGTTAAGGAAGTTTTCAATAAAGATGATATTTTTATTATTTTAAATGGTTATGTAATTTACATAATTCCCAAAAAAATAGAATTCTCAATCTTCTAGGTTATATTATGTGTACTATTATATAATGAATCAAGTATTAATTTGAAATAAAGAGAAGGGTTATTATAGACAGACATCAAATTCTCCATCTAATAAAACTCATAAACTTCTTAAAATAAAAATATTTTATATAAAGATAAAAGAAATTAGAAACATATAGATCTAATATAATTTTAGGCCTCAACTCTAATACTATTTTAGGTTCCCTATGAACATGTACAACCACACTAAGAGGGGATAAATCAGTGTGGATACATTTTTATCAAATCTATTATCTTTTTATTCGAACCTCCATACCTGTTTGTATGAATGGATATTTTTCATATCAATCAACACATTCACACCATTTATAAGGTATAAATATAAAAGAGATAACATAACATGACATAACTTTTCCCAAAGGGGCACGTGTTGTGACTCCCCAAGCCCACCTCTAGTAGGCCAGGGGATGGAAACTAGTGTTGAGTAGGCATATCACTAACATGGGTGGAATTAGCCTAAGTACTTGTATAAACGCACACATCTATAAGCTTATACAATGATGAAATGTAAAAACAACTGAACAATGATGAAATTCATATATCTAAATCCCACAAATAGAGTACAATATAAATTAAATGAAAATAAATAGGGAAAAATACAATCCCACCATAAAGAGTCTGAAAACAATCCCAACCTGAAAGTAAAATTGGAATTACTATCAGAATACATAAAGAACACACCTCATCCTTTTCGGTCTCACTAAGAACCTTTTAGTCCAGGTATTTATAAGACTCTATCAAAAGTTTGATCATATGCACAAGACACAACATGTATGGGTGAATCTCATGCATGTGTGAGTATAACAATACTTAGTAGAAAACCCTAAAACAGAAAAGTATACAAAAAAGGAAAATATAGTCAGCTCGACACAAGTATATTTCTATAGTAAATATAATAATAATATCTAAAACAGTACTTAGTATGGGTGAATCTCATGCATGTGTGAGTATAACAATACTTAGTAGAAACCCTAAAATAGAAAAGTATACAACAAACGAAAATATAGTCAGTTAGACACAAGTATATTTCTATAGTACATATAACAATAATATCTAGATATACACAAAAAGACAAATAGTTTAAATGTAATTCACAACTGTAGTATACTGGACTAGTATTCTGGCTTGCAAATTCCATAATCACTCATCTAGGATAACATACTTTAGAGTTTGATAGCACTGAAGACATCCTTCTGAGACGTAGTTATCTTCATTTATCACTATTATAAGTACACGTTGAAGGTTTCAAAAGATATGATATATATATATATATACGAGGATCACTACCAAGGATATGGGATTATACTAATAAATAAATATGGATTAATCCTCTAAGTATAGTATCGGTGCCCACGTAGTGTTAGTCATGACAATACCAAGAACTCCACCTAGGGAATGAAGATGAATATAGGATCTCACTCCAGGTATCATGGAAGTATTCTAACAAATTTATCTAAGGAGTCCTATTGAAGGGATAATTGTCCTAGGAGTAGGAGATGATTCCATACTAACCCTTAGGGAAAGGATAAAGGGAATGCATCCTAATGAAAATTTTTCAATATATGGAGTAAAAGGGTAATAATCCATGAATAAGAAAGTACACAATGTGTAGAAGGGTTACAAATCGTGTCCCTTGACCCTGGGTCCTACCTGTGTAAACAAGTCATGTATCTTTCCATTATACTTGTATAATTACATGTCATATAAGATGCATGTGTATTCTACATGTGTGATAGTACATAGTTTTAGCTTGTTTACATATTCCCATGTAACTATACATGATATAGATCGTGTACTTTGTTCCAATATGTTTCTATGTACATGAGTACATGGAATTATCCAACCCTTGTACTATAACCTGTGTTCATGTACCCATTGAAGTACATGTCGAGTCTCTGGGGAGGGATCATATGTCAAGTGATAGGGATCACACATCATGTGATACTTAATTTCCTCAAAAACCATAGACACTACACAGGGGGCCACACATTGTGCGGATATGGGTAACATTCCGTATAGTTTGGATTTTTATAGAAATATGGATCTAGTTCCACATGTCCAGACCATTCCCCTAGCCATTTATGCGGTGATAGTTTAACTAAAAAATCATATATTGAGCCTCTTTGATTCATTCTATCACTAATTAACACATTCCAAGCCTCTGATCCACTTGAAAAATGATATCATTCTTCTCTCTTTATTACATGCAGGAGAACATGAAAATTGGGTATCTACGTCATCATATCTACTTTCATATATATTGTTTCACTAGCTTCATGTCGTGTCGATCCCAGATCTACAATATCATATTGTTTCACTAAGAAAAATGTGTGAAACAATCGATTTCATTGGTAAACGTTGAACTTTGGGTCAAACTAAGAATACCCTCAATGAACAGAAAATCAGTGTAGAAAATAACAAAAACAATAAAGAAGAACAAACCTCGATCTATGTTCATTTAAATCTCAGTTCAGTGTCATTAGAATTAAAATTGAAGAATCAACAATCAAAAAGAATTCTCTCAATAAAATCCCTCATAATAAAACTCATCCCACAATGCATATGATCTTTGAACCAATCTATTTTTCAATTTATTCATGTTCATCATATAAATTTATAATGGAAAAATAAATCCAAATAAACAAATACCCTACCTTGATTCAGATCAATCATTGATGAATAATTATGCGGCATCATTTTCAATGGTGAGATCCTTCGATTTTAACTTGTCTTGATCATTAGTCATTGATCCAGTCGTCATCTTCCAATGAAATATAATCTCATGCTCTCTAATGGCTCTCTAATGATTTGCAGGGTTATGCGGATAACCTTGAAAATTTTCCATAAGAATTTCTTTAAAAAAAGTTTTAAGTCGTTATATCAGTGAAACAAAGAAAACAATTTAATTAATTATTTTATTCATTTTACGCCTACTATGGCTTTTCCACAAATGTCCCACACTGACTAAGGTTAATTCATTCCTAGGTTAAAACTCACATTATGAACTAAATGGTTCCCTTAGATTTCTAATCTGGTAAACCATTTATAATTTATTCCATTTTTTTAGGAAAACTATAGGTGCGTGCTATTTTGTATATTTAATATATTTCAAACATTTATTTTGGGAAAACTGGGCCTCATAATCACACACTGTCTTAGCACCTCATCTCAAAAATAATCCATACAATATCCAAAAATAATACATATAAAATCCAAGTCATTACATTCTCCCCTCCTTGGGGCTTCACATCCTGGAAATCCAAAATAAGGCGTGCACAAAGAGATGTGGGGACTAAACATGAATCTGAGCCTACCGCTCTCATGTGATCTCCTAGAAATTATCATATTTCCACCAAACACACACTAAAGTAATAAATTTCCCATATATGATCCTCTCCTATCGATCATAAATCTATATATCGTACTCAAAAAAGGTAGCTTCATATTCAATGACTAGCCCACCCTAGTTGATAATGTACAATGGGTCATGCACGTACATCATCAATTGCGACATGTGGAAGACATCATGTACCCAGTCTAACTATAGAGGTAGAGATAATTGGTATTCCACCTCACCAACTCTATGTGGTATATGGAAATAACAAGTTAATCTTTGATATAGCTTTCCACCCCATCCAAATCTCTATAATTCACATCAAGGTGTAACCCATAGAATAACTTGGTATCCTTCCTAAAACTCTAAAGGACTATATCATCTATCAGTATAGGACTTATTACATCTATGTGAAGTTTTCATCTGCTCCTCTAGGATCAACATCTTATTAGTTTCTTGTACAAACAATGGGCCCATGAGTGTTGACTCTCTTGGTTCATTCCAAAAAAGTGGTGACCTACAGTGTCTCCCATACAAATCCTCGAATGGTTCCATACCGATGGTGGAATGTTAGTTTTGTTGTACACAAATTCCACCAGTGGTAGGTGATCCTCCCAAATATAACCAAAGTCTAACATGAAAGATCGTCGTATTTTTTCAAGAACCTAAATGGTCCTCTCAGTCTGGTCATCAGTTTGGGGTTGGAACACTATGCTCAAGCATAACTGAGTCTCAAAATCCTCTTGTAATCCCTTCTAAAATTGGTATGTGAAGTAAGCATCACAGTCAAAAATTATTATTGATGGAACTCCATGGATTCAGACTATATCCTACACATAGTGGTGTATCCATCCCTCTACTAATCTCTAATCCTGAATTGCTAAGAAGTGGGATGAATTTGTGAGTTGGTCTATGATCGCCCAGATGGAATAATGTACCTAGTATGTATGTGGTAATACCATCATAAATTTTATGGATATGCTATTCCACTTTCACTCAGGCACCTCAAGGGGTTGAGATAAACCTACTGGAACTTCATTTTTAGCCTTTACTTGCTCATAAGTCATAGAGAGACAAACTCTACAACTCCTTTCTTCATCCCTAACCACCAGAAACTAACGTCGGAGGTCCTGGTACATTTTTTCACCCTTGGATATACCACCAAAGGAGACATATGAAACTCTCTCAGAATTTCCTTCCACAAAATCACTAGTACCATCATGCATCCTTGGATAATAATTACATGCTTCCCACCTTTAGAAAATTCATCAAGAGCATTTCCAGTGGATATACAAGTATGTACGATCTCAGATTTGGTATCCCCTAGTTGTGCCTCCCTTACTCACTATAAGAGAATAGGGGTGATAACCATCAACTGGATTTAATTTTATCAATCTCTATCCACAAAGGATAAATTCAATAAGACCAACTGCTCAAACACCTCATTCAGTAACTGTGAACAAGATCTCCTACTGAGAGAATGTACTAATATGTTCCCCTTACCAAGAGTATATACAATTTTGAATTAATAATCCTAGAGGAACTCTTGCCACCAACTATGTCTTGAGTTAATAACCTTCTAAGATAAGATATAATTGATAATCTTGTGATTATAATATATGAGAAACCGCTCACCCATTAGGTAGTTCCACCACATATTTAGTGTGAAGACTATTGATGCTAAATCAAGATTGTGGGTTGTTTAGTTCTTCTCATGTGTTCTCAAATGACATGAAAAACAGGAAATCACCAATTTACTATGCATCATAACACAACCAATCCCATTTCCTGATGCATCATAGAACACTAGGTAATCAACACCCGCCTCTAGAAATCTTAATATGGGTGTGCTAATCAAACTCTACTTTAACTGTTGAAAAGCCTATTGGAACCTCTCTTTCCACATGAAAGGCATCCCCTTTAAGATGTTGGGTTACTATTTTTTATGTTGAACCTGAGGGTTCACCTAGGAATTTGATATCAGGTATACCTTGGGCCATGGTCTAGGGATCCTCTCCTACTTTTGGATTTCGGCATTGGATAAGGAGGGTGATGACATATTGGTGGATATTGAGCATCAAGGAAGTTTTCGTTTATTTTGCTCATGTGATGATTTATTGTTTTATTATATCACACCTACTTAAACACTTATGTTGGGTACATAAACTTGGGTGGTATTCTATAGAGACACATTCTTACACCCTATGCGGGCCCTTAGGGATGCGCATATACTTTATGTATCTACATTCATGTAAGGGTTTAGGCTCTAGAGATGGACCATAGTAGCTACTTTCGTGGGATTTTGGCATTATACCTTGAGGTCTTTCCTAGATAGATATTTCTATTTTAGTTTCTCTATGTACCAATATGTTATATATGTATTGTACTATGGTCTTCCCTTTAGTGACATCTTTTTCTGAACATTGTTGTATCACCAGTTATGATATGCATTCTCTATTTTGTTTAGTTGGTACGAGTGGAATGTATGAAATGTTTCCTTTATTTTTTCTATTTTATTCAATTAGTTTTATGTTTAATGTTATTGATTGTTCTTCCACCATTATCGGGTCTGGTTCGTGTCTGCTGAGTCCTTATTCCCAAAGCTTGTTATACATTATTACTCGGACCATTATATTAACATTCCCCTGAGGGTATAGTCTCTCCATTATTACCCAATTAAACCTTCACTTATAGTCATAAACCTTTGTATTATAGAGATTCATGCCTATGGTAAGTGGAATTCGGTCCAACAATATTGTTCGGGTGGCTAATTAGGTTGGGGATGTTACAGGAATCTTCTAAAATAATTACTGGCTAATGAAGCTTGTAAAGTGGAAAAAAATTATATTAATCATAAGAAATATTTTATTGATGTATTCAAACTTATGTTTTCTTCCATGTGTAATAAATTACATAAAACAACATCATAAAATTTATTCTTTTAAAATAAAAAACTCAAAAATTCCCTATCAAAAACAAACAATACATGAGCATTGTGAGGTTTTCAAAGCACTCTTTTGGTGAAATATGATAGATATAACTTTGATTTTATTGTCTTATACACAATATTATTGGTTACATAAATGTTTTTTAAATTTTTAGTTCACCAATGTGGTTGGATTTAGCCACAAATTTCACCTTTAAATCCATTCTTGAGTGGTTTTTTCAATCAATTATTAAGTATAACATGAATAAGTTTGGAAAATATTAAACTAATCTCTTCAACATATTTAGTGTTACCATAAAATACATTGTATTTTTAATATAATGTATCATTAGGATAGTATAAAATAATAATTTTAAATACTTAATCTATAGATTTAAATATAAATACAATGGAGAGTTTAATAGTGCTTCTATATATTTAAAACAAAAAGAAGGTGTCTCTAAAATATTAAAAAATAATTATTGAAAACCTAGTCATTACAAACATAATTTCACTAATAATATATAATATTTGTGAAAATTTCTTGGATATCCTAAATTATGTATTTATATTATACGGTTCAATATCTCTAGTTTTGATTCATTGGTATATGATACTGACTATGCATCCCACTTTTTGTACTCATGTGCATGGATGTAGAGGTGAATAGAAGGTTAATTCAAAGATTATTATATCTATGTTTTGAAAATGATGTGAGGGTCTATATATAGAGATGAAAATATATGATTTAAATCATCTTAGATTACTGGTTTTTTCTTGAGTTTGAAAATCATATTTTTTATGAAACTTATTTATATTTTTTATAAACAAAAAAGAAGTCTTTCTTGTTGTAAATAAATAAAATGTGTTGATCTAATATAAATTAGATACTTAAAGTTTCAATAACCTAACGACAGTGTGCATCCGATAGATAGTTTACAATTTTAAACATAAATAATATCTTCAATAACATTTTAGAATAAGATATATAGGTAAGGAGTATTAAGATTCTTTAATATTGTTGAAGTAAAATATACTTGACCTAAAAATCATTAGTGATTTTTTTATTTAACATTGAAGTAGTAATATATAAATAATAACTATTATAATTATATTCTATCTAAAACAATTAATTCACTATATAATATCTGGATTATAAATTGTTTCCAAAATACATTTTATAAGATTGTGTGAGTTTGAATTATATGTGTGACATTTGGATCTATTAACATATTAAGCTTTATAAAATTTTATTTATTAGGTTTCCTATGGGAATAATATTTTATTTATTTCCAAAAAATGATTTTGTATCTTAGAATTTTTATATTCCTTAAATGATAATGTATTGTACAAGGGACTAGTGGAGGAAATTTAGGCTTAGTGAATTTTAGGGATAATAAATAAGAATTATTTTTAAATATAAAAAATTGGATTCATAATGATTTATGGAACTTGTGCATATTAATGCTAACGAAAGTAATAGGGTTGTATTATAAAATACATGTGAAGTATTAAAGATATAATCATGATCTTTGGAAGTATAAGAAATATTACTGTAAGAAATTACAATGATGTTAGCATTATATCCACAAAGATAACTCAATATCTTTTCTCCGGTTTGTGTTATAGCTAAATTAAAAAGTAAGAGGTTTCAAGTTATTATTATATATCTAATTAAAGATTAATGTAATTTATTTCATATATATTGAATATTTATTATTAGAATCATTTAACACACTTATGGTCTAAAAAATTTCTTCATAAGGCCTATCTCATTAAATATTTTAGTATAAGTAATGGTGTAAAGATTTTTAGTTTTTATAGAAGGTATCCTTTAACAAAACCATTTGTGTAGTAAGAAAATGAATATAATATAATGTACTTATGTATTATATATATTAGGGGTTGCTTCTAATGAATTTTGTTTTTTTTCTACATGATTCCTAAATTTACTTCATATGATTTAAATATTGAGAATATACAATGTAATAACATTGTAAAATTAATGGTATTTTTTCATTGTCATGCATTAATTTGTTTTTTATTTATTATATGAGTATTTAATGATAAATAACCCATTAGATTAAAAACTTTTAGTTGTATATAATTTAGGATAATCATGGAATGACTCATGATGTGATGATATGTTATGATTAATGTGAATATGGACTTGTATAGAGATACATAGTTCACTTATGAGACACAATTTTGACTTATTGTTTTGACTGATTTTCTATGAATACACTACATGGAATGAAATAAACATATTTGATTGGTATAATTTTGGTGTTTAATTCATAATAATACCCATTTCCTAATATTAACAAAGTTTATTACATGTAAACCCTTATACTATGATATATGTCATGCACCAATTTTAAAAATGTTTTATTTGGGTGTGGTTGGGTATGTCGATGATCATATAGTGGGTTTTGTTTAATCAAAAATGGATTCATTTCTTCATATATAATGGGTATGAAATATAGACCCTCAATTGAGTTATAATGATGAAATTAATGGCCATGCTTAGTTGAGAAACACATTATGTGCTCATTTACTTGATGAATTCCATGGGATATATTCATATGTATTGGTCAATTTACATAGAGAATTGAGAATTTATGAGTTGCTCTATATAGGATTGACATGTTATAGGTCTGATGTATATAATCAATATCTTTATTAAATAGACTTCATGGTGTACATGTGATTTATAGATATATTTTTTATAGACTATATCATATTGGGATATGTTTTATGTGCATCACACCATATTTCTTTGTAGATTGAGTAACAATGATATTTTTCTAAAGGATTCCTTTTACTTATGTTTATAAATGAGAATTTTATAATCATTATCAATGATACAAATACCAATATTTCCACACATGAGGATATATAAATAAGGATTTATTTTTCTAGAAATTTTTCTCTATAATTTGAGAGAGTTTACATTATTTTTTTATCCTTGGAATTTTGGATAATATTTAATAATTTATTATGGAATGTTCAAAAAATATAGGAGGCTTTGGTGAAATTGGGATACTAAAATATATTTTCACTAAATGTATCATAATTAATAGAGTGATATACATATTTTATCATTTTATTATATGAATCACTATATATATATATTATTTCACTACTTTGGTGTATCTCTTATTTCCCACATTAACTATCAATGACTTAGCTGCCACATCATTAGATAATGTATATAATATAGTTTAAATGTATTATAATTAGTTTTTAATTTTTTAATTAACTAATAGTGATGTTAATTCATGATAATGTTTATAAAACAAACTTTAAAGTAGTTGAATATTGGACTTGTATTTGAAAAATATATTAAATCATGGATCTTTGTTAATTTATTATAGAAGGGTAATGTAAGGAGTTGAAAACCTTGTAGAAATATATCTATTAGTGAAACTTTAAAGTAAAATATCTATTTAACTATACCTATTCATTTTTTCATTGTACATTTAGGTACTACACACTTTGGAAGTCAATAAGGTCCTACAATAACATATTGTGATTTTGTAGCTAATGGGTTACCTAAGAAGGAAGGAATTGTTTGGTTTTTATTAAGTGGCCACCATAAAACTCAATGTTAGATTAAAAGAAATCTTACCAATTATGTATTTTATTCATTTTTTAAAATTTATATTATAACACCCTAAAATTTTAATATATTTTTATCTTTAAATAAATAAATGTGTTCAATAACTTATCCCCACACAACACCAAAATTAAACGAAATCATCATATATTTTGATAAAATATAAAAATGTAAGTATGAAAGTTAAAAAATAGAAATTTAATTAGAGGTAATAAATATTATTATCCACTTTATGAAATAATTATAGAAATAAAATAATTTATACTTTTAATATGAATAAAATTCAATTAGTATAGTTAAAATAACTAAGAAAATCATTTTATTTTTAAAAATATATTTTTCTAAAATTGGTATTTTATTTCATCAAACTAAGTATATTATCATTTTATAAAAATAAAATATATTTATAATATTAATAATAAATTACTAATATATTATTTAGTAATTTATTGGAAATAATAATAAATTGTAGTTAACATTTTAAAAAGTTGCTTTTCAATATGAATAGTTTTATACTATATTTTGGGATTTTATAAAAATATTTAATTATAAAATTTATAAATTTATTATAATAAAATAATTATCATTTTTTTATTAATATTAATAGTATAATCTTAATATACATTTATGGGGTTTCTCTAAAAAATTGGTTTTTAGGTGAATAATGTGAAATATCGTTTTTACAAATAACATGACTTTTATGAAGTTTTTAGTATATAAGAATGAATTATAATTTTATGAAAAATTTTTCTTAGATAAAATATTTATCATATATGTGTATTTATAATTTAAAAAAAATAATTTATAAACCCCTATTTTATATTTTATAACATATGTAATATTTTCTCAAAAATTGTTTTTAATACATTATATATTTTTATTTTAAATTTTATTCTTATCAATTTTATAAATTGAATAAAATAAAATGTATTTAAAATTTATAATCATTTATTCCAAATTATCTAATAAATTAAACTTTATTTTTAGGCATAAATATTAAGTTTGGGTAAAAACTAGTTAGCGCGGTAAAAGCTAAAAGGGTAAAAGTAATCATTCAAGTGGTAAAATTCTTGAAACATGAAAACAAAAAATCCATATAATTGATTATATTAAGTTTTTATAAACCTTATATAATACACACTAAATTATTTACCAATTTTTTATCCACTTTACATGTTCAATATATTCTCCCTTTATATAATGTTGAAATATTTACAAAACAAATGTCATTCTCACCACTAATAAAATATGCCTATCAACACCCCTTCAAGGAACTCCTAAAAATTCAGTTTCCTCCTGAAAAATTACCCTTTTCCTTCCCCTATTATAATATTTTACCCTATTAATATTCTGGTCACAATATATTATCCTATTCTATCTATTTCCAAGGGATCTTCCAAAGAAATATCAAAGTGCTCAACGTGAGTAATTATTTTTACTTAACTTATTTCTTTTTTATTTTTAATTTAAAGTTATAATTTTAAAATACCAATGTAATGAAATAATTATTTATTATATACTTAATTTTATTATGATATGGTAATAATATTTAATCACCTTTTCCCTATTCTATTTAGAAAATGAATACGTGAATCGTGCATTGGGCGGACTATCGTTTCCACGATGCAATGTGTTTCGTTTTCCTTCACTGCCTTAAAAGGATATTTTAAAAGTGGAATTAAATAATTAATTATTTTATTTATATATTTTTTATTATTTTTAAACAATAATCCATATTACTACTTTCTTCTATTCTATGGAAACTGAAATCATCAACCATGTGTGTGTGTGGACTTCCACCTCCATGTAACAACAGATTTTCATTTTTATTTTCATTAATGCTTTACATGGTTGGTCTTGATGATGTTATTAAGGGATAAATATTATTTTTAGGATATTATTATAGTTTTGGTTTTTAAAATTGGATAAAATGATCATTATATGATCAACAAATGATTATCAATAATTCAATCATTTAAAACGAGCGAACTAAGATGAAAATGATCTCTTCTTTCAAAGTAATTACACTATATATATTATATTTTGTTTATAATTATTTTAAATTATGATATATATCATTAAAATACACTAAATAAGATCATTATACTTTTGGTATAATTATATTACAACTAAACTTCCTCATAATCATGCATTAATCACGGTAGGTTCATGTTTAGGTTGAATTAACCACCCACATAAAAAATACTATGCATTTATATCATTTATGAATATGAGAACTTATTTAAAAATTTAATTTTATATATATATATAAATAATTTTTTTATTTCAGGTATGTTTATTTGAATATTTAACTCATTAATTAAGAAATTACCCATCGTTTATTAAGAAATACAAAAACATGCTCGTCGCTAATTTCAAGTTCATGGATCCTAAAAAATCCAAAAATGAAATGAGATTATAGATATATAAAATATCTTGTAACTTCAATTAAAGAACCTTATATTATTAAATAATTATTTAATTTGGGATAATAACATATACCAACACCAATTTTACAAAAATAGTTCATAGAGATAAAGATTACTTACACCCAGTGTTGAAAATCGGTAAAAACTAAATAATATATATATATATATATATATATTTGAATATAATGATTAAAAATGGAAAGTATAAATGTCTATAGTTTTTAATAATTCTCTTTATCATTTATTTAATGGACTTAATTTGATTATTTTGGACATTTGGTGCAAGTGTAGAATGAATCAGGATTGGGGTAAGGGTTTTCATCTCAAATTACTCTCTGTGACATGTTTGGTATGAAAAAATTAATTTTATTTATGTGGTGGATATAATAACTAATTTATATATCATAACATGAATTATATTTTAATAATTTTACTTTATGTTAAATTATAATCCCACTCCTTTAAGGGGTTTTGATTAAAGTGTTAATAAATCTGTAAGGGTTTCCTTAGTCTCAATTCTGATTCTTTGAGACATGTTACATGTTATGCGCCATGTTTAATTTTTATGGTGTTATATTTATTTAGTATACCATGAATTCCTTATAATATATTTCCTTGTAATTAATGGGATAATCAAATCCATATAAATTTTTTTACTTCAAATTTATTTTGACTCAAGTGTTACCCTGGTCGTAAGTGTTTTTGGTAACTCAATTTTTTTCATTGAATTATTATAATTCACTTGAGAATATTTTATATGGGTATGGTAAATTCTAAAATTTTATTTTAGTATGTTTTATTCTGTCATTTTTTAAAATTTTAAAACATAAACCGATTTTCAAATGATTCATGCTTCATGGAGTATGTTGCCCATAAGAGATATTGATAACTCAAGT
The DNA here is from genome assembly GCA_963277665.1 of Viscum album. Lineage (NCBI taxonomy): Eukaryota > Viridiplantae > Streptophyta > Magnoliopsida > Santalales > Viscaceae > Viscum > Viscum album. The sequence continues at coordinate 1,420,037,554 of OY728161.1, forward strand.
CTCGTTTCCATGAGTTATATTATTTCTTCATGAACATCTTCCTTCCATGCTTAGGTTCTACCACACTAATATTTTATTATATTTAATTTTACAATCTACTTTGGGAAAAATTAAGTTTTAATACAAATGAATGTTTTTTACTCTTTTTACAATGTTATTTTTAAATAAAGGTATTTTAAAAATAATAATAAGGGTTTTTCATTTCACTTTCACATGTTCTTTACTCCTCTCCTAATTTATCCCAGATAAACTTTATGTATTTTTAAGGATATATTATTAGATATTATTTTTAAAATTAAAGTCTTTCAAAGTCTTTCACGTCGCCTTTTTAAAATTTTCCTTTAAAAGCAACATGTAAATATTTATTTCACGTCAATGATAAAAATGTTTTATGAAAGATCTTTTTAAGTTTTTTATTTAGTTTAACTTATCATTTTCAAAATAATTTATTCTAATAGGGTTTATTATTAATGATATATATATATATATCATTTGGGTTATTAAACTCATGGTAGCAAACAATTTTATTTTTATGATATTGTTCGAAACATTCTCTTATGAGGGTATTTTTAATTTATGTAAACACCCTTAAATGTTTCATTATTACATTAGGGTTATATTATTTTGAAACCATACACCTTATTTCTTTGTATGGATTATGATCATGGTTATTATAGTATTTAATTGTACATATACTCATTTCTATTTACAGTGTGAACATCAAATTTTACATACTTTAGGTTGGATGTCGTTTACCTTGAAATAATATTATTCTATTAACATGGGAAAATTATTAACATTCGATATATTTTTATTCCAGTATGTGTGTTTATTGGAAATATGAATATGTATTTTTTACCCATCCACTATCTTCCTCTATATGATTTATAATCATGTTATCCCTTTTATTAACTTGGGGAAAAGTATTGGTGTTTTGGATATTGTCATTCCAATAAAGATGATTATTATAAAGTTGTATATATATTATTTGACCAAACACCTTCTTTTTGGAGATGGGTTATGATTATGTTATCCCTTTTATTGAAATAGAGAAAAATATTGGCATTATATATATTGTTATTCAAATATAGATGGTTATTGGAAGGTTGATTATGTATTGTTTGACCATACACCATATTTTTCTAGATGAGTTATGATCATTTTATACCTTTCATTAAGATTTAAAAAATTATTAAAATTATATATCTTTCATTATATGGATATCCTTGTTTTTATTCACTAAGTGGTTCCTTAGGGAATTGTTTGAAAGTCTCATTGTCTCTTATGGTGAATGAATTGGACTTAATCTGATGATGGGTGGGGCCTATAATTTTATATCCCCTTGATGCATCGGTAGGTATCATGAGACAAAATAGGTTGAGATTTGGTGTATTCATATTCCTATAATTGGATAGTGTCTTGGAATATGGTCTTGATTGTAGTATTTTATGTTTTGAATTATGAATTCTATTAGCATGAGATCAGTATTATTGATTTCCATGTTCTCATTTATTAGCATGGATATAGAAGGATATTAGTTTCAAGTTAATTATGGATTCATTTTGCATATCTATTCCTTCTATAATATTTATGTCATGTTTATGAAATAATTGATTTATTTATATATTTCAATTACTAATTGTTTGATATAACCCCTTTCTTATATTTCAATTCCCCATGTTATAAATAAACTTAGTACACTTGAAATGTTTAGAAGGCTAGCACATGTGGAATAATTTTTTGGAGATATTGAATAATTATCATGAATTAAGTATTTTCTTATATATAATGGAAAAATATCCATTAGTTGAGAAATACATGGGATTTATTAGTTTATGGTGTGTTATAATTCTAGAAATATCTAAACCTAAAAAAGATCCTTCATATGTAAGAGATTAAATAATAATTATTAATTTTGTAATTATGGATGGTTATATCCAAGTTTTTATAACTGGTATCAAAGAAAGTATGTGACGTATGTGTCTATGATAATCGGATCTAGGAGTGTTGGTCTATGGAATCACATATATTATTCTCTTAATCCTCATCTAAGTAATATTAGGAAAAAAATTGTATTATTACTATACTTAAACATGTTTTATGTCAAAAAAACCTCAAAATACTAATATACTCTTAAAACATTTAAATACAATAGAAAATGAAATGTCACAATTATCAGATGATAAATATTGGTCATCGCTAGATTGACCTATGGATGTAAATCGGCATCTTAATTTTATGTTTTTTAAAAACAAAATTCTAAAATTTATTTTGAAATAAATTTATACACAGACAATGAGGGTTATAAATACATTAATACTTTAAAATAGATTACCCCATAAACATATCATTAACTTCAATAATATTTAGATTTTCAATAAGTGGTTTATATAATAATATTTTATGGATATAATAAAACATTGAGTATGAAGATTTAATTGTGAAAAATGAGATTCAAAAATTCTTTCTTTTCCATGGTGAATAATTGAAAAATTAGAAAATAACTAGAGGGTTTATTTGATTTATGGGTGATTTGATTCATTGTAAGAAAAATTAATATTAACAACAAAGGAAGTGTAGCTTTTGGATTTTAATGGCCTTTATTATATCTAGTTTTATGCACAAAAATGTTAAAACTTAATAAAATGCATATTATTTAATTTTAATTTATTTATTATTCCTTTATAAGAGGATTTATTACTATATTGATATTACCTTAATAATAATTGTTACTTCTTTGCAGCCCATATGAATCTATTAACAATTATTGACCTAATTTTTCTTTTTCTAATGGTCGCTTCTACTTGAATTTTTAACTGATTTAAATGTAATACTATAGTATGCAAATCTTCTTTGATCCATCTTGGATTTCACATAGATCCTTTGATATCCAAACTTGATTAATTTTCTTTCATTATGTTTTGAGCATATATTTTGATCTAAAATATCAATACACTTCAAAATATTTTTATTTCTTAATTGAACAAGTCTGATTTGTTTGTTCATTAGTTTTACAAATATTTTCATTTAATTGTGAAATTTTTATTTACTCATAATAAATTAATTATAATATAAATTATAATTGATATTTATGTTATATCCAAGTCTATTAATAGATCTAGATAGTCTTTATACCATGATCATATTCACTTGATTTTAATATTATTACATAAACTTGGACATATATTTATTTAAACTATCAATCTAAATATTTAAAAAATATTTTCATTATAATTGGAGGTTAAAAGTTCAGAAGTTGATATTGTATTTGTAGATGTGAGAACTGATTTGAGATTAAAAATAATTTATTTACTTTATGATATGATGGATCCAACTTATCTATTAACTTTAAATTAATATATTTCAATGTTAATAATCAATATCATTGATATGTATAATTATATTAAAGAATATATAAATTAATTCTTCAGAGTATAACTCGAAATATTTAATTTATATACAAGATGATTTATTCGAAGAGATCTTAGTGTTTATAGATTCTGATTATGGAATGTGGTCACTAAATGAAATAGATAATATAAATTTGAATGGATGATGTATATAATTATTTTTTTATTTTTCCATTTTTATATTTTTTTACTTAATATCTATATTAAATTAACATATGGCTGTTTTGGTGAAAGATCTCTCGATTTATTCATTGGGATCACATCATTGTAGGTGAAACATAATCTATTTCATTACATAAGGTTATGGGACAATACCAGAAGTAATGTTTGATGTTTATTGAATCTCAACTATGTATATGTGATAGATTAATTCAATCAAATATCATGTATCACAAGAAATTTTTCATAATAAATGTATTTAATAACATTGTTACTTTTTTTAAAAATAATAAGAGAATATATATGAATGCATTTAAATTTAAAAAAATTACTTTGGGATGACTAATTCCAACTCATTAATTATTACATGATCTATCTGTAAAACCATGGTCTAGTTGGACATACCAAGAGATATAAAATATGTTTTCATTCAACCTTTTAAATAATAAAAGTTTTAAACATTGAAAAAAATAAGACATACAAATTAATAAGTAACTTGAGTATGTAATGGATTTTTTCTTTTTTTCTTTTTATACTTTATAAAGTTTTTTCAAGCATGAAATATGAATAATAAGGTCTAATATCTAATACCAATCATTATTCTCAATGGAACACAACAAGTTTTTATGGGAGATCCTCAAGAGGGGTTGAATTAAAAATTATCACTTTGAAGTTATATACTATGGAAGATAAAATACCAAAAACTCATGAATAGCTTTAAAAGATGAAAAAAAAATATTTGAAAAAAAATAATACAAATTAATTTTATAAATAAAGGTTAAAAGAGTTTAAATTTTGGGGTTTAAAGTTTTTTGAAAGAAAATACAAAATGGTAAGAGGAAAAACTTCATATTGGTAAATGAATAAAATTTTGAAAAATAAACCTTTTTTATCCTTCTTAAATTAATGATTGGTCAAACAATATATTATGTAACTTTACATTATCTATAAACTTTTAAACAATAATTAAAATAAAAAATAGGATGAAAATATTTTATTTTTGTCAATAAAAAACATATCCAAATTACTAAATATAAATATTTAATTCTCTTCAAAATGATGCATGCTTAAAAAATAAATAAAGTGATAAAACAGCATAAGGAATTATAGAAGTTTGTGTTAGAAAAGACCCATTCCCATATTCTTGATCCATTTATTGATTATAATATTTTATACGAATAAAGTAAATTATAACAAGTCATTTTATTCAATACTTTGATGTGTTTAATTACCAGAAAAGTCATAATATTATGATTAGCTCTATAGGGTGACTATAATTGAACATATGCAGTGATCATTTAATGTCATCATTGGGTATTATAAGTGATTATTTAAACCTTATGAATGAAGGTAATGGGTAAAGAAAATTAATATTTATGCTCAATTTTTTTCATGCAAATATCTATTGGGATCATTTCAAGAACATGACTCTATAATAAAATAAAACATGAAGAGTGGAGGTGGTTAACAATAAATTTTATCTATATTTTTTGACACTTTTATTGTAATACCATAAATTTTATTAATATTAATATATTTTAATATTAAGTGATTTTGGATAAAAATGGTATAGTTTTAAATGTTTCTGGTAAGTGAGTAGTTATGTTCGTAGTTATTAAACCATGCACATTAACTATACATGTGATAAATTTATCAAATGATTAATTCATGGTTAAGATAATGATTATTAGATCGTTCACAATAAGTATGCATTATTAAAAACCCTTATAAAACTATATTTTTATATAAAAACTTATTGGGAAATATTTTAGTATATTTATTGATTTTTAATTAAATTTTTATTGTTATTTATATTATTCTAAAATATAGGTAATGTTTTCAATGAAATAAAAATGGTTTTTCAAAAATTGGATTATCATTTTTCTAGAATAACAATAACAAATTTTATTGTTGGATATCATCATCATTATTATCATTATTTCTAGTGAGGTTTTGTTTATTTGGACTTATAAATATTTGGAATTTGGAAGGTCATGGGTTTGACTCTCCCTGGGAGTGTGTGTGTTTTCATTGTCTTTATCTCTTCCCCAACTAATGTAAGTTTTTTTTGTTATTATTATTATTTATAATTACTATTTATGCAATAAACCAACTTGGGTTACCTATTTCTAATACCCAAGTGGTCACATTGACCCAAAGTGTGTTCCTAATCACCTCAGGCTGGAAAATGGTGTTGGGGATTCGAATTTACTACATTTAGAATGATTTCACTTGATAAAAAATTAAAGTCTAATGTAAGGGATCATTATGTAAACATGTCATGACCTTTACATATTTTTTAAATTCATGTATCTAAATAAATATTTTGATCATAACCTCAAACCAAACATGCCATAATAAAAATGTAATCTTATAAAAAACCATAACATAAAAATATAACCAAACTAACATTTTGTTGGATATACTCTAAAATGGTGAATAGAATAATATGAATCATCCATATCATAATGCATGATATTCAAGAATTTTATATCATATAAAATGATATATCCATGTCATTAAAGGTTTATATAAGCATGAGATTCCAATAATTTATTGACCGTTATGGCATAAGATATGGGATATCGGGCACAAGGTTACTGCCACACCTTTCACATGTTTTTTATTCAGTTATGAATCTTTGGGATAATTAATTTATGATACTATAAACATGTTATGATTATTTCAATGTTCAATTATCATAAATCCCAAAAGAAATTAGTTTTTGAGTAATGTAATGAAGAAGCCTATTTAAGGATGTGATCCTCCTGTTGGTGGGTGTATATGACTGTATTACCTAAATTTCAAGCTCTCTTCATGCCTCGGTCTTCATTTTTATTCAATGAAGAAAGTTCCAACACACATTTTAGATTTAATATGGACCTATTGTAGTGTATTTTGATTTTATAGTTAAATGTACTATATATAGAGGGGAGATTATGATTATTGTCGCTTTATGATCTCCCTCAAAAATACTTCATCAATATGGATCTTACTAGACTTAAGGTGCCCCTATTTTATTAATATTCATTATAATATTTTAATTCAATAATGATAAATTTGGTATTCAATTGGATTTCTTCTACATTAATGGTCATGTAATTTTCCTAAAAACCTATCAATGGTATTATAGTTATGTTCACCTTCAAATACATATTTTTTTCTATTGATTTATTAATGAACATATATACTATAAGGTGGTTGAGGTGATATCATAAAATATGCTATATCATGGACAATTATTGTTCATTGGATCACTCTGCCTTGCCTTATGATATGGTATATCATAAGGTGTGGTTCATTTTTTTTCCTTGGTTTTAGGGTGTGACTGGTTGAATTATTTTATATTATTCACCTAAATTCATGGGTTTTTTACTATAAAGTAGGATATATTAAGCATTGTATTAGAATGTGGATGAAATCCAGAGTTTTCCAAAATAAGGGATCAAATCATAAGAGAAATATAATTTATATTGTCAAATATGTTGGATAGTCTATGATACACATGTCATATGTTGTGATAGAATCCCAGCTTATGATAGAGATTACCTCTATCTATCATAAAATATAATATAACTTAAAAATGAGAAAAATTTATTTTTATGAAATTTTGATTATGATTTATAAAAAAAATTTAAAAGATAAGTGTTAGGAATTATAAATATAATATTTTTATTCCTAAATTAAATATGAAATTTCTATATTGATATCTCAAATTTGTAAAATAAATAAAATGTTCATTTATTAATTTATTCTTTAAAATATTCATATATATATATAATGTTTATATAATGTGAATAGTATGTATGCATAAAATTATGATAAAAATTAATTCTTTTGATATTATCATGTTATTCTAGGTATCACAATATAAGATTTAGTTTTCATATACCTTGGATTGGATTTTTTATTAAGGTTATTATATTGAATTTAGATTTTTAATATATCTAATACATATTAGGTGTTAGAGATGTGGTGGAATTTAATTCTATTTGGAATAAATTATCCTTGGATTGGAGTACTTTGGGTTAGACTTCTCACTATCCTGGAGGTTTATTCCTTTTCTAAAAAAGTGGGGGTTGGCTATCTATGGCTTCAAACTTACACATGTAGGGATTTTTAGTTTCATATAATTATAATCTTATAAAATAAAATATTTTCATGAACTTTACTCATGGGATTCATTGGGATGTTTATGAATATGTTTGAGTTATATTTTTGGATGATTAACACAAATTTTTAGTTGTTTAAATATTTACACATTAATATGGTTTGAACATATTAATTTGGTGGTTGGAATAGGGATTCCAAAAATAAATATTTAAAATCATGTATACATAAAGGGATAAATAATTAGATAATAATTATTACATGTAATGAATTAGTTACGAATTTAATATGAATGTAATTTATATTAAAATGGTGATACTTTTAAATATCCTCAAATACTAAGCGTTAGATTCCTTCTAAAGAGAACACATGTTAAGACCTAATTCGTCAAACTAGGTAAAGCTAGGTGCCTATGTAATATCTTTTGTAAGTTATGATATATCTCAGATACCCTAACAATATTATTTTTCCATGTTAAATTGTGATATTTAGGATACACTTGAATGGGAAACCCTAATAGGATTGGGATTCCATGGGAATATTGTTGAGATTATATTTATATGATGAATTTTGAAAAAACTTCTTCCAATTAACTATCCAAGAGTAATATATGATATGATTAGCATAATATTCTACCTAAATAACTAAATAATGAGAGATTCTCCATATAAAATTCATTACTTAGTGAAATATGGATCTTATTTCGCTAAAGGTAATGACGTGTTAGGTTCATTTTAGTAGGATTACTTTCATTAAAATTTCTTAAAGAAAATATATAAAACATGATACCTTCATTGAGATATGTATTTATTGTAGATTATATCATGAGTCATGTTTATCATTTTTAGGTCTCTTATATGTTTGATCTATAATATAATTAAAGATTGGTGTATAAGGTTTATAATTGTTCTTAAAGAGAATAATTATGTGAATATAGATGTGAATGTTATAGAAATTAATTTCTCTAAATCTAACTCATGGGTATTAGATACCAAGTGTGCATAACAAATTTTAGGTTATAATTATAGACTTAAAATTATGATAGAGTTAAATAAGGGTGAATTAGATCTAAATTTTGGAAAATAAGAAATAGTTGTTTAATTTTTTGTTAGAACTTATGATCTTAGTTTACCTGGTGGATTAGTTATAGAATTAGAAAATTATTATTATGATATTACAATAAATGGAAATTTAATTTCTAAATATTATTTGGATAATATAGGAGTTTTGTTAATTATTACGCAAAAGAGTTATTTTATACATATGAATTAATTTTTTTATGGCATTGGGAATATGGTAAATAGTTTGTATATTCTAAAAATAATTCAATCTATAATATTCAAAATAATAAGTTCAAGGTTGATTCTAACCCTAATTACGTTTTTCACTGTCACCAACGATATATAAATAAGAAATGCATTCAAATAATCTATAAATATGAATTATTGGATTTATTTTATTATGAATCATTTGAAAAATGATAATAATATTTATAAAAAAATTACCCAACCACCTTTTAGTGTAAAAGGTGAAAGGGTTGGTGCATATTTGATCTTATACATGGTGATGCATGTAGACCAATGATTAATAATTAAAGTAATTATTATAGGTACTTTTTGACCTTTATAGATGAATTTATTTCGTATGGTTATGTTTTTTTAATGATACACAAGTTTTTAACATTTTAAAAGTTTAAAGAGATTCAAAATTAAGTAAAAAAACGGTTGGGAATTTTTTTAAGATTCTCTAATAAAATCAGGGTAGTGAGTAATTAATTCATGAATTAACTGGTCATCTAAGAGAATATGGAACAATTTTACAACTCAATTATTTTAAAAATACACAATGGAAGGTTGTGTCTAATAGTAGGAATTGTACCTTGTTATACATGGTTTAATTAATGATGATTCGGGGTGACCTTTCTATTTCATTTTGGGGGTATTCTCTTAAATTTGTTGAATTCTTACTTAACTGTGATCCATCTAAATTAATCATAATTAAAACATATGATATATGGGATATAAAATGTCTAAATTTGTCTTTTATGATGATTTGGGTTTGTGGATCATATGTAATATGTTTTTATTCTCATAGAATTGATCCTATGTTAGGTAAAAGTTTTTTATTGTCCCAAGGAAATATATGGGTATTATTTATATATTCTCATTGAGAAAAAAAATTATGGACCAAAATGGTATATTTATTGAGAATAAATATATTAGTTAAGGATTTCATGGGAGGAAAGTTTAACTTGGAGAATTTTAAGACCAGAAAATAGGAAGTGTTCTTGAGATGGGAATTAAGTTAGATCCAAAAATATTTATGGACGAAGAACCAAATCTTGTTACACAAGAACCTTAAAGGTTTTTTAAGATTAATTAGGATCCCAAGTGATATGTATTTCTCATGGAAAATTATGATAAATAAATTTTTATATATGATGAACCTACTAGTACCAAAGGGCCATTGGGATTTCTATTTCTAGGAAATGATTAAATGCTATAAAATCTAAGATAGAATACATATACACAACCCAAGTTTAGAACTCAGTGGATATTCTTGAAGGGATGAGACCCATGGGGTGTTAGTGGGATTTCTATAAGAAAAAATTACATGGATAGGTTTTTATGATAATAACTCATTATGAAAAAGTGTATTTAAAAAAAATTGTTTCCTAAAGTATAACTAATACAACCTATCATGTAAATTAATTATTTATAATTATAATTTAAATTACTATTCCATTTAATTAAGATCCCCTGATTTTTTAAATCATGAACCCTATGGTTATAAATCATACCATAAATAATGAAAATATTTAAACCCTATGATAGATTTGGGACAAGAAATCATAACACCCTACATTGATTATTGTTCCAAAGTGAACTTATGGTCTATGATCAGTTAAGATAGAATATACCAACTATAAATGAGAATTATTTAAGTTTATGTATTATATTTAAACTCTATAAATTTAAACTAAGTTGTTTTGTTTTACCGATTAAGAATATTTTGATCTCATAATCCACATGTTACTCAACTGTGTGTCTTGTGTTATAATTGTTCGATTTCTTGGTCAACTAAAAAATTTAATTATTAAAATATAATTAATAATATTTATTTATTCTCTTGTATTCTAAATAATCAATTAAATATGGAGGATATTTGATAGATTATTATGGAACTATGATTCCATGGACGGATGAATCATCGTTGAAACATTTTTAAAGTTCAATGGTTTGAAAAGGGATAACCCAATTTTGTTTCTAATAATAGCTTCTATAAAAAAATATAAGGATATAAGAATAAAAATTAAATAAAATAAGTGAAATATAGGAAAAATAGAGATCTTATTGCAAGAAACAAAAACACTATAACACAGAAGAGGAAGAGAAGAGGGTTATAGAGGAGATACTAGCATGAGATATTCTCTCCTATAATGGTGTTGAGAAATGGTAAGGAATCACTTATATTATACTATAAGACCTGTAATTCATGACCAAACCCCTCCAAATGATAAAAAACACATTTATATAGTGGATAGGATACTAGGGTTATAATAGGTTATAAGTGTGAATGTGTAATTCAACCATGTTTTTTAATCAAACTTTCACTAAATTTTTAACTTTAAAAAATAAAATAGCTATAATTATGGAATAATGATTTTTTTGGAATTATATTCTCTATATACTATCCAAATTTCAGCCCAATACATACCCAAAAGAAAATTATATGACCCAAATGGTGAATTTTTTTCCATGTTGATGAGTTCAGTCGAGATTTGAATTTATGACCCATTTTATCCCATAAAATGTAAGATACATCAAGAATGGTAAAAATTGACATTGTATCCCATATATCAGATAATTATTACATAAAAACTAAAGACTAAATAAATCTCCGAAAAAAGATTTGTGTCAAAAATACTTGAGTGTACTTTAATGAGTTAAAATTGTAATTTTCATCAAATATTAAAATGCATGATCTAATCCCATATTTTCAATAAATAAAAAAAATTATCACAATATGTTGAAAATATATCATTTATTATAAATAAAATATTCAATAAAAATGTGTTTTACCAACTCCTCCATACTTACCCTTTTAAACTCTAGGGAAAATTCATGGGTCATATATTCAATAAAATTACAAAAGGATATTCATATTGAATTTTTTTTAATACATGATAGAAATATGGGAAAATAAATATTCACATTAATAATTTTGTCTCAATAAATTTAAAATTCATTGAATCGTAAATTTTATCAAAACAAAATTCAATGAGATTAAAATATTATTCATGGTGAAACAAGTTATGGGTCTGATATTCCACTAATTCTCCATGTGTGTGTCTGTCAACCATTTAATGATTTTATTTCCATACTTTATTTAGTATATTAAAGTAAAATAAAACAATTTAGATTACTTATTTATTTTCCACTAAATTTTTTTATATACTTTTCAATAAAATTTAAAAACATAATAACTTAATTATTCCTGAAATTCAAACCTTAGTCTCTCAACATATATATAACCATATATTATACATTTCATCACTCTCATATTTATTATTTTTCTATGGTTTTTTTAAGGTGTGAAATAGTTAGATATCAGTTACACATGCATAGGTCAATTTAGTATAGTAATGAAATTGATTATAAGGGAAATGAACATATAGAAATATTATTATTGTAAAATAAAAATATACTTTATGTGATCATACCTTCAATTTAATTAAATTTCAAAATTCATTATCATATGTGATATTATGTAGAGAAATAAAATTATATAATTTACCATATAACCATATCACAAAGAATGGTGTCAAAATATAAATGGTTTAATAATTATACAATAGATAATATCATTGGAAACGTTCATTTTTAACAAAAAATAACAATTAATGAAGAAATATTACTCATTATTAGCATGATACCAATGATACTAAAAAAATCAAACATGAATTTTTGATAAGTTCCATAAATAAATGGAAATATGACAGGATTCTAATTTTTTATTTTTATTTTAAATATTTATTTGTCCTAAATTTATCCCTATAGAATAATATGTTCATGAAATATATAATTTTAAATAGGGAAAATATCTTAAAAGTTATAGTGTTAGGAACAACATGATGTTCTCAAGTGATGACGGGGTCATTTTGTGTAATGACATCGACTTAATTTTTTGGAATCCCATCAAAGTATTTCTTCAACCATTTCCCATTGACTTTAAATATAATTCATGTGGACTTTAATGTGATATACGCTATACCATAAAGAAAAACATTATATGAAACATAAGATAATAACCATCTAGAATGAAACATTATGAGCATAAACTTCAGTCGTGAACTATAGAGAATGAATTTTTCTCCCTCACTAAATTAACTCTTTTGTATCATCTTATCATTGGTTGATTTTTATATCTCTTTATAGAGCCTTGATTTATCATATAATGATAATGGGATATCATCAATAACTTAAAGTTATTTCTTTATGTAAACTTATTCTTGGATAAATACATGTTTCATTTCTTCATTTCTTTATTTCTAAAAAAAGTACCAATGGTTGACCTCTATGGGGAGATGGTAAGATTTCCCAAAGATAGTATAATAATAATACATGCTAATGGGAGTCTTTTATTCCATTATATAATCCCAAAGTGCATTATCTAAGAAATTTATTTAACCCTTTATATTCAAATGCACATTTTTCTAGAATATCTTATTCAACTCCTAATTTGAAGCTTCATCCTAGACATTCATTTTGGGGGTGGAAAAGAGAGTATGTTTTGTGTGTCACCCCATATTTCAAAATAAGGTAAGCCAAATTTTGGTTGAAATAGTATGACCCTTGGTCCTTAATGATCTCCTTTTTTATTCAAAAACTATAAAAAATCTAGGCCCTGAATAAATACTATACAACATGAGAATCATCAATCCAGGTGGCTTTTTCTTCTACTCTTTTTCTAAAATAATCAACAGAAACAAAAATGTATACAAAACTGAATGATATAGGGAAAGGAACCATAAAATCAATGGCCCATACATTTAAAATATCATGAAATAATATGAGATGTTGAGTTATCTCATTTCTCCTAAAAATATTACTAGTTTGTTGGAAAAATCAGTATGAATTATAGAACACATGGGAACTATAGAAAAAGATAATAAAATATAATATAGAGTCTAAAACCTTCCTTGTAATCCTTTGGGGTCCAAATTTTCCACCATAAGTAAGTGTATGAATAAAATAAAAAACATACTCAAACTTGTGATTAGGAACACATCTTCTTGTAACATGGTCACTACACATTCACCAGAGGTAGGGATCATCCTAAATATAAAATATAGATTCACTATTCAATTTTTCAAATTATTTTTTCTTTATATTTTTAGGTATTTTATAGGTGAAAAGATAATTAACTAAGTTAGTATACTAAGTATATGTAGCTGAGAGTTCATAAAGATGCTCATCAAGATTTGTGTCCCAAAGTGTTATCTGGTCCTAAGTGTATTCCTCTAATGTGTGAGTGATCCTACTCATGTGGTCCATCACTAAGTTATATAAACCATTATTATCCTTTATTTTAATTTTAAAACTCTTAAAGAATGATTATTCAGAGGATAAACCTATGATTTATATCTCTCTTCTTCAAGAGGTACCTCAAGACTACATGATAAGAAAAAACAACTACTTTAGATCCTAATAAATAAGAACTATATTTATCCAATGTAGTTATTATAGAAAGAAAATATTTTTCCAATTTTGTGTAAATAATTTAAGCTGAATCCAATTTATTTGAAGTAAATAAAATCGCATGTGTTCATCTCTCCACCCTCTATGATAATACCACTCCAATTGTGAAGTTTGAATCGTTACACATAATCTCGAATGGAATCTCACATCATGGGGGATGTATGATTGATGTAGTGGTGGATATTCTTTAGCTCATCAAATTATACCCTAAAAGAACCATCAAAAATGAATTCAATTTATTTTTAAAGAAATTGAGATAATTGTAGATTTATCTTACTAAAAACTCTGATAAAGAATCAATAAAAACCAATATGTCCATGGAAGGATATGACATCACACACATGTAGGATATGAAAATGATGAAATAATATCTACCATAGATCTATTTTCCGCCTCTGAGGTGGTTCATTTTGGGTGATGGTGAAATGGTCCAACAAGGATCATCACTCGTTCCTTTTTATGGAGACGGTTTCCTATCAAATTCACCATTTCTTTTGTTTTGACCCATTCTACATCATTATCCTTTAAAATAAGGTTGGATCAACCCTGCGGGGACTGGGTAATTCACCCCTTTCTCATTACGAATGAGCTACCAAAGTCAGTTGGTCCCAACGGGTTATTGTGTGGGGTAAAGTACTTGTGCAATCAGTACTCCTCGAATATAACTTCCCCGGATGGTATCCAATGGGTTTATTCATGGATCCAAAAACACCCAACATCCCTAGTATCCATGATTCATGGACCTGCTTTCCAAATGAAAATAATCATTGATTGATGATTCGGCCAATGACACTTGAGGACTCCATTGGTTGAGAGGATGGAATTCAGGCACACCGCACCCTTCTGAGGGAGGATTATTTTCTGTTCTGGGACACTCTTATAGATTTAATTCATATTCATATATTCTTTAATCCTTAGTTCATTCCAGAAGACTGTGTCCACGGGCTACCCTTGGTTTGTAAGATCGTAGTAGGCATGCATATATTTGATGTTATGGAGGTACTACTAACTTGAGAAATACAATAAGGCACTCTAGAGTTTATCATCATCCAGGGGGGATGGAAGGTGATTTGATTTAGGGATAGGACCCATAATATGGGTTTCTTATCTATCCTCAGGAGAGGAATCAGAACCCATGTAGTTCGTATGGTTTTGGGCTTACGCATGGAAGCTGCCCATTTGAGGGGGAATGATTGGGTAAACCCTTTTGGAAGGGCACCGTTTTGTGCTCGGGCCATCTGGTAGGCATCCTACATATCCTAGTTTGGTCAGGAATAATATTTCTTGTAGTTTAGAATTTTGTGGGTGTTGTGATCGTCACAAACCTCTAATAACACATGAGTCATGATCGGTGTGAGAAACAATAGTATGTGAGAGATCCAACCAACCACATAAATCCTCTCCTGTTGGTGGGAGAGGGAGAGCCTACAGCAGAAGAGGTCGGGGTGATGGGGTGAGAGGGCATGGATCAATGAACATTTCAATGTGAAATGACATTAAAGGTCACGTGTCTTGGCCTCAGAAGATTGGGGACATACCTTAGTGGGAGGGCCCCTGAATATGTTCTGGGAAGGGGAAGAGTTTCATCCTCATCAAAGGAGAAGTGAACATAACTCCTTCGACTGATCATTATTCCTCATTGAATGGAAAATAAATTGATGACCCTTAATCCCTAGAATGGAGAGGTTCATGTCGGCATCCCAAGGTTGGACTCTGAGTTACCATAGGAATGTAGACCCACAGACATTCCCAAAGCCTGAACTGTTGTGGGGAGAGCATTCGTGACTCCGCTTACCATGGGTATGTAGATTCAAAGGGGCACGTTGATGCACTTGATGGTCTGATCATACGAGTCTGGTGTCTTTGGAGGAGTCTTTGTCCTAATTTTGGAGGATAGGTTTGTGGAGGGATTATGGAGGACTGGACGGTAGTAAAGGGGTGAGGTTGGAACTGGAGGAAATAATACCTGAAAATACCCCATTCTGTATACTAGTTTCTTATTCGGGATGGGGGAGGCTCTGTATATGATAGTGGTATGTGGGCAGAGGGTTCATCCATGTACTGAGGTAGTACATGGGCATGGGTATAGTCCACTGCATACCATAGTGGTATGTGGCCCATCACACCTCTTTGGGTTCCATCTATGTACTACTGCAGTATGTGGTGTCAGGTTCAGTCCTCTCAGCAGTACACTACGCAAAGAACCATATTAAATGAGGGTCCGAGGGATTATTGTTCATTAGAAGTTCATCCGCGAGAATTATATGGTTCATGGTTTCACTATTTAGGTTCTCAGATCTCTTTTTATTATTATGTTCTCCCATTTTATGGTTTACAGCCGGTTGTACTTGTAAAGAGAATGGTTCACGATTTGGGATTCATCAATGAATCAATACTAAAGCCGGCATATTATTTGAGCTCTTTCTTCCAAACTTTGAATCCCCTTCAAGCTTTTTTCACCCCCCCCCCCTTCTCAATTCATTCAATGCTCCTTTTATAGATCATTGAGGCAATTGTATCTATGGGCATGTGGCACCATTTGTGGAGGCCCCTGAAGTTTTATCCTGACCCGCAGAATAATCAGTCAACCGGGGTTTGTGGAGGCTACGGTTCACGATAATGGTTCGTGTAACCCTACCCATTAACTTCATCTGCGAATTGATGAGTTTGTGGGATGTTACGCAAATGGAATTCACGTGTATGAGTCATTCAGTGATGCGGTTCGTGGTCCGCTGGGTTTTCTGGACATCGCTCCATTGGTAAGCACCTCGCGGATCATTCTGTGTACCTATTGATTTGCAATCCAGGCGGTTCGTGAAACATTCCTGGTGATGGTATGTAGGCCACTTGAAATCCTTTGAAAACTATAATTACTTCAAGTTTCTTCTAAAATTTGCAACTCAATTTGATTTCATTCACTTTCTCGACTTGTAGGAGTAATTGCTTCCTTCTACAAAGTGATTGTGGGGGTATTTTCTTCCCTTAGTGGATTTTTTTAAGACCCTAAAAATTCCCCCCATCGTAATGGGGTCTGTTCAGAATGAAAAGGGGACTATTTAGATGTAGAAGCGATTTTGAATTGAAATGGTTCGTGGTATAATAGATGGGGCTGATAAGAGGGGACCACACCTATATATAGGGGGCCATGTCATTTTCCTTTTACCAATTCTCATGGATAAAAGTGTTCTCAACCTCCCCATCTTCCTCTACATTTTTGTACCATGATCCTTGCGAAATTTTTGTTCGCGAACCAATTCATACGTGCTACGAACTGAACTTTGTCCACGTACTAAATTTTGGGTTTCGCAAACGTCATTATGGAACTTTAAAATTAAATAGATATTCCACGTAGTAGAACACTATATCGCTTGTGTGTCCACATACCGAGCTTGATCCGATGAAACGAAATTTAAGAATTATTAACCCGAACTTCAACTTTTAATTTGAAATTTATGATCATGTACTTAATCGAGGCCTAGGTTCATGGTATCCACCTTCTGCAAACCTTTCTGTTCACTGACCAATGATCCATGGGACAATGCCTCACGGATGGTTCGCATACCATGGTTGTACACAATGAAATTCTCACGCATACCGTAGTTGTAGGTGGGGTTGCTTCCGCACATCATGAAGTATGCAGAATGTGCCTACAATGTACCATTTCTAGGAATAGTACATGGAGCCTTATGTATACATACTTTACATACATTATCCATTCTTCCATATCCTTTATCCAACAACTTTTATTTGACTGACTTTTTATCAGTATCTGGATCTTCTGGTGTGGGCTACAATGGCTGATTCACAGGTTTTGATAAAATCAACGAAGACAAGGGAAACCATGGTGTGGAATAGTGAGGATCATCTCAGAGCCTACATTATTCCTTGTGACAAATTCTTATGGTATTTATTGATTCCTAAGCTCTTAGCCTATCCACTATCTGTATAGTTTCCACTTTATGGATTTGGTCTCCCTGGCGATGTTCCTCTATCGTTGGCTGACCCCAATACCCATTTCGTCCTCTTAGAGTCACCACAAGGTCATGATCCTTCCAACATTTCCACAATAAGAGAATTCATTGCCACTTTGATTCAGGAGAATGCCTTTATATTAGGAGTCTCAGCATAGAATTAGGGAAACCGTGGGTGTCTTGATGGTGTCCCAAGACTAGGTTCCCGAGAGTACCCATCCATTTCCAACATCTCCCAAAAAAATCCTAATGTTGGGTGGATCCCCAAGTGGGGTTTGTGGGCCAGAGGATGTTTCTTCGATTAATGAGTCTAGTAATTCTAGGTACATCAGACCTGTTTGGAGTCCCCTGACCAATTGGAGGTGGTGGGCATGTATCAGGCAGCCTGGGTTCCTCAGTTCACAGTCTTCTCCCTAGGTGAAATTCTTCCAAAGTTATTGAGCCACTAGTTTTCTAGCACTAACACCTTCCACTTATTTCATGGGGTGCTGGGAATTATCTTATGGGATATCCACCAAGTTGGAGGACTCCCCATCCTTGGAGATATGTACAACAAGTTTCTCCCAGTAGCCACTACTTGGAATGACACTGACCATTTGTCCCCTTTGAAAAGGAGGGTATTAGTTATAGAATTTGGATTACTTGATCATCCCCTCTAGGCTCTCTCTCTTATGTTATTCAAGGTTTGGATAGGGTTATTATTGTAGGAAAATAGACCCAAGACTAGAGCTCACTATAGTCAAACTCATCCATCTCGTCAGTCCCATCAAACTCCAGTGTCATATTATGTTACCCTTGAAGAAGGAAAATATACCACATGGGGATATGAGCTTCAACTAGACGTATCACCTACACTTAGATTATCAGGTTTATTTTCCATGTTTTTTAGTGGATGTCTTTTCCCATCCCACGATGCCTATACTGGGGTTCGGGCCTGTACTTTGATGATGGCACCCACGCTGGAAGAGGGTCGATCTATTAATTTGGCCCTTCCCACTCTCTCTCAGCTTTATGATTTTTTGGTAAAAATACAGAAAGTTAGGCCCCCACATCATCTCAGCGGACCATTTCAATTTTGTACGGGTGAATGGAAGAACACTTCCCTTATTATGAATACTATCATACAGCAAACGTTCCTCATTCTGACTTTCAACCCACCCTTTTCCACATTTTCATTGTTTGTCCTAAAACTATAAGTGTTATTGATGTGGTTGGGTTGTTGAGAGACGCTTCTCATTTCTCATTTTCACCGTATCCTACCCCTCATGGGTTATTAAGAGGTGACAGGGGAAGTTCTTTAGAGGAATGCTCATACCTCATCACACTTCGAGATGGTATGCTCACTGCTCATATAGATTGAGTAGTCGTTTTTAAGCCATACCTTCCTTACCAGTTTTACAAGAAATTTGGATGCCTCCAAAAGACAGTGTTGCTTCCAGCTGTTCAATTAAGGGGAAATTCTAATCACATAATTCTTCACCAGGTATAGATTATGATGATTCATGAAGGCGCCACTAGGATTTTATCATTTATAACACAAAAGGATCCATATTTTTATCGCTAGAGTATGTCCAACTATGGGTGGACTGCTACCCCAACGGGGTGCTGAGAGAACTAGTTCAGAGGGTGAAGAAACCATTAACCATTCCTCACCCCTTAATTAACCTAATGACAATTCCACGAGTTCCTTCTACTATGAAGACATCAATATCTATGCCTTCTACATATATCCCTATAGCATCCATGGTGGATAAACCACTGGTTCCTTCCCTTGTGGTAAGAAGACACTTATTTCGCCATTAGAAGCATCTGGGAGGGGCTTCTTCAGTACAAATTATCTCAGTGGGGAGTGATTCAGACTTCTACCCTCTTATAAATACTGATCCTGACCCTGATGAGGCTAGAACCAGCAGAGTATTACCAGTCACCCTGAAAGCTGCGGCTAGTCATCCTCATCCGGATCTAGCGGTTGAGTCATCTAAGGTCAAAGAGAGTCCCCCATATTGGGTGACCTATCTTAGGTCCCTTCCCACTCATGTGACAACACTTCCTACTTATATAAACATTGGAGTGGAGGAGGATCAAGGCACTGGTGTCATAGGGAGGAATCCGATAGTGCGAAAGCAGGCATGGTGCCAGTTATGTGCTCTTTCCACAAAGACACCTATGGCCAATTTTGTTAACGAAAATGAAGATTTTCAGAAATTATTCACTGAGATGGGTTCCAGTGGATTTTATTATCGACACTTACACCTCCTCATCTATCAGATCATCATTTCCCAAGAAGACCTTGCCTCTTGCGAGGACAAGCAGGCCAAGTTCAATTCTTCCCATCATCATGTGACAAACTTCCGAGATGTTTCAGAGGAACTCTATCACTTAAAAACTGAGGAGTAAAAGGCTTTTCATTTGGTGGACACCCAAAAGGAATATTTGTGGGAGTGAGAGGACCACGCAGTAATTTTGAGGGATTAATTGGCCTCTGTACATGCCAACTATGAAGCCATCTAGAAGAAAGGGTGGGACCTTAAAGTTGTTTTGGAGTGGGTGAATCTGATGGACAAGGCTAAAATGGAGGAGAGATATTATTTGGATCATACTATTAATGACCCATAGAAATACCTTTCCATCCTTCTGGAAAGGGTAAACCAATCCTAGTTTTAGTTCCGTCCCAAATAATGATATGTACTCTTCAACCTTTTTTTATACTTTAGAGAGACTCTAAAATGGGGATGTTCTTCCATTTTTGTTGAACTCAATGAAACTAATTTTCCATTAAATAATTTTTCTTTGCCTATTCGTGTCACATCAATTGATCATAATCAATCATATAAACAACATTTCAATCAGGTATTAATTTTAAACCATGATTTGAAACCAGTAAACTGAAATAATCAAATTGTGATCTAATTTTTTACTAAGTCATAGGACTCAGCAAGTGTAGTTCGACTATTTCTGAGGTTTTATGGAAAAAACTCAGGAAATTTTATGTATTTTTCATTGTTACCCTAATTTTAGCCTAATATTTTTTGGCATGGGATTAGTAGGTATAACTTTACTTTTTCTTAGGCCTCCCTTTTTGGGTTTTCGACCAAAAAAGTCTTATGACTTTTTGATGGATCAATGTTTTTTAAAGAACTGATACATGACTTTTACCCAGAGGTTCCTTCTGCATATTTTCCCTCTGATAAGTATGGAATATTTTTCATTCTCTAGAAGTTCACAGTCCTGCGAGTCAAAATCATTACTAATGTTTTAGTTCAAACAACTTTGACCAAACTTAACGGGGCAGGTCCCTGACTCGGGATCGTCAGCTGAGAATGTTCTAATTTTCTTCAAACATGGATTATGGATTTTTTTTCCATAAATTTGTGAATTTTGGACATGCATGAGTCTTGGGATCCATTTTAGGCGTACAGAAGTAGTAAAGGACTCTCCTGGGGATGAAATTTAGTTTGATTGATGGTCCTTTTGTGGGAAACATATGCAGAGCCTCCGGGGAATGATGTGCATAGTCAAAAAAGGTGTATTCAGGACACTGGCCTTCAATCTATGATAGCTTGGTAGGGTTATGAAACATTTTGAATTTATTTTGATGTTGGGAGCCAGAGTGGGTGGATGGTCTGAGTAGCAGTGTCTAAAAACCTTAGGGACATTTATATCATCTTTGAGGGGGCAATTGTTCCTACATAGTTCTTACTTATGTAAGGGAGAGCTAGTGAATGGTCAGTTCAGTTAGAATTATTTTTTATATCATGGGAATTTGGAAAGAAGAAGGTATGTGAGCCGTTATCCAGAATTTTTCCAAATATAGGTGTGTGATAGGACATTAATGTCATTTGAGCATACAGAAACTATAAAGGACTCTCCTGGGGACTAATTTTCCTTTGATTGATGGCCATTTTTTGTAGGCAACATATGCACAGCCATTGGGGCATGATGCACATAGTAAATTAAAGGTGTCTGCAAGACACTAGCCTTCCATCTTCGATGGCTATGAGGACTTTCTAGATATGGTGTGTGACCTTTGATAAGGGGTGAACCTAAACACGAAAAGGGTAATTTTAGCTAAACATATATTAGAAATGAGTGGGGGTAATCTTCTTTTGTATGTGGATCACCTTTACCCATATGGATGGGGTATCCTAAGAAACCTCAAAATGGACTAGGGATGAATCGAGCCTGTATGTTCTGATATATCCAGTATATGTGTAGGAAGAAAAATGTAAACCATGACTTTAAGGGCGCTTGAATCGGGATGGATGGAACGAGGCATGGAATCCATTGGGAATACTGATATAGTAGAGGAATCTCCAGGGGAAAAATTTCCCTTTGATTGACAGCCATTTTTGTGGGAAGCATATGCAGAGCCTCCGAGGCATGATGTGCATAGTCAAACAAAGGTGTCTTCAGTACACTAGCCTTCCATTTAGAAGGCCTTAGATGGTTATGGGGATTCAATATAACTCAAAGAACGGAGTTTAGGATTCAATAAGAGTGTATTCAGACATATTGGGGACATTTGCGCTACAATTTACTCATGGAATTAGGTATCCCTTATGTGGATCTGACTCACACATAGGGTGGGTAATTTGTTCCATCTTTGGGCTATCCTTCCATTTAATGTCACATGGCCAGGATGTGGGGTTCCTCTTGGGGAAGGGATTTGTGACATGCCTTTTGGGGTCCTACTACTAGGAAAAAATTCTTAGACTATTTTTCCATAATGTCATAGTGGATCTCTCTCTAAAATATCTAAGCTCACGTGAGCTATGGTCGGTTTGAGAAACAAGGTATTTTGAGGATTTTGGGTCATTACTTAATAATATTGAAATCAACATCAGAGGGAAATTTAGGATTAAACCATTTCTATGCAGTTTAACGTCGTATAGAAAGTACGATTTTGGGATCGCAGTTTAATGTCGTGTGGTGAGGACTTGATGCTATGTAGTTTAGAGTCATGTAGTGAGGATGATTATGTTGTCCTAAAATCTTTAATAGTTTTGAGTTAATCGCAATCAAGATGTTTTTTCATTCCTTAGACGTGAGTGATGATAAAAGGTATAAACCATAGTCTTGGGTGAAACATGAATGAGGAGGAATGACATGGGGCTTGGAAGTCATTGGGCATACTGAGATAGGAGAGGACTCTCATGGTGATCAATTTTCCTTTGATTGATGTCCGTTTTTGTGGGAAACATATGCAGAGCCATCGGGGCATGATGTGAATAGTCAATAAAAGGTGTCCACAGGACACTAGCCTTCCGTCTCAGATGGCCTTGAATGATTACGGGGATCCATGTTTTCCCAGAATATGGAGTTTGATAAACAGGAATGATGTTCCTGAGAATGTAAAGAATACCAAGACTATGACTAACCATGAAATACTATATATTCCACATAGATCTGACTCATATATATAAGGGAAAGTATGATCATTCTACTTCTCATGAGTGAGGGACATGTGCGGGATCTCATGAAACTGAGAACTGGGCCACACATAACTCTTGAAGAATTTCTCATTTTATTGTCATGTTATTAGGACCTTTCATGGACTCCCCATACAAGTCTAACCTATGCATGGGGAAAGGGGAATTGTTTTTATGATGGATGGGATGAGATTCCAAATTCAGGTGTCACTACGTATCCTATATGGGAAAGAATCAAGCCATACGTGGTTATGAACATTCCCTGTACCGATCTGGCTCGGTCCATGTGTAAGGATATGTGGGGGAATTTCATTTATGGTTGGTCTGAGATGACAAATATGGGCGTCACTACGTATCCTGCATAGGAAAGAATCAAGCCGTACATAGTTATGAATGTTCCCTGTACCGATATGGCTTGGTCCATGGGGGTGGAAATGTTTTTTTCATTCTCTATGGGTGTTGGGTCTACCATACTTCTCTATTACTTTTTTGTGTAAGAGAATCCTTACCACTGATCCTAAGATCGCGTGAGTTATACTCAATGTGAGAAGAAAGGATTGGACATAGGGTTTCCTTCTCAAGTGTGAGGAGGTCTAGGATATAATGGAGTCATTTTTTTGGTGGGGTAGGGGTTGGGCTAAGATCGAGGATTGAGGCATCATTGCGTATCCTGCGAGGGTAGGAATCAAGACGTATGTAGTTTTGTGAGAGATCATGTAATTTATTTTCATGCGATTAGGACTCTTTATGCCATGAATTTTAGAGTCTTACCACGAGGACATGAGTCACAGTTCAATTTCATGTTTCAAGGATAAGTTAATTATAGTTTAACATCATGGGGAAAGGAAAATGACTCATAGTTTAGGGTCTTAGAGTTTGGACCATGACATGGGGGTATTATAACTCATAGTTTAGGGTCATAGAGTTTGGACCATTCCATCATGGTTCAATGTCATGTTTCATGGACTAATGTCACACAGTTTAACATCATGTGGTCAGGAAAATAACTTATAGTTTAAGGTCACAGAGTTTGGACCATGACTGGGCATTGCTATAACTCATAGTTTAGGGTCATAGTTATTGGACCATGACTTGGGGGTATTATAACTCATAGTTTAGGGTCATAGATCTTGGACCATGGTACTAATACCACTCATTTTATCATCATGTTGGTCAGGACAAAAACTCATAGTTTAGGGTCTTAGAGTTTGGACCATTCCATCATGGTTCAATTTCATGTTACATGTACTAATATCGTACAGTTTAACGTCATGTGGTTAGGATGATAACTCATAGTTTAAGGTCATAGATTTTGGACCATGACTGGGCATATTACTATGCAAAATACTTATTCAAGAACTTTGAGTTCATGGGAGCTGTGATGAGCTGTCTTTCCATTTATGTTCGTGTATATGCTCCATTAGAATAGACCCTATGTATGACATATGGTCCATCCCACTTTGGTTCAAGATTTTGGGTCTTCTTCCTGAGTATCATAAGGGTTCTAAGGACTAACACCATTTCTCCTTTGAGGAAAGATCGAAGGCGAACCTTTTTTTTGAATACTCGTGCAATTTGGTTTTGGTATATTTTCTAATGGTGTAAATTGTGCATCCTTTTTTCACCCAGATGCTTCAACTCAAAAAATTATATTTGGGATTGATATTACATATAATTTTGATCACAAACGGCCACATGAAGTGATGGAACTTGGATTTCGGTAGGCAAAACCACATATACCTTGTATACTCGTGAGTACGGGGTTTCCTGGGTGGTGGTGTGGGTCGTGGTCTAGTAAGCCCATAAAGCATGAAAGATCTTGTTTGGCCACAATTTCTTGTCCTTATCAACCATATTTTGGAATATATTGGATATGGTTTTGTTGAAAGCCTCTATATGCCCATTGGTTGCCGCATCGTAACGGGATGAACGATTGGATTTAATTCCATACTCCTGGTATAACTTTTCCAACTCATCAGAGTATAAGTTGGTTCAATTTTCCATAAGTATTGTATGGGGGACACCAAATCTAGTATTTATGTTGGCCTTCAAAAAGCTAATGATTTTTTTTCCCTGAATTTTTTAAGGGGAATGGATTTGGACCATTTGGAAAATAATTCAGTCGTTGTGAGTATAAACATGAACTGTCTAGCTGTAGTGGGAGGATATAGTCCCACAACATCCATCCCCCAGGCATTGAATGGCTAGAAGTACTTAGTTGTATGAAGTAACTCTGGGGTTTAGTGTATGAAATTGGAATGAACTTAGCAGGAATGGAAGTTCTTAGTGAATATGGAACAATCATGTATCATAGTGGTCCAGTAATACTCAAGCATTCGGATTTGGTGAGAGAGCTTGGTTGCTGATTGATGCACTCCAAAAGATCCAGCATGCACTTCTTTCATGATGGCATCAATCTCTTCTCCATCGATACACCTGAGAAGGACTCCTTCAATACCTCATTTTTAGAGAACCTTTTCTTGGTTTACCCCATTGTACAAGGAAAAAATGACTACCCGTCTTTGGACATGTTCCCTTTCATCCCTATCTGGTGGTAGTTCCCCATTCTGAAGGTAATTTTCAATGGGCATCATCCATCCGATGGTGTGACCATAAGGCTCATAAATGGGACTAATTTCATCGATTTCCTCCCTATTTATTAGGATAAATGGAAAGACCATCTGGTGGTGGGAAATGCTAATGACTGGTTCATTCCAGTCTGGATCGACCAAGGCTATGGTTACATTTTCCAAAGAGTCAGCTGAGAATTTTGTGACCAGGGGACATAAGACAATTTTGGTTCTGATGGGAATTCTTCCATTGGTTATCTAACATTTTTCATCATGGGTTCCAATGCTTCTTTCTTAATAGAATAGTCACCATTGACCTGTTTGATGAATAGATCTAAATCACCCTTTATTTTTAGGAATTTGGCTTGCAAATGAAGTGCCAGTTTCAGGACTGTAATGAGGGCTTGATATTCTGCTTCATTATTTTCACACCCTTCTAAAAGCAGGAAAGAATAATGTAGGATAGCCTTTTGGGGGATAATAGTATAATTCCTAGCCCCACTTTTTTTAGATTGGGATCCTTCGTCCTTTTCCCTATCAGGCTTTGGGAAGCACCATCGAAGTACATTTCCCATGTCTGGGGATCCTCCTGGATGGAAAACACTTCTTCATCTGGAATTTTGGCATCCAACGGTGTTGTTTCCTCCAAGGGGTGATCTTACAGGAAGTATGCTAACAAATGGCCTTTGATGGCCTTCTATAAAAAGTATTGTATGTCAAACTATTGTAGGATGACCTCTCATCATGATAGGTTCCCATTTATCATGGGACAGTTGAGGATATATTTTTGTGGGTTGTCGTGGGAGACTAGTTGGACCTCATGGTGCTATAGGTAATCCCTAAGTTTCTGAACCGTGAATATTAGGGCTAGGAAAATATTTTTTATTTTTTAATACCGAGTTTCACCATCAATAATCATTATACTAGGGTAATATAGGTTGTTCTCATTGTTGGAATCATTCTTCTATACGAGGAAGGCACCTAATTACTATTCCGGGGTGGTTACATACAAAATGAGTGGTCTCCCCTCAACTGGTGGAATCAGCACCAGCTGTCTTAGGAGATATCTTTTGAGATTGTTGAATGCTTATTGGTAATCATTATCCCACTCATATATAACTCCTTTCTTCATGAGCCTGGTGAAAGGTAAACATTTACCCACCAAGTCAGCTATGAAGTGCCAAATGTTGGTGAGATTCTACTGGAGACCTCTCAACTCAGTGAGGTTGTTATGTGGGGACATTCTAGGGATGGATATTTCCTTCTTGGGGTCAAATTTGATGTCGTGATGGCATACAAAGAAGTAAAATAATTTCCTAGAGGTAACTCCAAAGGCTTACTTTAGGGGATTCATCTTTAAACTGTGTTGTTGCATCTTGTTGAAGACAGTTTTGAGATCCTCGAGGTGGTTTGAGTGTTGTCTTGATTTAACCACAATATCGTCAACATAACACTCAATGCATTTTCTTAATAAGGGATTGAAGATGTGATTCACGGCGCGTTGATATGTAGAATCGGCATTATTTAGACCAAAGGGCATCAATTTATAATAGAACACTCCCTAAGGGGCCCTAAAAGCAGTAGCTTCTTCATCTCCTTAGGTCATTCGGATCTGGTTGTATCCAGAATAGTCATCCATGAAAGAGAGAGCCTCATATTTGGTGGTTGCATCGATCAAAAACTCTATGATCGGGATTGGGAAATAGTTTTTTGGGCAGAGCTGATTAAGGTCCCTGAAGTCAATGAAGATTCTAATCTGTCCATTCTTCTTTTTGACAAGGACTATTTTTTCCAGGAAGATCGGGTATTGGACCTCCCATGTGATGTTGGATTTGATCATCTTGTCAACTTCAGCCTCTATTTCGGTATCATGGATTGGGTGGGTCCTTTTGGATTCCTTCTTATAGCCCTGGTGGTCTTCTGATAAGCCTAGATGATGAGTGGAAACCTTATGATCAAGGCCTGGAATTTCTGTATAGTTCCAGGAAAACACATCTTGATTATTCTTTATAAAGTAGGTATATGCCTTCTGCTCCTCGATAGGCATAGACACACTGATCAGAGTGGGTCTCAGGTCATCTTCGGTGCCCAGGTTTATCTCTTTAAGTTCATCAATTGTGGTGGAGACACCTTCTTCAAATGCAGGAGGGGCATCTTTGAGGTATTCGTCTTCTTCTTCTTCATCTTCTTCATCTTCATCTTCTTCCTCTTCTAATGGAGAGAGGATTTTTGAGACTAAATCTCCAATTTTGGGAGAGAAATATTCTTTTTCCTTAGTGAGTAATGCGGGGGTATTTTGATATCCTAAGGATGGTCTTGGATAATCTGTGTTAGGGATTTTTCTAACATCATGGGAGTCAGCCTACTCTTCCGAGTATTTAGACTTGGTAGCCATAAAAGAGACCATGCAGACTATTGATTCTACATCCAGACTTCCACTTATTCATTCAACTTGGTTGGTGGGTAATACATACTCTTCCCCAAGCTACTGGAGGGGGTCAACAGAAGCCATTTACAATCCATTTGGGGTAGTAATACAATCAATTTCATTGTCCAAAGGGTGTTTTTCTTCTGATTCATAGAACCCTACATCGATATAATGTGACTTACATGACTCAAATGGGGATTTATCGACATGAAATGTCCCATTTTTCTTATTAGTGAAATATTTGACGCACTGATGATATGATGATAGAATTGCAGTGTGCTGATGTAGGCAGGGCCTCCCTAACAGTACATTTAAGGTCGTACTTTTCCATACTACTAGGAATTAGGAATCTAACAAGAGGTCTCCGAGCCAAGTTTTAAGCTTGATTCATCTCAACGGTTTCTGCTCACTTTTTTCAAATTCCAGCAGAGTTGTAGTGCAATGTGTCAAGTTGTCTTCATCATAGCCCAGCCGATGAAGCGTTCATAGTGGGAGGAGATTGACTCTTGAGCCTTTGTCAATAAAGATCCTCCTAACATTAATCCCATTTATCTTTTCGAACACATATAAGGGTTTTATGTGCCCCTGCATAATGGAATATTCATCTCTATCTATAAAGGAGATTATGGAATGAAATTCTTCGGGACTGGTCTCCGTTTAGTAGACTTCGGCTGCTTCTACTTTAGACTCAAACTCCTAGTGACTTAGTAAGGGTTCGATGAGTGCCTCTCTAAGATCTGCAGATAAGATTAACGCATCCAATATTGATATTTTTCTAGTACTGAATTCAGATACTTTAAAATATCATATTTATGCTTTAAGGTGAGTTCTTCCTGGCTAGGGGTTTCTCTTTCACATACAATTTAGGGTTTTTTGCTTTGGAGGTGGATGTTTCGGCCTCTGTAGTTGGTTTCGGTGGTGCTGCGATCCATTATGGGTTTGGCCAAAATGGTCTGCCTATATGCCTTGGGTGATTTGATATTTGTTCTTCCGTTGATGGATATTTCAAGATAAATGGGCTTGGATTTCTTCCGAAGGGGGTGGAGGAGCATTCCAGTTCTTATTGTGTCTACTAGAGGGACCTTCTGCGTGTTTCCGCAATGTTAACAGTTTGACTTGTAGCGTGGTTGGGACTCTAACTCCAACCACAATCATGCATTATAAGAAACCTTTGTCCTTTGCGGCCCCTTCCTCTATCTCTCTAGTTGGGAACGGGGAATTTGATTTCATGGCCATTTTCTCCATCTGAAAAGGGGTCCATCAAGTGAATGACATTAATGGAGTCGAAGATCAGTTCTTGATCTGACATTGTTTATGTCTGATTGTCTCCTTATGATGGTTTCGTTTGGTGGGGCGGTTCCTGTTGTTCCATTTGGTAGGGCTATTCATGTTGTACCAAGTCTACCGGTATGAAGTCCAAAAGTTTGAACACTGACTTCGGCTTTGGTTTCATCCCATCTTCTTCCTCTTACTTTCTTCCCTTTTGGCCTTTAGAGGGCTACGGGGCCGAGGAGGACGACTGTGTTGTATTAGGAGATTTTGGGGGAATTGTTTTTGTTTTAACTTCTCTTGTAGGATTCCATGGACTCATTTGATGATCTTTTGGGTCATACAGTTGTCAAAAAAATTCTCCTTCTTACTGGTGACTATTTCCCATTCCTTTTCCTCTCTTGATTCCAAGGTGGAAACGTATGTCACTTGTGCTGGTGGCAGGCCCAAGTTGACTTGACCAGAATCCACCATCTTTTGTATGAGATCCTTGAAAAAGATGTATAATTAGATTTCATGTCCCATTATTCGGTGGTGGGGACAATAATTTGGACGGTATTTGAGACCCACTTCATCAGCTCACTTTGGCTCTAGTAGCCGAAGAAAATTTCAAATCACAGCGGCTATGAAATAGCCGTGAACCTAGTCATCTCGGAATGAGTAAACCTTATTTCTTAATTATTTAAACTAGTTTATTTTAGCACCTCATCACTCATATTTCTGAGGTGGGGGTGGTTTTTGGCATCCAGGGGGTCCTGCACATTTCGATAGGGGCCTAACAATTAGAGCTGGTGTCGGAGGTGGCTTAAGCATGAAAGAAGCTACTTCATCTTTTCCTGTTATTTTCCCAGGGGATGATGGCGCCACTTAGGACTTAAGATTGGTCTGTTGTAGGGATTCTTCTATTCTTTGGGAAATGGGAGAGAAATCTCTAAACCCACTTGTGTACTTTACTAGGATGAGCGGTGTTTTCAATTCATCCTGATGCTTATTGATGCACATGGAAAGCATTTCATCCTGAGGAAGATGTTGGTTCAGAGAATAAGTCATGCCTTTTCACCTAGCAATGAATTATGAGACTCTTTCATTCTCTCATTTAGTTCAGTTCATGTGATCACTGACCTTCGTCTTAGGCAACGTTGAACTGAACAGGAAGATAAACTGTCGCTAGAGGTCCTCCCAGCCTGTGATTGAGTTAGCTGATAGGCTAGTATACCATACAAAAGCTGAGACCTGTAGGGTTCATACTAAGCATAAGAGTTTTATTGTTTTTTGTTTCTATGAAGTGCCTATAATGGGGTCAAAATAAGAGGCATAGTGTATTAAATGTTGTTCTGGTTCCTCCAATCCATTGAATATTGGGAATACGGGGTTTCCAAAGTGTGGTGGTGGCGGAACATTGCTTTCCCAATCAGGGTAGTGTTTTCACTCTAGATATATCATAGTGTTCCACCCCTCCATGGATTCTATTCAATATATTAATTTCTTGATGATTTTAAAGATCCCTTGATGCATATAATGTTGGGTTTGAGCTTGGGTTGTTGCGGCAGTGTCCAATACTAGGTGTGTCGGCACTGCTATAATTTGGGGTGGATACCTGGTCAGGGGTATCCTTTGTGGGTTTACCTGAATATATTATGGTTGTCTTCCCAGTGGGGGGAAGTATTGATGTCCTTCCGGGGTCTGGTTTAAGTAGGTTTCTGGTCCTGATGTCGTATTGTATGTGACTCCGAGCATGGATTCATTCACCAAGATGAGTGAATGTGGAAAGGGAACCCTTTCTAGGAGCACCTGTTGATGTTCCGTAGGGGAAACACATCCAGTGAGTTATCTCCCTTGACATAGCTTAGAATTAATTTGCTTCATCTCTTTAATTTATTCCTCTTACTTGGAAAACCTTTCCCCAAGAGTGAGGGATGCATTTCTAGGGGGAAGAGAAGGTGAGTCATAGAAAACCTTGTATCTATTATTCTCCTTGTTGGGGTTTTGTGTGGTAAGTAACATCGGATTGACTGAGGGGACGCCTAGATTTAGGACCGCTCTCTGGTTCTAGGTATGCACACCATCAGGCTCGGTGTGGGATGCCTCTATGAGGGAACCATCTTCCTTCACATCCTATCCCTCTATGTCATTTCCTACAAGATCCATGGAGTTTACGTTTACCACGTTCACTGAGGTATACCGCATTGGTAGTGGTGTACCAGGTGCCGAATGGTAAGAAGGATTTCTGTGTCCTTTGTTGGACTTTCTTCTTCCATTCTGTGGTATTCTTCTATTTTCTTGGTGAAGATTGACCTGAATGGAGCCCTGGTCTAACCTTGTAATGCACCTTTGACTCAAAGGGTGCGAACCACTATAAGGGGTGGAATGGTTGACTCATCTGTCCATCGTTCTTCCCAGATGGTATAAGACAGGCATTTTTTGTGTGGGTACTTGAGGTAAAAATTACCCCAGCCCTGTGGAATGGAGTTGTTCCCATTTTTCCATTGATGCACTACGGCCTGGATTTTTTGGTCTTATGGGGGGAACTTTGATTTAAAAATTCCCCCAGCCTTGTGGGCTAGGGTTGTTCCTGAATTACAATAGCAGCCGCCACTATTTCCACCTTTTCAATTTCACGTATTCCTATATAGGTGTGTTCCGAGTATGGAATTGGGCCTCCACTGAGTCTATGGTCTTTTGGATACATGAGCACTGCTTGCTGGTTGGATTCCCTTAGGCGGGAAGCCTACTAGATATTATTGCTTTCCTAAATCAAAAGCTTTTTGATGGATTAATCTCTTCATACCTGACACTTTTGAGACTTACTCCAGGCCAGTTTTTGTTGAGTATCCCATATTACCTGAGCAGGGGTTTCACTTGATTTCTGCCTTTGGGTGATGACATTGCAGGATGTCATTTTCAATGGTATTTGCTAGATGGGACGAGGGATGAAGTTTAGAGCTCCATGTTCTCCCCATCCCCTTATGTGAACTCTAGTTAGGGCATCTTTAATGAGGCAACGCAGCTTATACAGTGCATGGAGGCAATCCAGTTCAAGGTTTTTCTTTTGCCTTTTTGATTGTGGATACAGTGGGGATAGGAGGGATTCTAGGTCGATTAGATGGCGAAGCTCCCCTATCATGTTGACATGGTCCACATACCCTTCATAGAGAAAGAATTTTTCTTTCAGCTGGTGAAGGTTAATCCATATATTGAGGATAATTTCATGCATTCATTCCCAATACAACTCTCCTGGTATGTTGAAATTAGAATTGGTCGTAGGAAAATACATCACTGGTATATTATCCTTATCTAGTTGTCTTCTCACAAGTAATATATCTTGTTGTTGTTCTTACGGAGGCTCCTCTACTTGATATTCCCAACTCAACTGCTTATTAGTAATTTCATTCCAAGAAACTGGGATAGTGGGAGCCTCATCGATATATGAACTATGTGGGGGTGACTCAGAAGATGATTGTGGCCCCGGGACATCCTCCGATTGAGAAAGAAAATCACTCGTTATAGATAGAGTGCCTGATGTGTCTGACTCCATATTGTTGAGCACCTCAGCATAGCAAGGATCTATTATATTTGTTCCATAAAGGTTAGGACCTTCCTATAACTATAAATTTTGGTTTCTGTGAGGACCTTCACAATTGGTGATGCAATGGACAGGGCTACTATTACAACTTGATGCCTGAATGCGGGAAATGTTTCTACGATGTATACCCTGGGGAGGACCTTCAGAGAAGACTACAGTGAGGGGAGGACCTTCTTTATGATTGATGTCACTTAGGGGAGGACCTTCTCAATGACTTCTATGACAATGAGGACTACTATCACAGCTTGATACCTGGCTGCAGGGAGAATTTCTGCAGTGCACATCCTGGGGAGGGTCCCTAGGATGTACCACAATGAGGGGAGGACCTTCTCATTACATGACGTTACTATGGGGAGGACCTTTATAGTAACTACCATTATGGGGAGGGCCTTCACAATGGTTTTCATCATGGAGAGGACTACCATTATGACTCAACTTCCAACTATAGGGAGAAGCATATTTGTAGCGTATACCCTGGGGAGGACCATTAGGGAAGACAACAGCAATGGGAGAACCTTCTTACTATCTGATCTTTAGGTTGATTGGAGGGCTAACTTGATGCACATCAGGAGATAGGATCTTGTGATCAATCATTCTTAGCCCACGGAGTGAAACCCCATGGTTGATTTAGGGAGGATCTTCAGAGCTACTGGTAGCGACATTGCAGGGAGGGCTTTTTCAACTGCTATTGCAACTTTCATAATTTGGTAATGGACTAAAAGGGTCTTGATCTTTCATTGATATATGTTTGAGGGAATCAAGAACCCCAGCTTCCAGAAGAGTAGGATCATGTATGTTCTCTTCATTTTTTAGTTTTATTTGGTGCATTTCATTTTTTAATGCTCTCTTGTAGGTAACCAAGGCCATCTACTATTGGTAATGACCTTCATATAAAGGTCACTATATTTGTGGGTCCTGTGATGTCATTGGGATACACCAACGAACATATTGAGTTTTTGTAGAGATATATGCCTGCCTTGGAGTAGCCACCACATTGGATCGGTGTCCCCTAGTTGAAACGGGTATTTGTTCCCGATTTAATTGTTTGTATATCACGGGATATTTCCTTCTGTCCTCTTGGATTATAGTATGGATGCATAAATTCTCTGTAGTGACTAACTCATTTTGCGAGCAAGTAATTTCGTTCGAGGAAACCGGGTCATGCGCCCAATTTCTTTCCTTTTCCACTAAAGTAATAATGTATTGGTATGTTTGGATGGTATGGTCTGGGATCAACATATGATCCTCCATCATTTCTAGGATATGATGAGATACATCTTTGGATGGAATAGGTATGAAGTCCCATTCCAATGTTAGAGCAGGAGTTTGTTCCTGCTCTATTCCTCCATGAGTTTCCAGTAGATACAGGCAGTTCTTCTGTGTCTGGACATAGGAATGGGTCTTCCACCAGTTGTCTTATCTGGTTTCCACCATATTTGACAGGTGGTATTTATATTCACGAGCGGGGATTTCCATCTTCTCGCTTGTCGTTGTATTTTTCTCACGGTCTTTGTATGCATCTATAAGAATTTAACTCTACTCATATTTGTTTGCTGCCCGATTTGGATGGCGGGCTTGATACACATCAGTAGGTATTTGTGCCTGTGTGTAGACAGTTGCTACCCTATTTATATGGTACGATTGAAATGCATCAGCAATTATTTGAGCCTGTGCATATCTGGTTTCTACCCTATTTGGTTGACGGGCTTGTTGTGCATTAGCAGATATCTAAATCTTCCTATAGTTTTTCGCTCTATCTGCACAGTGGGACCTGTGAGCACTAGAAGTAATGTTCATGTTCTTGTATTGTGTCTCCCTATTTCTATGGTGGTCTTGAGTGGAGGGGGTAGGGTCGTATGTCTACCTGTTGAATACCACCGCGTTAGTATGGAGGAGTTTCTCCTCAAGAACCAAGGTGATAGAATGTTTCTAATTATATATTCACCATCCTTGATGGGAATCCCGAGGGTCCTAGGTATCATGGAATTTAGAAGGTTCCCTCGGCATAAGGTCCTCTTCGGTGGGAGGAGGTCTAGTCATCTGGTGTCGGTGGAAACGTTCTCTGGAGGGGGCCTGTGAGTAGGACCCTGTTAAGTTGAGATGAATTTGTCATAATCGAATTCATCTTCCTCTCTAAGGTAAGGGAGGTACTCATTGTCATGTTATTGGGATAGGCTCCAAAAATGTATTGAGACGACCATCGGGGCCTCCTTGTACTAGGGTTCCATTCACAGTTGAGGAGGCGGTTGGAGAGTCTTCACAGACTAGAGGGCTTGTCTTGCAACCACCAGTGTGGGGAGAGTACCATTTCAGTGGTACTCTTTGATCAGTGGATTGGATACCCAGTGTTGAAGATGTTGGGTATGCGAGGGGGTCCTACTCTTAGTTAGGGCCCCAACGGCCTATGGGATCGCTGATGCGCGTGTCTGCATTGGTCATTGGGATGTCATTTAGATCAAAGGTTTCTATGCGGGAACCTGCAATATACATATATGACATGCATACCACAAGAAATTTTCAAAGTATCATTCTTTTAAACATGTGAACATATCACAATTCATCTTTTCCCACTTCCCCTCTCCTTGTTTTTTTTGTGGGATGAAGGGGCTTGAGTGGGGTAGAACCACCCCCTTGGTTAATGATTCACGTCAGGTTCACCATTTTTGTTCTGCCTCCAAGGTGGCATGTTTCACGCATACCGAGGCAAAAAAATGGTCCGATTTGAAATATCCTTTTGACTCTTATCATTGGGGTAGAACCGCCACCTTGGTTAAGGATTCATGTCGGTTTCACCATTTTTGTTCCACCTCTAAGGTGGTGCATTTTGAGTGATGGTGAAATGGTCTGATGAGGAACATCACCCATCCCTTTTTAAAGAGATTGTTTCCTATAAAATTCACCATTTCTTTTTTTGTCCCATTATTCATCATTATCCTTTAAAAGAAGGTTATATTAACCCAATAGGGACTGGGAAATTCACCCCTTTTTCATTGCAAAGGATCTACCACAGTCAGTTGGTCCCAGCGGGTGATTGCGTGGGGTCAAGTACTTGTGAAATCGGTCATCCTCGGATATAACTTCCTCAGATGGTCTCAAACGGTTTTATTTGTGGATCAAGAAACACCAAATGTCCCTGGTATCCATGATTCATGGACCTGCTTTCCAATGGTAGGTGCTCGTTGATTGATGATTCATCCAACGACACTTGGGGACTCCATTGGTTGATAGGATGGGAATTTAGGCTCACCGCACCCTTCTAGAGGAGGATTATTGCCTGTTATGGGACTATCTTAATTATTTAAGTCATGTTAATATGTTCATGAATCCTTGGTTCATTCCTGAAGAGTGTGTCCACAGGCTACCCTTGCTTTTCAAGATCATTGTAGGCATGCATATATTTGATGATAAGGAGGTATTGTTGACTTGACCTATAAAATAAAGTGCTTTGGAGTTTATTTTCATCTAGGGGGGACAAAAGATGATTTGATGTTGGGATCAGACCCATAATATGGGTTTCTTATGTATCCTCAGTAGAGGAATCAGAACCCACGTAGTTGGGATGGGTTGGGTATTATTAATGGAAGCTTCCCATTTGAGGGGGCATGATTGGGAAAACCATTTTGGAAGGGAACCCTTTTGAGCTCGTGCCTCCTGGTAGATTTCCTATGTATCCTAGTTTGGTAGGGAATCATAATTCTCATAGTTTAGAATCGTGTGGATGTTGTGATCATCACAAACCTCTAATACCACGTGATTCATTATTAGTGTGATAAACCATAGGATGCATGAGATCCAACCACCCACATAATTTCTATCTTATTGGTGGGAGAGGGAGATCCTACGGTGGAAGAGGCCAAGGTGATGGTGAGAGAGGGAGCGGAGCGATGAACCTTTTAATGTGAAATGACATTAAAGGTCATGTGGCTCAGACTTAGAAGATTGGGGATTTACCTCAGTGGGAGGACCTCAGAACATGTTCTGGGAAATAGAAGAGGCTCATCCTCATCAAAGGATAAGTGAACATAACTCTTTTGACTGATCATTGTTCATTATTTAATGGAAAAGAAAGTGATCACCCATAATCCCTAGAACAGGGAGGTTCACTTCGGCATCCCATGTTTGGACTCTGGGTTACCATGTGAATGTAGACCCACGGACATTCTCGAAGCCCGAACCATTATGGGTAGAGCCTCCGTGACTCTTCTTACCATGGGTATGTAGACTCAAAGGGGCATGCTGATGCACCCGATAGTCTGATCATATGGGTCTGGTGGCTTTGGAGGAGGATTTTTCCTAATTATGGAGGACTGGTTTGTAGAGGGATTATGGAGGACTAGACGGTTGTAGAGGGGTGAGGTTGGAACTGGAGGAAATAATACTTGAAAATACTCCATTTTATGAACTGGTTTCTTATGCGGGATGGGGGAGGCTCTGCATACCGTAGTGGTATGCGGGAAGAGGGGTCATCCGCGTACCGAGGTAGTATGCAGGCATGGGTATATTCCACCATGTACCGTAGTGTTATTTGGCCCGTCACACTATTTTGGGTTCCATCCACGTACTCATGTAGTACGCGGCACCAGGTTCAATCCACTCAGTGGTAGACTACGCAGAGCACCATATTGAAGGAGGGTCCTGGGGATTATTGTTCATGGGAAGTTCATCCTCGAGAAGTGTATGTTTCACGATTTCACCATTTAGGTTCTCTATTCTCTTTTTATTATTATATTCCCCCATTTTATGGTTCTTTCCCGGATTTAACTACGAAGAGCATGGTTCGCAATTTGGGCTTCGTCAATGAATCAAGACTGAAGATGGAATCTTATATGAGCTCTTTCTTCCAACCTATGAGTCCCCTTCAATATTTCGTTGTCCGTCCACCCCCCCCCCCCATTTATCAATTCATTCTATGATCCTTTTATAGAGCATCAAGGCAATCATATTTATGGGCATGTGGCACTATTTGTGAAGGCCCATGAAGAGATATCCTAACATGCGGAAGACTCTGTCAACCAGGAATTACGAAGGCTACGGTTCTAGATAATTGTTTGTGAAACCCTTACTGTTCACTTTATCTATGAACTGATGAGTTCTCTAGATGGTACATGGATGGCCTCCATGCATATGAGTCCTTCAGAGACACGGTTTACAGTCTATTGGGTTTGTTGGACATCGCTCCACAAGCAAGTGCCTCATGGATAGTTCTGCGTACCTGCTAGTTCGCCATCCAGGAGGTCCTTGAACATTTTCCGGTGATAGTATGTGGACAACTTGAAATTCATTTAAAACTTTAATTCCTTCAAGTTTCCTCTGAAATTTGAAACTCAATTTGAGTCTATTCACTTGTTAGACCTGTAATAGTACTTTCTTCCTTCTGCAAAGTGATTGTGGGGGTATTTTCTTCCCTTAGTGGATTTTTTAGGACCCTACAATATATAAACCTCTATTTCATGTTTTGGATCTATGTTCCCAAATAAAATTTCATTCCCTTCCATGAAATTACATTTCTCAAAGTTTAAAACCATATTTTTCTCAATATATCGATATAAAATGTTTATCAAGTGAGAGAGACCCTGATCAATTAAAGATCCATAAAAAGTAAATTCATCCTTAAATACCTCCATGAAATTATAAATTAAATCATAAAAATAATCACCATGCATATCCAAAAGATACCTAGGGTGTTTCAATGTCCAAATGGAATCCTTCGATAATCAAATATGTCGAATGAGCAAGTGAATGACATACTCTCCTGGTCATCTATTGTAATGGGAACCCAAAAATAACCAAATAAAAATTCTGAGAAACAATATTGTGTCCTACTTGAGAATATATCAATTATCTAGTCAATTAAGGGAGGATTAAATGGTTCTTACTAGTGAATTAATTTATTTTCCTATAATATATTCACCTTCACCAACTGTTTACACTCTTGAGGGAACTAACTCATCATTTTAAATTTTTACAACAATGAAACTACTTTTATTTGGTACAATTTGGATTAGGATAACACACTTTGAATCATAGATGAGATAAATGATACATGATTAAAATTACTTTTTCACCTCTTTCTTTAATACATCTAAGACTCATTTGTGGTTGTCTAGCTAGTTTGTTCCCATCCTATAAAAGAATCATGTGCATGAAAATATATGGGATAATACCTGGTATACTTACTAGAATCCACCTAATTTATACAATATTATACCTCAGAATATTTAAAAGTAGTATTTCCTATTCATGAATGGGATTATTAGCATTAATTATAAGAACTTTTCTTCATTCAATAGGTAAAAATATATTAAATTTCGGGTTAATTTATTGAGTTCCGGTTTTGGTGCATGTTGTATCAACGGAAATTTCATTAGAAGTGAGATATGTGCATAATGTATATTGGGGTTTGAATATACATTATAAAAATTAGTATATAATGCATCAAATATATCTTAAAAATCAATATCCATGTCATAATAAAAAATTACATATCCATGATCAAAATAAGAATCCACAAAAGAATCATAACCAAGAGTGGTTTGATTATAATAAATAGTTGTGGAATTTTTTGATATGTCAAACCAACCCCAACACTCAAGATCACTCTAATAATAGAATTATCCATATTTAGAAAATATTGAAAGTAAATATTTGTAGAATCATTACAATATGGGTTATAATTGGGAGATAAAGAGAGATGAATGGTCTTATAAGGGGTATTTCATGGATTCCAAAATATTAAATCTTACGATCTCATCTCTAAACTATATGGAAAGTGTACCCTCATGGAAATTTATTACTGTATTGGTAGTTTTGAGGAATTTAATCCCAAGAATGATTGGTCAATATAACTTACTTGGATATCCTCTGTATTTATTACATAAAATCAGTGGGAAAGAACATATCTCTCACCCAAAAAATTATATCCTCAAGGACTCATGTTTGGTATGTTATGACCTTATTTTCTAATTTCACCACCACCATCTTCTTCTCTAACTCTCCAACTTAAAATGGAGAGAAAAAAAATTAATTAATGACATTAATAGAGGCACAAAAATCACATAAATAATTAGAAAAATGAAACTCCCTTATGGTTCATCATATGGTGAATTTCATATGGTCCTTTCACTTTGTAGGAATCACTATTGTAGGTGTAATGAGTACAAATACATTACTCAAAAGGTTGATTCACTCATTTCCCTTTATCTATCTTCTATTCATACATAGTTATTTTAGGAACTTGGAATACCTTATAATTTTATTGATTGTTTTATGCATAATTATGTTGATCTCAATGCTCTTTAATGTACTAAAAACCTCTTTTTATAATTCTTATATAGTAATATTCTTGTATTGTACAACTCTATTAGTAAATGGAATGGGTTTAGAAATAAAATCATCTATATTATGATTACCTTTTTCTTTCTCCCTTGGTTTCTCATTGATTTCTCTTGAATGAGGTCTCTCTGGAGATAAGTTGAATCTCGATGAATAGATAGGAGTATATGTAGTAGATGATTACTTCCTACTTCTTAGTGTGATGGAACAAAAATTCCCATTAGGATTTGGAGTGGGTTGAGAATAATTATTTCTATATTTCATGATTACTAATTCATGGTGGCTGGGGGAAGTCTAGATCATTTGTATATTCATCTCCCTTAACCCTATACCATAACTCTTCAACTCATTATATTGATTAAGAACAATTTGTTTCAAAATATCATCAGTATTAGAATCTACCTTTTTTAATTACTACCCTTTTTTCATTGTATTTTTGATATTTTTATTTGAATCTATTTTAGGTTTTTTGAAAACCCTATTGATGAGGTAGAGACTACTGGAAGTTTTATTGAAAAGGGGTCCTTTATTGTTATCCAGATATATACCTCAAGTATGTGTGATCATTTCATACTAGTTTGTATATGGGTGTGAATATATTATACTTCATTTGATTGGTTTTTTTGTTTCTACTAAAAATTTCTAAAATGGAATACAGTTACACAATCTTCTATCTCTTGTAATTATAGTCAGAAATCTATTGGATGGTCTAGTTCAGTGAAAATACCACAAGGCCTCACAAGAGTGGGTTGTGATGTATTTTGATCCAAACAATCTATCTCGACATAGTATTCAATTATTCTAACTTAGTATAGATTAAATTTTTATTAATATTTGAAGGAATTACCTGGTCTACTCCTCTCATAGTTAGTTTAACTCAATCTCCTAATTTTGGAGAGTTTTGTTCCATATTTTCAATCAATTCATGTGTAGCTGCTATTGTTTTGTCATATAATTATCCTCCCACTATAGCATCAAACATGATCATTTATATAGGTGTGAGGCCTGCATAAAGGTACTAGATGAGGTGTTTCTCAAGGATTTTTTGATTTAGGAAACTTGTTCACAACTTCTTGAATCACTTCTAGTGCTTGTACATTAACTCTCCTTGTGATTGATTAATCCTTGAGATCATGTTTTGAATGGAAGTGGTACTTGATGCTGAAAAAAATTTAATTAAATTAATTTAAAATCATTATAAAATGTTTCCTATTGTAGATGTAAATAATATATTCAATATTTTGTGGTTACATCAATTGATAATTGGAATGATCTTAGTTTTATTTTTCCTTCAGAGACATTCCCTAGTTTTTTTGTTAATAAAACCACATTGAATTATTTTATATATTTGTTCATATCCTCATGATAAAGGCTTTGAAATTTAGGAAGAATATGAATTGAAAAAATTTTAGATCAAATTTTAATTATAGATTTATATATGCAATGAATTTTGGTTGACAATTAAATTTAGGTGTAGCCAACTCCCGAATGGTTCTATCAAGTTCATTATTATCATTTACAGCCATTATAATTGGTTTTGAGTTCAATTCATATATTATTTCAATTTTAATGTTCCCATAATGGAGAAATTCTCAAATTGGGTGAATTTTAAAACTTAACATAGATTGATATTGACTGATTTGATCCCTAAGTCTACGTTCAATCTCTAGATCTATATCAAATGCATCCTTGGGATGAAATCACATCATAAATCATATAAAAGAGAAAAAAATATAGACCATAATATCATAAAATGAGGTTTAAATTGATAATCCAAGAAAGTATTTGGGAAGAAATAATTTAAATGATGTTGATTAATAATAAAAGAAACAAAATAAGAATGAAAATAAACAAAATACCTAAAAAGGGTTGAAGAAATTACTTGCCCCCCCGAAAGTGATGTTGATTTGAAGAGCATTGTCATGGGTGATTTCAAATGATGTATATTTTACATAAGTGAATAAAATGGATAAACAATGTTTTTATCTTGATGAGGAAGTAATTTAATCAAGATGATATAGGTTTAAAGAAATAAGTAAAAGATTAAAATAAAAAATATAGTTTGGGGGTTTGTTTGAATAGTTTTTTATGTAAGAACTGAGTATGAAAAATGTTTTTAATTTTTTTTCATAAATTTTAACTGATATAACTCATCATATAAATTAAATATTTATCATTATAATTTAAATAATTATTTTATTTTATTAATATCCTCTAATTTTTTAACTCTTGAACCCTATGGTTGTAAGCATGACCGTAATGAATGAAAAAATTTAAACCCTAGGCTAACTATGGGATGAGCAATCACAACACCCTACTTTGATTGTTGTTATAAAGGTAAATTATAGTATATGTTAAATTATGGAAGAATACCCCCACTATAAATTATAATTATTTATTTTTTGGGATTTAATTTTAACTTTACAATTTGTTCCCAAGTAGTTTTGTTTTGTCGATTAAGGTTGTGCTCTCACAATTCACACAATACTCGACCTTGAATGATATGTGATAATTTCTTGATCACTTGATCAATTGAAAACTCAAATAATTTAAAAAAATATAATTAAAAATATGTATTTATTCATTTGGATTCAAAATACTCAATTTAATATAGTATAAATTAGATTGATTACTATAGAACTATGCTTTTATGAGTGGGCGGGTCATCGTTGAAACATTTTTCAAGTGAAGTGGTTTGAAAATGGATAAGCCAATTATATTTATACTTTTAAATTCCATACCTAAATAATTTAAGGTTATATAAATAAAAATTAAATAAAATAATTTAAATAGAATAAAAGAGTTAATTTATTACAAGAAACAAAAATGCTACAATACAGAAGAGGAAGATAAGAGCTCTACGGAGGAGATCCTACAATGATAGCTTCACTCTTACAATGGTGTTGATAAATGTAAATTCACCACCTATCCAGTAAAACCAATCCTATAATCCATGACCAAACCTCTCAAATGATAAAAATGCACATTCATAAAGTAGAGAGAAGGTTATGGTTATAAGAGGTTAAAAGTGTGGATGGGAAATTTATCCATATATTCTAATCCAATTTGTGCTAACTTTTTGACTAAAAAATCAAAAACTGGTTTCCATTAGTAAATAATGATTCGTTTTTAATTTAATTATCTATATAATTCCAAAATTTTATACCAATAAAATCCTGAATGAAGAAGATAGGGCATAAATAGTAAAATATTTCCCATGTTGGTGAGTCCAGATCATCTTTGAGTTTATAACCCATTTTCTCCCATGAAATT
Source organism: Viscum album (assembly GCA_963277665.1). NCBI lineage: Eukaryota > Viridiplantae > Streptophyta > Magnoliopsida > Santalales > Viscaceae > Viscum > Viscum album. Next base: position 1,420,081,849 of record OY728161.1, read on the forward strand.
TAAGATCCAAAAAAGTATAGTCCAAATGAAAATTGTATCCCATATATAGAATAATTCTAGCATAAAATTTAAATTCCAAATAAGTCTTAAAGAAGAGTTATGTCAAAAATACTAAAGTTTAATTTAATGGGTTAAACCAGGGATTTTCATCAAATGTTCAAATGCATGAACTAATCCCATATTATCCATAAATAAAAATTTTATGAATAATGTTGGGAAAATATATCATTTATTCTAAATAAAATACTCAGTAAAAATGTTTTTTATTAGTATTGACTAATAGCTCATTATGATTATGAGATATATCATATTAATATTGAAAACAGTTTACTTAATGAGAATTTAGTTGAGTAAGTGTATGTGATACAACCTAGAGGTTTTGAATTTAAAAATGAGTCTGTTATGGTTTGTAAGTTACAACGGTCTATTTCTATATTGAAGTAATATTCCCAAAGTTGGAATATCTAGTTTGATGATGAAATCATAGATATTGGTCTCATAAACAACACATATTAATCTTGTGTGTTTAATAAAATTAATGGATTTGTTATGGTATTTATGATATTGTATGTATATCACATACTCCTTATAGAAAATGATATCCAAAATTTACAATCTATAAATATTTGGTAAGGAAGATTCTTCTTGATAAAAGATATGGGTGAATAATATTACATAATAGTTATAAATATCTATAGATATGTATTTAATAGGATTCTTAGACTAAGTTAAAACACTTATATTGGTAAAGTGATAAATTTTTTTAGTATGACGAACTCTATGAATGGGTCTTTACCAGTGTTTCTTGGACTTAATTTCAGTAAGATTCAAGATCTTTCTAAAGAGTTTAAAAGGATAGATAGTATTCCATATAATCAATCATGTATGTAATGTTATGTAGTCTAGATAATTTCTATTATTATTTAATCATAACAAGTAGATATTAATCCAATACTAGTGATATTTATTAGATTGTTTTCAATAATATCCTTAAGTAATTAATAGGAGGTAAGGATATGTTATTGGTCATTATAGGAGAGGATGATCCCATTATAAGGGGTTACAATTATTATAGTTTATAATTCAAAAAAGATGATATGAGATCACAATATGGTTTATTTTTTCCCTAATATTTGGATCTATCAATTAGAAGAGTTCCAAAAAATCCACCATTGTGAGATTAAAAAAAGACAGGGAACATAAATGAATTAAATATTATAAAGAAAGTTATTTGGATAAGAAATAACGTCTCTAAACATAGGGTGGTTCTTAGGATTGAGGGAGTAATTGAAATTTATTATGATAATAATGAATATATTTCTTAGGATAAAGGACTTTGGTATCATCAAACAACTAAACACATCCTTCATAAAAACAATCTCATTTGATATATAATTGATAAGGGTGATGTAAAGATCTATTGGGTGGTTATGGATGATAATGTAGCAAATCCTTTGAAAAAACTATTATAATAGAAAGAACATGAGGGTCATTTTTGAATTTATTAGTATTAGATACATAATAGATTAGATATATTGGTTGTAGAATCTATCATAGATTTATAATAAAGGAAACATCTATTTATCATTCATTCATGTGTGATGAATTTATATTATATAAATAGTAGTTATTCTAGGTTGTATGTAATGTTTGAAGCCTATGGGAACTGAATTCCTCTAAGGCCTACGGGCCATATAATACTTATGCCTACGGGCCTTGTAAGGGTTCCACCTCACCCCTTGAAAGGTGGATTATCAAAAATCAATAAAAAATCAAGGCCTTCAGGACATTGGAGATAATATCCTTTCAAATTATGAATTTGAGTTGTCCTCAATCAATTTTCCCTATAGAGTATTATGGGTTGTGATGATATGTTAATATTTTCTTGATTAGAGTCATGTATGAAATACAAAGAGTTGTATATGATACAAAGAATGTACTCATGAGATAATAAGTTGAGACTTATTATCTAGACTAGACTGCTAAATTATATCACATGGAATGTAATATGACCATTTATATACTTGAGGTTGTATACTTGTTATGAATCCCCATTACTAGAGGTTGGTGAGATAACTAGCATGTGAAACTTCATACGTTGATACCTTTCTTGTGGAGACCCAACCTGAGAAGCCTAGAGTTGGAACCTTGCTATCATTAAATGTTCATAGATATAAGAAAATCATGTCCTAAAGTAATTAATAGTTTATTAGTCTTGGTAAACTAGATACATACATGAGTCTTATATTACAAATTAATACACAAATTACAATATAATTTTTTTAATAATAACTTTATTCCATCTAGCATATCATTTCATATAATTATTATTACACTTCATGGAATCCTAGTTAAAGTAAAAAAAATAAGGGTGATCTCAAATTCTTAGTAAGGGTTAATTATAACATCATAAATAATGAGTTAATGATCACAATCAATATGGAAAGTTAAATAACTGAACACACATGTCATGTAATTAATAAACTGATAAAGAAGTGTGTTAAAAATATATAAAGGTAAATAAATGAAAACAAATTCTATTTAAATAACTTTAATATCATGATAAGATAAGGAATAATCAATATATAAAGTTAAATAACTAAAAACACATGTCATTTAATCAATAAATTGAGAATGAAATTCATGAATATATTTTTTTCATAGTGAAAATATCATGGATAATAATAACTAAATCTTAATGAAAGAATTTATTAATTATCAGATGCCATATTTCCTAGGTATATGGTAAATTTACTATTAATACCTTTCACAAGATGTTTTAGAATACTACTATCAATACCTTTCATAAGACATCTTAGAACATGCTTGGTTAGAAACTCAAAGGGTTTTTGCCCAACTGATTTCGTCTTATGAGACTATTGATGCATCGAGGGGATTAATTTAAATGGTCCCAAACCCCAATCATACCAGTACAAACCATTACTCATATATATAATAATTTATTTAATTCATAAACAAAATGCCTTATCGAGAGGGTATGGTTATTCCATCGGTATCATGCATGTGCATTCCTGCACGAGACTGCTAGCCGAGCGATCATGCTTTAGTGAAGGCTTCTTCATGGTGTAGTTGCATGAGAGGGGAAAATCATATAGTTTGTTCTGGGTTGTTATCTATTTTGTTTGTATGCAGTTGTAATTATAGTTCTCTTGATTTCTCACTTTATCCTCAAAAGTATTTTGATAATAAAAAATAATAATTTTCAGTCAGTAATTTCCAATAAAATTTATTACAATACAGTGATTATTTCAAGAGAAAGTTAACAATTACAAAAGAAAGTGAGATTGAACAATAACTTTTACCATTTGATAATTTTCATTTAAAATACCCATGGATCAGATAATTTGAATTGAAACTTAAAATACCATGAATATTTAATTAACCATGATATTAAATTTAAAAGGGATAGTATATAAACCACATAAATGTGAATTAGTGCATAATAACAAATAAGACTTGATGAATTTTAAATTGAGATGAAATCCATTACCTTACGCTTCATTTTAGTTGAACATTGTTTAACCTCATATATAATGGTTTTAGACATTTTATTAATTTATTATATTACCATATTAATATTTATGATATCTAATAATATTATTTTATAACATTTTATTCCCCATTAATTAATAATCTTTCATTATTTTCATCATTTCGGGTAATAGCTGCTTTGTTTTTCGAATATGTTTTGACTTGTTATTTTTTTGTTCCTATTACATAGATCATGATTTAATAATTTCAAGAATTAAAACATGATTTTAATATCATATATATTTATTGTATATTTATTTAGATTAATCCATAAAATTTGGTGATAATAAATGAAATACATCGTTCATGGAGACGGTAGGTCAAACATACACATGAACATTGTTTCTATTTTCTTAGCATATTGAAAGAAAGAAAAGTAAATGATATATATATATATATTCATTAAAATAACATTATTATATTTTATATTTCATATATTATTATTAAAATTATCCTTAATACATTCCATGTATCCTGTGAACAAATCACATCACTTCGTGAGGCGATAGTCTGTTGTACACATGAACGACATTATCATATTCCATAAAACAGAAAACATGAAGGTATATGTTATATAATAATTAAAAATAATAAAGGAAAATATACATTATATATAAACTATAAATCCATCATTATTCCCAACCGTGAACGTGGTAATGGAAGAATGAACGACATCGGTTTGTGAGGCGGTAGTCCGTCATACACATGAACGATGATTGTGTATCACATTTGATGGAAGTGTGTAATTTCGACATCCGAATTTAAAAAAAATGAGGTTTATATTGTAAAAAATTATTTATAAAAGTTTAAAAATCTATTTTTAAGACATGTGCTCCATTAAAAGGTGGAAAAAATTGCCCTTAAAAAAATATAGCTTTTATGCGTAAAATTGGATTTGTTCTTATATTAGGTCAATAAAATCTATTTTATTAATGTAAAAACATTTTATTGAATATATAATATATAAATATAATTTAGATCCATTCAATAATATTAATTAATTTAAATTATTAAGATAAATTTCCTTTGGGCACATAAAATAGTTCTTTATAAAAACATTTCCTTTATATTCAATTGGTTTTTATTTTCATTTATAATTAATTAGTAACCAATTAATTCAACCATATTTTCATAAGTTATTTAATCTTATTTATAACTGCTAATTAAATAGATATGATATAATTTTCATTTCAAATAAAAATATTAATATTATTTGGTAAAACTCAATCTTGCGTGTAATTCAAGCTATAAAAGAAACTCATTGGTATGTGAGACATAAGATAAATCAATATTGTGTGCATTGTAATATATAGAATAGATTAAATTTTTTAAATAGTAAATATATAATAAAGTCTTGATATTATATATTTCTATCTACAATTAGTGTTTTGTGTCATACATGTTATTAAATAAAATTTTATTATTTTAGAATTTTCAGGGTGTTAAATTTCTTATGCAAGTCTTGAGGCTTATCTAATCATGGGTAGTTTGGTATGTTTTTTTATTGTTTATTTAGTTGGATATTAACCAAGATGTTATTTTTCCACATGTACGATAAGAAAATACATATGTTCCTTTGATTAAATTATGACAAAGAAATGCATGGCCAAGCTTAGTTGAGTGAAATGTGATGTGCTCAACTACTTGGATGAATGAAATGTGATGTATTCATTCAAACTAGTTAGTCTATTTCTAACAATAATGAATGTATGAGTTTTCCTATATTAGATAGAAATGTTCCATGTTTAGTGGTCACTCAATGTCATGGAAAATAGACTATATATGCATAAATATGATTTATAGGATATATATTTTTATGGACACATTCATATAGAGATATGAGTGTGTTTGATAAAGATAACACTAGACCACTTTGTATCTTGAGTAACACTGATGTATTGATATAGGCCACTCTTTAATTGTATCTATGAATTATAGAACTCGTATTTTTTTCAATGTTATAAATGTCATAGGGAAACATAGTTAGTCCTTAGAATAAGGATTAAATTTTGGTTAATTTTTTTATTCTAAAATAAATAGTTTTTTGATAAAACATATCCAAATAATTTTGGATAGATTTATAAATATTTTTGAAGTTTTGTATAAATTCTATATGGGATTTTAGTACAGATGGTATATTGTCAGATATTCACTAAAAGGGTGATTTATATAATAATATTCATTTATATTTTAATGAATAATATGTAAGTGTTGCATGTAAAATGGAATGATATATTTATATCATTAAAGGTTTATAAATTCATGAGATACCTATATCATATTGAGCATTGTGGCATAAAATATGGGAAATTAGGTGCATGGATACCGACACATCTTCTATGTTATTTTTCTTCAGTTATGAATCATTTTTATGATTCACTTATGCCAAAATAAAAATTTTATTATAATTGAAATGTTTTAAATTCTTAAACTTTTGTATACATATGTTTTTTAATAATGATGTTGGATTTAAAGCATTGGAATTCGATGATTGACTTCCTTAATTAAATGAATAAGTCTATATATGGATGTGATCCTCCTATTGGTGGGTGGTTGTGACTATATTTTCTAAATTTTAATCTCTCTTCATGCTTGTTTCTCTATTTATATTCATCTGAGAAGGTGTTTTTCACACCTTTTGGAGTTTACAAGGGCCACTATAGTGTATTAGGATTCTAGTTGTTGGTGTACTGCCTATAGAGGATAGATTCTAATGAATGTTTTATAGTTAACTCCACCAAACATAATCCATTAATATAGAGATTAATATACTCTAAATGTGATTATTTTATTTATGTTATTCATAACATGTTTATTAGGTGATGATAGATCGAGCATTCAACTAGGTTTATCCTATTGTAATGGTCATGTGATGTTCCTAAAATACTGATGAAGCTAAAATTTTCACATATTTTATTCTGTAATTCAATATTTATAAACCCAACATAGTACTATTTTATGGTAAATTATCACATTTTTAGGTTTCTGTGGTATTTTAAGCATAATTGTAAAAATGATCTAATTTTGGGATTTGATCGTTTTATTTTTATTCTGTATTTCGACCATAACATTTTATACACTAAAAAATTGTTAAATTCCATTATTTAATATTATTGACATCTTGGGATTTATTTTATTCTTTAGGGACTAAATATAAATCCCTCATTTTAGGGAACAAAATTAGCTCACAATCTGGGACTCGAAAAATGTGTACAGATCTAGAATGTTTTAAATATTAGATTGTTTTTCAGATTGGGATGACCCGTTGATTCTAAAATTAAACATGGAGGTATATAGGATATTAATGAACAACCTTTATGAAGTTATCCATTCAATAATCTTTCATATTAAAGGTCATAATGTCATGTGAAGTTGGAGTTGTGGAATATGAAGAGTCTCTTGGCCAGAATTAAAGTATCTGAGTAAAACAGTCATAAATGCTCCATAAGTGGCCTATTAAAGATTCAATTTTGTGGAGTAAATATTTAGGAATAAAAGAGAAACTTTACAAAAGACATTATTTACCAATTATTTCATTTAATGTATCATCCATACACATACATTTTGAGAATGTATTTTGGATCCAAACCTTTCTCACCTTTTCACTATAAATATGTGTCTCATATCCCTTTTACAACGATTTCCATTTCAAGGGGAAAGGTGGAGTTTTTAATTTCTATAATATTTTGTAATATTTTTAATTTATATTAGTGTGGATTTATTCTTCTTCATTCATCTCCTTATTCAATTTTTTTTATTTTATGTGTTCTTCCACCATTGTTCCCTTCTCAACTCCTCAAAAAATAGAGAACTAATCTCGGTGCTTGTTTGAGGGATGGAATTATGAGTTGAATGAGTTTATTATGTTATTTCATATATATTTATTTAATTCTAGGAATTTTAGTGGTGTTTAACTCGATTATGGTGAGCGGTCTCCCTGTTTTCTATACCACTGAGTTCTTCTTCTCATTTATCATTTTCTTTCCCTTAATTATTTTTTTTGTGCATATAGTGGATCATAGCATGGGTAGTGATGGTCAGTGAAGAGGTATCCTAGATGAAGTTGGGAAGAGTATTACCTTTTATATAGAGGTATTTTTATGGGTTAATCACATTTCAAATGATAATATGAGGTGTGACAGGTTTTGATTGCCTCATTGAATTGAATATTGAGAACCATTTTGAACAATGATTTTAATCCCCATGAACTCATAATAACATTTTATTTCCTCATTTATTCTAGAATAATTATATTTTGTATTGAACTTATATATATATACATATTATATTTATATTTTATGAATTTCAAATTCCCCTCCATTTATATTAGTATTATATTTTTATATTAGTTAGTTTATAATAGTGATAATAAGAAGATAGTGTGTTTTAAGTGGCCTCTTTGTGATCGACACTAGGTTGTGCCACTATAGTGCATTATTAGGTAAATAATAATTTAATTAAATAGTGGTTCAATACAAAACTACTTCCATAAATTTGGAACCTCTTTTCGGGAGTCCAAGATCTTTCACACACTATTTTTCAAAAAAAACCCAAAAATCAAATATTTAAAAACTCCAAAAAAAATCATTTATTTGTCATTATTTTATTAGGTCATGGATTATTTTAGTTCTTTTTCATATGAATGACCTAGTGCTGAATTTCATATAAGTTAAGAGAGATTTATGTCTCAAATGGAACAAGATTCCATGATTATTCAAAATAATTTCAAAATTCTTGAACAATCAAGCAAGATGGTAGCATCGTTGGCAGCCGAAGTTTAAGATGTCAAAGTTCTATGGATGGAATGTAAAAAAAGACAAGATTAGGAGAATGAAAATCCTTTTAAACATAAATTTGAATTTTAATAACCAAATGAATACTTGAATACTCAATTTTAATATCTAATCGTCTCCCTTTGGCCATTGCTTGAAGAGGTTCCTCAAGCAAACATTCCAGCTGATGCAACTGTGGGAGATCAACATGATTTAAAAGAAAATTGGGTTAGATTTTGTTGAATACCAAAAGGTAAGTGATCCTACCATATTTTTCAAAAACAATAAGCTCATATATACCTATATCTTTCTTTCTAAGAAGATAAAGATGATTACCCTATTGGGACTGAGTCTCCGGTGGTATTTCCTAAAAATGTCGACATTAAAATTTCTTTACATAAAAGTGGATATTTATTTTTGGATTAATCATTATTTAATGTTATTTAGTTTAATTTTTTTTCTAAATTCCATTGTTCTGAAATTTATAATCTATAATAACATAATTGGGCCCTATATGACAAAGAAGAGGCCAAAGAATTCATGGCCAAAGAATATGAGGAATCATTCTTTCTCCTTCCCTCATCTTCTAAGTTATACAATAGGGAAAAGGGGTAGGGGATGATGTAATCTATCCATGGGTTAATATACTATAAATTCAAGCTTAATATAATTGGATTAAATAATTTCTAGTGTTTTATGAGAAAGAAACCCTATCCACCTTCAGATTGGGATTAGACTTCTACAACTTCCAGACTAGGGGCAACAAAATCTTAGCACCCGCTTGGGGGTCAAACAAAGAATTATCCATTTCCCCCTTTCTATTTATTTTTATTTATTTTTCTCATATTTTTTCATTTATTTCATTTAGGATTAATGTGGTATCTTCTAGTATCTTAACTTAATTCTTCCACTTAGAAAATAATTTCTAGTTGTATCTTTCCTTCCATTTGTTTTTATACCCTTATATTTATTTTTTATTGATCTGAAATGAAGTGTAGTGTAATATATGTGTGTGGGGGTGTAAACCTATTTATTTTTTCTTTTGTGTGTTTTCTTTTTCTTTTTATTTTTTAGAAACGTTTATCTTCAATGAATATTCAGATCATTTTTTACACATCATTTGATTTTGAGAAAATTGAAATGATTTTTTAAACAATGGATTTTAAATGATTATTAATGTAAGAAACTTTTTTCTTGAATTGGATTTTCAAGAATTTTTATAAGTTTGACCTATTTTTAAAATCCATATCAATGAAACACTGACTGAAAATATTTTTCCCATCTTGTGAGGTATTCTGAACCACTTTGAAATATTATTCTTAGTACTCATACTTTCTTGAGGGAAACTTGTATTTTTGTGTGAGAACCACAATTTTTTACTTTTCTCTTTCGAATATTTAGATTTAATGTAATGTTTTTGACTTGATTGAGTCATCTATTTGGATAGCCACATTTTATCTTGAGACCTACCTTTACATCGATCTTTCCTTATACCTTAGATTCCATGAATTTCCTTATAGTTTTAAGCCACATTACAAGCTGATTTTTCCTTACCTACCCACACTCTTGGTATTTTTGTGTAGATATTTCAAGTTTTAGTGTGGAAGAAGGTACTTTTATGTGTGTTATTTTGGATGTGTTTCATTCTTTTGTATGGTGAGAAGTGTGTGTAATCATTTTGGGAAGTATATAATGAGATAATTGTTTTTTATTCATCATTAAATTGTGCATTATTTGTTTCATATGGTTCTCCATCAAAAAAATTGAAAAAAAATAAAAAAATGGATATGAGCTTGAATTTATCATTGTAATTACTTTTATGACTTATATACTTATCTAAAATAATGGTAATTATTTTCATTCATTCATTTTATTCAATTTTTAGTGCATCCTCTATGAAAACAAATAAAAAAATTATGCCTTTCGAGAGCTTTAAAAAAATAAAAAAAGGGAGATCTTGGATGATATTATTCATTGTAATAATTTCTTAGATCATTTACCATGTCATAAAAAGGGTTTTTGGTGTTTTTTTTACACTTTTAAGGATATTTGAGTTAGATTCATCCTGTATTTTTACTTTAATATTCATGTATTGTACTTATGAGTCCAACCTCCTCTTTTCGGCCTTAAATATTTCAATAATTTTTTCCACTAAATCTATGACATGGAATTCACCTAAAAAAATTGCTCACGATATAATTAATTTTCATTTATTACACTATGTAGAGATTAGAAGTTTCATAAGTCTATGGTGAAACAATCACTTTTCAAGTATAATCATAAATCCATATTTAATTTCTCTTAAGTGAAGAGTGACACAAAATTAAATATTGGGTAGGTTGTGATTGGTCCATGGATGGATTTATGAGGTTGAATAAAGTTAAATGTGAGTAATGAAAATTATATGTAATGTTTTTCATAAACGAGACATGATGGTGTTTCATTTTTCAAAATATCATGGATGCTTTCTTATTTTTAGTTATTGTGGGGATTTTGATTTGGATATATGATGATTGCTCGAGAGAGTAATGGTTAAATGTGGGGAGTGATGAAGATAAACTTTTCACATATTTTATTCTATAATTAAATTTTTATAAACCCACAATCATACTATTTTATGTTAAATTATCACATTTTAAGTTTTTGTGGTATTTTAAGCTTAATTACAAAAATGACCTAATTTTGGGATTTAATTGTTTTATTTTTATTCTATATTTTAGCCATAACATTTTATAAACTAAAAAAAATTGTGAAATTACTTTTTTTAAGATTAATGAAATATTTTTATTTATTTTATTATTTAGGGATCAAAGCTAAATCCATAATTTTAGGGTCCAAAATCAGCTCACAATCTAGGCCTCGAAAACTGTGTATAGATCTGGAATGTTTTATAGATGATCTTTTATATCAGATTTAGATGGTCCATTGATTCTAAAATTAGACATGGAGTTGTATATAACATTAATAAACAACATTTATGAATGAATATACACCATAATCCCCTATATGTAAGGTCATAGTGTCATGGGAAGTTGGAGTTGTGGAATACGAAGCGTCTCCTAGATAGAATTAAAGTATCTGAGTAAAACAGTCATACCTCCCACATAGTTTGTCCAATAAAGATAAAAGTTTGTGGATACACGAAGGAGGAATAGAGGAACAAATTTATAGAACACACAATTTACCAATTATGTCATTTATTTGTACATCTATTAATATATATTTTGAGAACATATTTTATAGCCAAAACTTTTTCACTTTTTCACTATAAATATGTGTCTCCTCTCCCTTTCACCAGGATATCCATTTAAATGGGGAAAGGTGGATTTATTACTTTCTATAATATTTTGTAATATTTTAAATTTATATTATTGTAAATTGTTTCTTCTTCATTCATCTCCTTCTTCTATTTTTATTATTTTATGTGTTCTCCCACCATTGTTACCTTCTCAACTCCTCAAAAAAATAGAGAACTAACCTTGGTGCTTGTTCGTGGGAGGGAATAGTGAGTTGAATAAGTTTATTGTGTTTTAATTTCATATCTATTTATTCAATTATGGTAATTTTGTGGTGGTTAAATAGATTATGATGAGCAGTCACCCCGTTTTATCTACCACTGAGTTCTTCTTCTTGTTTATCATTTTCCTTCCCTTTACTATTTGTGTTGTTCATATGGTGGATCTTGTCATGGGTAGTGATGGTTAGAAAAGAGGACTCTTGGATGAAGTTATAAATATTATTAACTTGTATACATAGGTCTCAGTATGAGGTAACCACATTTTAAATGAGAAGGTGAGGTGTGACGGGTCTTGATCACCTCATTGAATTGAATATTGAGAACCATTTTGAATAATGATTTCAATCTCAATGAACTCCCAAGAACATTTTACTTCCTTATTTCTTATTACATCACTATATTTTTCATTTCATTATATATACTATATTTATATTTTATTCATTTCAAATCCCCCCACCCCTTATATTAGTGTTATATTTTTATATTAGTTAGTTTGTAGTGGTTACAAAAGGAAGATGGAGTGTTGTAAGTGGCCTTATTATGATTAACCCGATGGTGTGCCACTATAGTGCATTCTTGGTTAAATAAGAATTTAATTGAATATTGTTTCATGAAAAAAATGCTTCCATCAAGTACTCATCACATTTAACATTTTTTAGTATATTACTTTAAACTAAGTGAAACAATATCAAGGATGATCCAAAATAAAGGGATTAATATATGGGAATTTTATGAGGTGATACACATGTGAAGATTATAATACAAAACCAAAATAATCAAAATAAATTATTTCTACCCATCTTCATGTGTCACAAGGGGAATCTCCCTTAATGTCAGTTGATGTGCCTTTATTTCAATACATGGTTTCCAAATAATTTTCATAAAATTATAATGTTTCTAGCATTTAAATGTTACTTTATCATCAATTTTATCAATATTGATCATTTTGGGATGAAGTTGTAAATCTTTGAATAATTTTTTGAAATTGATGAATTTTTCTACTAAAATGTCCAATTGATCTTTATGATCTAAAATTTTGGTAGATTCTTTGTGATACTTTTATGGAAGTGATATTTTAAAGTATATTTGGGAAGGTTTTTGGATTTTAAAGTTAATTTATTCATTATTCTATATTTTTATTTTTAATATCATTTATTGAACTCATTTTATTTAATTTTTGAAATTTGTAATCTCACTTTTAATTCCATAAAAATGTTAGGTTTTTTCAAAAATACCATGTGAAAAGATGGTTTTAAAAGTGATTTAGAAATATATTTTTAGAATTGAGTTTCAAATACATAAATGTGGTGAAGAAAATATTTCGTAAATATTTGATTCAAATTTTAAATTGACTTTTATTGGGTAATGATATGATTTTAAATGGAACTGTTCTTGATAATTCTTATATATAATTTAACTATTTTATAATTATGATTTGTATGAAGATAAATTTTGATAATAATATGGGATTAGTTTTGAGTTGATATTCAATGGAACTATTTGATTATTTACTAATTTTCTTAGCCATTTTATTTACACACAAAGAGATAAGGGTGAATCAAATTTCACTCCGAAAAATATTTTTTAGGAATATTCTTTTATAATACCTAGTATATATTCCATTTAATGTATAGGATTGTTATAGGATAGTTAATATATATTTTGATGGTTAATGTGTGATTTTATTGAATTTGTAACCTAAAATTTTATTTGAATCATGTGCAAGCTAATAAGAAGTTAACTAAGCATGATACTTATTTATTTGAGGTGTTACATATGATCCATGGTAAATGGGGAACTTGATATACATTTGGGACTTCATTTAAAGGTATAAATGGAAAAGGATTTTGAATAACTATTTGATTAAATGGGTAGGATCTGGGAGGCATGAGTGTGGATTTAATAAGAAATAATGTCAAAGATAGATGGATGATATGAAATCCTATATTGATAGGGAAGGATGCCTTTTCTTCCTTGTTCATTTTATTCTAAAATTATATTATCACTTTCTTATGTTAACCCCTTTTTTCAACACATGAATTGTAACTAAATCTTGTGAGGATAATACAATTATTGTTGTTTTTTAATATTTTCATGTTCTTTATTAATTTCTTGGAGACCTTTTTTCATTCCTCTTGGGATTTTTGTTCCTTTCAATTTTTTTATTATTTTTGTTGATGTATCAATAAAGTAAAGAAAATATTAAGATAGTTTTGAACTATTTCACTCACTATAATAAATTGATATACTGAGTAATGGTAATTGTTTAATGGATATTCATAATTTAATGAAAGATTAATTTTGAATAATTTACCTGCTCGAAAATTTTATTGAACCCTTTTTCAAGAAAAACAATTTTATCAGGATTATTTAATTGAAATTCCCTCCCAAACATATTTTTTCATGTCCATAATAGTAGCATCTAACATTACTAACACCTCATGATCAATTTTATTATACAATAATTCTATATGAACTTTCTTCTCTTTCACCATCATTTTTTTGACCTTGTTTTCAAATGTATAATTTTAATCAATCCATTTGAAAATTCACCCTCCATACCTTAAGTTTAATCAAACTCTATCACTTTACTAGTGTGGTGTAGCCCTAAAAATAAATATTTCTTTAGTTTAAAAACTAATCATATTTTATCATCATTTTTAGGTAGAGATTGGAATCAAATTCCTTAATGTTATTAAAAACCAAAAAATTAAAAGAACAAAATTTTTAAATCCAGTACTGTTTTAGTGTGTTTTGAACTGAAAAAATCAATGTTATTACTAAATATTTTGTTGTGATATTAAAATGGATCACCTTAGGGGTTGGAACCAACAATTCCAAGGTTTTTATGTATTTTAGGGATATTATGAGAACACTTCTTGGTAGTTTGCCAAAAATTATCCATAGTTGCCTCATCAGATTGAAGCAGAATAAGATTATTTTAAGCTTGAACCTTAACATTAATCAATTCTAAGATAATTAATGATATATATTATTTCTAAACTTAGTCAAAAAATAATAATAATGAGAATCTAGAATCAAATTATTACTAATTTAAATAAGAGAGATCATTAAAAATTTAATGAACAAGAACAATAAATTTTTTTAGAATAACCAAATGATGGAGAATGATTTGGAAAAATGATCAATTAAATTAATGAATAAAATCAATTGGTAAAATTTATAAAAGGTAATATCATGGAAAGTAAGGAAGATAAAAAAAATTATTGAAAAATAGTCTAAGAATAAAAAAGTAAAATAAATACTAAACCAATATATTCAAGTGATTTTAAATGTAGAAGAAAAATAATGTCTTAATATTATATTTCCTCCTAAAATATTAATATTTTTTTAGGTTATGGCTTCTTGGGTTGAGGATAACCTTGAATGTTATAATTTATATACTAAAAAATCTTAAACCTATTTTTCAAAGGTTTTTAGAAATAAGTTTGAGATGTAAGTTGGGAAAATTTTATAAAATAATAATAATTTTAAAAATAATGATTTTGAAATTTTTGAAAATTTTATTCATTGTGTTCTTCCCTATTTAAAAAGTGTGAAACCAAAAAAAATTTAATTGTTTATTAATGAAAATAATGAGGGATTTAAATTTAATGAAATATTAATTGATAAAATTTCACTTGTTTATCCTCTTACAAATGATTCCTCTAAATATTTTTTAAATGAAATAGAAATCAATTTTCACCATATTAGGGGAAATAGTTTTAACATATAATCCTTTTAATCTTATTTTATTAGAACAAGATTGAACTTTTTATCACCTAAAACTAAATTAGAACAATTAAATGATTTTTATTTGGAGGGTGAAGTTTTTGAAATTTAATTTGAAGTAAAGTCTAATAACATGATATTAGGCTTGAGTAGAAATAGTTTTTAAATAAAAGTTATAAATTGTTGTATGTTTTCATTTGAGGAAATTTTAAAAGAAACTCACAATTTATTAATACATGAATTTGAAGATGAATATGATTTAATTATTTCCTATTATTAAATGTATTCCAAAAATATTTTATGTATTGAAATTCATTTAATATATGAGAGTAATTTATAATAGAATTCATGTTTGATATATAATGATTTAAAAACATTTTGGTAACTCTTGAAAAACCTATTCTTAGTTCTATTTTTCAAAACTTAGACATATTTAACCTTATTGTAAATAAGGTATAGAGATATGTGGATCGTCCCATGCCCCTTGTAATATGTTTTTCATTTATTCCCCCTAAATAAATCTTTCAATTTTTAAATTTTTAATTAATTAAAAAAGTGAATAATATTCTTGTTTTTGCTGGAAAAAGTTTCTATGGTGATCTATTTTCAGTTGATAAACTTAAAGTATTATTAACATATATTGAGGGGATCATTTTTTCACTTATGTTTAGGTTTTTAAAATACACCAATTTGGTGTAATTTTTTGAGGTCCCTTTTATATATATAGAATATTTCTTTGAGTTGTACATCATTATTAAGGGGTGTTTTCATGGGGGATTTCAACTGTTATGGGAGTGGACTGTGCCCTTAAAATTATAGGTGCCCATGAAATTTTATTATCACTTAAAAATCATGGTTTTTCAATATGTGGTGGTTTATAAATAGGAAACCACATTCCCCTATTGAATATGTTTATATATCTAGGAAAGGATCATTGAATACTATAAACTTAGCACGGCATGGGGGGAAAACCATGGTTTAATATAGTTATATTTGTTTACTTCTATATTAAATAAAAATTCCCTTTCTTTTTTTGTTCTATGCATCTTCACCTAACCCCTTTTCATTTTCCCTGTAATATAATTTAAACATGGTGTTCCACTCAAACACTGAATCACAATCTTCCTTCGATGTCTTGAACTTTCATTATCATATACACTAATTTTTACTTGGTTTCATGTTTTAATATTTAATGGTGGAATATAATGGTTAAATAATTCTACTTTTATAGGTACTTAATGGGAAAAACCAAATGAAACATGAAGTGTGGAATGAGATTGATCTTTTGTATAAACTTAATAAATAAATAAACAATTATCATGGGAGTAACATTTTCACCTTTCTCATTAGAATTAAAAATTTTATTTTGTTAAAACTATTTCACATTAACTTAATAGTTGAATTAATTTGTGAGTTTTGTTTTAATTTTGTTTACTACATGAAGGTTAAGTATGGGGGGAAAGAGAATTTGGTAAAATTCTTTATTTTTTGTTAGTTGTAATTATTTAATATATTTACTAAGTACATGATAAATCTATTTTAAAACAAATGGGTGATTTTATTACTTAAATATATTATATTCTAAATAATTTTGAATCAAAATTTAAATCATTATTATTCACTCTAAAAAAACTTATTCAAATTCTTTGAGAATTTTTTATGTTATTTGAATGTATTGGTTGATTGCTGAAATCATTGATAAACATGTTATTTGTTAAAGATTCCTATAAGATACATGTTCTGTTTAAAATAAAATGGATGAACATCCCTATTTATGTTAGGATATTTCCTGTTAAGATAAATCATAAATGATTTAATGAAAAAAAAGTTTCATTTTACACTCACAAAAAATATTTTCAGTATCTCTATATTTTTGGAATTATTGGGTACAAACAATTTTTATCCCCGTGTATTCTAGAAGAAAGTGAACATGTTTGGATTATCACTTTGAGAGTATAATTTTAGAACTAGTTGGAATAGAAATTCAATAGTTTTTCGCAAACAAGTAGGATCTAGATACTAGAGAAACTTTTTGATTTAACTCCCTTAAAACTCAAATCCAAACTTTTATGGTAATGTTCAAGGAAGTGGAGATGCCTTGATTGGGTTGGAATATATTTCTCATGATATTGGAATGGTTGATATGTTAAATGCATGAAGTTTTTTTTTCTCATATGCTAGAAATTATTGCAAAGGGAAGTCACGTATTAAAGGTTTAGTAACTTCATGTGAAAGACTTTCTAATTTCATATAAAATGATTGATTTTTTGTATAAAAGAATTTTTTATTTCATTTGAAAGGTTTAAACTTTCACATGAAATGTTTAAAATTTCATATGAAAATATTACTTCATATAAAAGGTTTGGAAGTCACATATGAAAGACATTTTGGATTTATATGAAGTCTTGGTTTTATATGAAATACATTTTTGTAATTTTTAATAAAGGTTGGTTACATGTGAAAAGAAGAATTCATATTAAAAGTGGTTAAAACCTAGATACTATAAAAAAAATTGTTAGTATTCAATATTCTTATACCAATATATTTTCTACCTGTTTCACCTAATCTAGATATTAATCTCTTCACTTCTCCTTTTTTTCTCAAGTTTATTTTTTTGTTATTAAACTATGTAATTTAATGTTTAAAAAATTATTGATAAGGACTCTATAGTGTTCATCCAAAGTGTTTGTTCTTAGCTGAAGAATTAATTTCATACCTAGATCGTGGAAGTGATTTTACAGTTTTTTCTGTAAGAGAGTTTCATTTCCAATTGTTCTTAAATTTTGAAAAAAAAATTGAGAAAATTTGTTGAAATATGGTCTTTTTTGTTAATTATTATAATGATAAGAAATCTTTAAATGATAAAATAAAAAATAATACTATGAATTTTATCTTTTTCATATTGGAAGTTGTTTATATACTAGTTTTGTTAATGTGCATGTTGAAACTTGTTTTTTTTTTTGAAAAAATTATTGATACTTAATTGTGTTCATGAACCAACATCCTAAAGTTTGTATTCTAATTTTTTTTAATAGTCTTTCATACTGTAATTTCAATGATAAAGGTTTATAGAGGTGTTTTTAATAATCACATTTGGGTAAAGTAAAATATAATTTCTATTTTTAAACATCAGTTTTGATTTATCACCTGAGAAATTGTTTTTTCATTGGAATTTATTGAAAAATTATTATTCGAATTTTATTATGACCCTTGAACATTTATTTTAAACTATTTTTATAAAAATACTCTTTAATTAAAACTATTTAAAATGTTTCTTCCACCTTATAGTTCAACATTGAATAAAATTTTGGACTTTAAGTATGGTAGAGGGGTATTAAAGTGTGTCAAATTATATTTCATTGAATACACATTAGAAATCCCAGGAATTTGTTTTTCTAAATTAATTATTTTCAAGAACAAGTTATTATTATCAGTGGTTAAAAAAAATTCATGAAATTAGTGATTATTTTTTTCATTTTAGAGGTTAATATTTTATATTTCTTCATGTATTTAATTGGGTAACTTATTTTCTTTTTTTTACTTAAAAAACACTTGTTTTTTATCAAATTTTGGGAGAAACTTTTACAATTTTAATTAAATGTGAATTTTTTTACTATATTTAACTAATAAGATTTACATTGAAATGGTCTAAAATGAACACCTAGTCTTTGGTGATCTTTTTTATTTCCATATTAAAACTATTGGATGAGTTAATTATGATATATTTTTAATTATTAAACTCATTCATCCATTTATGGTGTAAAATAATTTTAGGTACTAAATTATATATATTTTTTCACCAAGGAGAAAAAGATATTTTTTTAAGAACAATTTAATGAAAAATTAAATTGGACTAAATCTTGTTAAAATTTTCAAATTTTATTATCATTATCAAAATAAGAAAGCAAATTTTTACTAAAACCTTTTTATTTTTTAGAGATAATTCATACATATTTACTCGATAAAGTCCATAGGGGAATTTTTTTTAAAAATTACCTCTTATAAGACATTGATATTCTTTTATTTTTTAGATAAACTTTCTTTCACTAACTATGTATAATTGCTTACTTGAAGGCAATAAATGTATTTAATGTGGGGAAATTTTATGTGGGTTTATTTAAATACATATATTCTCATAAAATTATAATTTCATAGGGATTTAAATGTTCCTTTATTATCAATTTATTAAAACTTGATAATTTAAGGATGAAATTGTAAATCTTTGAATAATTGTGTGAAATTGATGAATTTTAATTCTAAAATTTCCAAATAATGTTTTATTTAATTTTAATATATTCTAAGATAAAAAAAAATTTTATCTTTGTGATACTATGATGGAAATAATATTTTGAAGTGGTTTTTATATGGTTTTTATATTTTTATGTTAATTGATTCATTGTTCCATGTTTTTATTATGAATATCATTTGTCAGAACTCATTTTATTTCATTTTTGAAATTTGGAATCTTATTGTTAATTCATTAAAAATATTATATTTTTTTAAAAATACCATATGAAAACATGGTTTTTAAATTGTTTTTAAAATACATTTTTATAATTGGGTTTCAATTGTATAAAGGTATAAAATAAATGATTTCTTAAATATATGATTCGAATTTCGAATTTCGAATTGAATTAAACTGAGTTAATATATGTTTTTAAATGGACATAGTCTTGTTAAATAATTATTAAACGGATTTTAATTTATTTTTAATTGTGATTTGAAAGTGGATAAACTTTGGGCTTCATTTAGGCCTAGTTTTGATATTCTAATCACTTGAACCATTGGATTATTATTTAATTTTCTCATTCATTCAATCGACACACAAAGAGATAAGGGTGAATCTATTTTCACTCTAGAAAAATATTCATTAGGATTTTTCTTTCACAATCTATGGTCGATGGTCCATTCGAATTTTGGGATGGTTAAAAACTAATTTAGTCAGATTTCAAGGGTTAGTGTGTGCTTTTCTCAAGCAGATAAACTATAAGTTTATTTAAAGATTGTGCAAGCTAGGAATAAGTGAACCAAGCTAGAGAATATTCTAGATACTTCTTGTATGGATTAAAATCCAAGTACATTTTAAGGTTACATTATTTTCAATAATATTTTATCGAGTTATAGTGGATAATATAATGAATAGTGACCAATTCCATATTGAGTATGGGGATTCGAGACTAGAGGAGTTTCCTGTGATCCATGGTATTAGGGGGATGAAATTGGACCCATCATAGTGAGCGGAAAAATAAATTATTTCCTAGGTTAAATATAGTGGTGGTGGTAACCTTAATATATCTTCATATTCCATTACTCAAAAATTAGTTGTCACTTAAGGAGAGGGGTATATTGAAATTGTTTAGTTTTAGAGCTAAGAAAATTTAGTGAAAATAATGATATTAAAAACATGATAATGTATATATTTATGGGGTTATGGTTAGATTTATTGTTATAATGTTATCATAATCTTTATAATATTTTAACTCCACTTTTATTTATTTATTGATGAAAGACACTTCAATTGATTTACCAAACATACTTGGTTAAAGGTTATTTTAGAGATTGATCTAACAGTGATTACTTGTTGGTAAATCACCTTTCATGTGTGTGTGAATATTTAGTAAATTGATCCTAAATTACCAAGGTGATGGTTTTTTAATTAAATTCATAAGTAACTCAATGTTTTCACACATTTGTTAGAAATTTATAGACACTCACCACCCAATTCAGAAAATTACTTTAATACAAACTACACTAGGTGGAGGGAAGTTATAAATAATCAACCTAAGTAGTAAAAAATGAAAAAGTTCAAAACCTAAATCAAAATTACTTTAAAATCATAAAATTATCCACTAAAAACCTAAATTAATCAATAGAATATAATTATATTCATTAAGTGTAGGACTCAAGCATTACAACATGCCCTCCTACATTCCCCAGTCACATAAGTTTTACCACTCCATTTAAAGGGTAACAGGGATAAGTGAAGAAGCGTCAATTATTAATAAATTTAAATAAAGTAGAAAATAAAAATAAAAATAGGAAATAGTAGTAATAACAAGTTTTCTAGTAGTCCACATGAACCAAGTCCACCACTATCTTTAGCCTCATATTTCTTTTATAGATCCACAAATTTCTTATCCTTTTTCTTAGTCAATCCTTTAATATTTTCACTTCTTAGAATGATTATAAAGTGTCTTTATTCCTTGTGACTTAAAATATACATGTGATCCTGTATTTATAAAAAACCATAGCTTCCTCCCTTATTTCTTGATCAATATATTCTTCATTTTATAATCCACATTTCATCCTATGAATATTAGCATGAAGGCTTATGTTAAACCCTAAAACCTTGACTTGAATCATGATCCTCATTGGAGTTCATAGTAGTGTAATTTTTTAGATTTTTTCTTATTCTACAAAATATTAGTGATTGGTAGAGTAAATTATCCTATGCAGGCAATCCTCTTATGTATAGAAAATTATCTTACATGTAAAATAATTCTATTACACATAGATAAAATTACATAAATCATGTTTAAAATTTAATATGCGTAAATGGAGCTCATATGAAAGGAAAATTGTCTTATGTATAGTAAAATTATCTTACACAAGGATAACATATTATACAAGAATATTAATGTCATGGAAGTAGAACTTTTACCTTTTATAAATCTCAACATACTCCAAAATCATATAGTAGAGCAAAAAATACTATGGTATTCTCAAATTTATTATCCATAAAAGAAGATCTATATTCATATAAAAAATTTCTTATGAACGGATTAAATATTATACACAACTCACCTATTCTCCTATAAAGGTTCTATCAGGAATTTCTTTATCCATTTTTCTTGACTCTAGCACATTGTTTCCAAAATTACTTCAAATAAATAATGAACTTCTTGAAATAAACTTTGGGCTTTCAAAATCACCTTTATACATCCTGTAATAACTTCAAAATAACCAAAGTAAAATGTAGTATTTATTCAAATAATTTTAAAGATGAAATAAACAATAAATAAATAATGTTTTAATATATTTAAAAATTAAACTCTAGATTATTACTAAAACGAATAAATGTGATATTTACATAAGAAGTGATCAAATTGGTGGGATAAAAATCATGAATATAAAAGTAAAATATAAAAAAATATTGGCTCTGTAATTTCCCCCGAAATTAAACCATGAACTTTAGGTCAAGTAAACTTTAAAATATTCCAAAAT
Source organism: Viscum album (assembly GCA_963277665.1). Lineage (NCBI taxonomy): Eukaryota > Viridiplantae > Streptophyta > Magnoliopsida > Santalales > Viscaceae > Viscum > Viscum album. The sequence continues at coordinate 1,420,104,646 of OY728161.1, forward strand.
TAAAATTAAAAAATGATCTAATGTGAGTTCCCTTCCCAACACTATTGTCCTCAAGTTATCTATTTATTTCATAATTGAGCTCACTTTTTGAGTTGTATTTGTTATCAATAAGATAATGTCTTAATTAATATCAATATGTTGAAGAAGAACTTGAAGTGAATAAAAATATTATATTCTTAATAAATATGGTGATGATGAAGTATTTATTATTACTTGATGTATTATATAATATTACTGATATAAGAAATTAAGATGATGCTTGAACTAGTTTTTAGTGATAACATGTCATGGAAGGAAGGGCCATGCTGCAAGCATGAAGATGTGGGTTGAGACCATGCCGCAGTATATTTTCCACACCATGGAGATTATAAATTGGGAAGTGGGATAAAAAATGTTCTAAAATATCTTAAACCACCAAGTTAGTAAACATTCCATAGGGGAGGCTTGATTATAGGTCTCTATGCCACAATGAAAATGGTTGTGCTGTAAGAAAAATATAAAAGAGGTGTTTGCACCGTGGAACTTAGATCACACTGAAAAAAAAACTAGGGACAATATTTGAGTGGCTCTATAAATTTTGGTACCTCTACACTATTGGATCATGATACATGGTAGGGGAAGAATGAGTCAAATTTTTGTGGCCTTATATATTTGATTACCTCCACACCACAAGATATATTATACTTCATAGTGGATGGAGAAATGATTTGTTATGCGGGAGAATGGGGATCACATTTTTATAGAAGTCTGAGTGTATTTTCATGTCATTGTACTTTGGAATACCTCCACACCACAATTAATTATTATGATATAATATGTTTTAAGAGTTAAAAAATAGTTTAAACTACCACCTCATGCCACAATGGAGGAGGTTACGCTGTAGAAATGATTGTATAAGAAAATTATAGACAATCTAAAGAGACATACTAACTTGGATTTATTTAAGTGATTTTGTGGTTATTCTAGAATATTCTAACTACAAATTTTAATTATATTTTGAGGATCTATTTGTACAGAGATCCTAAGGCTAAGTTTAAATTTGAAGTTAAATTAAGATGAAGATTTGAATTTGAAATTCAAATTCAAATTCAAACTAGAAGAAGTATTTTTTGGACTCTATTGTGAAAATTTTTACAGATGTTAGAGAAGTGATAAGTTTGATAATAAAGAAATATTTAGAAGATAATAAATTAGGGTAAGTGAGTAAAGGATTCAAAGTTGTGAGTTTTTTAAGAAGAATATGATTTTATGTGCCCAAGTATTCAAAGAACTGAGGAATATCTAGATTACATAGGATCTGGAATAAGTTTCAAGACCAGTGCTACTACTAAATATCTTGATGAAGTATATTTGCATGATTTTTATGACCTATATGATCATAGACGAATATTATATTCTCGAGTGGTGCAAGATAAACTAAGGAGAAGAATAATATCTTTCTTTATTGGATCATCATTTTTGTAGTGAGTTTCATCTTCTATTAGACTCTATAGGTGGTGAAACATGGTGGATTATATGTTGTAAAAAATATTTAGAGATATTATAGAATCCTTTTTAGGGGTAGAATAAACAACATGACAATGATTAGGCTTTATATCCAAACCTTGTAAATTTTTGTGTCTATACCATACATCATATTTTTACACACTGTGAGGCTGTGAGACTATTTTTAGTAGATTGTGAACATTAACAAGTTATAGATGTTGTATTAATAAAGAGAATTTGTAAAATGATTTTACAAATAATTCACCCCCAGTGGTTCCAAAATAGGTCCTTTGAAACTTTAATTAGTATCAAAGTGAAGGTTTCCTCTAAAAATCCAAAATAAGTTATTCTGAATATAGATAATATTAATTATATGAATATACAAGAATTTTATACCTTTATGGAATAAAATATCACTTCTATAAGAATAAGATATTAACCTTTCTCCTTTTACTTATCCCAGAATTGAGATATGTTTTCATAATAGGTTTTCAACCCATTATTGAAGGTGTTTCTAGGAATCAAGTGGATAAGAGAAATATAGAGTTAGATGGAAAGTCTTAAAATTCTATCTTTATTCATACTACTGAGAAGGTATAAAAAAAGTTCATGGGTATCTCGACTACCAAGGAGATCTAGGAAAAATTAATAAGTATCTATAAATTCAATATAAAAGTGAATAAAGTCAAACTATAAGTATGGAGAAGTATATTTAAAGATATTAAAATAGATAATGATGAAAATATATATAACTATTTCACTAGGTTGAATGCGATATTCAGTAATATTCAAGGATTTGGAGGAAATCTAGTGGACCCAACTATTATCAAAATGTTTATGAGGAATTTTCTAGATATATTTGATCTCAAAGTTTTATCTTTGGAGGATAGGGATGATTTATCTTGGATTAGCTTCACAATATTCTCATAACTTGTGAAATGAAGAAAATTTTAGATTTCAAGAAAAAAGAAAAATGTTATATAGATTTTGAATTCAAGAGTAAATAAAAAATTAAATAAGATAAATTTATAAAATTTATTAATTTAGATACTGAGTTTAATGAAGACATCAATCAAATTATCTCTATTTTATCAAAGATGATCAAGAAGGGAAATTGGAAAGTTAGAGGTAATCATTTACTTAGATGTTTCAATTGTGATGGTATTTTTCATATTGTAAAATATTTTCAAAATAATTATATTGAATAATATGAATCATATAAGTAAAATGAGAAGGCTCAAACTGGAAAAAAAATATAAGAATAAGAAGAAGCATCACAATAGTTGTAATACGAATAATTTTATAAACAAACATGATCAAGATTTATTATCAATTAATTATTTAGATGATTTAGTTGGTTTCTTTTCTAGATTGAATAAATTCTTTTATTTATCAAGTAGTAGTGATAATGAAGAGTAGAATATAAAACTTGAGTGGTAATTGAAATGAAAATTGGAATCTTATCTTGAACATATTTCTTAACTCAAGAAACAAAAAAAAGGTGCTAAAGAAAAATGAAAATATTCCTAGATAAAAATAGAAAGTTATACAGAAATTTTAAATTTTAATTGATGAAATCAAGAATCACAATTAAATATGGTTGAACATGAAAAGATGGAATGTGTTCTTGAGTATAATTTGACTACTACATAAGATGATTTGATCAAAAAAATTCATATGTGTTTCATTATATATTAATTTGGACATGGATATATAATAATTAATAATAATGAGTGGTTAGTGGTAAATATTATCAAGCAAGTGAGATGAAAGTTTCCAACAATCAGGTAAATTCAAGAACTTTTAAATCTCAAAACAGATCTGTCATAACTGACATTGAATATCTAAAAATCCTTTACAAAGTTATACCAATAAGGATGTTAATAGGGACTCTTCCTCCATCAATTTAAGAGATTAATCAAAAAAACCTTTATTCCAAGGAAAAATAAGGCTTAAAATTAAGTATTTAAATAACAATTCCATTATGGATAGATATTTGAATCAGTCTAAAAGATCATAGTTTAGGGATTTTTTCAAATGTTGTGGAAGCTATGGACATAAAGCCTATACTTTTTTGTTTAATATGTAATATTTAGGAAATTTACAAAGGTCAAAGGGGAGTTATAATGATATAATTTGTATAAATAATATTTTGAAAATATTTATAAAAAAATATCAATCCCAAATAGATTTGTAATTCTCTAAGAAATTTGTGAGATATGTATAGTGGAGGGACACTAGGAAGATGTTTTTATTACTAGGATATTAGGAGAAATTTCCTAGAATTTGATTTGGAAAAATAATCAAAATATAAAGGAATTACATCCATGAAATTCCAAAGTTTCAATGAAAGTGTGTGAGAAATACAAAGAAAATGAGAAATCAAAGAAATAATGTTTGGATTCTTGGACATATCAATTAAAATTGGATAAAAAATTGGAGGAAGCTGAGAAATTTTATAAGGAAAAAAGATAAGGAAAAATTTTAAGAAGATGATGTCAAGGAACATGAGAAGTTATATAATGTGTAGAAAACTGATCTATATGTAAAAACAGTTTTATAAAATAAATTGACTAAAAACCTATTGAAATTTTTGACATGAAAAGTACTAATATGGGAAGAAAAGATTAGACTAGGGTGAAAGGAAAATCTCATCCCCAATTATTGATTATAATGAATAAATAAGGTACCTATTTATTCCCTATTATTCTTGTATATTTCCACTAAAACATAGGAAATTAAAGTATATATTTGATTTCATCATGGTTGGATAAAAAAATGATGAATTTTGAGTTGATTAATACTACGCGATGAAGAGAAAAGAGCACATCCCTTAGAGGGATAAAAATTTGAGAAGAATTTATCATGAAGATATTCTTGAAAAATATGGATATCTCTATAAAATCTGGAATTGAGGTATGAGAATCAAACTTACACTATATTATTATGAATATATTCAATATATTTATCAAGGGGATGTTGGTTGATTAAATTATTATAAAATGAGATTTTATGAATTGAAAATTAATTCTTTTAATGTGTAATTTTAAGTGTGTGAAAGATCATTATTTTATTGATAAATATATTTTTTGATTAAACCCTATGTTATTATTTTGAGAAAATTATCAAATGATATTTTTTATGGATATCTTATATAACATTGATTAAGAATCTATTTTTTTATAAACTAATTTATCCTATATAGACTTAGAGTGGATTAATTGAAATATTTGTGTTAAGTAACCATGTTATATCATCCTTATCTTTAACATATTAAAATATAGAATAAGAAATATGAGGTGATAAGTCTTCCCACACTATCACTTTTCATGTGTTTTCAATAAGGGGGAGAATTTATATTTGATTCATGCATATCGGAATATCATTAATAATGGTATTAATAAATAATATAAAGGGTTATACTATTGATTAGATATTTTAACTCACTTTGTGAGTTGTATTTTTTTATTAAGATAATTTCTTCATTGATTTTTGTATGTTGACTAAGAACTTGAAGTGAAGAACAATATTGGGTATTGAATGAGGATAGTGATGATAAATTATTTATTTTTTATTGATGAAGAATCTAATATTGTTAGTATAATAAATTAAAATGATTTTAAAACTATTTTTTAGTGATAACATATTATGGAATGAGTTACTATGATGTAAGCAGAAAATGTAGGTTGAGACCACACAATATCATATTTTCTAAGTCATGGAGATGCTAAATTAGGGAGTAGGATTATAAATAGTCTACATGACCACACACCAAATAGGGAGTAACCACTTCATAGGGGATACTTGATCAGAGTTCTCCACACCATAATGAAACTTCTTTCACCACAATTAGAATAAAAAAGAAGTTCTCATCATCGTAGAGATGAGCTCAAACTGAAAAGTATCTTGGGATAAGGTTTGAGTGGCTATGGAAATTTAGGACCTCTATTTTATAGGAGAATACTACACCATATTAGATTAATGGGTTGAATTTTTGTGGACCTAGAAATTTTAGTACCTCCATGCCATAAGAGATGTGTTACATCATAGTGGATGGATAAATGAGGTGTTACGCTATAGAAAGTGGATCACGTAACTACATAAGTTTGAGCATGTTTTCATACCATAGTACTTTGGAACACTTCTATGCCAAAATTAATTCATATACCATAATATGTCAAAATAGTTGAAAAATAATTGTTTTGAACTACCAAATCATGCCACAATAGAGAATATTTCTCCATAGAAAGGGTTATCTAGAAAAAATTTGGGCAGTCTAAATATCCTTGCTGACATGGATTCATTTATGTGATTTGGTGGTTATTATAGACTATTCTAACTTCTAAATCTAATTTAATGGTGATAATATAGTGGGAAAATTTCCTAATTATAAGTTTTAATTTGAATTTTAAGGAAGTTGAATGTTTGAATTTGAATTTGAAATTAAAATTCAAATTATAATAATTATTTTTGGATTTTATTGTGAATATTTATGGAGATATTAGAGAAGTGAAAAAACCTAAGATAAGCACAATATTGTGAAGAGAAAAATATGGTATAAGTGAGTGAAGGATTTGAATTCAAGATTATTTGAAGAATAATAAAGAATTTTATGCCTAATTATTAAAATAATTAGGGAATATCCAAATTAATAAAGATCTATAATAAGTTTCAAGAGCATCGATACTACAGAAGATCTTTAAGAACTACGTGTTCAGGGTTTTTATGATCAATTTAATCCTGGAGGAATATTATAGTCTCAAGTGGTTCAAGATAAAACAAGGAGAATAATAATAATTTTCATTATTGGATCATAATTTTTATAAAGATTTTTATCTTCCAATGGAATTTAGAAGTGGTGGAATAGAGTGGATTCTATATTATAAAATGTTTATTAGAGATAATAGAGAATCCATGTTGGGGGGAATAACCAAAATGTAAATGGGTAGGCTTTGGATCCAAACTTTTTAAATTTATGTGTGTTTAACTTTCATCATATTTCTACACATTGTGAGTTTGTGAGATTATTTTTAGTGGATCATGGACTTCAATCCAAAATGGGTCCTTTGAAAATTCAATATGATGACTCTATAATTCTATTAATTCCATTTTTTTATTAAGTATATTCAATTAATTTTCACTTTTTTATCTTCTCATGCACACTTATACCTACCTTTCTAGAAATATTTCACTCAACACTCAAGTATGAATTTCAGGAAAAGTATTTCTCATTAAAATCTCATGAAAAGGTCATTATATGCTTCATTAATTTATTTATATCCACCCAATTACTCGAGTATTTTTTCATATCATGAGGTATTTTTACAATTTTTCTAAGTCATAAGGATTAGTGGTTTCTAATGAGAATATTCTAGGGCATATTTAAGAGGTTTGGATCTATGTTGAAGGATAATTCCTAATTTTTAGTTTCCATATAGTATTGATTCCTCTATTTTCTTCCTCTACTCCTAATACAACTCCGCCCCCTTAAACTCTTTAAGGATATCCCACACCTTTAGAATTTCAGTAGTAGTAAAATTCCCCTTCTCTATTCCCTTCATCAGGTTTTAATTGATTTTTTTTACTTTTGTTATGATATTGAAGGAAGAGAGGGATATTGAATTTTCTTCAATAGGTGTGAGATCTATTTTTTCCTATATTATGAATTATTTTCCTTTACTATGATGTATTTTAGGTCCTCTATTCAGCATATGAAAAAATTATTCAAATAGATCCTGAAAACAAATATTATCTCTAGTTATCCTCCAAACTCCTCACTAGATTCTTGGTCAGTCCACCTTAGAGAAATTTTAGCCTAAATGATATATTAATTACCTCTTTCACCCTTCTTTTAATTGTATCATCTTGAATTCATATCTATTTCTAATCTTTATACTTTATAATTACCATGTAGATTTATGTTTTTAGAGGTAAAGAGAGGTTATTTTTTACTTCAAAAAATGTTATACATATATTCCCATCCTTCAATGACATCTCATCCATTTTTTCATCCTTACCAATTTTATTTTTCTCAAAAAATAATATCATAAAATTATCACTTCCTCTCTTAAATTTAAATAGATTTTGAAAAATAACTCATTCCAACTCACTTTTTCCCTTCCTCCACAATTGAATTCAACCAAGATTTTAGATTAGATTTTAGATCAGAATGGATAATGATTCTTGGATTATAATATGGCTACCTAAAAAAATTATTCATGGTTGTTAAGGGATAAAATATTTAAATTTAAAGGTATTATATAAATAGATCTTATTGAAAATGGTCTTTAAAAATAAAAAGAATACCACAATCATGTATAGAATGAAATCCTAAAATGGTATTAAGTTTTAAATAAATTAATTAGAAATTTATGGTTATTAAAACATATATTGGTTATATAAATAAAAATTTCATTGTGAAGAAGATGTAAAATTAGGTTCAGAAGCCTCTCAAGTAAGTGATTAAAATATAGGATAGTATATCATGGCATGAGATTCAAAAATTAGTGGCCTTTCATGAATTTCCCTCACTTAGAATTTAAAAAAATACATCTAAACATTTATCTAAGTTGATCAAATGAGTCAAATTAGTTTCTCACCATTTTATAGATTCAAAGTTTAAAAGGTAATTATAATTATCATCAACAAGTTTTAAAAATCACACTAAAATTTGAAAAAAAACACACACTAAAATTTTAAAATGAAAAAAAATTGGGAAAACAAGAATTGAAAATATTAAACTATAAATATTCCCTAGCATTCATGTAAATGATGTATTTTAAAAAATGAATTCCAAAGGATTTATCATGTAAATAATATTCTAAGTGGAATTAAAATAACAACTGAATGTTAAGGAGAGGTTTAGCGTAATATGTCTTCATTGATATATAGGTTGTAAGAGTTTGATATCCTCTACTGGTTCTTAGGTAAATTCTTTATAGAATATTTTTATAATGATACCATTTAAAATGAATGGGTTATTATTTAATTATTTCAAAACCTATTAAGTACTAAAAGGATATATATTATTGATTATAAATAGACCTTTATGTCCTGAAAGAAGTTTAATAGGAATCAACTTGAGTCTTGATTTTTATAAAAACGATTGTTACCATGGATGGAATTATTTTTGTTGGATGATCTTGTAATGATCCACTATTTTCCTTTCTTTATATATTCTTAATTTATCAAAAGATTCTATTATAATTTCCTTTAACTCCTATAGTGTCATTTTTCTCTATTTTTCTACTCTTTACATGTCCATATTGACTTCTTTCATAGATTAGTAGGCCTTATGCTCCAACTCATTAGGTAGATGAAAACTATTCCCACAAATTGGCTTGTATGTACTCATTACAATAGAGGTTTTATAGGTTTTCCAATAATCACATAAGGTGTATTCCAACATTTGGCTACAATATTTTTGTTTTGGTTTAAAGATTCGTTCCAAAATTCCTTTAATCACCCTATTATATACTTCATATTGGCTATTTTTTATGTATGGTAGGGTGATGTTGTCTTATGATGCACTCCATACTTTTACATCAAATCATCCATGATCCTATTGCAAAACTGGGTCCCTTGATCACTGATGGTGGGTATTGGAATTACAAACCTACAAAATATGTCCTGAAAAAAGAACATACAATATTATCATTGTTAGACTTGGTAGCCTTATATTCCACCCGTTTTGACACATAATCCATAGAAATCAGGATATAAGAATTACCAAATTAAAGGGGAAATATCCCATGAAATTTATTCACTGGGCTTTAAAATTTCAAAAAATCTGATTGGTTTTTAGATCATTAATCGAATCTTTAAAAATTTTACAAAAAATTACATCTCTAATATTTTTTACAAAATTAATGTTCTTATTTTAATAAATTTGACTAATAAATCCCTAATTATAAATATTTACTAGCTATCATTTTAGGTACAACGTTTCCTCTATAATTTGGAGTGTTAAAAAAAGTCAAAAACATATTTTATTTTACTAGAATATAAACATGTCTTTATGACTTAATAATTGTATACTTTATACATGTATGGATCTTCTAAAATGTAAATTTTTTATCCATGTTTGAGTCTTTGAGTTTATTGGGGATTTAAATGATATGGTATATGGGAATTTACCATATAATTGACTATGTTAGTATACCAAGGAACTTATCCATAAATAAAGTACAAATACCCTCCTAGAATGTTCTAATTCACTAGTTCTAGGTCTAGTATTTTAACTTCAATAGTGTAGGTAAATATTATTAGTTGATCGGCCACCTACTTCTCAACTCCTTTATTTTCTTTGATCTTTAAATTTAATTCATAGAGTAGTATAATACATCTTACTAGCCTAATATTTTATTCTATGTTATTTATAAATTATTTAAGGGTTACGTGATCACAAAATATAGTGACTTTATTTCTAAGTATAGTATAAATTTATATAAAGAAAATAAAACTCTAAGAAACTAATTTTTAGTGGTTTTGTGGTTGATCTAGGTAGAATCTTAATTTATAGAAGCATAAGAAATGGCTAGAGATTTACTTTAAATATTTTAGGACATAATTTCCCCCACAACCTAGTTGGAAGCATCACAAAGTAGCTAGAAAGGGTTCCCCCAATTTGGTGGTTGCACCACAGGTGGTGTGATTAATCTACTCTTCAACTTATAAAAATATTTCCTTCATTTATCATTAAAATTAAAGGGAGCATATTTCAAAATTAACTTGGAAAGGGGTATTGAAATCTTACTATTAACTTTAATAAACCTTCTATAGAAACTCGCATGTCTTATAAAATATCTAAAATACTTCACACAAGTTAGGTCAGAAAAAAAAATTATCGCTTCAATTTTAGATTTATCCACCTCAATGAATTTCTATTAAATAAAATTCACAAGGACTATTTATTTTTCTAACTTAAATTAGAACATTTAAAAGTTCAAGATAAGATAATTTTCAATATATGTTTAAAAAACTTTATCTATATTTTTCAATAAATGATCAAATGGGTATCCAAAAATAGTAAATACACCTAAAAATACCTCTAGGTGATCTTAAATGTGATAATAAAATATAATTACCATATACCTATAAAACGTAACTAGGGAATTACACAGACTAAATGAAATTCTTTTGTAAGAACAGGTTCTAAAAGGAAATGTCAATGTAATTTTCTCCTGATCCTCTATATAAATAGGCACCTAAATTTAACATGAGAATTCATCTAAGAGATAATAATGATTTTTACCTACCTATCTCTCTAATACTAGGTTAATAAAAGGTATAGGGAAATGATCCTTTCTAGTGACCTAGTTTAAGTTCTAATAATTTATAGACACTCTCCAGCTACTATAAATTCTAACAGTTATCAATTAATTTTGTTCATTCTTCACAATGGTCATTATTATATTATTTAGAATTATATGCATATGGTTGACCCATTATAAAGTATAAAATGGGTTAGATTATGTCATATTCCCACAAACTATCTAATTCCTTTTTCGCTTCATCTATCATGGTGGGATTCAACCTTCTTTAGGGCTACCTAGAAGGTCTGTAATTATCCTCAAGTAAAATTATGTGCATCAAGATTGTGGATTGTATGTTTGGGATATCTCTTAAACTACAACATATCACCTATAAATTTTCTCTCAAGATTTCAATAAATATATGTCATTGTGTTATGGGAAAATTATTATCAATATTCAATAGAAAATTTTCTTCTTCCATTAGATACACATATTTTAAATTAGTGGGAAGAGTTCTTAATTACATATTTGGTGACTTATATAAACATTCAATGGACTTTTGCTTCCTTATCTCTATAGTTTGGATTTTTACTAAGTTGGTATTTTCAAAAAAATTAATTTTAATTTCAATATTTTTAATTTTATAGATTTTATATTTTAAGATAAATTATCATATTTTTATGTTTTTCGAATGATTTAATATTATTAATAAAACTTGATTAATTTTAAAATTTTAAATATTTAAATCAATTTTAGATTTCATTCATAAATTCTTATAAAATAATCTAAATTTATAAATTCCTTTTTTAGGTTTAAATATTCATTGGGATTCATCTCATTTAATTGAACCCAAATGTGAATCTTAATAATTGAGGCCTAAATAAATCTCACAATTCGGTCCTTGAAATTTGTGCCTAGATTGGATGAATTTTGAATATGAGATCACATATCACATATTTCCAATCAAAACAATCTAAAAAATTAAATAAAAATAAATAAAATATCTAGGAACATTTTTCATAAATGTGAAAACTCATAATTTGGGTTCTTTTAAGGTTGTAACGGAATGGGAAACTAGCACATTAGAATATGAATAGTCTCCAATATATAATTATTTTCTTGAGTAAATCAATCTAAATTTTTTCTAAAATTGTACATCAAAGATGAAATTTTTAAGGATAACCTAAAAGAAAAATATGAAAAAAAAATTAATAATAATACATTCTAAAATTTTTCCATTTACTACCCCTAACATATGAAAAATTTTGGAGGATTATTTTTAGATTGAAAATTGTTGTACCTCTCATTCCCCTCGTTGTTTGATTTTCATGATCACAATCACCTTATTATTTGTCTAATATTGTTTGAAGTGTTTTTGAATGATAGGCACAAGGTTGCCAAGAAAATGGCCCAAGAAAGGATCAAGAAGTGGACTGAATTTCAGTCCACCGGCCAACCGGTGGACCTGGCAGAGGCATTGCCCACTGCCAGGTTCCACCGGTCAGCCGGTGGCTCTGTCACCGGCCAGCCGGTGGCAACCTGATGCAACAGTGATGGCTACTGCCTCACCACCGGCCAGCCGGTGGCTCTGTCACCGGTCAGCCGGTGCTGCCTGGGCAGAAGGCCTTCTCAACATCCAAGGCACCGGCCAGCCGGTGGCCCTGTACCGGCCAGCCGGTGGAGCCAGTCAAACTAGTCGTTGCAGTTTGACCAGGTTGGCCCACTTGGCTCCCAACGGATCTTTAAGCCTCTCCAACGGCTCCGAAGACTCCAAAAGGGTTCCTTGCCTATAAATAAAGGCCAAGGAAGCCCTGGACACTAGCCGGATCATATACAAAGCCACCGTACACATTTTCCATCTTTGGCGTACCTCCGGCGGACTTCCTCAAAGGAACCCTCTTTCCTCCAACAACTTCCACATCCAAGGAGCTCCTTCAAAGAAGCTTGGAAGCGTCCTTCAACATCATCAATCAATCAAAGGCGCCCAAGGCTTCTCCCAATTACGGTTTTTAGTGTTTTATTTATTTTGAGCTTAAAATTGGGTTTGTGCCTAAAAACCCCAAACTCTTTCTCATCCCCTCTTTCTTTTGGGTTTCACATCACCATTAAGGTGTGAAAATGTTGTCAAGCTTTCCTTTAAATAGCTTGAGACATAGGTGAGCTATCTTTCACCTGTAAGAAGGATAGTGGGTTCTTGCTAAACCATTAAAAGCAAGTGGGTTCTTGCTTAACCACCAAAAGCAAGCTGTAATAGGTCCTCGTGCTACCTCAAAGCCTAGTGGGTTTCTTGCTAAAACCATTGAAAATCAAGCGGTAGGAATCTCTCAACGGTTGAGTTGGGAGCGGAGACGTAGGTCGGGTTTTTGGCCGAACTCCGTTATCAATTGCGTGTCTTGCCTCTTTTATTTTCCGCTGCACATACTTTGATTTCACTTTGATTTTAAATTGTTTTTTATTTTTTTTTTAAAGGCAATTCACCCCCCCTCTTGCCATCACTCCCTTTTTCTCCGTCTAACAATTGGTATCAGAGGGAAATTTGAGTAATACCCTCACCGGTTTCAAATTCAAGATCTATTTTTTGATGGCTTCTACCGCTTCTTCCTCTCAATCCCCCGAAGGACATTCTTTGGATCGTGCTCCATTCTTTGATGAAGCCGATTATACTTTTTGGAAAACCCGCATGTCAACTTTTCTTAAAAGCATTAGCTATCCTATTTTTAGAATTGTTATGCATGGTTTTACGCTCTCTTCTCCCGATGAATCCAAATGGACCCCCGCCGATATTAAGAATTTCGAGCTTGATGGCAAAGCCATGAATGCTCTTCATTGTGGCTTAGACCGTAATATATTTAATTGTATTTCTTCTTGCACTACCTCTTATGATATTTGGAAATATTTAGAGCTAACCCATGAAGGTACTAGCAAGGCTCCAAAGCAAGAACCCGCTCAAGAGCAAGAACTCGACGAAAAGATCAAGCCCGTTTGCCCACCTCACAAGAAAAGGGCCAAGAAGAAGAAGAAGAAGGCTTTAAAGAAAACTTGGAGTGATAGCTCCTCCTTCTCTTCTTTCTCCTCGAGCGACAATGGTAATAATTGCCTAATGGAAAAACATGAGGTATCTTCCTCCTCTTCCTCCTCTTCCTCCTCTAGTTCTTCTAATTCTTTTAATCATTTATCATATGAAGAACTCCAACATGCTAGAGACCAATTAGAAAATGGTTTTCATGAACTTTCTTCAAAATTCGTTGCTTTGAAAAAGAATTTCAAAAAACTCTCTTCCGAAAAGGAACAACTTATCAAAGAGAAGGAGGAGTTGTCCCTCAAATTACAAAACATTCCCAATGTTGATTCTTTGGAATCAACAATCAAAGATCTAAGGGAATCTCTTGCTAAATTCACCAACGGAGAACAAAATCTTTCAAAACTCCATGGTTCTCAACGTGTTTCTTGAACCACACATGGACTTGGCTACACCAACCAAGCTTCCTCCTCCCATGCTCCTACTGTTTTTATAAGGGGGAACTCTAGTTTTAAATTTTGTAACTATTGCAAAAAACCCGAGCACATGATATATGAATGTAATTGCAAAAACACCCGGTATGGTAGGCCCAAATCGATTTTTTATTCGGATGAATTCTATAGGAGAAGACCCACTACAAGGCAAGTGTGGATTGAAAAATACCTCTTAGCGAGTCTCTCCGGGCCTAAAATTGTCTCTTTTCAAAATCCCTCTCCCCGGTGATTTGTTGTTTTTATTTAGGGGGAGTTAGGATCGTTTAAGTCCTTTTGATTTCAAATTCAAAATTTTCGATTCAAACTTTCAATTTCAACACTTGGTTTCAAATTTTTTAAATTGTTATTCATTTTTTTTCGATTCAAAACTTTTAATTCAAAATTTATTTTCAAATCTTTCAATTCAAATTTCAAAATTTCATTGGTTTAAAATCTCCATCTTGTTTTTCAAACTTGTTTCCCTCAATCAAGTTTTATGCCCCGTGCTATTTTGATAATCACAAAGGGGGAGAAATTCTTGATTGATTGGGGGAAAAATCTTTTAAATCATGCCGTTCATTTCATTTTTTACTTTGATTGTTTTGGTGATTGTGATCATCAAAATAGGGGGAGATTGTTGTACCTCTCGTTCCCCTCGTTGTTTGATTTTCATGATCACAATCACCTTATTATTTGTCTAATATTGTTTGAAGTGTTTTTGAATGATAGGCACAAGGTTGCCAAGAAAATGGCCCAAGAAAGGATCAAGAAGTGGACTGAATTTCAGTCCATCGGCCAACCGGTGTGATAGCACCGGCCAGCCGGTGGACCTGGCAGAGGCATTGCCCACTGCCAGGTTCCACCGGTCAGCCGGTGGCTCTGTCACCGGCCAGCCGGTGGAAACCTGATGCAACAGTGATGGCTACTGCCTCACCACCGGCCAGCCGGTGGCTCTGTCACCGGTCAGCCGGTGCTGCCTGGGCAGAAGGCCTTCTCAACATCCAAGGCACCGGCCAGCCGGTGGCCCTGTACCGGCCAGCCGGTGGAGCCAGTCAAACTAGCCGTTGCAGTTTGACCAGGCTGGCCCACTTGGCTCCCAACGGCTCTTTAAGCCTCTCCAACGGCTCCGAAGACTCCAAAAGGGTTCCTTGCCTATAAATAAAGGCCAAGGAAGCCCCGGACACTAGCCGGATCATATACAAATCCACCGTACACATTTTCCATCTTTGGCGTACCTCCGGAGGACTTCCTCAAAGGAACCCTCTTTGCTCCAACAACTTCCACATCCAAGGAGCTCCTTCAAAGAAGCTTGGAAGCGTCCTTCAACATCATCAATCAATCAAAGGCGCCCAAGGCTTCTCCCAATTACGGTTTTTAGTGTTTTATTTATTTTGAGCTTAAAATTGGGTTTGTGCCTACAAACCCCAAACTCTTTCTCATCCCCTCTTTCTTTTGGGTTTCACATCACCATTAAGGTGTGAAAAGGTTGTCAAGCTTTCCTTTAAATAGCTTGAGACATAGGTGAGATATCTTTCACCTGTAAGAAGGATAGTGGGTTCTTGCTAAACCATTAAAAGCAAGTGGGTTCTTGCTTAACCACCAAAAGCAAGCTGTAATAGGTCCTAGTGCTACCTCAAAGCCTAGTGGGTTTCTTGCTAAAACCATTGAAAAGCAAGCGGTAGGAATCTCTCAACGGTTGAGTTGGGAGCGGAGACGTAGGTCGGGTTTTTGGCCGAACTCCGTTATCAATTGCGTGTCTTGCCTCTTTTATTTTCCGCTGCACATACTTTGATTTCACTTTGATTTTAAATTGTTTTTTATTTTTTTTTAAAAGGCAATTCACCCCCCCTCTTGCCATCACTCCCTTTTTCTCCATCTAACAAAAATGAGCAACCCTGACCCTATAAATTTGTACTCTACCCCCTTTTCTAAAAATTTAGTCATTTTATTTGAACATTTTCTATATATTTTTAGTTTTTTTCTATTGTTTTATATTTATATACTTTTAATATATATTATCTTCCTTTCACTCTTCTAATTTTTCTTCTCTTTGGTGTTCCCCCCACCATTCCTCTCATTGTGATATCTTATAACCATAATTATGAGTAACAAAACTAAGGAATCTATTAGGGGAGTAATCCAGTTTCAAACCCAATTCATTATGATTCATGATTAATGTTTCTTATTTTATTAGAGTAAGGTTGAGGTGGATCTTAGTGGGAAATATGTCTATGTCTCTCCACTTTCCACTCGAGACTTGAATTTTTCATATGCATTATTATCCCTCAATAAAGGAGTTGGATGTGTGGTGTACTTGGTGATCATTTAGTGCACAACATATTCACAACTTGGTTATAAGAGAATATTCATAGATATTATGGAGTGTGTTCATTAATTAAATATGAAACTAGTTTTAAGACAATGAAGGTTCACTCTGGGTAATTATATTGAGTGGATCTTCTTTCCTTTTAACCCCATTCTATCTGTATTCATCTTGTTTCCATATACATATTTACTTTTATGCTTTCCATTCCACATTCTCAACCCCATTATTTTCATTATTTTCATTAGGATATAATTAGGTGAATTGAGAATAGTGGGTGATTGACTACAAAATCTCCTCAGAAGAGATGACCATGGTCAACCACTATGTTGCACTAGAAAAAATACATAATTACTTTTGAAAATACCCATGATGGGTGTTCATAAAAATCTAGAACCATTGTATGGAAGCCAAGTGGTTATCAACTTACTATTTTTATTTTCATTTTTTAAATGATTTTTTTTATTTTCATATAATATTTTTTTTAAATATTTTAACGTGATGTATTATAATTAAAATTATTATGCATGGATTGATTACTCAAAGGAGAAAACACAAGAGTAATAAGTTCATAATAATGAATAATTCAATTTACAATGAATTATATAATACATATAGAACCTGGAGATAAAAATAAAATAGCTAGCTGAATATGTATGTGCATCCTAGGAGCTATAGCTAAAGAAACCTAAAGCTGAACCTGAACCAAAAATAGTGGTGGAAGAGATTTCAGCACCCGTTTTTTATATCAAGGAACCCAAGGAATCCATGAATAATCTACAAAAACAATTAATATTATCAACCCACACATAGATGTGGCTATAGTATGTCCCTGATGAATTCATGTATATTGATTCACTTATGGGAGATCAATATTTCTTGGAAGAATCCTGAAATCACTTTGTGGAAGTTAACTATCAACATGATCTCTCTATATTTTATGAACCATCACCTTTATACTTTTATCTATATTTAAAATAATAAACCACTCGAGTGGTGGAATTTTAAGAGAGGATACATGAGTCTGACTACCTACTTCTATCCATGACAACCCATGTCTAAGAGGCGCTTTCCACTAAAGAATAATTAGAATTCGAACCAACTCATAGATTCAATCCTTTATTGAAATATATTCCCATTAATTGTATTGAAACAGAGTTAATCATTAACTCCCCCTCTTTGAATTTTTTATATTCATCCATCACCTTGACTGCCTTAGCAAATGTATAAGATAATGATAAATGAGTAACACTTGAAGCTCTCTAGTGTGATTTAAAAAATATAGAGGGAGAAAATGAATAATTCTTAGTGCCTTTATGTTAATAAACCAACTTCCATGTTACTTTACTTGATGAGGAATATTTTTTTATTGATTATTTTTTATTTAATTCACTTAAAAATAAAATTTTCATTGAATTCATCTTTCCTTAATTTATGTTTACAATAAAACATTATGATAAATCCCTAGATGAAGTTAATGAAGAGGTTAAGGTTAACTCCAAATAAAATGAGGGGGACCCATCCATTTTCCTTCCCTAACTATATGAAAAATATTATATAACAATGGAGATGGAACCATTTAACTCTATCTATAGGTTCCTCTAAAAAAATTCTAAATATATACACATCAAAAGGAAAATATTTTGGTGTTTTATGAGTAAGAAATAACACCCACTTTTATATTAGGGGTGAATAATTGTAATTTCTTAACTACGGGTAGTAAAAAACTATCACTACTTTGGACTTTAACCCAAAATCTATCCCCTTTTCTCATATTTTTCTTTTTACTATTTTTGTTTGATTTTAATAAATTTATTATGTTTTTTCCTTTATTTCTTAAGACTAAAGTGGAAATGACTAGGATATTAACATAATACTACCACTATAAAATAAATCTAGGTTGTATCTTTCCTTCCATTTTATTTTTCTACCCTTATATTTTTAATTCTATTGGAGTTTAAATGTAAGGGTGGTTAATTCCTAAGTGTGGGGGTGATTCTAATATGTTTTTAGAAATTTTGTGTATACTTACTTTATTTTTCATTATTTTTCTAAATTTTTCATGTTTTATTTTTATCTTTTTAATTTTTTGTGTGTTTTTTAGTTTATAAATTTTATCCTTAAATGTTTTCCTACCTATTGAAAAATATCATGTTAGTTTTTAGTATTTCAATGATTTTGAAGTTATTGAATTTATATGATTACTAAAACATTTTTTCCACTACTTTCATGGAATTTTTTATTTTCTAACTGGTAAAATGTTTGTGAATATAAGAAAATTTAGTGGA
The DNA here is from genome assembly GCA_963277665.1 of Viscum album. Lineage (NCBI taxonomy): Eukaryota > Viridiplantae > Streptophyta > Magnoliopsida > Santalales > Viscaceae > Viscum > Viscum album. The sequence continues at coordinate 1,420,123,488 of OY728161.1, forward strand.
ATTAGAATTATAGAATTGGGAAATATAATTTTTAACTCTTTCTTGAGTAAATTTATAATTTTGAAAAAGAAAACCATAGGGATCAAAACAAAAATATTGTCATATAAATCCTTTGAAACTAAAAAAAATGGGAAATTGGGATCCCGCAATTAATACTTAAGAAATTATGGATTGGGTGTGTGAGTAAATAAATATCATTATATAATCCAATAACTATTTTTCACATAAAATGTATAGTAAAAAATCAATAAGTTCATAATTTTTAAAAATTAATGGATTTATATGAGGGGAATATTGAATGTTAGATAAAGAAGTGGAAAATTTACTTATAATAATTTCATTCAGATTGTATTAAGGAGGTGGGAAATAAATCTTTTGTTTAAGTGGCTTGAGGAAGAGTAATTTAAGATATTACCACTTGTAAAGATGTTAATCACACTAAATTCCATTACATTTAAAAACATATAACTTGAAATTTTTCTTGCATTTCAGTGGAGTAGTCTATTAGAATTTTATAGGAGGCCTGATATTTTTAATTATAAATAAATATGTATTTCTATTACTTTATAATTTGTTTGTTTGATCCTAGGTAGGATAATATATTTCATTAGTTTGAATCTATTTAATTTTCAATGAGTGAAATGTTTAAGTGTGGGAAAATTGAAAGATCTAATATTTTCAAAAAAATTACTTTTAATTTCAACTATTTAATCCCACCAACATGTTATTTTATGGTAAATTTTTACATATTTATGTTTTAGTATCAAATTAATATTAATTTCAAAAATGGATTAATTTTATATTTTTAATTATTTTTATTTACTTTACTATTTCATCCATAAATTTTTCTATACTGATTAAAATTATGAAATTTATTTTTTTTAATATTTTATTTTTTTTAGGATACATATCATTTTTCAAGTCCGAGTGTTGAATCCAATATTTAGAGGCCTAAAAGGATCTCATGATTTATACCTTAAGATATTTTCATAATTTTAGAGACCTTAAATGATGATTCCATATATAATATATTAATATACTAATTGGGATAAAATTTAACATGGAGATATAAACAATTCAAGGAATATTTTTCAAAACTATGTCTATTAAATATTTTGGAGTATTAAAGGCCATTAATTCATGGTAAACTAGTACATTGGAATTTGAACAATCATTGTACCAAATTTATTTTTTCGAGTATATCATTTATAACTTTTTATACACTTTTCAAACAAATAAAAATTTTGGATAGAAAATGTAAAATATAGGAACATATTTCAAGAAGATAAATTTTCCAAATTAGTCCATTTAATGTGTCTACTACATGATTTATTTTGGATAAATATTTTTGAAGAAAAAAATATCTAATATTTCTTATAAATTTGTAATCTACCTCCTTTATAAAGTGTTTGTCATTTTAGTTGGTCAATTTCACTGTATTTTTAGTGTTTTTATATTTTCATATATTAATATACTTTTAATATATGTTATCTTTATCTAAATTTTCTACTTTTGTTCCTATTTTTCTTTCCTCACCATTATATTTTCACAGTGATCTCTAAACACTCATGATAATGAGTGACTATTCTGATAAATTTTCTAGGGGAGTAATTCAATGTTTAACCCAAGACTTGCACATTAATTCTCGATGTTTTATATTATCTTAGTGTTAGGTTGAGGGGGTCTTATTGGTAAATGTTACATTGTTTGTTCACTCTCCACTTGAGACTTATCTATTTCTTCTGTATTATTTTCCCTCAATCAAGGAGTTGGATATGTAGTGTACTTGGTGATCATTGATTACACCTCATATTCACAACCTAATTAGAATAGGATGTTCATGTATATAATGGGGTATATTTATTAAGAAAATATGAAACTAATTTAAGGTGATGAAGGTTCACTCTAAGAAATTATTTTGGGATAATTTCTTTTCTTATTAACTTTATTTTTTCTACATTCATTCTATTTTCATATTCATGTTTACTTTTATGTTTTTCATTCCATAACAAAAAATTCCATAATTTCATTACTTTCATAAAATATAAAAAACTTAAATATTAATAAGTGATTAGTATTAGTGAGTGTTTGACTATGAATCCCTTCAAGTGAGACAATCCTAGTAATCCACTATGCAACACTAGAAAAATATAAAAAAAATCATTCCCTACAACAGGCCCATAAAAAATTATTGTCATTGTCTGGGATTGAACCTGGGTCACTAGCATAAAAGGTTGGAATAATCACCACTATACTAAAATTGAATTATAAATGAATTATGGGGGTAATTGACTTGTAATAATATCATTTGGTTTGTATCAAGGAAGTTATAAATGGATCATTGGTTTAAGGATATTGTGAAATAGGAATTTATGATAGTTCCACTTGTTAAAATAATATTCCCACTAAATTATATTTTGTTAAAAATTCCTAAAAAATGTAATTTTACTTGAATTAAAGTTGGTTAGGGGATTGGAATTTTAGAGTAGACATGATCTTTTTAGTGAGTGATGATTTTTTTTCTTCTTTTTTGGTTTTTGTACTTCAACCATGGAAGGATAATCCTTTTTGTTAGCATAATTAATTGAATTTACCAAGAGTGAAATGTTTAAGTGTGGGGGTATTTACAAAGCCAATATATTTAATAATTTTATTTTAAATTAAATTTTTTTTAATCCAACCAATTTTTTATTTTAAGGGTAATTATCATATTTTTGGGTTTTCTGAATAATTTAAGCTTAATTATGAAAATTATTAATTTTTCAATTTTAAGTATTTTAAATGAGTTTTGTATTTTGATAATAAATTATTCTAAAAAAATCTAAATTCTGAAATTCCTTTTCTAGGATTAAATATTTGTTGGGATTCATTTTATCCAACTAGAGCCAAAGTTAAATCAAACTATTTTTGACCCAAATAAATCTCACAAATAAAGCCTTGGAATATGTTACCATATAATAAAATTTTTAATATGATCCAACATCTCACACATGAAAAATTAAAATGTGTATAAAATTTTCAATAAGATAGAAAACATACTGAGGAACATTTTTCCTAAATGTGAAAACTCTAAATTCGGGTGCTTTTAATGTCATAATGGCATGGAAAACCAGCACATTGGAATAAAAATAGTCTCTACGATGGAATTATTTTCTTGAGTAAGTCAATCATCACTTTTTATAAAATTTTAAAAAGAATATTAAATTATTATATAACATGGTAAAGATATATAGGAAGAACGTTTTAGAATAATACTTTCCCAAATTCGGTCAATTAAAACACCTACCATATTCAAACTTTCAAAGGATGGTTTTTGGAGTGAAAATGATCCACACTCTCATTATAAATTTGTATTATGAATACTTTATCAAGAGTTGTCCATTTTAGTTGAACATTTTCTATATATTTTTATTTTTTTGATATTGTGTTATATTTATATGCTTTTAATATATATTATCTTCCTTACAATCTTCTGCTTGTGTTTCCTCCATCGTTCTTCTCATATTGATCTCTTATACTCATGAATATGAGTAACTAACCTAAGGAATATATTGGGGGAGTACTCCAATGTCAAAACCAATTAATTTTGATTCATGATTAATGTTTATTATTTTCCTAGATTTATTTTGAGGGTAATCTTAGTGGTTTGGACACTTTTTTGTCTCTACTTTCCACCCAAGTATTTTTTTTTTATATGCATTGTTCTCCCTCGATTGAGGTGGTGGATGTGAGGTGTACTTATAAATCATTAAGGGAACCACATATTCAAAACTTGGGAATTAGAGGATGTTTAAACATATGATAGAGTGTGTTCATTGAGTAAATATGAAACTGGTTTTAAGTCAATAAAGGTTCAATCTAGTTAATTATCTCTAGAGGTTATCCTTTCTTTCTAACTTTATTCATTTTGTATTCATTTTGTTTATATCTACATATTTATGTTTATTTTTTTCATTACACATTCTCAAACCCCATAATTTAATTTTTTCATAGGTTTTTAATTTAGTGAATCGGGAATAGTAGGTATTTGATCATAAAAGCTCTTTGAGAAGGACACCCCTATTTAGCCACTGTATTGCACTAAGAAAAATACATAATTTATATTCCACACCCCATGATAGGTGTTCATCAAGATTCCTATAATATGACAAATAGGATACCTCATTATTAAATAAATAATCAAATCTATAAAAGAAGTTGGAATTTACCTCTTCCTCTAGCCTCGAAACAAATTTTCAATATTACTAAATATGTTCCTCCTCCATTGAATTTTCAATCATTAAATATTTAACTAGAGATAAAGTTTCATGAAACTTTTATGGATCATCACTAGTTTCAGTGTCTTCAATTTGATAAATGGTAATGAGTAAATTATTGTAATAACCCGGATATTCATTTTAGGTATGTCTTTCCTTTTCTAGAGTTTTTGAGAATTTTTGGACTTTCTGGAAATTTTTGAAGTACACGCCATGTAATTTCTGAGTACATGCCGTGTACTCTTTTCCCGCTCGAAACTGTGTGATGGCCATGTCCGGACCACACACACGGTGCGTGGGGGTGACGTGGAGGCCGATTTTGGCAGAGTACGAAAAATTCACTACATGTTGTGTACTTTAAAAATACACGCCGTGTACTTTTCTTTTTTTTCACTAAACGGACCAGGGTCGCGCCTAATCGCCATAATCGTCTTCTTCTAGGTCTGGTTCGACCGAGAGATGTCGTACAGCCGCGAAACTTCTCCGGATTCTCGAGCCACCATCCATTCTCCGATTCGAGCTCTGTCGATTGCGTTGGAAGCGCAGCAGTGAGTTCTCCTTTCTGCTTGAGCCTTGTTTTCCAATTCTTCCTCCTCAAGTTATCTAAGGTTGAACGTTTTGTGAATTTTCTCAGATCTACGACATTATATGGAGAATCAGTCATCGTGGTTCAACTATATTGATCTCCTAGGATCTAGTTAGGTGATTTGTGCCTTACCGTTCAATGTCTCTGAGTTTATGTGTGAATTTCCACCGATACCCGTGAACGGGGTATTGCGTGTTACCCCCGCCTTCGTTGTTTTCATGCCTTGATTTTATGCTTGTGTAGAGATAATTTGTCCATGTTAGAGGATAATTTGTTGTGATTGGATGTATTTTCCCTTTCTTTGTTCTGTTTATGACCTTTGGGTCTCATTTGCCTTTGGCTGCTACACCTGTTTTCATGCCTTGCGGTTATAGGTTGAAGTGGAACTCATGACATGCTTGTTGCCTTGTAGACTTTTTAGCTAATTATCTCTATAGGTGTACTTTGGTTGGCCAAGTATCTCTATAGGTGTACTTTGTACTTATAGAATTATTATTCACTGACTGGCACAGGGCTGAGAGAACCTGGTGCTATAGACTATAAGGGATAGACCGAGTGATCTTCCTAGAGAGTCTTAGATATTATAGACTACAGAGTGGATGGACCGAGTGAGCTCCCAGAGAGTCTTGGATTGTATAGACTATAGGAGGGTAGACCGAGTGATCTTCCTCAGAGATTCTTACCTTGTTTGAATCTCTTTAAGAACCATCCCAGGCTAGAGGAGGAACTGACGGAGTGAGCTTCCTTAGAGAGTCTGTGGTATACCTGAGGCTATAGGAGGAATTGACTGAGATAGCTTCCATAGAGAGTCTCTAGACCTTGGGGCTAAGAGGGTTAGACCGCGTGATCTTCCTCAAGAGAGTCTATGACTACCCTAGACTATAAGGGGAATTGACCGAGTGAGCATCCCCATAGAGTCTCATAAATTTGTATGACCAAGCCAGAGGTGTTAGGCTGAGTGCACTGCCCAGAGGGTTGTGGTACTTCTTGGATAGGACCAGAGGGGATGGTTGAGAGTACTTCCTAGAGGGTTTCCGGCTTGTTAGCTGTTTGTTTCACTGCTGTTGATTGGTTGTGGATTGATTGCTGCTATATATCATCCTGTTTTACTGCTTACTGTTATTGCCTATTGCTTGCTATTGTTGTTTACTGCTTATTGTACTTTTACCTTCCATATACTCACTGACTATTAGGCACACATCTTCAGGTGAATTCCTATTGGGATTTTTTCTCACACCCTGTTTGGGCCATGCTTTTGGGCCCAAGTAGACTATGTTGTTACAGGTATATACAAGGGCAAGCGCCCTTCGACTTCCGGAACTTGATTGCTTGGAGCAGGGGAGCATGGGACCAAGCCTTGGCTTGCGATGCTGAGGAGCTGTTTACTTTTCTATTGTACTTGTTTTGGTACTATAGTGTTTTCCAGCATTGTGACTTGTTTGGTTGCTTTCCTAGTTATGTACCATTCATCATTTCATATATACACATATGTGCTTCAGTTTGTTGATTTAGTCTTCCGTTGTTTATAGTTTTGGTTATTACTACTTCCGATATTGCCTGTTTATTTTTATTCTGTTGTGTACTCTGCCAAAGAGGGCATAGTTTCCCCACTACCACACCCAACGCCCTCGCTGCTAGTTGGAAGCCACTGGCATTTGGGAAAATGCGCTTTAGGCCATGTGACCAACTGGGTATGGGGCACCTCTAGGTGGCTTCCGGATTCGGGACGTTACAAAGTTGTATCATAGGAGTTCCTTTTCTCTTGCTTTACTGTTTGGAGACTTTATCCAGGGATAGGACGGATTCAGTACTTGGTAATAATATGTTCCTGGGAGTAGCTAACTCGTGTATAGGGAAAAGCCATACTACCTCGTTAATGAAATTTTCTGGTTTTGAGATTTTACGGTTGATATGATTTCACCTAGAGTGATTCACATGCTTCATGCTGTTATTGTTTTGATATTACAGTTCTATTTCTGTCGCAACCCGGTGAGATGAGGGTATGCCATCTCATGCATCATATAGGCACTTGTTAGAAATCGCAAGTTGTGCATTCTTTCCATGCTATCTAGGGTGCATTAGCGATTGCATGCTATTGTGATAGACTTTGTGTAGATTATGCATGCTGTTGTGATAGATGTTTGATAGAATCTCTGCTTCTTTGTTAGAGGATTGTTTGTATCGTACTTTGCTTAAAATTAATGCCAATTTTTGGTTCTTGAGGTGTTATGGGCCCTATTGAATCGGAAATTAGTAGATTATTGTCTTGTTTTTTCTTATATATGACTTTAGGAGATGCCAAGCTTTGATTCGTGGGGATTATGGGCCCTCACGGATCGGAATTTGGAACCTCTTTGCCTTGTTTTCATTGTTTCTGGGCTTCTGTGCAGTTTCTGAGATACTGCCCAGAAAAACCCAGAATACACGATGTGTAATTTTTGGATACATTTCATGTAGTTTTTAGGCCGTGTCACTAACCGTGTGAGAAGAAACATGGTGTCATGAAAATAACTTCAGGAACACGTCGTGTACAGTATGTACATGCTGTATAGTATAGAGCCTTGTACCTGGCCGTGTCACTAACAACACGAGTCGGGGAAGCTTGAGTAGAACACGTCGTGTTGTAAGGGAACATGTCGTGTAGTCCTGTCCAGGTATCCGGCCCTGTCACGAACAACACGGGTCAGCGTGACCTCTAAAACACGCCATGTTGCTTTCGGAACACGCCGTGTAGTCTTTCCAAGGTACCCGACCATGTTACGAACAACACAGGATGGTGTCACCTCCTCCTATACACATTGTGTTTGTTCGGAACATGCCGTGTAAGGGCCAACCATGTAGATGGTCGTGTAACTAACAACACGGGCCGCCGAGACAGTGTCTAGTACACATCATGTCCCTAGGTAACATGTCGTGTAGTCTCAGGTTAGTTTGAACCGTGTGGGTTAGATAGGTAAAGAGACTCAGGCAGGGGTTTAGAGTTCAAGTACACGCCGTGTGTGGGAACAACACGCCATGTAGTTTGGGGTATTACATGACCTGTCGGACAGGGGTACACGCACATGTTAATGACTTAAGCAGACACGCAGTGTAGTTTTTATACACACCGTATAGTCGTGTTTTGTAAAACTTGATAGTTTCTTCCCCCTGTTTCTATTTTGTACTCCTATGTTTTCTATCCTTTTTAATCCTGATATAAGGTGTGTTTTTCATCTTTCAGAGATATGCCTCAAAGACGTCCTCTGGTTTTATTTCTGTCGTCAGGTAGTGATCAGACGCTAGATATGGCCGACCAGGGACCTCATGCAGATCCTCCTGTTGTGCCAGCCTTGGCACCAGCAGTTATACCCGTCGCAGGCGTTGATGCGCAGTTCAGGGAGGACTTCTTGAGGATGATGTAGACCTTCCCAGAAGTTCCACCTCCTTCCCCATCGATGGCTGAGTTGACGCGGGTTTTCCAGAAGCATCATCCTCCTACTTTTTCAGGGGATGGAGGAACTCAGGATGCAGAGTCGTGGATAGAGGCCACACTGACCATCTTTGAGCACCTAGAGATCCCTCCGGAGAAAAGGGTAAAGCTGGCTACTTATATGCTCCGGGACACCGCCAAGAGGTGGTGGGAGGTGATCTCACAGTCAGGGCATTATCAGGATATGTCTTGGGATTAGTTTTGACGCACCTTCTATGACTACTTCTATCTAGAGACCCTAAGGGCCGATCAAGCCTGGGAGATTATGAGTCTGCAGTAGGGTACTCCCTCTATTATGGAGTACTCGTCTCGCTTCACTGAGTTGCAGCGTTTCACACCGATCCCAGCAGGTGATGAGTTGTTTCTTGCTAGGAAGTTTGAGGATGGTCTCAGGAAGGAGATCCATTCCCAGGTGAATATCTTCCAGTTGACTTCTATATCCTCCAATGTTAACCAGGCACTGATCACTGAGCGCAATCTGAGAGATTTTGGAGCAGTGAGCTAGGGCGGTTCGATATCTAGAGCCGGTGTTCCTCCTACAGACAGTAGGAAGCGTCGCAGAGAGTCTTCTTGAAGAGATCAAGGTTTGCAGGATGCATCTTATAACAGCTAGTTTGTATGCTACCAGTGCGGTAGGAGTGGTTATACTAGGCCTCAATGCCAGAGGGATCCGATGGAGTGCCGGTCTTGCGGAAAGATGGTCCATCTTCAGTATTTCTGTCACATATTCCCACCTTCAGCTCGTAGTAGGGGTTCCTCTATGACCCCGCGTTCTGGAGATGCTTCACCACTTTCCCACCAGTCAGGGAACTGGAGTTCTTCTGGCCATTTAGGCTGAGGTGGAGGTCGTGGCAGTGGTGGTCAGTCACCAGGTCATCAGCGACAGCAGAGTGGATCAGCTCAGAGCGGTCAACCAGGGGTGCAGGGTCATGGTGTAGTCTATTATTTTGCCATGGAGTAAACCCATCAGGAGCAAGATCTCGGCCCTTCTACAGTTCGAGGTACGATCTTAGTAGCCTCAGTTTTATCTTCATCTCTTTTTGATATTGGTGCCTCCCATAGCTTTATCTCTGTTTCGGTTGTGGAGAGCCTTGGGCTCTGTGTCCTTTCTTCTGCCAACTCGTTGACACTAGACACACCATTGGGGATGATGACATCTAGTGTACGTCAGTGTAGAGAGTTCCCTCTCGAGGTTGCAGGGTATCGTTTCTTATGGGATCTCTATGTCCTAGAGATGACATGCTATGATGTCATCCTGGGGATGGACTGGTTGGTTCCCTTCCAGGCATTCGTCGACTATTATCACCACAGAGTGAGTTTCGTTTCACCAGAGGGTGAATCTTTTCTTCATAGAGGCGAATGGGATGTTTAGGCAAGTTGAGCAGGACTCAAGCATCATGGGCTAGGAAGGGTGACAGCCCAGATTGCTAGACTTTATCTGCATGATCAGGGGACTTCGCAGTTGGACTTTCCTCCAGTGGTGGATCGTTTCAGAGACGTCTTTCTAGAGGACTTTTTGGGTTTTCCTCTAGAGAATGAGGTATACTTTTCTATTGAGCTCGTGCCAGGAGTAGCACCGGTGTCCATTCCTCCTTATAGGATGGATACGCCTGAGTTATAGGAGCTCAAGAAGCAGTTGGAGGAGTTGCAGGCAAAGGGTTTCATCCAACCCAGTACCTCTCCTTGGGGTTCGTCTGTCCTGTTTACAAAGAAGGTAGATGGTACCCTTTGGCTTTGTGTGGATTTTCGGAAGCTGAACCAGTTGATGGTCAAGAACCGATATCCCTTACCGAGGATCGATGACCTCTTTGATCAGCTTCGAGGAGCTTGGGTGTTCTCAAAGATCGACTTGAGGTCCGGTTATCATCAGTTGTGATTTAGACCATCTGATATACCTCTTATAGCCTTCAGGAGCAGGTATGGTCTATACGAGTATACAGTCATGCCGTTCGGTCTTACGAACGTGCCTGCAATCTTCATGGCACTGATGAACCGAGTGTTCCATCCATACTTGTACTCCTTTGTCGTGGAAATCATGGGCGATATCTTAGTGTACTCTCACACTCAACACGACCATGCCACACATCTTGAGATCGTTCTGAGTACACTGAGAGAGCATTGGCTATATGCTAAACTCTAGAAGTGCCACTTTTGGATGGATCAGATTCACTTCTTGGGTCACATCATCTCAGAGGCTGGAGTATCTGTGGAGCTAGAGAAAGTGAGAGTTGTAGTTTCCTGGGAGAAGTTGAAGAACGTTTTTGAGGTGCAGTGTTTTCTAGGGTTACCTAGGTACTACAGACACTTCATTCAGGAATTCTCGTTCATAGTAGCACCACTGACAGGTCTGACCAAGAAGAGGGTGAAGTTTTTATGGTTAGATTCTTGTGAGTTAGCCTTTCAAGAGCTGAAAGGGAGGTTGACGTCAGCACTGATACTAGTCTTTCTGGAGCCAGGAAAGGGCTATACTGTTTACTGTGATGCTTCAGGTATCAGGCTAGGAGATTTACTTATGTAGGGATATGGGGTCGTTGCGTACGGATCTCATCAGTTGAGGCCACACGAGAGGAACTAACCGACGCACAATCTGGAGTTAGCAGCAGTTGTTCATGCCTTATGTTGTTGGAGACACTATCTTCCGGGAGACCACTTTGTGGTTTTCACCGACCACAAGAGTCTCAAGTATATCTTCACTCAGCATGATCTGAATCTGAGACAGCGCAAGTGGGTCAAGTATCTTCAGTCCTTTGACTTCGAGCTCTCCTATATGCCAGGAAAGGGAAATGCAGTGGCAGATGTGTTGAGCAGACGAACTCAGATTAAGGTAGTTTAAGAGGCCAGTAGTGAGTGGCAGCTTATGGATCTATTCTCTGAGATGCATCTGGAGGTGCACGATAGGCATGGATATAATGTCCTTTCTTCTATTTCAGTTACCTCTACACTTCTTGATCGGGTACGAATGAGGCAGTTGTCAGACTCAGAGGCCTTGGTCCGGCAGGAGAGTGTATTAGGAGGGGACCCTCTTCCTGGATGTAAAGTGGGTGAGGATAAGATCTTGAATTTCTAGGGACACATATGGGTACCAGTAGACATACACGAGGAGATGATGTGGGATTTTAATTCCTCGGTTTGGGCAGTTCATCTTGGCGACACCAAGATGTATCAGGATCTTCATCGCCAGTACTGGTGGCCAGGTATGAAGAGAGATATTGCTGGTTTTGTCATGAGATGTTCTACTTGTCAGCAGGTGAAATCAGAGCATCAGCAACCAGCAGGGCTTTTATAGAAGTTACCCATTCCAGAGTGGAATTGGAATGATGTCATGATGGACTTCATGACCGGGTTACCGAGGTCACCTCGGGGAAGTGATGTTGTTTGGGTCATCATCGACAGGCTTACGAAGGTAGAACACTTCTTGCTGATCAAGGAAACCTTCAGTATTGATGATCTGGGATGATTGTACATCCGATAGATTGTACGTCTACATGGAGTTCCACACTCCATTGTTTCAGACAGGGATGTGCGTTTTACTTCTCGGTTCTGGTAGGGACTTCAGAAGGATTTGGGTATACAGGTACTTTTGAGTACAGCATACCATCCCCAAACTGATGGTCAGTCCAAGCGCACGATCTAGGTGCTAAAGGATATGCTTCGAGATTTCATTTTAGACTTCAGAGGTTCTTGGGAGAAGCATATACCTCTTGTGGAGTTCTCCTGAAACAACATTTTTCAGGAGACCATTCAGATGGAACCATACTAGGCTTTGTACTGTAGGCCATGTTGATCACCCATATGCTGGCTGGAGGTAGGAGAGGAATCTTTGCTAGGACCTCATCTTGTTCAGGAGACCTCAGAGCATATAGAGTTGATTCGGAAGAGGATGGCTACAACACAGTCTCGACAGAAGTCTTGTGCTAATCAGTAGAGACGACCTCTGGAGTTCGAGGTCGAAGATCAGGTTTTCCTGTGTGTCGCACCGAGGTTGGGACACAAGAGGATTCAGAGACAGGGTAATCTTTCACCGTGGTACGTTAGGCCGTTTGAGGTATTAGAGAGAGTTGGTCCGGTTGCCTATCGGTTGCAACTACCTCAGAGGTATTGTGCGATGCACGATGTCTTCCACGTCTCGTAGCTCCGACGTTACTTTTCAGACCCGTCTCATGTCTTTCAGCCCGAGGAGGTTGAGCTCGAAGTGGATGCGTCATTTTAAGATCATCCTATCCAGATTGTCAATCGTAGTACAAATGTTCTCCAAGGTTGTCATGTTCCTCTGGTACAAGTGTTATGACATCTAGGGTGAGTACAGGACGAGACTTAGGAGAGGGAGGCCGAGGTTCGATTGTTGTAGCCAGAGCTGTTTGAGGTTTCTTCTTCTACCCCCATCTAGGAAAATTCGGGGATGAATTTCATTATGGGGGGAAGTTTGTAATAACCCGTATCTTCGTTTCAGGTATGTCTTTCCTTTTCTGGAGTTTTTGATAATTTTTGGAGTTTCTAGAAATTTTTGAAGTACACACCGTGCACTTTCTGAGTACATGTCGTGTACTCTATTCCCGCTCGAAACCGTGTGCTGGCTGTGTCCGGACCACACACATGGTGTGTGGGGGTGACGTGGAGGCCGATTTTGGTGGAGTACATAAAACCCAATACACGCAGTGTACTTTAAAAATACACGTTGTGTACTTTTATTTTTTTTCACTAAACGGACCGGGGTCGTGCCTAATATTCATAATCGTCTTCTTCTAGGTTTGGTTTGACCGAGAGACGTTGTACAGCTGTGAAACTTCTCCAGATTCCCGATCCTCCATCTGTTCTCCGATTCGAGCTCTGTCAGTTGCATTGGAAGCGCAGCGGTGAGTTCTCCTTTCTGCTTGATCCTTGTTTTCCAATTCTTCCTCCTTCTCAAGTTATCTAAGGTTGAACGTTTTGTGCGTTTTCTTAGATCTACGACGTTCTAGAGATAATCAGTCGTCCTGGTTCAAGTATATCAATCTCCTAGGATCTAGGTATGTGGTTTGTGCCCTACCATTCAAAGTCTCTGAGTTTATGTGCGAATTTCCACCGATACCCGTGAACGGGGTATTGTGTGTTACCCCTTTTTGCCTTCATTGTTTTCTTGCCTTTCTTGTATGCTTGTGTAGAGATAATTTGACCATGTTAGAGGATAATTTTTTGTGCTTGGATGTATTTTCCCTTGATTTGTTCTGTTTAAAAACTTTGGGTCTCGTTTGCCTTTGGTTTCTACACCTTTTTTCATGCCTTGCGGTTATAGGTTGAAGTGGAACTCATGACATGCTTGTTTCCTTGTAGACTATTTATCTAAGTAGCTCTATAGGTGTACTTTGGTTAGACAAGTATCTCTATAGATGTACTTTGGCCTTATATAATTATTATGCACTGACTGGCATGGGGCTGAGAGAACCTGGTGCTATAGACTATAAGGGATAGACCGAGTGAGCTTCCAAGAGAGTCATAGATATTATAGACTACAGAGGGGATGGACTGAGTGAGCTCTCAGAGAGTCTTGGATTGTATAGACTACAGGAGGGTAGATCGAGTGAGCTTCCTCAGATAGTATTTCCTTGTTTGAATCTCTTTAAGAACCTTCCCAGGCTAGAGGAGGAATTGACGGAGTGAGCTTCCTCAGAGAGTCTGTGGTATACCTGAGGCTATAGGAGGAATTGACTGAGATAGCTTCCTCAAAGAGTCTCTAGACCTTGGGGATAAGAGGGTTAGACCGCTTTATCTTCCTTAAGAGAGTCCCTGACTACCCTATACTATAAGGGGAATTGACCGAGTGAGATTCCCCAGAGAGTCTCATAATTTTGTATGACCAAGCCAGAGGGGTTAGGCTGAGTGCACTGCCCAGAGGGTTGTGGTACTTCTTGGATAGAACTAGAGGGGATGGCTGCGAGTACTTCCAATAGGGTTTCCATCTTGTTATCTCTTTGTTTCACTACTATTAATTGGTTGTGGATTCATTGTTGTTATGTATCATCCTGTTTTTACTGCTTACTGTTACTGCCTATTACTTGTTGTTTCTGTTTACTGCTTATTGTACTTTTATCTGTCATATACTCACTGACTGTTAGGCACAGATCTTCAGGTGAATGCCTACTGGTATTTTATCTCACACCCTATTTGGGCCATGATTTTTGGCCCAAGAAGAATATTTTGTTGCAGGTATAGACAAGGGCAGGCACCCTTTGACTTTCGGAACTTGATTGCTTGGAGCAGGGGAGCATGGGACCAAGCCTTGGCTTGCAATGCTGAGGAGATGTTTACTTTTCTTTTGTACTTGTTTTGGTACTGTAGTGTTTTCCAGCATTGTGACTTGTTTGGATGCTTTCCTAGTTATGTATCATGCATCATTTCATATATACACATATGTGATCTAGTTTGTTGATTTAGTCTTCCGTTGTTTATAGTGTTGGTTATTATTGCTTCCGCTATTGCATGTTTATTTTTCTTCTGCTGTGTACTCTACCAATGAGGGCATAGTTTTCCCACTACAACCCAAGGCCCTCGCTGCTAGGTGGCAGCCTCTAGAATTTGGGGAAATGTGCTTGAGGCCATGTGACCAACCGGGTACGGGGTGCCTCTGGGTGGATTTCAGAACCGGGACGTTACAATTATCCTCTGATAGATGCCTCATAGAGTCAAAAAAAATTAAAGTGGATGGTGTTGTCTCCAAACTTCATTGTAAGGGTTCACTCATACACATTGATGATGGACATGGATGTATTCAAGAGGGGTCTACCCAAAATTATAGGTGATTGTAATAGTGATTTATCTTCCTCTGTGTTGAGAACATATAATTCTATGGGAAAAATTAGGTCTTGGACTCTAATAAGAACATTCTCCAACACTCCTACTAGAAAAATAATGGATTTATTTGCAAGTTTCACCCCCACTCTTATGGGATTCAATTATACCATATCAAAATAATTAAAAATAGAGTGAGGAATTTCATTAATGGAATCACATGTATTACATATGAAATGTTAAAATGATATAGATCTAATATTTTAAGTGATATAGAGTGTCCCTATATCTTATCATTTAATTGGAAATTGTGATTTGACTGAAGTTAAGAAACTTCTTTCTAAATTAATCTGTTCATTCCATTGAATCATTATATTATTGGTGAATTTTTTTTTTGAGAAACTTGGCATAATTGGGTATTTTTTTCAAAGATAACAAAATGTGAATATTAATGTCAACTTTCTAAAAGGTTTCCAAAATTTATCTTTGAATTTATTTCTCTTGAATATTTTTGGATTGGATCATCCTTGATGGGAATAGGAGTGGAAGATATTCCTTCAACCATTATATATTTTCAAGGGTGTTTCTTATTTTTTTTTTTCTTCAAGGCCCAGCCTCCCCTTTCTGTTATATATTTTCTTCTTACATAAAATTTTTTCAAGAATTATTCCATAATTATCAGCACTACATTCTTTAATTTCAGGTTTTTTTGTTTGGGTTCAAGTGTGGATAATGGTTAAAGTTATTTATAACTCTTAATTTTAATCAACCAGGTGTACATGGACATATACATGGGCATGGTCCATAATACATGAGTAGACCCGGTTCCAAATATACATGCTATGTACTTATAGTACACACCTTGTACTTATTCAAAGTTGTCTTGGAGCCATTGTTCCTTTTATCATGTATTTTCATGTTCTCCCTATGAATATGTTGAGTCACAAGGTGGGGTTATATGTCATGTGATTCACATCAAATGCCGTGTAATATTTATCTCTTCTATGGAAATCCTATCCTTGCATTAAGGGTCCCACATAGTGTATATTCTCGGATTACATGCCATGTATATCAAGATTTTATAAAACCTACAGTGTAATTTCATGTGTCATCATCTAATCCTCTGATGCTTTGATTTTCATGGGAAAACCATATGCCATGTCTCTAGGATTCCTCACATTAAAACCCATGCAAATAACTCTAATCTTGTCCTTATTTTTCATCATAGCTTGATCCCATCACCAATATGAACCCAAATCTATGGTATCAATCTATTTCTCCAAGATATTGGTGTGTAATAATTTATTACCAAGCATTTTTCGAACCACCGGCCAAAGAGAATGTAATCAATGAAAGAATGAAGAACAAGGTAAGATAAATGATGAAAAAATATCTAGGAATGGACCTCATCCAATGTTCATGTTAGCCTCAATTCATTTCTATTAGAATGATGAACGAATAGATATAAATAAATAAATAATAAAGATTCCCAATCCTAGACAGTATCTAACTCATACCCACAATATGCTCGATCTATGAATCAATTCATTAGTTGATTAATTCATGTTAATCATATGAAAAATCAAATGGGGATAAATACACATAAAACAACATCATACCTCAATATGGATTAATCGCTGATGAAGAATGAATATATGTCATAGTAATTAGATAGATTCACAATTTCTATAGGCACATAGATCACCAAATCTCGATTCATAGATGTTCATCCACAAAAGCTCCTCCATCGAATCCTCTCAAAAATTCCAAGGTTATGATGTCAAAACTGAAAATTTGGTTATAACCAGGTTTATATTGGAGTTTATTAGGTAACTACATCATTAAATATAATAAAATAATTTATTTATTTATTATTTATGCCCACAATTAAATTTTCACAAACACCCAATGCTGAAAAAGATTATTTCACACCTAGGGTAAAACCCATGATCTGAAATCAACAACAGCCTTAGATTTATGATCTGAATCCCTTTTTTGGGATTTCTTCCAATTTTTTAGGAAAACTACACATTCATGCAATTTAATATATTTAATATATTTCAAACATCCATTTCGTGATCACTAGGCCTTGAAATCACATGTCATCTCAATACATATAATTGAAAATATTACGAGATATTTTCAAAGATTTTACATGGAAAAAATAGAGATGTTAAATTCTCCCCACCTTAGGGATTTACATCCTAGAAATTAAAACAAATGACTACACAAAGAGATATTGATACTTATCATGCATCAAGGTCTCTTTATCCCAGCTACTCTCCTAAATATTCATATGCTGCCACTGGACATGCACTAAATGAATTTCTCATGCATGAAGGATCTTATCCTATAAATCCTTAATCTCTATTGGGTACTTTGAAAAGTATCTCCATCCCCTATGTATAGATTTTCCTAGATGATAATATGTGTTGGTTCATGAAAGTACCTCCTCAACTATGACATGTGGAAGACATCGTGTACCCAATCTAATTGTGGGGTTAGATCCAAGTGGTATACCACCTTACTGACTCTACACAGTATCTAGAAAGGGCCAATGAATATCATAGATAGCTTACCTCCCCATCCAAATATTTGAAACTCATGTAAATTTGAGACACATAGAAACACGTGGTCTTCCTCCGAAAACTCCAAAGGCATCCATCATCAGCCCGCATAAAACTTCTAATGACTCTATACAATCCTCATCTTCTCTTGGATGATCTACACCTTCTCTATTATGGCTCACACCAACTCTAGTCCCATAAGTGATGACTCCCCTAGGTCAGTCTAATATAGTGGTGACCTTTAGGGTTTCTCATACAAGGCCTCAAATGGTGTCATACCTATAGTGTAATGGTAGTTGTTTTTGTACTCAAACTCCACCAATGGTAGGTGATCCTCCCATCTGTGGCCATAGTCTAACATGAAAGCTTGTATAATGTTCTCTAGTACTTGAATGGTTTTCTCAGTATGTTTATCAATATGGGGGTGAAAACCTATGCTCAAATGCAATTAGGTCCCAAAGGCTTCCTACAATACCTTCCATGACTAATATGTAAAGAAAGAATCATGATCAGAAATGATCATCAAGGTAACTCCATGAAGCTGGACTATCTTCTTCTTGTAGAGGCATATCAAGCTCTCTACTGAAATCTTATCTCATATAGCTAGGAAGTGTTCCAACTTGGTGAGTCGATATATGATCATCCAGAAGTTATCATGCCCTCTAGACATCCATGGAATCCCCATCATGAAGTCCATATATATCTCATCCCACTTCTACTCTAGAAACTAAAGGGGTTGAGTTAAACCTGCTAGAACTTAGTCCTCAGCCTTCACTTTTTAACAAGTAAGTCATTGAGAAACAAACTCTACAACTCCCTTGTTCATCTTTGTCCAACAAAACTGATAATTGAGGTATTGGTACATCTTCAATGCTAAAGAATATGTATAAAACTCCCCCAAAACCTCCTCCTGCAACATCAACAGTACCATTGTGCATCCTATGAAAAGGATGACATGCACCCCACCTTCAAAAAATCCATTATAAGTGCATCTAGTGGATATCTAAGCATGTATGGTCTCATAGTTAGTATCTCCATGTCACGAACCAGCTCAAATATCGAGTTGAAATTGACAGATATTGAAGGGAATTACTGATCCTCACATGTTAGATATTAGCACTTGATATCATACATGATCAAATAGGGAATGAATTTTCCACAAAATATCTAAAGATAAAAGATTACAAGTTAGTATGATCAGCAATCCGAAAAGATAAAGTACCATAAACAGGAAGGTATAAAAACCCAAATCAGTTAGATATCCCAAAGTAAACTACAACTTAAACCATACAAAACTATCAAAATCCCTGTACAACAAGTTTACTTTAGCTTTACTGGTCAACATCATCACTTCATGGTCCAAAGGATCAAGAACATCCACCACCTCCAAGTGGTGCATTCCCTTTTCCTAGACCTAGAATAAGAAAGTCTACAAACTCTTGAATGAAAAGGTAGGCCATGAGATATAAATTCTAGTACGGTCTCTATAACACCTCAAGCTTCCATGGTACACTTATCTTTGAATAATACAGTAGCGTGTCTTGTACGCATCTTCGAGTTCTAACACACACCACAACCAATCAAACTAGTCGTTATGAATATTAATACCCACTTTTTGAAATTTTATACATTTTATATATCAAAATGGACTTTATTTTTGGATTCGGAATATCAAAATTATCTTAGGGTGAATTTTTGGTACATTTCTGATAAATTTTATATTTTGATGAATAGTGAAAATTGCTAAATTTTAATTAAAAACAACTTTTTTAAAAGAAATAATTATTAGTTATAAATTATGAATTTGAGTGGTTTTAGAGTATATTTAGAATATATTTTTCCATTTAATAAAATGTTGGTCATTGGACGTAATTTCACATTTAAACCGGACATAAACAAGTTTCAATCTTTTGATAGTTATTATTTCATAAAAACACACTTTTTGTTTTGACAACGGGAATTAATTTTAAATTAGTTTCTGCCACTTCTGTATTTTGAATTTAGAAAAATGGATTATATATTTAGAATCAAGAGATCCAAATTGTGTAATTAGGTATCATTTATTTTTATACATTTTGAATAATTACATCGGTAAATATTTTATTTACCATGGTTAAAGGGTAAATCCGGTAAATAAGGGTAAGAAAATAATATTATTATAATAATAAATAGCCCTAAAACATGTCCTAGACCTATTGGTTGATACATGTCCGACCATGGGCATCTTTGGGTCGATTTTTAGACCCCATGGATCCACTTGTAAGTGATAATGATAGTTTATATTAATTAAGTTAAAGTAAATACAAAATGACATAAGCATATATCTTTTAGAAAAACAATTTTTACATAAGGTTATATATGTTATATTTTTGACTATAAATATTCATTAGAAATATAAAAATATTTCCTACACAATTGTATTTTATTTATATTTTTTAAACATTGAATAATTAAATTTATTTATGACACAATAATGATACAGTATTTTCTTTATTAATGAAAGAATTAAATAATTAGTATTATAAATGTTAAATTAAATATAATTTGAAATTTTTGATGACATACATGAATTTTATTGGTTAATATGATATGTTAGGATTTATTAAATGAATTTTTTTCTAATTAATAATGTTTTTAAGACTTTAACAAAAATCAATTATTAAATATTGTCAAAATTGACATAAAGGAGTTTTTAAAACAAATATTATATATTTAATTGATGTTGTATTACTAAAAATATAAGGTTCAGAAAAAGGACTTATATAATGATAGGTTTATTATTAATGGACCACTTGGGGGTCTCTTGGAAGTTTATAGTAAGTTTATTGAATATATAATATAAAAATACAAAGAGACGTGGTAAATGTCAAACTATTTAACTAAGAGTTAAATCAAAAAGATAAAGTTAATATAGTGACACAAACCTGTCTAAAACCTATTTGTAGAGTTTTTTTCGACCTATCCCCACCTTAACCTTTAAATAATATACTTTTTATCCATTAAAAACCGAATATTAATTTATTATAAAATAACATTTCTATCTTTTCATAAGGTTCCCCCCACCCCTCTTATAAAAGGACACTTGCCCTTCCCTCTAATTCACACCTTCTAAGCCTTTTGGCTCATCCAAACCCTACCCAAATATTCTCTAAACTTCCCTCAATTCAACCTAGAGGCCTTATTTTGATCAGAAATCCATCTTAATGAGCCCTTTTGTTCAAATCAAAAGGAAGAATCCGAAGAAGAGGTAATGTTTTCACCACCCTCTTTCAAGTTCCTTTCTTCTTCAAATTCTTCTTTATTTGTTATTTACATTATAAAATAATAACTCCAGTATCTTCTATATACTTTGATGTTATTATAAATATGGTACAACCATATTCAGTATTCTATCCATCCTTTGAATGACATGTCACCATACGTGTGTACGTACGGCCTACCGTCTCCACGTCGTGGTGTAATTGTTATTCAAAACATTATTATTTGTATGGGTATGATAATGATGTGTAATTGATGTAAATAATAAACATAACATGATAATGATTCTGTAAATATGATATACCATCCAATTATATATTATTTTAATATCAAAATAATGATATTGTCGCTCGTTCATATGTACGGACTACCATCTCCATAAACGATATGAGATTCATTCCCCATCGTATCCATGAAAGTATAATTCTCATTTTATGATTAAAAATAATGTTTAAAAACTTGATATCATTCTGGATATGAATAAGATAAAACATATCCATAACAAACATGACTTATGTAACAAAACATATAAAATAAAATGAGTAAGTTAACACCCGAAACGACGATAATACTAAGATATTATTAACAAAGTAATATTAAAAGATCATATATGATATCATATTAATTTATATGATTCTTGTATAATTCAATAACAATTATTTCACCATTATAAAGGAGTTTAAACTACCCTCAACCAAGGAAAATTACAAGGTAAGGGTTTATTTCACAATCTCTTCATTATCCGAGATTGTTTATACATAATTATCTATTGGGACCTCTTTATCATCCACATCCATGTTTCTTAAAAATGTATTTAAAATAATTCTTACTATTTTATATACTATGGGTTAAATTCATTTATACCCTTGTTGACTTTTTATAAGATTTTTATAAAGTAATCTTTTCTTTATTTTCCAAACAAGGTATTTGTTAACCTTTTCGACAAAATTATGGTAAGAATACTTTTTTTAACTTATACGGAAGGTGCGGCTATTTTTGTCCATTATAAAATCGTCGAATATTACCTTACAATATTATAAGAATATTTTTAAAGTAAATGTTTTATTTTATAATTATGTGACTTTTAAATGATTTCAAAATGAATATTTTAATAATTTTTGAAAGGTACTCTTTATCTAGATCAGAATTTTAAATGTTTTAAAGATTTATCTTTCAAAATATTTGTAATTAATGTCCGTGTTTTCAAAATGATTTTAAGGATTTATTTATATAGACATGAATTTTTTGAAATGATATTTCTTTTAAAAAGTTTCAAATTGGTATGGGACACTTTGATTCAAAAATATCTTTTAAATTACTTCCTTTATAAATGTGTGACTTTTCAATAATTTCAAAAAATGATATATTTCTCTAAAATAGTTTTGATTTCATCTATGTCAACATACTTTGATGTATTTTAATCTTATTTGAAGTTGATTTATTATGATACAAAACTTCCATATTGTATTGAAGTTTTTGTGATATGTTTGACAGTGGATGTGTTATTTTTATACCATTCATGGTTTATGGAGAAAGTATTGACATTCCGTATGTTAGTTTTAATATGAATGTTTATGTTATGTTTAAACCTATTTATATGAGGAATGAATTGGACTTAGTAAGTGACGGGTGGAGTCTATTATAGCTCCTCTATGCATCGGTAGGTCTCATGAGACAAACTAGTGTCTTGGCACAAGGCCTTGACAAAATCGTATTTGTAGTCTTAGCACAAGGTCTTGACTATGTGGTTATGATAGTCTGGTATTATGCATTACATCATTATGAAAGTGGTTACTGATATTTCATGTGATTATTATACTAGTAAAATATCTTTTTGAATAAGTAAATGGCATTATTTGATTTTATTTTTGTCGTATTATGCTGAAGTTCAAGTTTAAAAGGCTTTTGTTTTAGTTATACATTACCTTAAATGTTTATCGTTATTTGTGAAAGTTTATGCTATATTGTTATCCTTACTCGGCATTTGAGCTCACCCCTTTCTATGTTTTATTTTTTCCCAGGATTTGAAGATGTATTTTATGAATGACATGCTGGGATAGTATGAGGGGATATGAGTGTGGAGACAAGATGTTGTTGTAGTTTTCACTTTATGATGTAATGTAAACTTTGTGAATGTATCTAGTGATTCCAAGGCTACTAAACTAATCAGTCTTTTGAGACTTGATCTTTTGTGATCATGCCAATGTTATGTAATAATTCACTGACTCTGGGTAACTGGGGTCTAGGCGTTACAGTCTCACTAAGTGTTTCATAATCAATACCAAAAATAATTAAACTAGATGTGTAATCAATTCAAATAAAACTAGTCATGGAATTAAAATTTTTATATTTTAAACCAAAACATGCTTCCATTAAAGAATATGTAAAATATATCAAAACAAATTTCAAGTAGGCTTAAATGAACATTTTATATAAAATAGTTTATATTAATCAATTGGAAAGAATAAAATCATTCAATAAATCAATGACATGTATATAAAATCAAACAACTCATAGTAAAAAAACCATGTAAAAAAGCTTCATGGTAATTTATTTTAACTAGTAATAGGATACTCACACATATCATAATGATCATGACTCTAGTTAGGTGTGTACACACATATACACCCAAAAAGGAGAACCCATCTCGAGCAGTCTACACCCCAATAAGGGAACCCATCAGGAGCAGTCATGCTACAGTTGTTTTAGTAACAATTTTCATCATTAATCCATTACTAGGGAGTCAAGTTCCTAGAGTTCTTATCCTAGTTACCACTAAATACCCATGCTAACGTGTTCTTCAAACAATCAATCGTTAAAATTGTAAATCAATCATTTTAAAACATTTTACAATACAATTTCCCAATTTCAGTTTCCAACATGCCTTTTACATTTTAAAACCAAATCACATGTTTTCATCATTTCATTACATTTCAAATAACTTTTCAATTTAATTCATTTTCTAAATATCAACATTAAATCATTTCTTCAAAATTATTTCCAAATCAAGCCATTATTTTTCATAAATCTAGCCCACATTTAAGTTCCATTGAAATTGGATTTTTTCTCAATTTCCATACTCATTTCAAATAAAAGATCAAATCAGCACACTTCCATGTTTTTAAATCATTTAAAAACTCATTTCAATTTAATCATTAAATTAAAGGATTCACTTATAGGTAAAATAATTATGAAACCACCAACATTTAAATAAAATATCCAAAATCAACACCCACAATGGGACTCACCAATGAAAAAAAAGTTGAATAAGTTCTAGGAAAAGAACCTAGAATCAAGATCCAATAAAATGAAGTTTAAATAATCCATTACATGACAATATATCAAACTCTAATTATGTGGGAAATGGATATCAAAATAAACTGCATGGGCAGAGATCCACTTACTTGGAAGAGATCGATCAAGATCAACACCACTTATATCCTCCAAGTAAAGGGTTTTGAGGGGCCAAACTCACCTCTTGGGAGACCCTAAGGAAGAATAAATCATGTTAGGCACAAATGCGGTGATTATGAACTTAAAACTTGGAATTTAGTAATTTTAAATAAATTTTTGGAACTTAAAAATCCCACATGCATTGTTAGCTAGAGAGAGGAACACATTTAGAGGAAACTGTGTGCTAACCATGCTCCCCTATAGTTTGGGGTCCATGGTTTCCCTTGGGTGGAAACATAGTTTGGGAAATTGTGCACGAACCATGAATTACACACTATCCAAGGGGGTCATGGTCTATAATGGTGGGTACACAGTTTGGAAAAACTATGATCCAATTGTTCACAACCCAAAAATCCTCCAAAAATTTCCAAAATCTCCTAAAACAACCCCAAAACAAGACCCGAATTAAAAGAGGTAAAAACAAAAATCAATTAATAACTAGAAAAAGTAACGGGGTGTTACAATATATTATGAGAATCCCTAACTCATTGTAGAAGTGGTTGGGTAACAACCATCGATTAGAGGTAATTTTTACCATCCCCATCCATTAAGGATAACTGTAATGAGGAAAACTTCTCTGATTCCTCATTCAGTAGGTGTGAACAAGATCTCCTACTAAGATCATTTTCTAATATGTTCCACTTTCTAGGAGTATATAGATAATCTTTAAGTCATAATCCTGGAGGAACTCTATCCACAGCCTCTGTCTCAAGTTAAGATCCTTCTAAGAGAATATATGCTTGACACTCTTCTAGTTAGATTAGATGATAAATCTCTTACCCATAAAGTAGTGTTGTCACACCTTGAGTGTGAAGACTACCACTTCTAGCTCAATATCATGGGTTTTTTAGTTCTTCTCATGTGATCTCAACTGACATGAATCATAGGTAATCACCACCTTCCTCTATATTAGAACACAACCAAGGCTAGTACCTAATACATCATAGAACACTACATACTCAACACCCTTATCAGGTAATCTTAAGATGGGAGAAATCATTAATATCTTCCTTAACTCCTATAAATCCTTCTAGAACCTCTCTTTCCACATGAAATGCTACCCCTTCTGGGTCAAATTTTTCAAGGGAGATGATATCTTGGAGAAATCGGGTATGAATCTATGATAGTTTCCTACCAAACCAAGGAATATCTACACCTCCTTTATACTCTTGGGTGGATCCCAAGATAACACTACCTCAACCATTACTAGGTCCAATGCTACTCCACCTACTGAGATGACATGTTCCAAAAAGTGGACCTCCTGAATCTAGAACTGGAAGTTCAAGAGCTTCCTGTAAATTTGGTGCTCTTGTATTTCATCCAAGACCATCCTAAAGTGTCTTGTGTGCTCCTCCTCGAACTCTGGGAATATTAGGATATAATCAATGAAGACTAGAATAAACCAATCAAAGAAAGGATAAATGATCCAGTTCATGAGTCCCATGAACACTGTTGGAGAGTTCTTCACACAAAAGGGAATCACTAAGCACTTATAGTGACTGTAAAGACAACAAAAATTCATCTTTAGTATATCCTCATCCCATACTCAAATTTGGTGATATCCTGATCTGAGTTCAATCTTCGAGAACCATTATGCCCCTCTCAACTGTTCAAAGAGTTCGTTTATCCTTAGTAGTGGATACTTTTTCTTTATATTCACCTGGTTTAGGATATGGTAATCCACACCCAACCTTAAGATCCCACCTACTTTCTTGGTGAACAACATGGGGGTTTCCCAAGGTGAAACACTAGGTTTGACAAATTCATTCCTCTATAAGTCCTCCAACTCCACACTTAGCTCTCGAAGATCTACATATTCCATCTGATATGATGGCATAGATATTAGATCTATCTCAATGTGTAGATCAATTGATAATTATATTTGTTGGTGGGGAGTTAATCCTAGAATTTTCTTAGGAAAGACGTCCTCATACTCTAGCACCATTGTACAAAATTGTAATCTTATAGCATCCAATGCACCGAGAATCATTCTAGCTAACTAGTGAGTAGTCGGTTGCACTATTTTACACATGATTCCATCCTTCTCTACATGGGTTTCCTTTTCACCAAAAAAGGAAAACCTCATCCCATCACTGTATACACACCACATCCTCCACCTGAAATAGTATATCTGGGCATGAACTATAGATAACTAGTCCATACCTAATATGAAATTGTAAGGTCTCTTCCTTGTAATAAATAGATCCCAAAAGAAACTCATTTCTATAAGAGTTAGTTCACACCATTGTCAGAAGTGTGTGATCCCTGAGTCACCTCCATTAGGAGCCTCCAAGCATAAGTTTTATTCCCAAGGATCAACTAGAATCTCTAAGTCTCGAACTAGATAAGTGTCAATAATGGAGTGTCTCGAACCTATGTCTATCAATACTACAACTATAGTAGAGAAGATACAAATCATACCTTGTATCATCCCCAGAGCCTCTAGTTCATAATCCCCAACCACTTGTTACTACCATCACCCCTGACCACCAGCTCACTAAGCTTAGTGGGGACCACCTAGGGGTGGTGGTGGTAACAAGTCAAAACATATACCACCTCCAACTTCTCTCCCATATCATTTTCTATGTTATCCACCTTGAGGACCTACCTAATCCTATCATTGCCTTTTCCCAAGAGACCGGTCCACTATCTCTCTATCATCTGTAAGTCGGGTTAGGTAATATCGTGCAAGATGTCCCTAACCATCACAAGATTATCATTGCCTCTCTCTAGGATTACTAGATCCATCCTATGATCCATGAACCATAGAACCTATGTCTTGGAATTTTCTCCTAAAACATCTCACACCTTTAGGTCCCTATGTCTATCATCAATTTTTTTAGCTGGCGTCTTAGCTTCCGTGTTCCCACTACTAACACAAACTATCTACATATTCTCCTCCAAGAAACCCTCAACCACCAATTCATTCTCCAACTCCTCAGTATAGGTTTGAACGCATATAGGTATCATGCTATATTGGATGTCTCGATGTAGACCTTTCTTGAAGGTATGAGCTTGAAAGAATAGATCACACGCCATATCCATCAAGTTTCGAGAGAGGTTTGTGAACCTTGATGAATACTAATCCATAGTCATACTACCCTACTGAAGTTGTAGAATATCCTAGATGCACACATCCCACAACATAGCAAGAGAAAACTCTTCTCTAAAAATTAACTCGAACTCTGATCATGGAAGAGTTTCCTAATCATATGACTGAGTCACAAATTCTGACCATAATTCTACAGAGCTATGGATAAGGCTCGCTACCAGGACCATCATCTGGTCTGTAGGTGTCTAAACAAGACAAAAGACTCATGTCTCTGCCTCAATCCAATACTCATTTCCTTTCATCCTAGATCACCCCTAAACCTGATGGGTCTCTAATGCTAAAACTCATGAATAAATCTCATTCTTCACACCTCATTTACTAGTACTACTGGTACCATCTTCTACTTGACAAGTGGTGGTAAGAATAATGCACCACTTAGATTTAACACCTCCTAAACAGATTCATGTATCGAAGCTTCATCACTCAAGGGATCATCCTTATGATCCTACTACTAAATCATTTTTCAAAAACATCATGGAAATATCATGAAATAGATAATATATACCATAGTTAATGAGTATATCTGGATATCTGACTCAAGAAGGACATCGAAACCACAACTCATTCCTATATGATGCATGCACCCAAATTTTTTTCACTACAATCAGTGTCTACATGTACCGAGTCAAAAATTACGGAGTAAGAGTCCTTATGAATGGATACATAGGTCATCGCACCAACACTAGAGTCCCTAGACTATGATCTGAACTCAAAACACTTAACATTATTTCCATATATCCCAAACTAGTTTCACTACTAGACAAAACTCCAAAACTTTGGTCCTGAGATGGAACACTTGCAATGATACCACTATTTCATGACCCAACCCAGTAAGGTCATCCTATTTAGTGATAATCTGAGTATAACTTCCCCAAACCCACCTCCAATAGTCCAGGGTTTGGTGACTAGAACTGAGTAGTCATAACACTCACATGGGGGGGCATAGCCTAAGGAACCTATACATACACACACAAATCTAAGCCTATAAATTGTTGAAATGTAAAATAAAAATGATACCAAATGCATGAACACGTCTAAATCCCATAATCATAGTATAAAAAAATACTAAAAAGTGATAAGGTCAAAATATAATACCACCAAAATCTGTAAATAAGTCCAACCTGATATCAAGAGGGTACAATAGTCAAATGTGACTACTGGTTTGAACCACAATTAGTCTATCCAAAACCTAATCTCCACCTATTTCAGGTCCACTAATAACCCTTTCAAAAGTTCATTCATCTTTATAATACATGACATATGTGGGAAGAGACCATGTAAGGGTGTGTATAACAACACTTATTAGGAGACTGTAGAATCAATAATCATATAGAATCAATAATAGTGGTCAGTTCATCATTGGGATATATCTTTAGGATGAATAATAAGAATATCCAAATATGAACATAGTAAACACACAATATCAAGGTAAGGTCACAATCTTAAATCCATCCTAGGGTTCCTACTTGAAGGTTCCATTCATCACTAATCTGGGAGAACACACTCCACAAGTTAGATAGCACCGATGTCGCTCATCGTATATGTTGTTCTCATCAGGTCTCACCATAATAAGTACATACTGGAAGTATGAAGAGATTGATACATATAATGGGATCGAACCCAAGGCCATGGGGTATACCAACAACCCAATTTTTATTAACCCACTAAGTAGGGGATTGATGCATGGGTAGTGTTTGTCATGGAGATTCCAAGAACCCCACCTAGGGAAAATGATAGTGGTAGAGGATCTCACTCTAGGACTTATAGAAGGATTCCAACAACTCTATCTGGGACTGAAGTTCCTCATAAGGGATCAACATCTAATTCATAGGATGTGATTCCATACTAAACCCTCAAGAAGAGGATTAAGGGAATTCACCCTAATGAAACATGGTCATGATGAATGGAAAAATGGCTCCAAGCCATCTTTGAAGAATACATGTTGTATACTATAAGTACATGGAATTCCATTTAAGCATCGGATTTACCCATGTATCATGACTTGTGATCATGTTTGTGTTCGTGTACACCTAGTTGTGCCTGTATACTTGGTCATGTCTAAGTAAATGACTATGCCTGTGTAACCCTAGCTTGGACATGTACCTAGTTATATTCCTGGTCATGTACCCGGATGGGTACCTATATGTGTACTCCTAAAGCACAAGTTGAGTCACTAGGTGGGGACACATTCCATGTGATATTTATCTCCTCCACGGAAACAATAAAACTGTAGTTAGGGCCCCTCATGGTGTGTATTCCTAGATTACAAGTTGTGTATATCAATATTTTCTAGAACTCATGAAGCCATTTCATGCATCATTTTCTGAACATCTGGCCTTAGATATGACCATGAATCATGTTGTAAATCATTTATCTGGTCTATCCATGCCTCTATGTCATCTATCTATAGAATATGGCCATCCAATTTTCATGGGAAAACCATCAATCACGTCTCCCGATCATTGCACATCAAAACCCATGTGAAGAACTCTAATCTAATCTTGATCTGTCATCAGAGATCAATCCCATAATTAATAAAATCCTAGATATATTGTATCAATCCATTGCACTAAGAAATAGGTGTGAAAATATTTATTACTGGGTATGTTTCTAATGACCGGCCAAAGCGAACATCAACAATGAATGAACGAAGAACGGGGGAAGAAATGTATGAAACACAAACATGAGTAATGGAACTTGGAAAACATTCATGATAGCCTTGATTTGTTTTCATTATAATGTAAAATTAAGATATATAAATAAATCAATAATAAAAATCTCCAATACTGGATAATATTTAACTTGTACCTACAATACGCTTGATCCGTGAATAAATTCGTTAGTTAATTGATTCATGTTCATCATAGGAAAAATAAAATGGTGATATATCCACATAAACCAAAACCCTACCTTAATATGGATTGATCATTGATAAAGAATAAATCTATTTCATAGTCATTTGTGAGATCCTTAGTTTTCATTGGAACATTGATCACTAAAGCTTGATTCGTCGATGTTCATCCATGGAATCTCCTCTACCAAATCCTCTCTCAAATTCCAAGGTTATGAGGCCAACCCTAAAAATGGTTATAAATAGGTTTATATAAGAGTTTATTAGGTCATTGAATCATCAAATAAAATAAATTAATTTATTATTTATGCATGTGATAAATTTTTCACAAATTCCTAACGCCGATAAAGATTATGACATGCCTAGGGTAAAACCCATGATCTAAACTCAATAGAGACCTTGGATTTTTTATTTTAGTCCCATTTGGGAGTTATTCAACTTTTTTTAGAAAATTTCACACATGTGAAATTTAATATAGTTATTATATTTCAAACATCCATTTTGAGATCATCGGGCCTTGGATTCATGCATCATCTCAGTGCCTGGTCTTGAAAATAATACTAGATATATTCGAAGTCTTTACATAGAAAAAATAGAGATGTTTCATCACTAGTTTTCTTCAAGGATATTTTTTTAACAATAATGGTAAATTATTCAAGTCAAGATTCAAGTAATAGATATTAGTTAGAAGTTCTTACCTTATGTATGCCACTTATTCTTATACCACTTGTGAAAAATTATTGTGAGTTTTGCGTTATCTTCTCAATCAACCCTTTGGCTTATTCTGGTGGTTTGTCTATCAAGGATCCTCTAGATGTAGTATCCAGTAATTTTATATCATTCTATAGAAATCCCTGTTAAAAGAAGAATAGGAATTGATTCTCCTCTATATCTTAATGTGGGAAACTATCATATAACTTCTTAAACTGCACTCAATACTCATAGAGAGTTTCTCCAAAATCTTGTTTGATGGAATACAACTCCTTCCTGATAGATGTGCTCCTAGAGGTAGGGAATAATTTCTGAAGAATTATTTTATATAGATCATCCCATTCATGGATCTCTCCTGATTATAGAATATACAACCAATCCTTGGATGCTCCTATAAGTGAAAAGGGAAATTACCTTCACTTCACATTTTCCTTATCCACTCCTTAGGGTTTTAAAGTAAAAAAGCATGAGTGAATTATTTTATATTCTTATTCAAATCTTAACCTTCTAATCCATGAAATTTTGATAATAATTAGAGTAAATAAATTTTTCAGTTTAAAATGATTTTGAAGAGCAGGCATGGAAAATTGATTTTATTGGTTAGTGAATTAGGGTGAATACTGATCTCTCAAGGTTAGGTTTGAATTGATAGCCATGGTTTCAGGATTAAGTTAAACACTATAAGTTTCACTTAAATATATGAGGGTAATATCTTCAAAATATAATTGGAAATTTAATCTCTTAATTTTGATGAGAAATATATTTTCTATTTATAGTTCAAATTCAAACTGTTAGCTATTAGAGGTTTTATTCATGCAATGTTAAAGTTATATTTTTGGAATTTCTTCCCAAATAACAGCACAATGTTTTGACACTGCTCCATCATGGGGTGTTTTAAAACTCATAATTTCCTAGGTTAAATGTAGTGTTAGCGGTAAATCTAGGTTTTCTCTTGAGATAGGTTCTCAAAAATAAATCGTCACATAAGAAAAGGGGGGTGTTTACAAATTTTTGGATTCATATTTAAGTAAATTTAATGAATAAATGGGACTGAAAATGAGATAGTGAAAGAAATTGATGGGATCATGGTTGGATTTTTAGTTGCAATGTTATTATATTCCTTAAAATAGTTTCACTTACCTTAATATCAATCAATAGATGAAATATTCTTCAATTGATTCACCAATAACCCTTAGTCGAATCATATTTCAAAGAATGATCTAATAGTGATTACTAGTTGGTTAATCTCCCTTGTTTTGTGTGTTAAAAGTCAGAAAACCACTCCTAAACTACCAAGTAAATACCCAAATGAGTGTTGGAATTCTTGGTAAATTTAGAATACTTCAAAACATGTGCCAGAAATTGATAGACACTCACCACTCAATTCATCATATTCCTCTGATATAAGTTTCACAAGGTAGAGGGAGGTTATATATTATCAACCTAATTAGTAAATAATGAACAAGTTCAAAACCTAAAACATAATTGTATTAAAAGACTCCAACAGTCTCTAAAAAACAAAATCAATCAATAAAATAAAATTTTATTCATTATGGGACTCAATAATTACAGTGGATCTCCTTCCCTTCTTGAATCACTCAAGTTGTATACCTTCATTCGAAGGATAATACAGATAAGTGGGGAAGTATAATGAATAATATAACTAAAAATAAAGTATAAAATGAAATTAAAATAGGGAACAATAGCAACAATAGGTTCTCTAGTTGTATGCACACACCAAGTCCCCCTCTAGATTCAACCTCATGTTCCTTTTATAAATCCCCCCTTTGACTTGGTCAAACCTTTTAGATTTTTTCTTCTTTGAATATCCAAAAAATTTCCTTCTTCCTCGTGACATCAAATCTATATATGATCCTCTCTAATTAAAAATATATAAATCCATCCCTTATTTATGAATTGAGACATTTTTCATTTTATGATCCACATAGAATCCTATAAATTTTTTCATAGAGGATGATGTGGCACCCCAAATCCTTGTCTTGAATCATGATCCACATAGAAGTTCATAACAGTATAATTTATCAGATTTTTTATTTTTCAAAAAATTCTTAATGGATCACAAAGTAAATAATCCTACATGTGTAATCCCCCATCATGTAGTAAATTTTATTATACATAGGAGAATTATCCTATGTAACGCCCCGACCCCAGTTGCCTAGAGTCGGTGCATTACTTCGTAACATTGGCATGATCACAAGAAAGATCAAATCTCGAAAGACCGATTGGTTTAGTAGCCTTGGAAACACTAGATATATTCATTACATCATAAAATCAAAAACTACTACAACAACATAATGTTTCCACAGTCCACACTACAATCCCCTCATAATATCCCTGCAGGTCATTCATAACTTACATCTTCACTTCCTGGGAAAAATAAAACATAGAAAAGGGGTGAGCTCAAATGCCCAGTAAGGATAACAATATAGCGGAAACTTTCATCAATAAGAATAAACATTTAAGGCAATGTATAACTAAAACAAAATCCTTTTAAACATGAACTTTCAACATGGTATGGCATAAATAAAATGAAATAATGCCATTTACTTATTCACATGGATATTCCACTAATCGAATAATCACATGCAAAAATAAATAACCACTTTCATAATGTTGGAATGCATAATGCCAGACTATCATAACCACATAGCCAAGGCCTCGTGCCAAGACTACAAATAAGATTTTGTCAAGGCCTTGTGCCAAGACACTAGTTTGTCTCATGAGACCTACCGATGCATCGAGGAGCTATAGCGGGCTCCACCCGTCACTTATTAAGTCCAATGCATTCCCATATGAAAAGGTTTAAACATAACATAAACATTCGTATTAAAACTAGCATACGAAATGTCAATACTTTCACAATAAACTATGAATGGTATAAAAATAGCACATCCACAGTCAAACATATCACAAAACCTTCAATACAATATAGAAGTTTTGTATCATAATAAATCAACTTCAAATAATCTTAAAATCCATCAAAGGATGTTGACATAGATGAAATCAAAATTATTTTAAAAGAAATATCTCCTTTTATTTTGAAATCATTTAAGATCCATATAAAATAAAACATTTTCTTTGAAAATATTCTTATAAGCTTGTAAGGAAAGCTTTGAAGATTTTATAACGGTGTAAAATAACCGCACCCGCCGTATAAGTTAAAAAAAACATTCTTACCTCAATTCTGTCGAAAAGGTTAAAAAGGACCTTGTCTTGAAAACGACGGAAAGATTCCTTTATAAACCTCTTATAAAAAGTCAAAAAAAGGTATAAATGACTTTAACCCATATTCTTGTAAATAGTAAAAATGTTTTGAAATACATTTTTAAGAAACATGGATGTGGATGATAAAGAGATCCCAGTAGATTATTACATATAAACAACCTCGGATAATGAAGAGATTGTGAAATAACCCTTACCTTGTACTTTTCCTTGGTTGGGGTAGGTTAACCTCCTGTATAATGGTGAAATAGTTGTTATTAAATTATAAAAGAATCATATATATTAATATGATATCATATATGATCTTTTAACATTGATTTGTTAATAATATCTTAGAATTATCGTCGTTTCGGGAGTTAACTTACTCATTTTCTTTTATATGTTTTGTTACATAAGCCATGGTTGTTGTATCTTATTCATATCCAGAATGATATACAGTCCTTAAACATCATTTTTAAATCATCAAATGATAATTATACTTGAATGGATACGATGGAGAATGAATCTCATCGCGTTCGTGGAGACGGTAGTCCGTACGTACGCACGAGCGACAATATCATTCTTTTGATATTAAAATAATATATAAATGGATGGTATATCATATATACAGAATCATTAACATGTTATATTTATTATTTATATGAGTTACACATCATTATTATACCAATCCAAATAATATTATATTGAATAACAATTACACCACGACGTGGAGACGGTAAGCCGTACGTACGCACGTATGGTGACATGTTATTCAAAGGGTGGATAGAATACTGAATATGATTGTACCATATTTATAATAACATCACAGTATATGTGAGATACTGGAGTTATTATTTCAGAATGGTAAGAACAAAGGAAGAAGAAGTGGAAGAAGAAATGAACTTAGAAAAGGGTGGTGAAATCATTACCTCTTCTTCGGGTTCTTCCTTTTGATTTGATCAAAAGGGCTCCTTAGGTTGGCTTTCTGATCAAACTAAGGCCTCTAGGTTGTAGTGAGGGATGTTGGGAGAGTATTTGGGCAGAGTTTGGCCGAACCAAAAGGCTTTGAAGGTGTGAAGAAAAGAGAAGGAGGAGTGCCCTTTTATAAGAGGGGTGAGGGGCACCTTTGGAAAAGTTAGAAATATTAATTTATAATAAATTCATATTCGGTTTACAAAGGCTCCAAAGTTGACTATTCAAAGGATGAGGTGTGGATAGGTCGAAAACAACTCATCCAATAGAATTTAGACAGGTTTGGGTACTTATATTAACCTTATCTTTAAGTATTAACTCTAAGTTAATTAGTTTCACTTTTACAATGTCTCTTTGTATTTTTATATAATATGGTTAATAAACTTACTATATACATCCAAGCGACCCCCAAGTGGTCCATTAATGAGGAACCTATCATAATATAAGTCTCTTGGCCGAACCTTAGATTTTTAGGAATTTAATATCAATTAATAATATAATATTTGTTTTAAGAACTCTTTTATGTCAATTTTGACACTATTCAATAGTTGATTTTTGTGAAACTCATAACAGATTGATTACTTCGAAAAAAGTCCATTAAATCAATCCTAATATATCATATTAGCCTATAAAATTAGTTTAATTCATTAAAAGTTTCATATTATATTTATTTGGGTATTTATAATATCAATTATTTTAATTTTTCACTATTATAGTAATTACTGCATCATCATTGTGTCATAAATAAAATAACTTATTTATTGTCTAAAAATTATAAATAAAATATCATTATGTAGGAAATCATTTTATATTTCTAATGAATATTTATAATCGAAAATCCAACATGTATAACCCTATGTAAAAATTGTTGTTCTAAAAGATATATGCTTGTGTCATTTTTGTATTCATTTTGACTAAATATAAATAAAGTGTCATTATCACTTACAAGTGGATCCATGGGGTCCCAAAATTGACACAAAGATGCCCATGGTCGACCATGTATCAACCAATAGGGTTAAGACACGTTTTAGGGTAATTTTGTATTATTATAATATTATTTTTTTAACCCTTATTTACCGGATTTACCCTTTAACCATGGTAAATAAAATATTTACCGCAGTAATTATTCAAAATGTGTAAAAATAAAAGTTACCTATTTACACAATTTGAACATCCTGATTCCAAATATGGAATCCATTTTCCTAAATTCAAAACACAGAAGTGGCAGAAATTAATTTAAAATTAATTCCCGCTGTCAAAACAAAAAGCGTGTTTTTAAGAGATAATAATTATCAAAAGATTGACACTTGTTTATGTTCGGTTTAATTGTAAAATTATGTCCAATGACCAAAATTATATTAAATGGTAAAAATATATTCTAAATATACTTTAAAACCACTCAAATTCATAATTTATCACTAGTAATTAATTTGATTAAAAAAGTTGTTTTTAATTAAAATTTAGTAATTTTCACTATTCATCAAAATATGAAAGTTATCCGAAATGTACCAAAATTTCACCCTAGGCTAAATTCGATATTCCGAATCCAAAAATGAAGTCCATTTTCAAATATAAAATATATATAATTTCAAAAAGTAGGTATTACTATTCATAATGGCTAGTTTGATTAGTTATGGTGTGTTAGAACTCGGTGTTGCGTACAACACACGCTATCACATTATTCAAAGGGAAACGTACCGTAGAAGCTTGGGGTGGTACATTCTCCCCTCCTTCAAATAATTGCGTCCTCGCAATTTCTAGGGTATTACTGCATAAAAAGACTCAGGTGGTTCTTCATCATAAGTTCCTCGGGTTCCCACGTTGCCTCTTCCATCTTATGATTCCTCCACAAAACTTTTACCAGACGCGTCGTCCGGTTTCTCAGCACTTGTTCTCTCGTATCAAGAATCTTGATGGGCTCTTCGCAATAGGAAAGATCGGGTTCCAGTTCTAATTCCTCATAGGTGAGTACATGCGTTGGGTCAGGCATGTATTTCCTCAACAGAGATACGTGGAACACATCGTGAACTTTGGAGAGACTTGGCGGCATTGCCAATCGGTAAGCTACAGCCCCAATTCGTTCTAGAATTTCGAAAGGTCCGATGTACCTGGGACTCAATTTACCTTTCTTACCAAAACGTATGACTCCCTTCCACGGAGATACCTTCAGGAAAACATGATCACCGACTTGAAATTCCAAATCCTTCCTTCGATTATCGGCATAGCTCTTCTGCCTACTTTGAGCTGCTTTAATGTGATTTTGGATTACCTTCACCTTTTCCACCGTTTCCTCCACCAGTTCTGGGCCTACAAGTTTTCTTTCACCAACGTCATCCCAACAGGTTGGTGTACGACATCTCTTTCCATATAACGCTTCATATGGTGCCATCTGTATACTCGAATGGAAGCTATTGTTATAGGAAAATTCTACCAGAGGTAAATATTGATCCCACATACCCTGAAAATCAAGTGAGCAAGATCTCAACATGTCTTCTAAGGTTTGAATAGTCCGTTCTGATTGTCCGTCTGTCTGAGGGTGGTAAGCAGTGCTCAAATGAAGTTCAGTATCTAGGGATTTCTGAAGACTTTTCCAAAATCTTGAAGTAAAACGGGGATCACGATCAGAAACAATCGATAGGGGTACTCCATGAAGTCTCACAACTTCATTAATATATAGTCTTGCTAGACGTTCCAGGGGTAGATCTTCTCTTATAGCAAGAAAATGTGCTGACTTGGTAAGACGATCAATAATAACCCATATTGCATCGTTCCTTCTAGGAGTCTTTGGTAGCCCCATGACAAAGTCCATCGTAATATTGTCCCATTTCCACTCCGGTATGGGAAGAGGTTGCATGACTCCTCCAGGCTGTTGCCTTCCAGCTTTCACTTGTTGACAAACCATACATCTTGACACAAAATCAGCAATCTCCCTCTTCATGTTGTCCCACCAAAAATGTTCCTTCAAATCTCTATACATTTTGGTGATCCCAGGGTGTATAGAGAAATTGGAACTATGAGCATCATCCAGCAATTCCCTTTTTAGATCAGGTATATTGGGAACACAAAGTCTCTTCCCGAATTTCAAAATTCCACCTTCATACGCAAAGTCTCTCAATCTCCCATCATTCACAGCTTTAATCTTCTTCTGAAATTCTTCATCATCGGTCTGAGAACTCTTAATCCTTTCTAGTAAAGATGGTTTGGCAACCATTTGAAAAAGCATTGATGTTTCACCTTCCCTGGTTATTCCCATGTCCATCTTCACTAGATCCATGAAAATTGGATCCCTTTCAATTC
Source organism: Viscum album (assembly GCA_963277665.1). NCBI lineage: Eukaryota > Viridiplantae > Streptophyta > Magnoliopsida > Santalales > Viscaceae > Viscum > Viscum album. The sequence goes on from OY728161.1 coordinate 1,420,162,007, forward strand.
TCATCATGTTCAGAACTCCATGGTCTTTTCTGCTCAAAGCATCTGCCACCTTGTTTGCCTTCCCCGGGTGGTAGTGTATCGTACAATCATAATCCTTGAGTAATTCAAGCCATCTCCTTTGCCTCATGTTGAGTTCTTTTTGTGAGAAAATATACTTCAAACTCTTGTGATCAGTATAAATCTCACATTTTTCACCATAGAGGTAGTGCCTCCATATCTTCAAAGCAAAGATCACAGCTGCTAACTCAAGATCATGAGTAGGATAGTTTTGTTCATGAATTTTCAACTGTCGTGATGCATAGGCAATAACTCTATCATTCTGCATAAGGACACAGCCAAGTCCTTTCTTCGATGCATCACTATAAATAACGAACCCATCATTCCCCGATGGTAGAGTCAATATAGGAGCATTGACTAATCTTCTCTTCAGTTCTTCGAAACATTCTTCACACTCTTTTGTCCAAACAAATTTAACCCCTTTATGTGTGAGCTTCGTTAATGGGTTAGCCAATCGGGCAAAATTCTGGACGAAACGTCGATAATAACCTGCCAAACCAATAAAACTACGTACCTCAGTTATATTCGTAGGTGCTGGCCATTCTTGGATTGCCTTGGTCTTAGAAGGATCAATAGAGATTCCATCTTTAGAGACAATATGGCCAAGAAAAGAAATCTCCTGAAGCCAGAATTCACACTTGCTAAACTTTCCATATAATTCATGCCTCCTCAGAGTCTTCAAGATAATGCGCAAGTGATTTTCATGATCTTTGTAGGTTTTGGAGTATACCAAGATATCATCAATAAATACCACCACAAATTCATCGAGATACTCCTTCAAAACTCTATTCATCAGATCCATGAATACAGAGGGTGCATTAGTCAATCCAAACGGCATTACAGTAAACTCGTAATGCCCGTACCTGGTTCGAAATGCTGTCTTCGGAATGTCTTCCTTCTTCACACACAACTGATGGTATCCAGATTGAAGGTCAATCTTTGAAAAGTATTGAGCTCCATGCAGTTGGTCAAATAAATCATCAATACGAGGTAGGGGATACTTGTTCTTTATCGTTATAGCATTGATCTCCCTGTAGTCGATACATAACCTCATAGATCCATCTTTCTTTTTAACAAAAAGAACAGGGGCTCCCCATGGAGAAACACTAGGGCGAATAAATCCCTTATTACTCAATTCCTCTAGTTGTTTCTTTAGTTCGACTAGCTCTACAGTGGCCATTCTATAAGGGGTCTTCGATATAGGCCTTGATCCAGGAATTAAATCAATGGAAAACTCAACTTCTCATTCTGGAGGATGTCCAGGTAAATCTTCCGGAAATACATCTACAAATTCTTTCACAACAGGTACATCCTCTATTTGAACATTCCTTTCCTCACCGACAGTTATTTCATTCTCTTCCTCCCCAATAATTGAATTAAGTTGAGCTACTGGGGGTGGATCTAAATAAGAATTAGGTGGTGACGATTCTGCTCTAAAAATAAGGTGCTCCTTATCATTATCATCAAGAATCGTAACCTCTTTCTTCTTACAATAAATCTTCGCATCATAGTCCGAAAGCCAGTCCATACCGAGGATTATATCAAACTCAATCATAGGTATGACGATGAAATCAGCAGATAAAGAAAATTTATGTGCTCTAATGGGGACTGATTCACAAAACTTTGTTGCAACGATACTTCCCTTAGGAGTTTTAACTGACAACTCCCTTATTAAATCAAATTGGAAATATCTAATTTTCTTAGCAAATTGGGAAGATATGAAACAATGCGATGATCCAGAATCAAATAATGCATTTGCTAAACTTGAGGAAACCATTAAATTACCTGCCACCACGTCTTTCGGAGCTTCTACCTCAGCAGTAGTGATAGCATAAGCCTGGCCTTGATCCCTTGGCCTTTTCTGAGGTAAGTTCTCCTGACGCTTAGGACATGCATTTGCATAATGCCCCATCTCCCTGCAATTGTAGCACTGAACGTTGGTAGCTTCCTTCTTCCCCTTGCAATCATGAGCTTGGTGGCCTTTTTCACCACACTTGTAACAGACTCCCATTCCCTTCAGGCAAGCACCGGGGTGTTTCTTCCCGCACTTACCACAAGATGGATATTCAACCTTTCCCTTCTTCCCCTTATTTCCATTCCCAGATTGATCAGCAGGTCTCTTCTTCTCTTGCTTTGCTTTAAAGTCATAAGACTTAGAGAATTCCTTTTCGGTCTTGATAGCACATGAGATAATGTCTTCGTACGATGAAAAGGATTGTGAGACTAATGCTCGACGGAGAAATGGTTTTAACCCATCAAAGAAACGATCAATCTTACTTCTTGGGTTGCGAATATAATCACCAGCGTACCTCGCTAACCTTGTAAAGTTAGCCTCATACTTTGTGACATTATCATCCTCCTTTTGTCTCAGACTCAGAAATTGTCTTTCCATATCTGCTCGATGGTCGCGAGGAAAGTATTTTTCTAAAAACAGATCTTTGAACTCCCTCCATTCCATGTTTGATACTTCATCATCTTCCTTCATGTTTTGAATCAATGACCACCATTGATCAGCATCTCCAGTGAGGCGGTAAACTGCCATGGTAACTTTTTCCCTTTCACTACTCCCCAAAGCCTGAAATATTTTCTCTAGGGAAAATATCCATTGCTCAGCTACTAAGGGATTTGTACTCCCATTGAACGTTGGTGGTTGTTGTCTCATGAATCGATCTAACATTGATCCTCCACGCTGCGGATCAGGGTGCTCCATACGGGTAAGGTTATTATTCATAACCTGAGTAAGTTGTCCCAGTACGGTGATTAGCTGATCAGCACCAGTTGCATCACCAGCCCCACTATAATTATCTTGAGCAGGAGGGCAATCCCTACATGGAGTGCGTGCATTGATACGGTTTCCATTTCTTCCACTAGGCGCCATTTCTAAAAAAAATGGCATAAACTAGATCAGTTTATGCATCAAAATACATAATCCCATACTTATAAAACACTTAACATAAATTGAACTATTTATGGATATAATCCATAATCATAAAAATGTTTTCTTTGAGGAAGTATATACTCATAAACCCTTCATAATGATTTGTAAAGATAGTGAGAGTTATCCTAAGCATATCCCCCGGGAGTGTCGTAACCAAGAGTGCAGCAAGGCCCGTTGTCGTGCACCAGTTCCCGTTCGAGTCTAGCTCAAAGCGGTGTTTTCGGGTTTTACCCCTAGGTACATCTGTACCAGAGCCACCTCTACCTGCTCGTATCCAGACAGGGATGTATTGCTCGAAAAACTCACAAAATCTCTACAATACCAAAATTCTAGGAAGTTCTTCTATACTAATCCTCAAAGTTCATCTTAGGTCTACCTGCTCTAATCAGAGTTTATCTAAATCTAGCTTCCAAGGTTTGTACTAAACTTCCTCTGATACCAACTGTAACGCCCCGACCCCAGTTGCCTAGAGTCGGTGCATTACTTCGTAACATTGGCATGATCACAAGAAAGATCAAATCTCGAAAGACCGATTGGTTTAGTAGCCTTGGAAACACTAGATATATTCATTACATCATAAAATCAAAAACTACTACAACAACATAATGTTTCCACAGTCCACACTACAATCCCCTCATAATATCCCTGCAGGTCATTCATAACTTACATCTTCACTTCTTGGGAAAAATAAAACATAGAAAAGGGGTGAGCTCAAATGCCCAGTAAGGATAACAATATAGCGGAAACTTTCATCAATAAGAATAAACATTTAAGGCAATGTATAACTAAAACAAAAGCCTTTTAAACATGAACTTTCAACATGGTATGGCATAAATAAAATGAAATAATGCCATTTACTTATTCACATGGATATTCCACTAATCGAATAATCACATGCAAAAATAAATAACCACTTTCATAATGTTGGAATGCATAATGCCAGACTATCATAACCACATAGCCAAGGCCTCGTTCCAAGACTACAAATAAGATTTTTTCAAGGCCTTGTGCCAAGACACTAGTTTGTCTCATGAGACCTACCGATGCATCGAGGAGCTATAGCGGGCTCCACCCGTCACTTATTAAGTCCAATGCATTCCCATATGAAAAGGTTTAAACATAACATAAACATTCGTATTAAAACTAGCATACGAAATGTCAATACTTTCACAATAAACTATGAATGGTATAAAAATAGCACATCCACAGTCAAACATATCACAAAACCTTCAATACAATATAGAAGTTTTGTATCATAATAAATCAACTTCAAATAATCTTAAAATCCATCAAAGGATGTTGACATAGATGAAATCAAAATTCTTTTAAAAGAAATATCTCCTTTTATTTTGAAATCATTTAAGATCCATATAAAATAAAACATTTTCTTTGAAAATATTCTTATAAGCTTGTAAAGAAAGCTTTGAAGATTTTATAACGGTGTAAAATAACCGCACCCGCCGTATAAGTTAAAAAAAAACATTCTTCCCTCAATTCTGTCTAAAAGGTTAAAAAGGACCTTGTTTTGAAAACGACGGAAAGATTCCTTTATAAACCTCTTATAAAAAGTCAAAAAAAGGTATAAATGACTTTAACCCATATTCTTGTAAATAGTAAAAATGTTTTGAAATACATTTTTAAGAAACATGGATGTGGATGATAAAGAGATCCCAGTAGATTATTACATATAAACAACCTCGGATAATGAAGAGATTGTGAAATAACCCTTACCTTGTACTTTTCCTTGGTTGGGGTAGGTTAACCTCCTGTATAATGGTGAAATAGTTGTTATTAAATTATACAAGAATCATATATATTAATATGATATCATATATGATCTTTTAACATTGATTTGTTAATAATATCTTAGAATTATCGTCGTTTCGGGAGTTAACTTACTCATTTTCTTTTATATGTTTTGTTACATAAGCCATGGTTGTTGTATCTTATTCATATCCAGAATGATATACAGTCCTTAAACATCATTTTTAAATCATCAAATGATAATTATACTTGAATGGATACGATGGAGAATGAATCTCATCGCGTTCGTGGAGACGGTAGTCCGTACGTACGCACGAGCGACAATATCATTCTTTTGATATTAAAATAATATATAAATGGATGGTATATCATATATACAGAATCATTAACATGTTATATTTATTATTTATATTAGTTACACATCATTATTATACCAATCCAAATAATATTATATTGAATAACAATTACACCACGACGTGGAGACGGTAAGCCGTACGTACGCACGTATGGTGACATGTTATTCAAAGGGTGGATAGAATACTGAATATGATTGTACCATATTTATAATAACATCACAGTATATGTGAGATACTGGAGTTATTATTTCAGAATGGTAAGAACAAAGGAAGAAGAAGTGGAAGAAGAAATGAACTTAGAAAAGGGTGGTGAAATCATTACCTCTTCTTCGGGTTCTTCCTTTTGATTTGATCAAAAGGGCTCCTTAGGTTGGCTTTCTGATCAAACTAAGGCCTCTAGGTTGTAGTGAGGGATGTTGGGAGAGTATTTGGGCAGAGTTTGGCCGAACCAAAAGGCTTTGAAGGTGTGAAGAAAAGAGAAGGAGGAGTGCCCTTTTATAAGAGGGGTGAGGGGCACCTTTGGAAAAGTTAGAAATATTAATTTATAATAAATTCATATTCGGTTTACAAAGGCTCCAAAGTTGACTATTCAAAGGATGAGGTGTGGATAGGTCGAAAACAACTCATCCAATAGAATTTAGACAGGTTTGGGTACTTATATTAACCTTATCTTTAAGTATTAACTCTAAGTTAATTAGTTTCACTTTTACAATGTCTCTTTGTATTTTTATATAATATGGTTAATAAACTTACTATATACATCCAAGCGACCCCCAAGTGGTCCATTAATGAGGAACCTATCATAATATAAGTCTCTTGGCCGAACCTTAGATTTTTAGGAATTTAATATCAATTAATAATATAATATTTGTTTTAAGAACTCTTTTATGTCAATTTTGACACTATTCAATAGTTGATTTTTGTGAAACTCATAACAGATTGATTACTTCGAACAAAGTCCATTAAATCAATCCTAATATATCATATTAGCCTAGAAAATTAGTTTAATTCATTAAAAGTTTCATATTATATTTATTTGGGTATTTATAATATCAATTATTTTAATTTTTCACTATTATAGTAATTACTACATCATCATTGTGTCATAAATAAAATAACTTATTTATTGTCTAAAAATTATAAATAAAATATCATTATGTAGGAAATCATTTTATCTTTCTAATGAATATTTATAATCGAAAATCCAACATGTATAACCCTATGTAAAAATTGTTGTTCTAAAAGATATATGCTTGTGTCATTTTTGTATTCATTTTGACTTAATTAAAATAAAGTGTCATTATCACTTACAAGTGGATCCATGGGGTCCCAAAATTGACACAAAGATGCCCATGGTCGACCATGTATCAACCAATAGGGTTAAGACACGTTTTAGGGTAATTTTGTATTATTATAATATTATTTTTTTAACCCTTATTTACCGGATTTACCCTTTAACCATGGTAAATAAAATATTTACCGCAGTAATTATTCAAAATGTGTAAAAATAAAAGTTACCTATTTACACAATTTGAACATCCTGATTCCAAATATGGAATCCATTTTCCTAAATTCAAAACACATAAGTGGCAGAAATTAATTTAAAATTAATTCCCGCTGTCAAAACAAAAAGCGTGTTTTTAAGAGATAATAACTATCAAAAGATTGACACTTGTTTATGTTCGGTTTAATTGTAAAATTATGTCCAATGACCAAAATTATATTAAATGGTAAAAATATATTCTAAATATACTTTAAAACCACTCAAATTCATAATTTATCACTAGTAATTAATTTGATTAAAAAAGTTGTTTTTAATTAAAATTTAGTAATTTTCACTATTCATCAAAATATGAAAGTTATCCGAAATGTACCAAAATTTCACCCTAGGCTAAATTCGATATTCCGAATCCAAAAATGAAGTCCATTTTCAAATATAAAATATATATAATTTCAAAAAGTAGGTATTACTATTCATAATGGCTAGTTTGATTAGTTATGGTGTGTTAGAACTCAGTGTTGCGTACAACACACGCTATCACATTATTCAAAGGGAAACGTACCGTAGAAGCTTGGGGTGTTACATCCTATGCATATTTGAAATCTCATAGGATCTATTTTAAATTTTATACATATAGATTAAATATACTATATGAGGCTAAATGTCTTACATGTAGATAAAATGTCATACAGGCGCTCCAATGTCTTTTGTGTATGACTTTTGCCTTTGAAAAATCTTAACATACTCCAAATATCTTATAGAAGATAAAAATATCCTATATACTTCTCAAGTTTGTTATGCATAGAATAATTTTCTTACACATGGACAAAATTTTCTCCCCATAGATTAAATCTCCTACACGACTCACCAATTATCCTATAAAGGCACCGTAAGAAAATTTACTTAGCCATTTTTCTCGACACCAACTTAGTATTTCTAAATTTTATTCAAATAAACTCAAAACTTCTTGAAATAAACTCTATGATTTAAAAATCATCTCTGTACAATCTATAATAACATCAAAATTCCCAATTTTAAGTGTAGGAAATGTTCCTATAATTCCAAATATGAAATAAATAATTAAAAAATTAAGTTTTGATCCATTTAACAACTAAACTCAAAATTATTCACAAAAACTAATAAATATGATATTTACACAAGAAGCAATCAAAATGGTGGGATAAAAATCATTAATATAAAAGTGAAATATGTGAAAATATTAGCTCTATAAAGGGTAGTTGATATTCATTAGGTGATTTATTTTAAGGTAAGCATGGACTGAGATTTTATTGAGCCCAATTTTTGTGTGTTGTATTTGTTTTCAATGGTTAGAAATTGGTTTTTAATAAATAAGAATATTTCAATGATACTTGATGTTAATATGAAATAAAGAGGAATTAAAGTGAATATAAAATCTTGGAAATTGATTGAGAGCAAAATAATTATGAAGAAGGAGATCCCAAAAAGTGAATACACATCCTAGAAGATTGATTAAAATTTTGATTATAATTATTCATATAAAAAAGTAGAATTTGTTACATTGGAAGTATTTTTAAAGAATAATTTATTATTAAAGGAAAATATTTTTGAATATTTTTGTTTTATAGAGGAGTTTTAATGGTAAATTATATATCTCTATGATGATGGTGATGATAAACTATTGATAGATGAATTAAGATAAATTGTATATGATTGGTGTGATTTCTAGTGTTTCAAACACATAAATCATGTTCAAAATCACTTATATTTTAAGTTAGATATAGTTTATTAAGGATTTGTTGGGAAATGATGGGAAATAATTTGAGAATCCCTAAGGAGTGTTGGAATAATTCTCTGATGAGGCTAAAAAATGATTAATTCAGGTCACCTAACCATAATGATGATCCTTTAAGGATTATTTAGGCATAAGGATGATATGTTCTCTTAAGGATAACTAACATAAAGACAATACTATAAGTATGAGTTCCATAAGGATCATTTTATCCATATTATAATACTAAAATATCAAGGAGTTCCCAGAATTATAATTTCTAAATAAAATTTTATTCTTTTTATACTTGGTGATGTGTTCTTAACTGTTTAAATATCACAAGGCTTGTGTCATGACTATAGAAATGCATATCTAGATAATTGGATAGAATAATAATAAAATTATTAGATCTAAATATGATTTTATGTTCATTGTAAGAAACAAATATAAAGATTCATATGAAGGATTTCATATGATTTTCAGAATTGTTGTATGAATTTGTGATGGGTCATATGACTTTGAACATGTAGGACTTTGAGTTTTCACTATATGAATTTACATCATAATACTTGGGGGAAATTATTATGTCTTTTTCACTTTATAGGACTTATATAAGTCATAAAATTTATCTTTTTTTTCTAAATAAAGAATATCAATGCCAGGAAATCTGGTATTCTAAAATATAAATGTCACAATAATATCTATCGTGATTCGAGCAAGTTATGAAAGAATAAGAAATCATGGGTTTATTTTTTCCAAAATGTAAGGATCCATGACAGCATAAATGAATCCATGAACATATTTATTCTATAGTGGATTTCATAGATATGAGAAAAACTTTCTAAGAATATAGGCAGGTTGAAAGAGATAAGGCACACGACAGTTACTTCATATTTAATGCAGTTATAGACAGAGAAGCAGTTTATGTAGGAGATTCAAAATTTCAATTATCCAAGAATTAAATTGGAGACATATGAACCAAATTAGGATAATTTTTGAGTTTTAAATTACTTAAATTCATGTTAATTCAAAAAAAAATGTATTCATACAGTTCTTATCAATATAGATAATCAAGAAAGAAGGTGGAGAAATAACTAATGTTGTAACCTACATTTATAATATATGATTGTAGGTTATCAAAGATAGTATTTTGTAGAGAGACTCAATATTATATTGAACCTGAAAAATACTTGTGTATCAAATGAAAAAAATTGAGATCCTTCACACCATTAGAACCAAAATAATATTTTTGTATCGAAACTATGAAGAGAAGAGAGAGAACTAGTGTAGTTTGTTGTGCACTGGAGTAAAATAATAGGATAATAATAAGGAAGAAAAAAGAGAAGTTTTTAATTACATATTTTCATAGATATAATAAGTTTCTTGATACTAGTATAATAGAGAAAGAATAAGTATCATTTTGACTTTGATTTTTGTGAAGAAGGAGGAATTATATGTTGGTGTGAAATTTAGGGGAAAAGGGAAGAAGAACAAAAAAGGAAATAAAAAATAATCCAGAGTCTATTTCTGAAATATTTTCTCATTTTTACCCTACTCTATTATAAATATTCAGGATGGAACCATAAATAACTAATAGGATACTAAAAGAGTGTATGATGTACTAAGCATTGTCAGGAGACTATAGTGCAACATGAGTTCAATGATAAACCCTGATCATTGTACTCACAAGTGAATTATAGTGTATAGTGTGGGTAGTTTAACCTTGGAGGATTCTATACCACACCATGGAATAGCCTTATTATATTGATATGTGAGCCTTTCAAAGTCATTAGGGTTTTTTCTAGGTATGCTAAATTGTGTTGCATTCAAGAACAAAGGTGAGAAAAAATTAGAAAATCATTCACATTAATACATGATAGAAGTAATATTAAAAGGGATAAAAAATAATAATTTTTTAAAAAATTCACAAACATTGATTCATACCCTCTTTGTGTCTAATACATCCCTAATTATTCCCCATAATTGGTCTCAGATTTGGATTCACCTATGATTGGATTCTATATTTTTGAAGTTGTTCTCATTTGAATATTTGAGTCACTTTTAGAATTTATAATGAAGTACATATTTGAGGTGGTTTTAAGAGAAAATTATATTCAAACACAAATTGAAAATCAAATTTTATTCTTGTTTCTAAAAATATGGAATTTTGTATAAATTCTATGTTTAATGGATAAAATAAAGAGAATAAGATATTGGAGAAGATATCCCTCTTATATAAAGAACAATAAGAGTCAATTTCTCCGTGCAATGAAAGTGAAAAGGATATATCTTGCCTAAATAGAGAATAAATGGTGGTTCATTATACTAATAATGAAATTTTTATCTCTTATAACTCAATAGAATCAAGTATTTATGTAACACCCTGACCCCAGTTACCTAGAGTCAGTGCATTATTACATAACATTTGCATGATCACAGAAGATCAAGTCTCGAAAGACTGATTAGTTTAGAAGCCTTGGAAGTACTAGATACATTCATAAGTTTTACATTACATCATTAAATGGAAAACTACAACAACATTGTTTCCATAGACAAAATTGAGATTACATAGACAATCCATGCAGTTCAATCATAAAATAATTCTTCGCATCCTAGGAAAAATAAAACATATAAAGGGGTGAGATCAGATGCTCAGTAAGGATAACAATATAGAGGAAACTTTCATAAATAATAATAAACATTTAAGGAAATGTATGAGACTAAAACAAAATCCTTCTAAACTTTAAATTCAGCATAATATGGAAAATATAATATCAAATAATTCCATTTACTTAATCACATGGATATTCTACTAGTCGAATAATCACATACAATATCAGTAGACACTTTCATAATGATGGAATGAATAATTCCAGACTTTCATAACCACATAGTCAAGGCCTTGTTCCAAGACTACAAATAAGATTTTGTCATGTCCTTGTTCCAAGACACTAGTTTGTCTCATGAGACCTACCGATGAATCGAGGAGCTATAGCGGGCTCCACCCGTCACATACTAAGTCCAATGCATTCCTCATATGAAAAGGTTTAAACATAACATAAACATTCATATTAAAACTAGAATATAAAATGTCAATACATTATCCATAAACCATGAATGGTATAAAAATAAAAAATCCATAGTTAAACATATCAAAAAACCTTCATTACAATATAAAAATTTTGTATCATAATAAATCAACTTCAAATAAACTTAAAATCCATCAAAGGATGTTGACATAGATGAAATCAAAACCCTTGTTAGAGAAATATCCCTTTCTATTTTGAAATCATTTAAAAGTAACTTAATTATAAAAGAAAACATTTATATTTGTAAATATTCTTATAATATTCTAAGGGAATCTTTGATGATGTTATAATGGCGGAAAATAGCCGCACCCATCGTATAAGTTACAAAACATTCTTACCTTAATTTTGTCGAAAAGGTTATAAAGGACCTTATTTAGAAAAAGACGGAAAGTTTACTTTATAAACATATTATAAAAAGTCAAAAAAGGGTATAAATGACTTTAACCTATAGTCTATAAAATAGTAATAATGTCTTGAAATACATTTTTATGAAACATGGATGTTGATGATAAAGAGGTCCCAGTAGATACGTAAAAACAACCTCGAATAATAAAGAGATTGTAAAATTAACCCTTACCTTTTACATTTCCTTGGTTGAGAGTATGTTAACATCCTATATAATGGTGAAATAATTGTTATTAAATTATACAAGAATCATATACATTAATATGATATCATATATGATCTTTTAACATTGCTTTGTTAATAATATCTTAGTATTATCATCGTTTCGGGTATTAAGGGATTCGTTTTCCTTTATATTATTTGTTATGTGAGTCATATTTGTTATGGATGAGATGTATCTTATTCATATACAGAATAATATCAAGTCTTTAAACATTATTTTTAATCATGTAATGAATGTTAGCCTTGAATGGATGCGACGGGGAATGAATCTCATCGCGTTCATAGAGACGGTAATCTGTACATACGCAAGAGCGACAATATCATTCTTTTAATATTAAAATAATATATAATTAGATGGTATATCATATATACATAATCATTATCATGTTATATTTATTATTTACATCAATTACACATCATTATTATACCCATCCAAATAATAATTTATTGAATAACAATTACACCACGACGTTGAGACGGTAACCCGTACGTACGCACGTATGGTGACATGTCATTCAAAGGATGGATAGAATAATGAATTTGGTTTTACCATATTTATAATAAAATCACATTATATAGAAGATATTGGACTTATTATTTTAGAATGGAAACAACAAAGAAAAAGGAAGTGGAAGAAGAAAGAAACTTGAAAGAGGTGGTGAGATATTTACCTCTTCCTCAGGTTCTTCCTTTTGATTTGATCAAAAGGGCTCCTTAGGTTGGCTTTCTGACTAAAGGAAGGCCTCTAGGATAAATTTAGGATAGTTTAAAGGGTATTTGGGCAGGGTTTGGTCAAGACAAATGGATTTGAATGTGTGAATTAGAGATAATGGGGAGTTCCCTTTTATAAGAGGGGTGAGGGGAACCATAGGAAAAGCTAGAAATATTATTTTATAATAAAATAATTTTCGGTTTATAATGGCTCAAAAATGAATTATTTAAATTATAAGGTGGGTATGGGTCGAAAACCACTCAAACAATAGGTTTTAGACAGGTTTGGGTCACTATATTAACTTTATCTTTTATATTTAACTCTTAGTTAAATAGTTTGACATTTACCATGCCTCTTTGTATTTTTATATTATATGGTTAATAAACTTACTATATACTTCCAAGAGAACCCCAAGTGATTCATTAATGATACACCTATAATTATATAAGTTCTTTGTCTGAACATTAGATTTTTAGGAATAGAATATCAATTAATAATATAATATTTTTTTTAAAAACTCTTTTATGTAAATTTTGACACTATTTGGTATTTTGTTTTTTCTAAATTTATAACAGCATTATTACTTCAAAAAAAATCATCTAAAAAACCCTAACATGTCATATTAACCTAGAAAATTAGTTAAATTCATAAAGAGTCTAAAATTATATTTATTTGGATATTTATAATATCAATTATTTTAATATTTCATTAATTAGGTAATTACTGCATCATCATTGTGTCATAAATAAATTCAATTATTTAATATCAAAAAAATATAAATAAAATACCATTATGTATGAAATCTTTTTATATTTCTAATTAATTTTTATAGTCCAATTTATCTTATTTATAACCCTATATTAAAAATATTTTAGTTATTAAACTTTGATTTTAACTCTTTTAACTCTTCTTTAAATAAAATAATAATAAGTGTCCTAATCTAATCCAAGTGGACCAAAGAGGTTCATATTTTATTCCTAAGGTTGTTTTTGGTCGAATTATACTTATCAAATAGAATTAGGACATGTTTTAGGGTAATAATAATATCATTTTTACCCTTAATTACCCTATTTACTTTTAATCGTGGTAAATAAAAGTAAAAAGTTACTATTCACCAAAAATTATTTTCATCTTATTGAACCACATTTTACTTTATGATATCAACTGTGTCTCTCGTATTTTTGAAATTCCACTCATTGAAGCGGTAAAATTAAGTTTTATGTGAATTTTCAAATTCTCTTAGGAGGTGGGTAAAAGACGGTGAAAAGTTAATAAAATTTTTATATATCTAAAATTATTATAAACTGACTCCAATTAATTACAATGAACTTATATAGGTATTATGTATCTATTTTGACCTAAAATAAATTTAAATAAAATAAAAAATTATTTAAATAAAAAATCGGTTTTAAACTATAACTCAGTGTTTTCACTATTCATCAAAAATTGAATGTTTTCAGAAAAATACCAAAAAAATCATCCTAAGATAATTTTGATATTCCGAATCCAAAAATGAAGACCATTTTGAAAGATAAAATTTATAAAATTTCAAAAAGTGTGTATTACTGTTCATAACGGCTAGTTTGATTGGGTGTGGTGTTTTAGAACTCGAAGTTGCATACAACACACGCTATTGTATTATTCAAAGAGAAGTGTATCGTGGAAGCTTGGGGTGTTACATTCTCCCCTCCTTCAAATAATTTCATCCTAAAAATTTCTAGAATATTACTGCATAAAAAGACTCGGGTGGTTCTTCATCATAAGTTCATCGGGTTCCCACGTTGCCTCTTCCATCCTATGGTTTCTCCAAAGAACTTTTACCAGACGAGTCGTCCGGTTTCTCAACACTTGTTCTCTTGTATCAAGAACCTTGACAAGCTCTTCGCAATAAGACATATCGGGTTCCAGTTCTAATTCCTCATAGGTGATTACATGCGTTGAGTCAGGCATGTATTTTCTCAACAGTGATATGTGGAACACATCGTGAAATTTTGAGAGACTTGGCAGCATTGCCAAACGGTAAGGTACAACCCCAATTCGTTCTAGAATTTTGAAAGGTACGATGTACCTGGGACTCAATTTACCCTTCTTACTGAAACGTATAACACCCTTCCATGGAGATACCTTCAAGAAAACATGATCACCTACCTGAAATTCCAAATCCTTCCTTTGGTTATCAGCAAAGATCTTCTGCATACTTTGAGCTGCTTCGATGTGGGTTTGGATTACCTTCACCTTTTCCATCGTTTCCTTCACAAGTTCTGGGCCTACGAGTTTTCTTTCACCAACATCATCCCAACAGGTTGGTGTACAACATCTCTTTCCATATAACGCTTCATATGGTGCCATCTTAATACTTGAATGGAAGCTATTGTTATAGGAAAATTATACCAGAGGTAAATATTGATCTCACATACCTTTAAAGTCAAGTGAGAATGATCTCAACGCGTCTTCTAAGGTTTGAATAGTCTGATCTGATTGTCCATCAGTTTGGGGGTGGTAGGCAATACTCAAACAAAGATCTGTATCTAGGGCTTTCTAAATGCTTTTCCAGAATCTTGATGTAAAATGGGGATCACGATCAGAAACAATCGATAGGGGTACTCCATGAAGTCTTACAACTTCATTAATATACAGTCTTGCTAAATGTTCAAGTGGTAATCTTCTCTTATAGCAAGAAAATGTGTTGACTTGGTAAGACGATCAACAATGACCCATATTGCATTATTCCTTCTAGGAGTCTTTGGTAGTCCCATGAAAAATTCCATCGTAATATTATCCCATTTCCACTCAAGTATGGGAAGAGGTTGCATGACTCCTCCAGGTTGTTGCCTTCCAGCTTTTACTTGTTGAAAAACCATACATAATGACACAAAATCAGCAATCTCCCTCTTCATGTTGTCCCACCAAAAATGTTCCTTCAAATCTCTATACATCTTAGTGCTACCAGGGTATATAGAGAAATTGGAACTATGAGCATCATCCAACAATTCCCTTTTTAGATCAATTATATTGGGAACATAAAGCCTCTTCCCAAATTTCAAAATTCCATCTTCATACACAAATTCACTCAATCTCCCATCATTCACAGCTTTAATCTTCTTTTGAAACTCTTCATCATCGATCTGAGAACTCTTTATCCTTTCTCGTAAATATGGTTTGGCAACCATTTGAAAAAGTATTGATGTTTTACCTTCCATGGTTATTCCCATATCCATCTTTAATAGAACCATGAAAATAGGATCCTTTTCAACTCTCATCATGTTCAAAACTCCATGATCCTTTCTACTCAAAGAATCTTCCGCCTTATTTTCCTTCCCTAGGTGGTAGTGTATAGTACAATCATAATCCTTGAGTAGTTCAAGCCATCTCCATTGCCTCATGTTGAGTTCTTTTTGTGAGAAAATATACTTCAAAATCTTTTGATAGGTATATATATTACATTTTTCACCATATAGATAGTGTCTCCAAATATTCAAAGCAAATATTACAGCTGCTAACTCAATATCATGAGTAGGATAGTTTTGCTCATGAATTTTTAGCTGTCTTGATGCATAGGAAATAACCATATCATTCTGCATAAGTACACAACCAAGTCCTTTCTTTTAAGCATCACTATAAATAAAAAACCCATCATTCCCCGATAGTAGATTCAATATATAAGAATTTATAATATTCTCTTCAGTTATTAAAAAAATTCTTCACACTCTTTTGTCCAAAAGAATTTAACCCCTTTTCGTGTGAGATTTGTTAATGGGTTAGCCAACTAGACAAAATTCTGGACGAAATGTCGATAATATCTTGCTAAACTAATAAAACTGCATACCTCAGTTATACTCATCGGTGCTGGCCATTCTTGGATTTCCTTGGTCTTAGAAGGATCAAAAGATATTCCATCCTTAGAGACAATATGGCCAAGAAAAGAAATCTCCTGAAGCCAGAATTCTCACTTTCTAAACTTCCCATATAATTCATGTCTTCTAAGAGTCTTCAGGATAATGCCCAAGTGATTTTCATGATCTTCATAGATTTTGGAGTATACTAAGATATCATCAATAAATACCACTACAAAGTCATCAAGATATTCCTTGAAAACTATATTCATTAGATCCATGAAGACAGAGGGTGAATTAGTCAATCCAAAAGGCATTACTATAAACTCGTAATGCCCGTGCCTGGTTCGAAATGCTTTTTTCAGAATGTCTACCTTATTCATACACAACTGATGATATCCAGATCAAAGTTCAATCTTTGAAAAGTATTGATCTCCATGAATTTGGCCAAATAAATCATCAATTCAAGGTAGGGGATACTTTTTCTTTATTATTATAACATTGATCACTCTGTAGTCAATGCACAACCTCATAGATCCATATTTCTTATTAACAAAAAGGACACGGGATCCCCATGGAGAAACACTAGGGTGAATAAATCCCTTATTACTCAATTCCTCTAGTTGTTTCTTTATTTACATTAATTCCACAGTGTCCATTCTATAAGGGGTATTCAATATGGGCCTTTATCCAGGAATTAAATCAATGGAAAACTCAATTTCTCATTCTGGAGGATGTTTAGGTAAATCTTCTGGAAACACATCAACATATTCTTTCACAATAGGTACATCCTATATTTGAACATTTCTTTCCTCACCCACAGTTATTTCATTCTATTACTCCCCAATAATTGAATTTATTTGAGCTACTGGGGGTGGATCTAGATAATAATTAGGTGGTGATGATTCTGCTCTAAAGATAAGGTGTTCATTATCATCATCATCAAAAATAGTAAACACCTTCTTCTTACAATAAATTTTTTCATCATGGTCCGAAATCCAATCCATACCAAGGATTATATCAAATTAAATCATGGGTATGATGATGATATCAACAGATAAAGAACATTTATATGCCCTAATGGAGACTAATTCACAAAAATTTGTTGCAATGATACTTCCCTTAGGAGTTTTGACTAATAACTTACTTGTTAAATAAAATTGGAAATATCTAATTTTCTTAGCAAACTAGGAAGATGTGAAACAATGTGATGATCCAAGATCAAATAAATCATTTTATAAACTTGAGGAAACCATTAAATTACCTTCCACCACGTCTTTTAGAGCTTCAACCTCAGTAGTAGTGATAGCATAAGCTTGGCCTTAATCCCTTGGCCTTTTCTGAGGTAAATTCCAATAGCTCTTAGGAAATTCATTTGAAAAATGCCCCCTTTCTCTAAAATTGTAGCATTCAACCTCGACAGCCTCTTTTTTCCCCTTGCAATCACGAGCTTGGTGGTCGTTTTCACCACACTTGTAATAGACTCTCATTCCCTTCAAGCAAGTACCAGGGTGTTTCTTCCTACTTTTACTGTAGGATGGATATTCAACTTTTCCATTCTTCCCCTTATTTCCATTTATAGAGTGTTCAGCAGATCTATTCTTCTCTTTCTTTTCTTTAAAGTCCTAAGACTTATAGAATTATTTTCTATCTTGATAGAACATGAGACAATATCTTCGTACGACGAGAAGGATTGTGAGAATAATGCTCGATGGAAAAATGGTTTTAACCCATCAAATAAATGATCAATTTTACTTATTAGGTTACATATATAATCTTAAGAATTCCTCACTAACCTTTTAAAGTTAGATTCATACTTAGCGACATTCTCATACTCCTTTTGCCTCAGACTCAGAAATTTTCATTCCATATCTGATCGATGGTCATGAGGAAATTATTTTTCTAAGAAAATTTATTTAAACTCCCTCCATTACATATTTGATACTTCATCATCTTCCTTTGTGTTTTGAATCAATAACCACCATTGATCAGCATCTTCAGTGAGGCGGTAAAAAACCATGTCAACTTTTTCCCTTTCGCTACTCCCCAAGGTGTGGAATATTTTCTCTAAAAAATTTATCCATTGCTCGGATACTAGTAGATTTGTACCCCCCATTGAATGTTGGTGTTTGTTGCCTCATGAAGTGATCTAACATTGATCCTCCACGCTGCAGATTAGGGTGCTCCATATGGGTAAGGTTATTATTCATAACCTGAGTGAGTTGTTCCAGTATGGTGATTAGCTGATCAATGCCAGTTGCATCACCAGCTCCACTATAATTATCTTGATTAGGAGGGAAATCCCTACATGGAGTGCATGCATTGATATAGTTTTCATTCCTTCCACTAGGCGCCATTTCCAAACAATGGTATAAACTAGATTAGTTTATGAATCTCAATACATAAATCTAAACATGTAAAACACTTAACATAAATTGAACAGTTTATGGATATAATCTATAATCATAAAAATGTTTTATTTGAGGAAGTATATACTCATAAAGCCTTCATAATGGTTTAAAATAAAATGATAATTATCCTAAGCATATTCCTCGGGAGTGTCGTAACCAAGAGTGCAGTAAGGCCCGTTGTCGTGCACCAGTTCCCGTTCGAGTCTAGCTCAAAGCAGTGTTTTCAGGTTTTACCCCTAGGTACATCTGTGACAGAGCTGCCTCTACCTGCTTGTATCCAGATAGGGATTTATTGCTTGGAAAACTCAAAAATCTCTATAATACCAAAACTCTAGGAAGTTATTCTATACTAATCCTCAAAGTACATCTTAGGGATATGTGCTCTGATTAGAGTTTATCTAAATCTAGTTTCCAAGGTTTCTACTAAACTTACTCTGATACCAAATGCAATGCCCCGACCCCAGTTACCCAGATTTGGTGCATTATTACATAACATTGGCATGATAACAAAAGATCAAGTCTCGAAAGACCGATCATCTTAGTATCCTTGAAAGTACTAGATACATTCCTAAGGGTTACATTACATCATGAAATGGAAAACTAAAACAACATTGTTTCCATAGACAACACTGAGATTCCATAGACTATCCCTACAGGTCAGTCATAAAATACCTATTCAAATCCTAGGAAAAATAAAACATAGAAAGGGGTGAGCTCAGATGCTCAGTAAGGATAATAATATAGAGGAAACTTTCATAAATAAGCATAAACATTTAAGGCAATGTATAAGACTAAAACAAAAGCCTTTTAAACTTGAAATTCAGAATAATATGGAAAATATAAAATCATATAATTCCATTTACTTACTCACATGGATATTCTACTAGTCAAATAATAACATGCAATATCAATAGCCACTTTCATAATTATGGAATGCATAATGCCAGACTTTCATAACCACATAGTCAAGGCCTTGTGCCAAGACTAAAAATAATATTTTGTCAAGTTCTTGTTCCAAGACACTAGTTTGTCTCATGATACCTACAGATGCATCAAGAATCTATAGCGGGCTCCACCCATTACATACTAATTCCAATGCATTCCTCCTATGAAAAGGTTTAAACATAACATAAACATTTGTATTAAAACTAGCATACGAAATGTCAATACTTTATCCATAAACCATGAATGGTATAAAAATAACACATACACAGTAAAACATATCACAAAAAATTCAATAAAATATGGATGTTTTGTATCATAATAAATCAACTTCAAATAAACTTAAAATCCATCAAAAGATGTTGACATAGATGAAATCAAAACCCTTTTTAGAGAAATATCTATTTATATTTTGAAATAATTTAAAAGTAATTTAATTATAAAATAAAACATTTATATTTGGAAATATTCTTATAATCTTGTAAGGTAATCTTTAATGATGTTATAATGGTGGAAAATAGCCGCACCCGCCATATAAGTTAAAAAAACATTCTTACCTTAATTTTGTCGAAAAGGTTATAAAGGACCTTGTTTGCAAAATGATAGAAAGATTCCTTTATAAACATATTATAAAAAGTCAAAAAATGGTATAAATTACTTTAAACCATAGTCTATAAAATATTAAGAATGTTTTGAAATACATTTTTAAGAAACATGGATGTGGATGATAAAGAGGTCCTAGTAGATACTTAAGTAAAAACAACCTCGAATAATAAAGAGATTGTGAAATTAACCCTTACATTGTACTTTTTATTAGATTAGGGTAGGTTAACCTACTGTATAATGGTGAAATAATTGTTATTAAATTATAAAAGAATCATATACATTAATATGATATCATATATGTTCTTTTAACATTGCTTTGTTAATAATATCTTAGTATTATCGTCATTTCGAGTGTTAACAGATTCGTTTTCATTTATATTAATTATTATGTGAGTCATATTTGTTAAGGATTGGATGTGTATTATTCATATCCAGAATGATATCAAGTATTTATACATTATTTTTAATCATCTAATTAATGTTATTCTTGAATGGATACGACGGGGAATGAATCTCATCGCGTTCGTGGAGACGGTAATCCGTACATACGCACGAGCGACAATATCATTATTTTGATATTAAAATAATATATAATTGGATTTTATATCATATATAAAGA
Source organism: Viscum album (assembly GCA_963277665.1). Lineage (NCBI taxonomy): Eukaryota > Viridiplantae > Streptophyta > Magnoliopsida > Santalales > Viscaceae > Viscum > Viscum album. Next base: position 1,420,183,212 of record OY728161.1, read on the forward strand.
ATCATTATCATGTTATATTTATTATTTAAATAAATTACACATCATTATTATACCCATCCAAATAATAATGTATTGAATAACAATTACACCACGACATGGAGACGGTAAGTCGTACGTATGCACGTATTGTGACTTGTCATTCAAAGGATGGATATAATAATGAATTTGGTTGTACCATATTTATAATAACATCACATTATATATAAGATACTGGATTTATTATTTTATAATGGAAACAACAAATAAAAAGGAAGTGGAAGAAGAACGGAACTTGAAAGAGGTGGTGAGATATTTACCTCTTCTTCCAGTTATTTCTTTTGATTTAATCAAAATGGATCCTTAGGTTGGATTTATTACTAAAGTAAGGCCTCTAAGATGAAGGTATGATAGTTTATAGGGTATTTGGGTAGTTTTTGGCCAATCTAAATGGATTTTATGGTGTGAATTAGAGAGAAGAGGGAGTGCCCTTTTTTAAGAGGGGTGAGGGGAAACTTAGGAAAAGCTAGAAATATTATTTTATAATAAACTAATTTTTGGTTTATAATGGCTCAAAAATGAATTATTTAAATTATAAGGTGGGTATGGGTCTAAAAAGACTCAACCAATAGTTTTTATACAGGTTTGGGTCACTATATTAACTTTATATTTTTTATTTAACTCTTAGTTAAATAGTTTGACATTTACCATGTCTCTTTGTATTTTTATATTATATGGTTAATAAACTTACTATATACTTCTAATATAACCCCAAGTGGTTCATTAATAATACAACTATCATTATATAAGTCATTTTTCCTAATATTAGATTTTTAGGAATAGAATATCAATTAAAAATATAATATTTGTTTTAAAAACTCTTTAATGTCAATTTTGACACTATTTGGTATTTTGTTTTTTCTAAATTCATAACAGCATTATTACTTCTAAAAAAATAATCTAACCATCCCTAACATGTCATATTAACCTATAAAATTAGTTTAATTCATAAAAAGTCTCAAATTACATTTATTTGGATATTTATAATATCAATTATTTAAATATTTCATTAATTAGGTAATTACTGTATCATCATTGTTTCATAAATAAATTAAATTATTTAATGTCTAAAAAATATAAATAAAATAACATTATGTATGAAATTATTTTATCTTTCTAATGAATATTTATAGTCCAATTTATCTTATGTATAACCCTATATTAAAAAAAATTAGTTATAAACTTTGATTTTAACTCTTTTAACTCTTCTTTAAATAAAATAATAATAAGTGTCCTAATCTAATACAAGTGGACCAAAGAGGTTCATATTTTATTCCTAAGGTTTTTTTGGTAGAATTATACTTATCCAATAGAATTAGGACATGTGTTATGGTAATAATAATATCATTTTTACCCTTAATTACCCTATTTACTTTTAACCGTGTTAAATAAAAGTAAAAATTTACTATTCACAAAAATTATTTTCATCTTTTTGAACCACATTTTTACTTATTGATATCAACCTTGTCTCTCGGATTTTTGAAATTCCACTCACAGAAGTGGTAAAATTAATTTTTATGTGAATTTTCAAATTCTCTTAGGAGGCGGGTAAAAGACGGTGAAAAGTTCAATAAAATTTTTATATATCTAAAATTATTATAAACTAAGTACAATGAATTACATTGAACTTATATAGGTATTATGTATCTATTTTGACCTAAAATAAATTTAAATAAAAATTTGGATTTAAACTATAACTCAGTGTTTTTCACTATTCATCAAAAATTGAAAGTTTTCAGAAAAATAACAAAAATTCACGCAAAGATAATTTCGATATTCCTAATCCAAAAATGAAGTCCATTTTGAATGATAAAATTTATAAAAATTCAAAAAAAGTGATTATTACTGTTCATAACGGCTAGTTTTATTGGTTGTGGTGTGTTAGAACTCGAAGTTGTGTACAACACACGCTATTGTATTATTCAAAGAGAAGCATACCGTGGAAGCTTGGGGTGTTACAATTTAAGTGATCATAAGGTATGTTAAAATTATTGTGAAAAAAGTCCTAGATAAGAGTCGAACATCAATGGGAGTGATCATATATCAATAGATTTTTTATGAATTAAAATATGTGATGCATTATTTTCTAGAATAATTAGTAACCTTGATCTATCAATTTTTTGAAAGAATTTTGAAAGAAATCAGTCAACTTGAATAAGAGTCAGGATAATTGGATAAATATTTGAAAAATTAGTTTCAAACATGTAAAAAATATCCAAAGAGGTTGGAAACATTAAAGTTGTAAATTTAGAGATTAAAGAGAGATGGTATAAATTTGGAAATAAAGGTCTCAATGGGGTCTAAGAGAAGTAATAAATCAAGAAGAATATTTAATAGAAGGCTCATGTATCTAAAAAATCTGAAAAATTGCATTGATGTAAAAAATGCACAATTAGTGGTTATATCCAAAAGAATTAAGGATATTGAAGAATTTATTCAATAAAAGAATATAATAAATGTTTATAAAGTTGATAGAATCACGGATTCATGTGAATAAAATTTGATGACCATTTAAGATCAAAAGAATAATCCAAATATGAAGTATCTGTAATTGAAGTAAAATTGGAAAACATAGAAATAATATATATTGAATCTTCACAATTAAATAAGGAAGTAGCTACTATCATACACTATTATATAGAGTATTCTTGTGTTAAAAGACCTATATTATATGAATATAATATCATAAAATTATATGATGATATTTTCTTAGTATCCTCAAAAAAATAAGGTATCATCCATACTTAATTATAATGTTTGTACTAAATTAGTTTCTATGAACACTATAGAATTAAATACAAAATTTTTACAAATATATATAATAATAAAATGGAAATAATTCTACCACCATGTATGTGGTGGTTAGAGGAATAATTATGAGTGTTGGTTCCATGAAAAAATCTTATCCATAAGTTGAAAATTACCAAAACAACATCCTCCTACTGTTGGAAATTCTAGACATCATGAAAAAGACAAAATAACATCATGATTTTTTGGTAATTTTTAGTAGTTAAATAGGTTTTGACATAGGTAATTAGATTGTTGGTATAATTCATCAATTCCAAAATTTTAAAGGAAACTCATTACAAGAGGGAGAAATCTATATATGATTAATAGCCATAGATTATAAAAATCTATATAATACAAATATATTTGTAGTGCATGGATATTTTTGTGGTATGTGGAATAAGTGTGGTTATAGAAATGGTGCATAATCATATCACTATATATCAAAATAAAATAGAGAAAGAATACCACAGAAGCTAATGAAGGAAGGATTCAAGTCTACTTTTAGACAATATCAAAATAATAAAACTGAAAACACTACCAATATCATTCCCAATAAGTTAAAAAATAAGGAAGAAAACATACCATTGGGTAATAAAACCAATAATTTCAAGAAAATTGAAACATTTAATGGAATAAATGAAAACAAAATCTATATCAAGTAGACATGTGGAAGCTCCAAAGAAGCAACCAATGTTCGCATATATTTTTTAGTCATTTGGATAGTATATTTGGAAAAATAAAATAAAATAGGGGAAGCATAGGTGAAAGATTATTCCAAAGGTTATAAAGAGATTACATAAGAAGAATTTGAATTTCAATATATTTTATCACCAAATGATAACCCAAGTGGAAAATAAGAGCAGTGTGTGATATGAAAAAAATATTGTAAACAATGTTATAGGTTTTTTAACCATATTTCAACCACAATAAAAATACTTCAAGTGGATTAAAACTTAATTAATAATGAAGGATATTGAAAATAAAAAATCTCAACATAAATAAGTTAAATTCTAGGAGAGATCCATGCTACCCAAATAAAAATCAGATCTATAAAATATTTGTGCAAGCATGAAGGATAGAAAGGACAGAGTGACTTGGTTGAGAAAATATTCTCATAATTTTTGTTCACATTAATGAGAAATCCAACGTATTCTCTTATCTTTAAGTGTTGTATTTGTATTTATAATGTAGGGAATTAAATGTGAATTATGTTATTTTTGGTGAGAACTTGAAATATTTTATAAAATGATAGCTAAAATAATAATTCACCATTATAGATTGATATCTCAAGAGTAATTATAAATAAAATCTAATGAAAAGGTTGTCTTTGATGAAGTTAAAGTGTTCATTCAAATCTGAACAACAGTATGAAGAGTTAAATTTTTGTGAATTCTCAACATAAAGCATCATGAAATTTATCTTTTTAAGATATCCAAATAAACTAATATAATTTGGAGTGTCCTATTAAGTGGTGTACAAGTAAAGAATGAATAATAAACAACTAAAATTGTAATTTCATGCAAATCTAAATACTATGGATATGCTGGAAAAAGAGTCATTAAAAAAGGTATAATTTCTTATTATCTCATCCTTGGTAACTAAAATCATATCCTAAAAATATAGGGGAGAAATGTATTTTAATCAATTATATAAATATTAAATTTGTTTAAGAATTAGAGTCATCATTTGAAGTTTAATTCTTGATTTGTTATTGAATGTTTTTGAATTGTATGTTGAATTGAGTGTAGGAAGTATAGTTGATATATCTAATGAGAAATTACTATTATAATTGGTATAATTAATTAGATATAATAGTTTGAAAATAGTTATACAATTCTGAGAGAGGTAATGAGTGTCTTATTTTAGTTGGTATCAAATTAAATTGATAATGGATATTCATGTTGTATAAATAAAATCCACTTGTTTTCTACATTGATCATGGATCACCTAGATTGGAATGTTTGATGGAATATTTATTGAGTTTAAATTGTTACCACGCTCTCTCAATACATTGTAATCCATATCAATAAGGGAGAAAGATTAAAATTAAATGAAATATTAACAAGTAATGGGTGAGGAGAATTGTAGAGCACATATTGACATATCATTTAAGTGGGTGTTAACAACAAATAAAAAGGGGGAGATTATTGTGCCCAATTTATATGAATTTCATTTATTTCCAATGGTTAGAATTTGTTTGTTAATGAATATGAAACTTTCAATGGTGCTTGATGTTAATATGAAATAAATAGGATTTTAAGTGAAGAGAAAATATTATAAATTGTTTTAAAACATAATAATTATAAATAAAGAGATCCCAAGATTTGAAGAAATGTCTTAGAATATTGGTTTGATATTTATTCATTATTCATATGAAAAAAGGAGATTTTTTTGCCTTGGAATATTTTTAAAGAATCATATATTATTAAAGTAAAATGTGTTTTGAATATTTGAGTCTCATAGAGGATTTTTAATTCTAAATTCTATATGTATGTGATAATGGTGATGATGATGTATCTATTAAAGAATCATGATAAATTGGATATGATTTGTGTGATGTATTGAATTTTAAACACATAAATCATGTTCAAACTCACTTATACTTTAAGTTATTTTAAGTCAATTGAGGAATTTTTAGGAAAGGTTAGAAAATAATTTCAGGATCCATGAATAAAGTTTGAGTAATTATATGATGAGACTGAAAAATGGCTAATTCATAGTCACCTAAACATAAGGATAATCCCATAAGGACAACCCGATGGTAAGGATGATCTGATCATATAAGGATGAATACTATATATATGATCTTGTAAGTATGAGTTTCATATGGATCATTTTATCCTTAAAAGAATACTGAAATGTCAAGGAGTTTAATAATTTTAATTTCTATATAAAATTTGAATCTTTTGATACCTAGTGACATGTACTTAATTTCATAAACACCATGAGTCTTGTGTCTTGATTCTAGAAGTGTATATTCAGAGAAAATAATGTAATAATAATGAAATGATTGGATCTAAAGATGAGTTGAAGTTCACTAGAAGTAATAGAATAGAAATATTTATATAAAGGAGTTCATGTGACTTTTATAATTTTTGTGTGATTTTATGATGGTCTTGTTTCGGTGCGGATGTGCGTCGGGTTACGCTGTTCCGCCAGGACGCGTTCGCGCGTGCACCCGTCAACCCGAGGGGATGGGCGCGCGGCTTGTGGTCCCGCAGTCCCGCTTTCCAAGGGCGGGCGGCATTCGTCCCTTATTCAGGGGCGTCTGCTCCTTGATCGAAACCGGGATGATGGGATGTCGGCTCCTCCTTCCTTGGACGTCTCCTCGGAACTTGTCGCCTAATCCGGGTCTCCCTCATAGATTTAAGACATGCTCGTGAATCTCGTTCCCGGCGCCATATCTTCATGGACACCGGTTAATTACGCTGCTTCCGCCCGGACGCTCCAAGGAGTCTGGTCGGGGCAGCAACCTACGGTGAGAAGGTCGGGTGGCTCTGGGTGCTGGGGGCGTGTCGTAACACTGCGGCTCTGCACGTCTGTCTTCCGTCCCTAATAGGGCTTCTCGAAGGCATGATGGCCTGAGGCATCCCGCACTGGGTGCGGGGAACTGTGTCACCTGAGGTTTTCCTCAGCTTCCCATGTTTAACACGGGGTATGCCGCGAGTTTAACGTCCAGCGGGGACGGCATCGGACCGATCAACACGAAAAGTGGATCGGATGACAGAACCCCTTGCGGGGAACCTCCGCCGCTGGGGCCAGCACATGGGCGGCTTCCCAAGTAACGTGGAGTGGAGTGAAGTGGCATGACCCCACCGGGATGTGGCGGCCCGGGTAAGGATCAGGATGGATGATGGAGTGAAGAGCTTGGACCCCGTAGGGTCTTCCTACGTACCGCGCGTTAGCACGGATCAAAGTCAACGTAGTTCGGGTATACAGTTTAACGTCATGCTGGACGTCGGCAAGCCGACTCACGAAGGGGTCGAGGCCGCCGGGCGGAGGATTGAACCGAACCACCTCGCACAGAGGGGGATGGAACGGCCGGGTGGATCACAGTTTCACGTCATGCTGGACGATAAAAGGAGAAATGGAGAAAGGGGCTGTGGGGAGGCACCGTGGAGATACACACGGGCAGTCTCCCACAGGGGCGGATTCATAGGTGAATCGACGCAAGCGTGAACCCTGGAGGGGTCCACTGATGGACGAACCGACGTAAATACGACCGGGACGACCAGGTGGTGGGCTTGGACCTCAGGGAGGCTTCCTACGTACCCTGTTTAGAAGACAGGGATCAAAGTCCACGTAGTTCATTCTGTCAGGACTTACGCACTTGAGGCAGCCCGGATGCGGCAAAACTCAGTTGGAAGGGACTTGGACCGAAAGTAGGAGACACCTCGATCCCAGTCACACCCTCTACTGGCTTCGGCAGTGGGGGAGCGCAATGGAGATACACATGTGCAGCCCCCCACAAGAAACTAGGGGTTTGTAATACCCTGCCCCCGTAGGGAAAATCCACTCCCATTAAATCGTCCCAAAAGCGGGACAATCCCGACATCCCTGCAGAGACGAGCGGGTGGGGGCCACATCCAAACCGGGGGGGACCCTGCGTGCGGAGCACGGGATCAGGTTGCGGACGGTTTAACGTCTTGCCGGACGAAGTACAGTTTAACGTCGTGTGTTGAGGACGAAACGGACGGTTTAACGTCTTGCCGGACGAAGCACAGTTTAACGTCGTGTGTTGAGGACGAAACACTTGGCAGTTTAACGTCTTGCAGCGCGGACGAATGTGCAGTTTAACGTCATGCTGGACGTGTGGGCAGTTTAACGTCATGCTGGACATATGTGCAGTTTAACGTCATGCAGGACGAATATGCAGTTTAACGTCATACTGGACGAATGATTGCCGCCGATGGGTCCGTGTCACTTCGCACGAGCCTGTAAGGCTGCACGGGAAGACAGCGCACGGTGCGGGCACCCAGGATGAGGATCATCGAGCGCCACGCAGGCGGGTACCCGCAGGGGGTCAAGGGAGGCGACCCTGGCGGATTGCGCGCAAAAGAGGAGCTTTGCGCGCAAAACCGCGGGTCGGCGCGCAAAATGGCGGGCTGGCGCGCAATTGGGCCAGCGCTTCGCGCGCGGATGATGGGGATTGCGCGCACCGTGCTTCGGGTAGCGCGCGGGGGAAACGGCTCATTCTCTAACGAATGGCCACTTTGAAAATGGGGGGTGCGCGCAATCGGGTCGGATTGCGCGCACCCGGGGCAATTGCGCGCAAGAGGCTTCTTTTGCGCGCAAAGGCCTTCGGGTTGAAATTTATTCAAAGGAAATGAGCCAAGGGGATTGCGCGCGAAGGCGGACCCCAAGGCTCTATTGCGCTAAAGAAAGGAGGTTACCTGAAGATCGGCATTGCGCGCGGAAGGGGTTGAATTGCGCGCGCGGGAGACCGTTCGACTTCCAGCAACCTTTGAAACGTTGGGGGTCGCCTAGTATTTATAGGCAACCCCGGGCGCGGAATCCAAGGCGCGAGCGCGGAATTCTCCTCGCGGGCGCGGAATCGGGCACGGCGCGTAAGGGAGTTGCGCGCATCCCGGGGGTTTTGCGCGCGGATCATCATCTTTGCGCGCATACCTCTGAAATTCCGCGCAAGGCCTCCGGGCCCTCCGAAACATTCTTCCGACTCCAAATATGACCTCACTTTCCGCATCCGGAGCTTCGTTTGGGAACAACGGACTTTTCCGGCGTCTACAAAAGCCCCCCCTCGGAATATGATCGGCGAGAGGTCGCAACGATCGGGTTCCGAGGGAGACGCCGGAATGCCGAAGTCCTGGGCGGCGCGGGACTTAGGCGCGCAAAAAGGGGCGCCGGTCGCGAAATTCGCCGCTGCGGTCGCGCAAAGCGCTTTCCGCGCAGCGCGGACCCCGGCCTCGCCTATAAATAGGGGCACTGGGTCCCTCCGTGCCGTACACTGGCCTTCCGCGCGATAAGAATCTCTGCTCTCGTGCGCGAAATTGCCTTTTCCGGCGCGGAATTCGCCCGCTCGTCGCGCAAAACCGTCCGGATTTCGCTCTATCTTTGCGCGAATACCCGGGGTTTTACGCGAACGACTTCCCGATTGCGCGCCGTCCACCAGGATTGCGCGCCGACTCTCAAACTTTTCCACCAGCCTCGTCCGATTCCGCACACTTCATCCCTTAACCCGCACGACCCCCGGAACTTCTGAGATGGCCGCGAATCAAGGAAATGAGGGGGATGCCGCCACTCGCAGGGCTGAGATGGCGACGAACGAGGAGGTTTACGGAGCCAAGGAGATTGTTTCCAACAATCAATCCTTGTTCGACTTGCTGACGCCGGCCCAGAAGACATATCCGCTGTCGGACAACCTGCCGCTCTGGAACTTCGGCATCCTAGATGAGGTCCTGGTGCCAGGGTTCGAGATTGATGCGCCGCGGACCTGGGTGACCCGGGAGGACGAGCTTCCCCGCTATAACATCACCAACAATGGGCATCCGGCCAGGGAGACCAGGCACTTGGACGTCTACGTCCTGAACCCGCGGACGCGAACCATTGACGGGGGTGAGCCTACTGCGGAGAATTCTTCAGCCCTCTACTCGAGCATATATCGCCAGAGCGTCACGGATGACACCAAGGGCTGGCTGAAGGACTGGGACTTGCGGTCTGGGGGCAATTTCACCAGTGAATGGGCCTGGGCGTTCTGGGTACGCCACACTTGCGATCACTTCGCAGAGGAGTTGCGGTACATCGGCCTGTTTGAGGCGGTGTGGACGTCGCAGTTCCACTTCTACCAGCAGTCTGAGCTCGGGCCGGAGCTGTTTACCCGCTGGTCCCCGGATACCAACACCTTTCATCTTCACCATGGGGAGGTCGGCATCGGTCTCTGGGACATCCACTGCATCGGAGGTATCCCGCTGGAGGGCTACCAATACGATGAGTTCCTGCCACTGAAGAACACCTGGGAGGACAGGTCACGGACTCCCATCCTGACCTGGCATCTGCTTGACCTGGCTACGCAGCGGCTCGGGATCAAAGACTTCCAGAAGGACATAGCCTACAAGGAATGGTTCGGCCAGTTCTTGGAGCATGACCCGGCAGTCAAGATGCCAGGAAGGGGGAAGCAGTGCCCGACCGCAGCTCAGAGGAGCCGGAACGGGTCATACTGGCGGGTCCTGGAGACGGGCGACTACCGCTCATGGGGGTACCGCGTCATCGAGGCCCGGGACCCAAACGTCCGGTACGCAGCGTTCCTGGCCGCCTTTCTGAGCGGGTGGCTCCTTCCAGTGCGGGATGCGAGGATGGGCGTCCGCCCGGCGACACTGGCGATGGCGGGCGCCATGGCTGCCAATAAGAGATACAACCTCGGGGTCCCAGTGTTGGCGAGGCTGTATGCCATCCTGGGACGCATCTCACGAGGGGGGTCGCCACGAAGGATCTGTGGGCCCTTTCAGTTCTTCCACGGCTGGGTGGCTGCTCACCTCGGTGGGTATACGTTTCCGAACGCCATCATTCCTCCGGGCAACGGCCTGTGACCCTCCCTGCTGAACATCGCGGGGGTCGCTCCGATGACCCTAAGTGAGGAGGGCGTGAGGGTTCGGATTGGCAATCATGCCAATTTCAACTTCAGCCCGTTCCCCACTCCCGTCGGCCAGATGATCGACAATGGACAGGGCCCGCTGGAGCAGCATGAATACTTCCTGAACATGCGGGGCGGGGTGCTCGTGGCTCGGATCGACGGGAAGGTGATCTGCGAGCCTTACGTGCCGACCCGGTTCGCCAGGCAGTTCGGGTGCCTTCAGCGGATGCCGAAGAGGGTATTCACTGCTGTCCGGGAGGAGACGAACCCTTGCGTCCTTCGTCAGATGTGGCTGATGTTCGTCGCCTTCGGCTCTGGCGACGTCATCACTCTCCCTCCTACCGGGGTTGACGCAGGCTTGGAAACCGAGTATGCCGAACATTGGGCCATCGCGTACCCCGAGGGGCTTCTACGGAAGCCAGTTCGGCGGCTCGAGGTTACCCGTGCGGAGACCGGGCGTCAAGGAAGGAGGCGAGGCGCCGCCACACGGGGGAGAACGGAGGCGCGCCAAGCAGCGGAGCCGGCGCGGGCAGGGACTTCGGCGGCGGGCACATCGCGAGCTGCCGCTACGACCTCGGCGCCCAGAGAGGGGGCACGCGTGGTGGTCGAAGAGCGGCCCGGGAAGCAGGTGAGACGTCTGCTCGAACCCTCCCACGATGCAGTCTTCCCGGCGCTGTGGTCGGCCTGGATGACCCTGCGGCAGTCACTGGGGACCGACGCCATCTGGCGAAAGATTCTCAGAGAAGGAATCCATCTGCCAGAGGTCGGGCGCCTCCACATTGCCGACAGGGTGGACTTCAACCGGCAGTATGCGTATCTGACGGCCATGGACGCGTACGCGCGCCAACGTGGTCAGCGCGCGGAGCCATCCCTTCTGGTGAAGGTGATGCTCGGTCTCGAGCCCGCTCCGGAACAGATGCCGCCGGAAGAAGATGACAATAGCAACGACTCCGAGGAAGAGGAGGAAATGGGGGAGGATGAAGGCTCTGAGGGAATATCCCATCAGGGGAGTCCGCGGGAGAGCGGCGAGGTGGCCGGATCTGACGACGTTGATGTCACTGAGCTCCTCGAGGTCCGCTTCTATCCCTACTCAATCTGCTTCATCCATTCTCTTATGCAGCTTCTAACCCATTTCTACATCTTTCTCAGGAGCGCACGGATGTTGGTCAGGCATCCTCAGCGGGAGTAGGAGGGGCGCCAGCAGGACAAGGCGGGGGCCAGACACCCATCATCGAACTGACAAGCGCGGAAGGGTCCCCTGCTGCAACTGTTCCTGCGGCGGCCGGGGCAGCGGAAGATGACGCTCCGAACTCCCGTAAGTCTCCCTACTTTACTGCTGGTGCTTGCCGTTGAAGATCCGTGACTAACCATGGCATGCCCTGCGCAGTGATCTCAACACTGGAGGCTCATCGGGTTGCCGAACCCGGGCCATCCACGAGTGGACCAGTGGTGGACATGCCGCCTGCTCCGGAACAGACTTCCCAAACCGAGCCGGCCCCACCAACTGCTGATCAGGGGGCTGCGGACGCCGGCGGTGCTGACATCGGAGAGAGGTCGGGGGCTGACGAGGGTGTCAGCGCCGCTGGGGAGAGAGAAGAAGTTCGCCCGGATGTTGGGGAACCTATCCCTCATGAGGACCTCCCAGGGGCAGACCCTGCAGCAGACCTGTTGGCTGCCTTCCCTGCCTACCGGCCTGCCGACCCCGAGGAGATGGACGACTCGGACGCGGAGGCGGTCGAGGAGAGCCGGATAACGCGCCGCAGGGGGTGGAAGTGCATCCAGCGCTTCCTCAAGCGAGACCCATCGGAGTGGCTGGGGCGCATGGGATCACTTCAAACCTGGCTGCGCTTCCTGTGTGCCGGGGGAGCTGATGCTCAACGCCTCCATCTAACGGTCCGTGATTTCATGGCCGAAAAGATGCGTGAGAGCTACCGGCGTGCCGACGTCACACAAAGTCGGGACATGTCGGAGAGCGCGCGGGCGCTCCTCGCGGCGGAGCAGGAAGTCCGGCGCCTCGAAGGGCAGGCGGCAGAGAAGGAGGCCTTCGTCGCAACGTGTACCGAGCTTGTGGAGCAACTAGCAGCCCAGCTGGTTGATGCCCAGGTACAGCTGACGGAGGCGGGCCAACAGATGGTCACAATTCAGGTCGAGCGGGAGCGTGCATAGGCCAGAATCGACGAACTGCGCGCTGCGACCGCCGACGAAGAGAGGGCATGCAGAGAGCGAGAAGCAGCTCTGGAGGCCGCCAGCCAAAGGGTAGCGGCATTAGAAAGACTTATCCAGCACGCTAACCCCTAGGGGCTTTTGTTTTTTGCCATTCCCAGAACATTTACTTCCGCTACTCAATATTTGGATCCATTTGTATGAATCAATATATTTACCTGCGTCTTTTGGCTTAACATGCCCAACCACAATTCGTTGTCCCGCGGGAGTGTTAACCAAGCATCAGGCATCCATAATTGGGCCTGGATTTCTGGAGAAAAGAGGGAGGTCATTCCTAGGAAAGGAGACCTCAGACCTAATCAATGTATCATCCCCCCAACTTGTTCCAACACACGAGCGGGACAACGCTAGGGGCGTTGAGATTTTATCCGAACATAGGGAAATGAGAAAGGGTGAATCGCGTGTCCCGAATCCGGACATCCACAACGGTCGGCCTTCCAGGAAATGCCCAAGACGGTAGGCGGACAGTGGATCGACCATAACAACTGCAATAGACGGACCGAAAAAGGCCACCATTCATATTGCAGGAGGCGGACCACATGTCATCATGAATACCGCTTTGGGGTTCCTTCAGACACAAGGGTGGAAATCCAGATCAACAGGGCATGCGAAGCGTGGGGCGAAGTGATGATTTGTTCGGACAGAATCCAACGCTCTCAAAATTGCGCCACCGTGGGGAAAGCGTATTAGGCGGATGCACTAACCTGGCTGTGAGTCACCCCAATTCTCAGACAGCACCTCTTTGACGAGGAAACCGTCGCTTCCCATCATTGAAATGGGGCATCCCGAGCTGAATCGGGGAGAATACCACAACTGCACCACTCTACCAGAAGCCAGGCCAGACGGCCGGCGACGAGGAGGGGCGGGACTTAACGATCCCTGAGGCTGGACCCGAGTTGAGATGCCCGGGCGTTCCTACGTACTCCATCAGGCTGGAGATCAAGCCACACGTAGTTCTGAGAGTGCAGTTTATCGTCATGCAGGACGTAGAATCCCATTTGGGGAGATCTTAGTTTAAAGTCGTAGAGCTCGGACCATAGGGGTAGATCTTAGTTTAAGGTCTTAGAGCTCGGACCATAAGGAGAGATCTTAGTTTAGGGTCTTAGAGCTCGGACCATAAAGGGAGATCTTAGTTTAAGGTCTTAGAGCTCGGACCATAAAGGGAGATCTTAGTTTAAGGTCTTAGAGCTCGGACCATAAGGGGAGATCTTAGTTTAAGGTCTTAGAGCTCGGACCATAAGGGGAGATCTTAGTTTAAGGTCTTAGAGCTCGGACCATAAGGGGAGATCTTAGTTTAAGGTCTTAGAGCTCGGACCATAAGGGGAGATCTTAGTTTAAGGTCTTAGAGCTCGGACCATAAGGACCTCAAAGCACGCCGCATCATGGTCATATCCCCTGGACATGCGAAGATGCACTGAGGGATAGTGTCAAGAGTGTCGAGGTTTCGCCTGGTCAGAATGGGAGGTGGAAAATGTGAATCATGCGGCCATTCACTCAAGGACTGGGGGCACCGGAGTAACGATATGGGAGTACTGCCGACCGTGGCGGAAAAGCAGCATCAATATCGCACTAACCGTTGGTGGAATGAGGCAGCAAACGAGCATCGACCGCTCAATCGCAGGATTCATATCGATTTGCTGCCCGAGGCCATTGGGGGTACCGGCCCGAGTCGGTGGGAGAGCACTGAGGCATTGTGTCCGAACCGTTCACGGGGGCTCCACCCAGGGCGTAGACAATGGGTCCGAATGAAAGGGAGCATGAAGCCTGAAAATGGAAGGAACCTGACCAAGCTGTACCTGACCCTCCTGGCAATAAACCAGAGTACTCTTGACACCAGTGGACCACTGCAAGGGGTCGAGGGACACGCCTTGAGGGTGACCTGAAGGCGGCGGATTCCCCAGAGAAGGGGGAATCTCTAAGAGGTGGGGGGATGGACCCGAAGTTTCAAACATCCGGGCGTTCCTACGTATCCCATAAGGATGGGAATCAAGCCGCAAGTAGTTCTTGAAGTGCGGCGCAACACAATCGGGCACCAGCGCGGGGAGGAGTGCGGGTCTGACCCTCGCACATAGAAGGATCGGCATTTGATATTTCTTGTTTGTCCTTAAAGGTGAATGGTTTTTCTTTGTGCGGCGACATGCCTGTGATTGAGAAATCTCTGGCGTCGCCACAATAATCAAGCCACGGAAGGCATTGATGAATGGCGTGGTTATTAACCAGCGCCCAACATGAGTGCCCCCTGAGGGGAACATCACGATGCAGTGCCGTTTCTCGTCGGGCGGCCAAGACGATCACAGTTTACGGTCGTGTGGTAGGACCAGACAACACAGTTTAAGGTCGTGTGGTTCGGACCATGGGGGGAATCCGCTTATCGCGGTACGGCGGACACGGCGGAGGTGGGAGCATACCCAGCCTTGCGGTCACGCACGATTCCAGGAGAAGAGTCTTGGGATAGGGGCCTGCGTATGTCCATCACCCGAGGGGCAGAGATGCTAGCCTCCAGATATACTGGGCCCAGGACGCGATTGTTCGGGCGACTCCTTCCTCCTTATGGGGACGAGGGTCCAGCTACGCATGGCCCTTAGGGAGGATATCCGCATATATCCTTGGTGCTCAGATCATGGGAGCCTCGAACGACATCATTACCTTGGTTGGCCTGCCTAACGTGTAGAGGTGTACTGAAGGTCATTATGAAAAGAGTGTCAAGATTCCACTACAACGCACAAAGGCGGAGTGTGATGAGGACTGCGCAACCAATGTTCAGAGCCTGAAGGAGCTGACATGGCGATCAAGGATGTTGCTGACGCATTCGCAACACAACATCCGATCGCGTCAGCCTAAGACGGGGCAAGCAAACGAGCATCGACCGCTCAATCGCAGGATTCATATCGATTTGCGGCCCAAGACCCGCCGATAAATCGACCCGGAGAGGTAGGAGAGCACTGAGGCATCGTACCCAAACCGCTAACGAGGATCCCTTTGAGTGAAGGCTCGAACAAGAGGAAGCACGAGGCCTCACAAGAAACACAGGACTTGTCGGGATTGAATCTGACACTACGAGTCATAGACCGAAGTACCCAAAACATGTTAACAGATCTCCGGAAAGGGTCGGAGGACTCACCCTGAGAGCAACCAAAAGAGGGCAGATCCCCATGATCAACCAAGGGACGGGGCTGGACCTGAAACACAAGCGTTCAGGCGGTCCTACGTATCCCATAAGGATGGGAATCAAGCCATACGTAGTTCTTTGAGAGGCAGTTTAACGTCATGCAGGACGATGAGAGGTGTGAGGTGGTCCCACACACGGGGGGAGGCGTACGGTGTGGCCAGTAGACCAACGCGAATGAGGACATAATCCCCCGCTCACGCGATACGCCTCGCACAAAAAGGAGGGGAACTTGGGCCAGAGGCCCGACGCGGGATAGAGATTCCCGGGAAATGGGGCTGGGCCTGAAACATGAATGTCCAGGCGGTCCTACGTATCCCATAAGGATGGGAATCAAGCCGTACGTAGTTCTTGAAGTGCAGTTTAACGTCATGCAGGACGATGAGGGGAAAAGAAGGGGGGAGCAGAAGGCATCCCCAAACGTGGGGGGCGTACAGCGTGGCGAGAAAACTGACGTGAATGAGGGCATAATCCCCCGCGCTCACACCATACGCCACATACCCAGAGGCAACTGGACCAAGGGCCCGGGATGGGATGGAAATTCCCGAAGGATGGGGCTGGGCCTGAAACATGAATGTTCAGGCGGTCCTACGTATCCCATAAGGATGGGAATCAAGCCGCACGTAGTTCTTGAGGGGCAGTTTTACGTCATGCAGGACGAATGCTGAACAGTTTAACGTCTTGTAGCTCGGACGTAGTGCAGTTTAGCGTCATGCAGGACGAAGCACTTGGCAGTTTAACGTCTTGCAGCGCGGACGAATGCTGAACAGTTTAACGTCCTGTAGCCTGGACGAATGCAGTTTAACGTCGTGCAGGACGTGGGCACACTCAGACAAAGTACTGCTTGAGGAACCTAGCGTTGGTGGGAGGAGTGACACGCTCACCATCCATAGTCGCTAGGGAGTATGCGCCATTGGGATAGACCTTGTGGACAACAAACGGTCCCTCCCACTTGGGCTCCAACTTGGGCGGCTTCCGGCCGGGGATCATCGGTGCTCTTAGGGCTAGCACTAGATCACCCTGCAGGAAGGAGCGGAGGCGAACCTTCTTATTGAAAGCTCGAGCCATTCTGCTTTGATGCCTCTCCAAGTTGTGCAAAGCGCGAAGTCTATTCTCATCCAGTGCTTCCAACTCGACTAGACGGGCTTCAGCAACTCTGTCCGGCGCTTGCTGGTCGTAGACCGCAGTGCGCAAGGACGGTAACTGGATCTCGATGGGCAGGACGGCCTCAGCTCCATACACCAGGGAATAAGGGGTCATCTGGGTGGAATTGCGAGTCGTCGTCCGATAAGCCCAGAGGGCGTTGGGGAGCTTGTCCGGCCAACTCTTCTTGTTCTGACCAACCATCTTTTGCAGAATGTTAGAGAGGGTTTTGTTGAACGCCTCGATCTGTCCATTTTCCTGCGCATGATAGCGAGATGTATGGTTCGAGCGAATGTTATACTTGGCGTACAACTTCTTCATCTCGGCTGCTCGGAAATTGGTTCCGTTATCCGTGAGGATAGCGTGAGGCACTCCAAATCGATGGATGATGTTGGAGGTCACGAAGTCAGCGATCGAACATGATTTGACCTCTCTGAGCGGAATCGCCTCTGCCCATTTGGAGAAGAAGTCTGTGGCGGTCAGAATGAACCGGCACTGGCGAGCTGTCGCCGGCGGGTAAGGTCCCACAACGTCCAGTCCCCAGACTGCAAAGGGCCAGGAATACCTTGTGGTATGGAGTGGCTCCGGCGGCCGATGCACAAAGTTCGCATGAACCTGGCACGCATGGCACCTCCTGGCATACTCGATGCAGTCATGGATCATAGAGGGCCAGAAGTATCCTAACCTCCGAATCTGGTGGGACAGCTTCGGCCCAGTCTGGTGGGCGCCGCATGAACCAGCATGGACCTCTTGCATGACTCGTGGGATCTCAACTCCCTGAAGGCAACGGAGGAGAACACCATCAAATCCGCGTTTGTAGAGGATCTGCTCCAGGCCGGGACTGCTCTGGAGGACGAACTGCGATGCGCGGCGTCGAACTCGCTCGCGCTCGGCCCGATCCGATGGAAGAATGCCATGTTAGAGGTACTCAACCAAAGGCGTCCTCCAATCAGGGGCTGATCCGACTGTCATATCTGGGGTACTCGGGGCTCCGGGCATAGGGGCAACCGTGGTGAGGTTACTTACCAACGGGCCGCGATCTTCTTCCGGGATAACGGGAGCGATGAGCCTGCGGCGCGTCACGCGGACGATCAGGTTGTCCTGTTCAGGCTCCGCAAGTGACGCAGCGAGGCTGGCCAAAGCATCTGCTCGACCGTTCTGCGACCGGGGAACATGGACAATTTCCGGCCGAGAAGGGAACCGGGCCATCAGAAGGAGGGTGCACTCCAACAATGGCACAAGTTCCGGCTTCCTGACAACGTAGTCGCCATTGATCTGCTTAACAACCAGCTCGGAGTCCCCTTTCACGCACAAACGGGGCACGTCGATCTTGAGAGCCAACTCGAGGCCAGTGATGAGGGCATGGTATTCCGCCTCATTGTTGGTACAGCCTTCTGACAACAGGAACGAGTATGGCAGCACGGCTCGCTCCGGGGTAATGAAGACGATGCCCAAGCCCACTCTGTTGAGCTTAGGATTATCGAGTCTTTTACCGGTGGGGCTCCGGGATGCACTGTCAAAGTGCATCTGCCAGCATGAATCGGCTCGATCAACCGAGAGAATGGTCTCATCAGGAAAGCCTAGATCCAGCGGCTGATCCGCGGAGGTTGGGTGAGCAGCCAGAAATTCTGCCAATGCTTGCCCTTTGATGGCCTTCTGAGACACATACCTGATGTCGAACTGCTGGAGAATCACAGCCCACCGTGCTAGACGGCCAGTCAACATAGGCCGGCTCAGGATATATTTCAACGGGTCTACCCGAGAAACCAACTGTACCTCATGGTGCTGCAAGTAGTGCCGTAATTTCTGTACGGCAAATACGAGCGCCAGGCAGCTCTTCTCGATGGGGGAATACCTAACTTCCGCATCGAGGAGCATGCGACTGAGGTAATAGAGGCTATTCTCTGTTCCCTCGTTGTTCTTCTGGGCGAGAAGGGCACCCAGGGACCGTTCCAGGGCGGTCACATAAAGGACCAGCGGCTTTCCGGATACGGGCGGCATCAGGACCGGAGGTTGAAGCAGGTACTGCTTGATTTCCTCGAAAGCGGTCTGACACTCTTTATCCCATACATAGGTGGCACCTTTCTTCATGAGCCGAGAAAAGGGCTTACACTTGCCGGCCAGATTCGCGATGAATCGGCGTATATAGGCTAAGTGTCCTTGGAACCCTTGCAGTTCCCGGACGGTACCTGGGGGAGGCATCTGGCTAATCGCCCTGATTTTCTCTGGGTCGATCTAAATACCCCGGTATCTTACCACAAATCCAAGGAACTTTCCGGAGGTGACCCCAAAGGCACACTTCAACGGGTTCATCTTCAGGCATCGAGACCGGAGGAAGATGAACACTTTCTCAAGATCTTTGAGATGGTCCTGACGCTGGCGCGATTTGACAACCAAGTCGTCGACGTAGCATTCCACCAGTGTGCCGAGGATTGGCTTGAATATGCGGTGCATCGCCCGTTGATAGGTGGCACCTGCATTCTTCAGGCCGAAGGGCATGACCCGGTAGCAAAAGGTACCTTGGGGGGCCCTGAAGGCAGTGAACTCCTCATCCTCAGGGGCCATCCGAATTTGGTTATATCCGGAGTATCCATCCATAAAGGAGAGGGCTTGGAACCCTGCCGTGGCATCAATCAACAGCTCTGTCACTGGAAGGGGAAAATCATCCTTCGGACAGTGGCGGTTGAGATCGCGGAAGTCGATGCAGACTCTGATCTGCCCGTTCTTCTTCCTGACCGGCACAATGTTGGCCAGCCATTTGGGGTACTGAACTTCCCTCATGAAGTTGGATTTGATAAGCTTGTCAACTTCGGCCTCAACCATGGCACCGTGGGATGGGTGCATCTTCCTGGGAGGCTGCTTGAACCCGCGATGGTTCGCTAGGAGACCAAGGCGGTGGACGGCTACCTGAGGATCTAGCCCCGGCATCTCGTCATAGCCCCAAGAGAACACATCACGGTGCTGCCTGAGAAAGTCCACGTACTGCTGCCGCTCCTTAGAGGGCATGGCGGCACTAACCAATGTGGGTCTTGGATCGGCCTCGGTTCCAAGGTTCACCTGTATTAACTCATCGACCGTGGCGGGGACGCCCTCCTCAAAGGCTGGGGGTGCATCTTCCACGTCCTCTCCGCTCGGGGAGGGATCGTCCACGGGAGAGACTGCGTTGGAAACTGCATCGGGGCTACCAGATCCTGCTGGGCCACTGGTGCTGGCACGGGCGGTTGCGGCCATCTCATCAGGAGACTCGCGGACCGTCGAGACCATGGCCACGTCCAACCGGTGAATCGGGAGGACGTAAGTGTCATCCAGACTTGCCCAGGGATCGCTTGCAACAGCGACAGGCTCAACCTCACCTGCCAGGATCTGCTTATCCTTGCTCTTGTAATAGTCCGCGTCCAGATAGCGGGCTTCACACGAGGCAAAAGGAGAGTCATCTCCTTGAAGCACGCCTACTCGACCATTAAGGGAGTATTTGAGGCATTGGTGGTATGACGAGGGAACCGCCGCGTGAAGATGGAGCCATGGCCTGCCCATCAATGCGTTGTACGCAGTGTCCTGAGAGACTACCATGAATTCGGTGTCGGCAACCAAGTCACCGAACTGGGTCTTCAAACGTATCTTGCCGACCGGGGTTTGCTCGGTGCGGTCGTACCCCTGGATCCTGAGGTCGGAGGGAATCAAGTCATCCTCAGACAACCCCAATCTCCGGAGCGTCCGAGTTGGAATCAGGTTAATCCCAGACCCCGTGTCGACAAGACAGCGCCGGACTTCAAGGCCATTGAACTGGCCAGTGACATACAGCGGACGAATGTGTCCCTGTATAGGAGGGTCTTCATCCTTACCAGAGAACGAGATAACTGCCTGACATTCGGCGTCCTCGATCGTTTCGGCGTGAAAGGCCTCTGCAGCCGCAACCTCTGTCTCAAACTGGAGGGGGATTTTCAGGGCTTCAGCGAGTGCCTCGCGCATCTCAGATGACATGCGCAGAGCCTCAAGGATGGAGAGCCTTGCCGGGATGTCGGCCAAGTGCTTCAGGACATCATACTTTTTAGCCAAGCGCGAGCCCCTGGTTGCAGGAGGTTGCTCTGCGGTTGGAAGCATGACGGGCCTTGCCGGTTGGATCGGCGGCCGACTGGTACTTGGCGCATCTCGCTGTTCACCGGCTACAGTCCGGGAAATGGTCACCGTACTGGAGTCAGGAGGCCGGGATGGACTCGTGGCAGGGCGGAGCTGGTCGCGACGCGGCTGAGGCGGTTCTGCCTGGTCCCACACCACAAACAGTGGCGTAGGCGAATCCGTCACCCCCGGATGGGGGGGCTGCGCGCGCTGAGCTCGGTTTTGAGCCTGCTGCCTAGTCTCAGTGGCGTGCACGGCCTGGCTGGAGGTACCAACGGCTGTGCCCCGGCGACTCCTGCTGCTGCGGTTCTTCCGACGGTGGCGACGACCGGGGACACTAGGGAGGTCCACCTGGTGTTCTTCAACGTCGGGAACCGAAAAGGGATTTACCAGCTCGACGTTGTTAACCGAAGCGTACCCAATACCATCATCGGACGAATCATCCATCACCGGGCGGATCCGAGGAGGGACCCCCATCTCCGGGGGCATGAAATCGCCGAGAGTGCGGGATAGTGGCGGAACCGGCGGGGCGCGCTCTTCCTTCTTGCGCTGCCGCCGTTTGCTCCTCTTGGAAGAGGCAGGCTGGGACGACGATGCCGAAGCAGCACCCGCAGATTCTGGGGGCTCAGGCTGATTCAAGCGCGCACGGATGATTCCATGGGCGCGAATGGTCGTCTTGCGGGCCATCCAGTTATTATACTTCTGGGATCCGCGGTCGGAGACCAGCTGCCATTCGTCCTCGTTGCCACTATCGTCATCTGATCCCACGAACACGCCCGCCACTTGTGCTGGAGCTGGGCCCAACCTGATTACATTGTTGTTAATCTGGTCTTGGAGCCAATCCTTAAACACATAGCACCGCTGGATGGTGTGCCCCAGGGCCCGGTGGTAGGGGCAGTAGCGGGGGTTATTCGTAAGATGTGCCTCCTCTGGCTTCCAACACTCAGGCAGTCGCACAATCCTCTGCTCCAGGGCGCTCCGGAAATAACCGGGGACCTGATCCTCATGGAATGAGTAAGTCAGGTGTCGCGGGCCCCTGGGAGCGTGGTCTTGACGAGGGGCTGGAGGGGCCTGCCGAGGAGGTGGACCCTGATTATCTCGCCTGGGTTGCGGCGGTACATTACGCGGAGGGGCCGGCCGGTTCTGAGGCTGCCGCTGCTGGGCCGGGAACTGAGCCCGTGGAGGCGGATTCCTGTGAGGCTGTGGAGCTGGCCTCACCGGAAGCAGCTCCAACGGCCTGGGGGCCTCTATTTGGGCGACAGCAGCGGGCTCAGCCCTGCTGACTCTCCTTGCAGGAATCATAGGAGGCAGCGGGTGTGCCTGGCTGGCCTGTTGCAGGGCTTCCTCAAGACGTTGAGCTTTGTCTGAGAAGTCCCTGAACCCTCCGGGGTAATTCTGAGTAATCAGGGAAGGGACCAGCTCGGTCTTGACGTTCCCGACGCACATTGTCAGCAACTGCTCCTGAGTCAATGGCATGTCAAGGGAATACGTGAGACCCTTCCATCGGGCGACGAAGTCCGCGACTCGCTCATCAGGCCTCTGCTTGCACTTGAAGAGGTCTGTGATACTTGTCTTCCGGGTCGTGGAACTGAACTGGTAGAGGAACTGTCTACGGAGGTCCTCCCAGCTGGTTACCGACCCGACGGGGAGCTGGCTGTACCAGACAAATGCTGGCCCTTCCAGTGTCTGAACAAAGCAGCGAAGCTTAGCGGCCTCTTGCTGCGCCGGAGTCCCCAACATAGGCCCGCACCTCGAGTTGAAGTGGGCTAAATGCTGTGGCGGATCTCCAGTCCCGTTGAAGGGGGCAAAAGTGGGATTCCCGAATCCCGGAAGTGCCGGCATGTCATCCACCCATGCTGGGTAGGGCTTGCCGTCCGGTGGGATCGCCGCCTGCCGGGTCTCCAAGGCCTCCAAGCGGGCGATGAGTGCCGCCATCGGATCGTCCGGACATGGGTTCCAGTCCTGGCGAGGATCTCTAACCACGATCGCATTGCATGGCCCTTCAACCGGGTCGTCGACCGGGTCGTCGAACTCGGCAGCTCGTGGGATGGCTGGCGGAGCGGCCCTTGGGGCCGCGGGAGGAATCCGAGCGGGGTCTCTCAGGTAGTCACGCCGCTCGGGAGGGTGTGGCGAAACATACTGCGCCCTCTTGCCATAGGCAATGGCCTCTCTCCTGTCGGCGAACACGGCGTAATCACGGTTGCCCGGGAGAGTCTCATCGAGGAGCGGTTGTTCCGGTCCCTGCGGTCCTGGCCTGGGATCACCGTAGTCAGGCCGCCGTTCTGCAGCGCGCTCGGCGAGGAGCTGGTCAACCAGCTTCTTCTGTTCGGCGAGCTGCTGACGTAGCGTAGCCTTCTCGGGATCCTCCTCTGTCCTCTGCATGGAGGCAGATGGGTCGGCGGGCTTTATAGCCTCGCTGTGCTCTTTTCCTTTGCTGACGTTTCGGCTCAACGTCAGTGCTTCAGTGGGTGCGGGGAGCCCCAGGAGGTTCCTCTGATGACGAGTAACTCTCACCGATGGCTCTGACGACGGCTTGTCTTCGGGGGGGAAGCCCCCGTCGAGAAGTTCCAAGTCGTTCCCCTCTCCCGACAGGTCAGCCATATTGACCGTTCCTGTCCCTGGGGATATACCCTCAGGGCCACCCAACGAATCGGGCTGTCGGCGGATCACACTGAAGCGTAGGGCAGCGTACTGCCCCCATCCACGGATATACACGTGGGGAGTGGCTTCCTCGATAACTTTGCGGAGTACTTGGAAACACTCAACGCATCGTTGTTGGAGGGCCTCGTGGTGCTCAAATGACCCGGGGTGCCGAACCGCGGGGAGCATGGCCAGGTCAATTTGACGGCACTGCTCACCAATATCCTCCAGGTGCGCTTGACTCCCGGGGTATGGCATTTGTAGGTGGTGAAGACAGGAGCGAGTCTCCCGGAGAGTTCGACGGAAGCATTCGAACTCATCCGGGGTGAGCGATTCGGGTGCATCAAAGCCCGGTCCTGCGACTGGCCAAAACTTCTCAGGGAAGTGGCCCTCTGCAAGGACGGTCCAGAAGCTCCACGACTCAAACTCGGGACCCAGATCTCCTTGGTCCTCTTCCATGGCTGGGAACGGACGGGGAACTGGTAGTGGTGCCGAGGCGGGCCGCCGGGCTGACGGGCTGGCCGGCGGTGAATACGGCGAACAGGCCGATTGGCCTCCATATCCCGGGCCGCCCTCTGAGGGTGGCGGTGCCCTGGCTACCACATCGCGATAGGACAGGCCAGCGAGCGAACATCCTGCCGTAGCATCGGTGCTTTCCGAGGGTGCACCAGATCGTGGTTCGACCGTCGGTCCCCAGAAAAAGTCTCCGGCTTCTCCGACCGAGACGGAAGGCACTTCCGGAGGGGCCGGTACCAACCGCAAGCTTGATCCTTGGGGGTCTACCAGGCCCTCGTTACTCCGGATATACCTTCGGAGAGAAGCGGGGATCACATCGATCTCGCTCTCGGGGAGCACGAGGCTGACGTGCCGCATTCCTACCCCTGCCCTTGACTGGCGGGATTGGGGAAGGGGCTCTGTCGCCGAATCGTACTCCGCCTCTGAGTCAGAGAAGCAAACCGGTCGGATCTCTGTCCGGAATTCCGTAACATTCTTCCCTCGGCGTCGACGCCTTGCCTTCCTGCCCCTGGGTGGTTCTTCGGGGCAGGGCTGATCTCTGTCCTGGCGTCCTTCGGCCGCACTGGTGCTGGGGCCAAGAGGACTGGGAACCAAGGTGCGAGGGGCACCGGGACAGATATCAAAGGGGGCGCGGGGAGAGATGATTCCGGGCAGGCCTCCGGGCCAGGATCGGAAGGTGGGATGACCCATGCCTCCTGGATCGGCCACACAGAGTAGATCCTGCCGGTGAATAGCGCTACCGCGAGGTGGTCCGCGGTGGCTACTGCCAGTGCCAGCAACCGGGAGAGTCAACCCAACCTGCCTTTGGGGCGGTCGGGGCCTCGATCCAGGTCGGGCATAGGAGTTCCCCTGCTCAGGATGCGCAGAGGCCTGGCGACTGGAGCCAGCAGTGGCTTGAGCCAATGCGGCCGCTGTTGCTAGAGCCCCAAGGTGGGCATCCTCTTCCGCTCGTGCCCGACGTTGGCGTCGGGACAGGCGAGTCGGAATGAGCGGCGCGGGCAGGTGGAGAGCCCGCTCTTCGACTGGAGAGGCCTGGCGGCGGTGTCGCCGTGGCCTGGCGGGAGTCCTTACCGTAGATCCCTGGAGCGAATCCCGGATAGGGTGATCCCGGGAATCATCCACCTCATCCGCATAGGGAAGGGAACTGTCAGAGCGCTCCGGGGATAAACTCCCGAAGCGATTGGACGTTGAGGTAGGCAGCGGTGCCTCCCTGCGCGGCCCTTGGGGGCGGCGGTGGTGGCGAGGTGCAGCCTCCTCAAGGTCTAGGCGAGCCATTTCCCTAGTGGGGATGACTCCCTCTTCCTCGTATCTCCGCACCAGGGTGTTGATCACCCTTCTCTGGATGACCTCCGAGGGGGAGAGAGGGCGTGGTCGTCCCGCAATTGCGGCTGCTGGGACGGCTGTGGAACGGGCGGGACCGCGCGGAGTAGCCGCGTCGGTGTTTCCCCTACCTCTGCGCCAGTGGGCGGGTGGCGATCGGGCACTGGATCGGGCGACCTGATTTCTGAAAGCAGGGAGAATGACCCATTAACACTGACAGGAAAAAGGAATCGACAACCAACCATTAGCGCCACGACGCCTTCCGTGGGGGGAACCCAGGCCCTCGACGTTGCGAGACGGAGTGCCCGATGTCCCTTCCCCAGCCCCTGGCGGGTAAGACTGAATGCTTGGCCGGGCAACACGCCGGTCTTCCAACACCTCTGAAAGCCATCGGTCTTCGTATCGAGGAGAAGAGATTCACGTCGGGTTCACCATTTTTCTGTTTCGGTGCGGATGTGCGTCGGGTTACGCTGTTCCGCCAGGACGCGTTCGCGCGTGCACCCGTCAACCCGAGGGGATGGGCGCGCGGCTTGTGGTCCCGCAGTCCCGCTTTCCAAGGGCGGGCGGCATTCGTCCCTTATTCAGGGGCGTCTGCTCCTTGATCGAAACCGGGATGATGGGATGTCGGCTCCTCCTTCCTTGGACGTCTCCTCGGAACTTGTCGCCTAATCCGGGTCTCCCTCATAGATTTAAGACATGCTCGTGAATCTCGTTCCCGGCGCCATATCTTCATGGACACCGGTTAATTACGCTGCTTCCGCCCGGACGCTCCAAGGAGTCTGGTCGGGGCAGCAACCTGCGGTGAGAAGGCTGGGTGGCTCTGGGTGCTGGGGGCGTGTCGTAACACTGCGGCTCTGCACGTCTGTCTTCCGTCCCTAATAGGGCTTCTCGAAGGCATGATGGCCTGAGGCATCCTGCACTGGGTGCGGGGAACTGTGTCACCTGAGGTTTTCCTCAGCTTCCCATGTTTAACACGGGGTATGCCGCGAGTTTAACGTCCAGCGGGGACGGCATCGGACCGATCAACACGAAAAGTGGATCGGATGACAGAACCCCTTGCGGGGAACCTCCGACGCTGGGGCCAGCACATGGGCGGCTTCCCAAGTAACGTGGAGTGGAGTGAAGTGGCATGACCCCACCGGGATGTGGCGGCCCGGGTAAGGATCAGGATGGATGATGGAGTGAAGAGCTTGGACCCCGTAGGGGCTTCCTACGTACCGCGCGTTAGCACGGATCAAAGTCAACGTAGTTCGGGTATACAGTTTAACGTCATGCTGGACGTCGGCAAGCCGACTCACGAAGGGGTCGAGGCCGCCGGGCGGAGGATTGAACCGAACCACCTCGCACAGAGGGGGATGGAACGGCCGGGTGGATCACAGTTTCACGTCATGCTGGACGATAAAAGGAGAAATGGAGAAAGGGGCTGTGGGGAGGCACCGTGGAGATACACACGGGCAGTCTCCCACAGGGGCGGATTCATAGGTGAATCGACGCAAGCGTGAACCCTGGAGGGGTCCACTGATGGACGAACCGACGTAAATACGACCGGGACGACCAGGTGGTGGGCTTGGACCTCAGGGAGGCTTCCTACGTACCCTGTTTAGAAGACAGGGATCAAAGTCCACGTAGTTCATTTTGTCAGGACTTACGCACTTGAGGCAGCCCGGATGCGGCAAAACTCAGTTGGAAGGGACTTGGACCGAAAGTAGGAGACACCTCGATCCCAGTCACACCCTCTACTGGCTTCGGCAGTGGGGGAGCGCAATGGAGATACACATGTGCAGCCCCCCACAAGAAACTAGGGGTTTGTAATACCCTGCCCCCGTAGGGAAAAGCCACTCCCATTAAATCGTCCCAAAAGCGGGACAATCCCGACATCCCTGCAGAGACGAGCGGGTGGGGGCCACATCCAAACCGGGGGGGACCCTGCGTGCGGAGCACGGGATCAGGTTGCGGACGGTTTAACGTCTTTCCGGACGAAGTACAGTTTAACGTCGTGTGTTGAGGACGAAACGGACGGTTTAACGTCTTGCCGGACGAAGCACAGTTTAACGTCGTGTGTTGAGGACGAAACACTTGGTAGTTTAACGTCTTGCAGCGCGGACGAATGTGCAGTTTAACGTCATGCTGGACGTGTGGGCAGTTTAACGTCATGCTGGACATATGTGCAGTTTAACGTCATGCAGGACGAATATGCAGTTTAACGTCATGTTGGACGAATGATTGCCGCCGATGGGTCCGTGTCACTTCGCACGAGCCTGGAAGGCTGCACGGGAAGACAGCGCACGGTGCGGGCACCCAGGATGAGGATCATCGAGCGCCACGCAGGCGGGTACCCGCAGGGGGTCAAGGGAGGCGACCCTGGCGGATTGCGCGCAAAAGAGGAGCTTTGCGCGCAAAACCGCGGGTCGGCGCGCAAAATGGCGGGCTGGCGCGCAATTGGGCCAGCGCTTCGCGCGCGGATGATGGGGATTGCGCGCACCGGGATTCGGGTAGCGTGCGGGGGCAACGGCTCATTCTCTAACGAATGGCCACTTTGAAAATGGGGGGTGCGCGCAATCGGGTCGGATTGCGCGCACCCGGGGCAATTGCGCGCAAGAGGCTTCTTTTGCGCGCAAAGGCCTTCGGGTTGAAATTTATTCAAAGGAAATGAGCCAAGGGGATTGCGCGCGAAGGCGGACCCCAAGGCTCTATTGCGCGAAAGAAAGGAGGTTACCTGAAGATCGGCATTGCGCGCGGAAGGGGTTGAATTGCGCGCGCGGGAGACCGTTCGACTTCCAGCAACCTTTGAAACGTTGGGGGTCGCCTAGTATTTATAGGCAACCCCGGGCGCGGAATCCAAGGCGCGAGCGCGGAATTCTCCTCGCGGGCGCGGAATCGGGCACGGCGTGCAAGGGAGTTGCGCGCATCCCGGGGGTTTTGCGCGCGGATCATCATCTTTGCGCGCAGACCTCTGAAATTCCGCGCAAGGCCTCCGGGCCCTCCGAAACATTCTTCCGACTCCAAATATGACCTCGCTTTCCGCATCCGGAGCTTCGTTTGGGAACAACGGACTTTTCCGGCGTCTACAGGTCTATATCATTTTTATCACATAAAACTTTGATTTTTCACCATATGAATTTTCACCGTAAGACTTCATGGAAGTGTGTATGTATTTTTTACTTTATAAAACTTATAGAAGTCATAAAATTTATTAGTTTTGTCCCAGAATAAAGTCCATCAATTCTAGGTAATCTAGTATTAAAATATATAAATTTTATAATAATATCTATCATGATTCATTCAAGTTATGAATGAACAATAAATCATGGGTTTCTTTGTGCCTATAAAGGTTCAAGACCGCATTCATGAATCCATTAATACAAGTATATTGGAGAGGATTTAATGTATATAAGGAAAGTATGCCAAGAATATAGATAGGTTTAAAGAGAGAATGATCAAGATAGTTACTTCATAATTCATGAAATTACAGATAGAGAAACAGTTTATAGAGGAGACTCAAAATGATAAGTATATAGGAATTAAGTTAGAGATCTAAAAACAAATGCCTTATAATTTGAGAATTTTAAATTATTGATATTCATAGAAATTTAAAACAATGTATTTTCTTTGTTCCTATGAATACAAAGAAGCATGAAATAAGGAGGAGAAGTAAATGATGCTTTAGCCTATGTTCATAATATATAATTATAGGTTGTTGAAGATCGTATTATAGAGAGAGACCTAATATTGAATAACAATTAAGAAAATTTTTTGTATTGAAGGAAAATAATGTGAGATTTGACACACCATCAAAACTTAAAGAAGATTTGTGTGTCAAATATGTGAATAGAATAAAGAGATCTTGTTTAGTCTTATTGTGTGTTTAATTGGAAGAAGAAGAATATAAGAAGAGGTAATAATGAAGAGAGGCTGTACATTCCATATTTGTACAGATAGAATTTCAAGGGGAAAAAGTAAGCAGCGTTTCAAATTTTTTATTGTAAAGAAGAATAAGTAATTGTGTATAAAACTATTCATAAAAGATAAAATGAGGGACTTTTATGTTTTTGTGATATTAATAGAAGAAATTTAAGAATAATAAAGCAATATATTGATAAAAAGTTAGAGTCTATTAGTAAAATACCTTATTATTGTTATCATACTCTATTATAAACTATTGGGATAGATTTATAAAGAACTATTGGGATATTAAAAGGGTGTGGGATGTACCAAGAACCATTGGGAGACTATAGTTCATCATGATTTCAAGTATAAACCTTTCTCATTTTACTCACAAGTGAATTCTAGTTGGCAGTATGATTTTGTAGGAATCTATGCCACACCAAGGACTAGATTTCCAATATTAAAAGGTGGACCTTATTAAATTTGTTGTGATTTTTGTGTGGGTGTGTTTGATTATGTTAAATTAAAGAAAAAAGGGGATAATATAGAATGAGATAATCATTCACCTTAATAGGTTACAAAGTTAAAAGTAAAAGGTATAAAAATTATAAAGTGTTTTAAAAGTCACCAACACTAATTCACCCCCCCCCCCCCTCCTCAATATTGAATACATCCCCAACCAGTCCCCCATATTTTGACTAACTATTGGATCATAGGTCTAAAATTTTAGAGGTATAATATGGGCTTCAAGAATATAAGTAAAGTAGAAGATGGATGGGAGGGTTGTGATTCCATCTCAATAGAGAAGGATCCCTTTTCTTCCTTATTCATTTTCTACTAATATTATGTAATAATTTTCTTATGTTGTCCACTTTATTTCAAAACATGCACTATAATTAACCCTATGAGGAGAATTTATTTTTTTTCAAATTTCCATGTTCTTGGTTTCTTTCTTCAAGAATAATTTCTATTATTCATAGGATTTTTCTTTATTTCAATTCTTTTATTATTTTTGGTTGATTAATCAATATAAAAAAAGAAACTTCAAGATAGTTTTTAATTATTTCACTCACTATAATAAATCAATAGATTGATTAATGGTACTTGTTTAATGGACATTCACAATTGAATGATTATTTAATTATGAATGACTTCCCTGTTTGAAAATCCAGTTTCACCTTGTTTTCATGAGAAACACTTTTTATAGATTCTTTGACTAAATTTCCCTCAAAAACATATTTTTTATTTTATACTATTTATAATAGTAGTTACTAATATTAATAAAAACTCACATTTAATTTTCTTTCACAATAATTCTACACACACTTTCTGTTCTTTCACCAGTATTTTCTATTTCTGTTTTCAATGGTATAGGTTTAATAAATCTATTTTAACACTCACCCTCCTTCCCTTGGGTTTTACCCTAATAAATCAATATACTAGTGTGGTATAGGTAAATAAATAAATAATCTATTATTCTAAGACCTATTATCACCTCCTCTAAGTCCCATAAAAATGTACCATGAAACTATTACTCATGGTGATGCCTTTTCCTTACTTGTATTAGACAAAAAATATACTTACACTTTGAGGGTGTATATAGGGTGTGAGAATAAAAATACTAGTAAAATCCCACGAAGTAATCTATATGAATATTTTTAAAAGTGAATTAGACAATTATACTTTGGAATACACAAAATGAAAGTACTTTTTAGTTCTTTTATAAAATATGGTAACATGAGTAAGAGTTTTCAAATAATCGAATAAAGTAATAAAATTTTCATAAAAATCATAATATGAAAAATTAAAAATAACATTTATCAAAAATTAACAAGGAATGAATCATGGGTAGGATTATACATAGGTTAGTCATGTCGGGTTTAGGATAGAAAAAAAACAACTAGTTTATTAATCAAGTCTGACTATTCTAGCCCAAACCCAAACCATTTATTAATTATGTAATGTCTCCCAACTAGAGACCATTAATCGGTGTCACAGTTGATAGATATATGTGACCTATGGTGTACTACTCCATATGATAAATCCTTTTGACTAGAAAGTATGTTCTAATTTATTACCATGGAGAGACTATATCCTCATATCAGAGTAAGCAATAATAGAAATAACCAAAAAACATCCATCACAAATAATCAGAGTGCATATAATCAAAAAGCAAGAATAATACTATATCAAAATAAAATTTTTGTATACAATCATACATCCCAACTAGTCTCCCACTAGTCTGAACACAATTACAAAAAAATAATAGAATAAAATACAAAATATGCTCTACTTTCATCCTCAAGCCTCACACTATCCATCTCCTGACCTTGTCCAAGCTATCCAGCTGAACAATCCAATCTCAAGCCCCTTACCTACCTAAACTTATGATAAATTAGGTATAATTGGGTACCCAAGTGTCATAGAAACCTGATAAAGGTGTGTATAAAACTTGGTAGGGTACCACTAATAGTATTCCAAACATAAATAGTAAACACAGTGTATGCACTTGTGATATGATCAGAAAATAAATAAATAATCACGAAAGTGAAATGAAATAATCACTATAAAACCTTAGGTTATAAAGTGACACATGACATCAATCATTCCTACTTTATACAATTTCAGAGTTTATCTGAACACATGGTATGATCATTCTAATGGTTAGGTAAACTCCCTCCCATAATATCATTATAAGTGAATATGATCATGTTAAGGGAATAGTGACCCACCCAAATCATCCCATAATTCACTTGGTATTTATCAATTGTAACACTAAATTATATGAAGTATCCTAGGAATACCATATAAATCATTAGGTGTAAGAAATATATCCCATAAAGTATCCTAGGCATCCTATTAGGTAAAACCTTGAATCCCAAAAAATATTCTAGGAATTCCATATAGTGGCTAGCATGAACACTAGGTCATAGGAAGTGTCCTAGGAATATATATAGTATTAGAAAAAAAATATTGAAAACTAGAAAATATCCAAGGTATATCATATCATATCAGGTGTAAAAACTAAATCCCAATATTTCACTTAGTCATCACATTTATAAAAACTCAAGGTCAGTGTATCCCTCTGGTAATATCTAATGCAATAATAGTTGGGGTCCAGCATCCACTCAAACCTGAAATAAATAGCCACTTTTGGACTCCAAAGCACACAACCTATCATTATCATTGAACCCACATTATTCTCACACCATAAATATTAGGTATCTAAGGTGAAACTCTAATTCAACAAAAGGTACTTCCCTACACTAACCCTCTCTAGGGTCAACATAACATGAGGCACCCACCATGGTACCCTATGTCACATCATGATATGGAAACCCTACATGGGTTCCCTCGACTCATTATCATCCCTTGGTATAAGCCTAAAACTTAGAGGTAATAATGACAAACCTGTTATAGGGTGGTACAAGATCTATTATTTATTTTCCTTGTGCATCACAGTAGTTGACCATAGTCATTTCACTTGAGGATTTATTGTAGTTAATAAATAACTATTCCTAATTCACTTATTATGTTTTTTTTGTTTTTTTTATTTATGAAAACTAATTAAAAGAAGTAGATTTTAGTTATGGAATAAAAATTTATAAAATAAACATGAAATTAAAAATATTGACACAAAAATGTAGTTTGAAAGAAAGTAAATTCTCTCTAGAGAGTCATCCCGAGTGAACCTTCATTGTCTTATTTATATTCTCAAATATAATTAATGAAAACACTCCACTCTATGTGTGAATATCCTATTTTATCATAGTTATGAATATACAGTGCACTCATTGACCACTAAGTAAATTTCACACCCACCTCCTCTGTCAAAGGAAAAATAATGCACGTAAAGAATTTACACCTAAAGAAATTGTAGTGGGACCCCACTATAAATAACTCTAGGAACAAACTAAAGTAGATAAGAAAAATTTATAATATAAATGTGTAAAGACTTGGTTTTACTGGATTCATCCATTAGGAGGTTCCTTGAGTTAGTTACTCATGTCCATGATTATAGTAGAACACAGTGAAGAATGAACAAAGAGATAAAATAAGAGATAAGAGAGAAGGAGAAATAAACAAGTGATAAATAAAGAAAAAATATTATTAAATATGAAAGTGTGAATGCAGAATGAAAGAAAAATAAAACAAAAGAGAGAGGGAAAATTAGAAATTATAGTGTGAATTCTACACCCTAATATCCTGTGTGCATACTCTTGACCTACCCCCCCCCCAATAGGTATATATTTATTCTATTTGGTGGTAAAAATTAGCCTTCAATTTTTTCATAAATATCATGTTTGAAAGGCTCTCCTTATCTGTAAGGACCCGACCCCAGTTTCCCAAAGCTGGTGCCTTATTTGATTACATTAGCATAAAAACAAGGAATAAGCATCCTGAAGGACCAAGTAGTTTAGTATTATTGGAAATAAGATACATAAATAAATTCAAATTTACATTAAGAATGAAAAAAAAACACTAATTTATTTCATTAGAAACATTCATGACTCCAAGATTATGCTTGCAAGTCATTCATAATTTACTTATTCATATTCGGGAAAAAATGAAACATAAGAAAGGGGTGAGCTCAAACACTCAGTAAGAGTAATAAATATAGTGGAAGATAGCATAAACATAAGACATGGTGCATAATTGAAAACACATGACTTTAACAATAAACTTGAACTCATTATGGGAGGAATATGAGTTGAGTAAATAATTCCATAAAAAACATAATCATGGGTATTTTACTAGTCAAATAACCACATGAACTTTCAATTACTATCTTCATAATGAGGGAAGTGCATATGCTGGACATTCTGAAACATTTTTTCAAGACCTCGTCTAAGACGTCTAATGATTAAGGCCTCGTCAAAAATCCATATAGCACATTGGGAAAGGCCTAGGCCAATTCCACGTCTATTTGTCTCATGAGACCTACCGATGCATCGAGGGGCTATAGAGGGCCCCACCCATCACATAAAAAGTCCAATGCATTCCTCATATTAGAGGGGATAAATATAAATAACATATAAATTCATATTTAAACTATCATATGAAATGTAACTAGCTTTCCCCAATTATTGAACATAAACACTAACCATTCGAAATAATGTGGTGAATGGTTTTAGGATAGATCATCCACAATAAATTTAGTCATAAACCATTAAATAAAATTTTTTATATGAATTCATAAATTATTAACCCCAATAATACATAATAATCAACAAGAGTGTTGAATCAAACGAGAATAATCTTCTAAAATCATTAAGCACTTCTTGAGATAAATACTCTTTTATTTTGAAAAGAAGAGTTCTTTTGGAAAAGTATTTGTATAAAACCAGAAGTAAAGTAAGATATAATTTCATGATAAAATGATTGTTTTTATAAGTATAATGGTTTCTAAAAAAATATTATATATTTCCCTTGAAAATAGATATGAATTTGAGAAATTCCCTTATATCGGGCTCGTATTTTTGGAAACAGTTTTGAGAGCTTCTTTTAAAACATGTAAATATCCAAAAAATAGGGAAGGATTCTGGTTGGTTTAAATATATATAATACTCACACAGAATTTATGAGAATTACATAACAATACATAATAATTTCATCGAGGAAATTAGACAATAAAAGTAACCCGAATGAAAATGGAAGTTCGGGTGGAAAACCCTTACCTTAACTACAAACGTATTCCAATATTGAACTTAAGATCTTAGAATATGAAATTATACTTATTAATAACTTATTTTAAAACATATTATACATGTAATTAGTTTATCATAATTCTTTTTATTTCATTTATACCTTTATTTCTAAGTTATTATATTGAATTTCGTTGTTCCGGGGTGTTCGTTCTCTTTATTTTCATAATCGGTTCACTTATTTTTAAGTAATGGAGTTCATGTGGAATGCTTATAAATCTCCAGGATTGAAATTATATATTATTTATGAACATAAATAATTGATAATGTTCATTTATATCATTTTTTATATGTAATAAGGATGAATCATTAGATGAAAACCACTACGATTATTCGGTGGTATTTGGATTATTATGAACTAGTTTTGTCATATAACTTAATTATGTGTACATATTCTGGTTCCTAAATATTAATTAGGTTATAATAAATATATTATAGTCTATTTAAACCATAAATATGGTTTCATGACCAGTGATAAAGATGAAATTGAATAACGAAACTTCGTCGTCTATGAAGGCTATAAATTGGAAACTCATGGATGTTGATTTTGTTTATAAAAAAAGGGAGGGAGTAAGAATATTTATGATGGCTCTTCCATTCACATGATATAATTCCAGTATTTAGATGATACTTGATTTATCATTATAGAGACCCAAATCTTGAAATACATGGACATTACATTACTTTTGTGGAATACTTAATACATGACAAAAACAGACGCCCAAAGATCGTATTAGTTTAGTGTCTTTGGAAACTTGGAATATAATCTTCTAATCATGGTGAAAGATATTCAACATCTCCCATAAATTTCTTCCCCTTTTGGTTTTCTTACCTAAAACATTCCTTTATATCCTATGGAAAAGAAAATATAAAAAGGGTGAGCCCAAATGCTCAGTAAAGGTAAACATAGATAACATAAAACAATCCATAAACATTTGAATGAAAAAACTTGAACATAAAATATAAACATCAAAATCTTGAGCAAAGAAATAAATATTGGAATTATGTAAGGTATATATCATAAAGGAATATCAATTTTGATAAAATATCATTGGAATAAAACATGTGATTATTGCAACCATTAAGAACATGATATGATTTCTATAGTAGCCAAGGCATTGCTGCCAAGACCATCTTAGTGGACAAAGTCCCTTTCTGAATCGAGTTCACTCCTCATTCCAGTCCTATATTACTGAACCGGATTAACTTACTATTCTAGTAATATCTATCTCATGAGATATAAATATTTACCCAATGCATTGGAGGGAGATATAGGTCTCACCCATCTCATAATGAAATCATTCTTTCGTGTGCCACAAAATCATAAATCATACATCATAGCATAACCCATGTAATATAATGGGATTCTTAAACATCATGCCATCATAACATAATCCATATAAAAAAATGGATATCATTTCATCATAATAATAATCAAACCATGTAAATAATGGAGACATTATACCTAAAACATAAACATATTAAATAATGTCATTTTAGATGGAAAATAGTTTTGATAAAACACTTGAAATGAATTCTTGAGGAAAATATCCTTTCTTCTTCAAAATCATTTTCTTTTCACAAAATGCCATGAAATTTTAAAAGAAAATGGTTTTTTTGAAAATAATCTTGCAATCTTGTAGTGTAATCTTCATGAAAATGAGGCGTTATGAAACCCTAAAAATCCGTTCACGCCGTATAAGTTAAAAATAACATTCTCCTAGTACTTTTGTTGGAAAAGTCAAAAAAATTCCTCGTATGGTAAACAAAAGTAAGATTCCTTTAATAACATGTGGTAAAATTAAAAAATGGGTAAAAATTCCATTAAACATTTTTAAAAACAGGTACATGGATGATATCAAAAACCCTAGTAAATACTTACAAATAAACAATCTCGGATAAGAGCGAGATTGGAATAGTTATCCCTTACCTTACGTCCGATATGCTTCGTATGTATCCGAACCTCCTGTATAATGATTTAAATAATGTCATTGACTTATTACAGAATCATATTCATTGTTATTATATCATATGTGGTTCACTTATGACTTTATATTACCCGTTCTTTTGTAAATTCCATGTTAAAGCAGCGTTTTGGGTAAAATCGTTTCATTTATCGTACGTGTTTCGACTTGTTATTCTTGATATTATTACTTATATACTGATTAACTTAATTAAAGAATCTAAAAATTGATTTATGTATATAATATATATTCAGAATATACATATATATATATATATATGATAGATCGATAAATGGAATGAAATACACCATTCATGGAGACGGTATGTCGTAGGTACGCATGAACGCTGTTTTTGTTTCCTTATTGAATTGAATGGAATTAAGTAGATGAAATACACACACATATATATATATATACATAAATCCAGTATCATTATTATGTCATATATTTCATTATTATTCATTATATATACTTTATAATCATTCATGAATGGTTAACATGGAGAATGAATCTCATCGCGTCGTGGAGACGGTAGTCCGTACGTATGCACGAGCGATGATATCATTCCCATGATCGTGGAATTGTATTGAAGTGTATGTATAATATTTCAGAATCAATATCACTTTAAAATAATCATATATGGTTATTTATTTACACCATTATACCCATCCAAGTAAAGTGGTGGCCGAAAACAGATTACACCACGATGTGGAGATGGTATTCCGTACGTACGCACGCGCGGTGATTTCATTTTTCGTAGGATGGATAGAAGGTGAAATAAGGTTGTTTCATATTTATAATAAAATATCAGTATATAAGTAATACTTATGTTATTACTTTATAATGAGACAAATAAAGAAGAAGAAGTAGAAGAAGAAAGAAACTTGAGAGAATCGGAAGAAGAGATTACCTCTTCTTCGACGAACCTCCTTTAAGCTTCCTATTAAAGAAGTAGAGTTGGTCGTTTGAGAAGACCATAACCTCCAGAATATTTCTAGGTAAGTGTAGAAGATAAATGGGTAGGGTTTGGCCTAGATTCAAGGCTCAAAAGGGTGTGAAGAGAAGAGGGAAGTGGTTCCCTTTTTATAAGGGAGGAGAGGGGCACCTTTGGAAAAACTTAAAATATTATTTTATAATAAAGTCATATTCAGTTTTAATAGCTCTAAATTGATTTATTTTGAAGCTAAGGTGGGGCTGGGTCTAAATACTCTCAACCAATAGGTTTTATAAAATTTTAGGTTACTATTTTATCCTTATCATTTAGATCTAACTCTAAGTTAAATAATTTAACTTTTATCATGTCTTTTTGTTTTCTTACACTATATGGTTAATAAACTTACTATAAAAATCCAAAAGAACCCCAAGTTGTTCATTATTAATATATATATCCTTATATAAGTCATTTTGCTGAACCTTAAATTTTTAGGAATAAAATAACAATTAATAATATAATATTTGTTTTAAAAACTATTTTATGTCATTTTTGACACTATTTGGTAATTGATTTTTTTGAAACTCATAACATCATGATTAGTAAGAAAATATTTAATTTAATCCATAATAACATGTCATATTAACCTAAAAATTTAGTTTAATTTGTAAAAAGTCTCAAATTAGATTTATTTGGGTATTTATAAAATCAATTATGTTAATATTTCATTAATAAGGTAATTATTGCATAATCATTGTGTCACAAATAAATTATATTATTTAATGTCTAAAAATTATAAATAAAATATAATTAGGTAGGAAATCTTTTTATCTTCCTAATTAATATTTATAGTCGAATTTATCTTATGTAAACCCATATATTAAAAAAAATTAGTTATTATACTTTGATTTTAACTATTTTAACTCTTTTTTAAATAAAATAATAATAAATGTCCTAATCTAATCCAAGTGGACCTAAATGATAATATTATATTCCTAAGGTTTTTTTTGGTCGAATTATACTTATCCAATAGAATTGAGACATGTGTTAGGGTAATAATAATATCATTTTTACCCTTAATTACCCTATTTACTTTTAACTGTGGTAAATAAAAGTAAAAAGTTACTATTCACCAAAAATTATTTTTATCTTATTGAACCACATTTTACTCCTTGATATTAACCATGTCTCTCGGATTTTCAAAATTTCACTCACAAAAGCAGTAAAATTATGTTTTTTGTAAATTTTCAAATTCTCCTAGGAGGTGGGTAAAAGACGGTGAAAAGTTCAATAAAATTTTTATATATCTAAAATTATTATAAAATGACTCCAATGAATTATATTTAAATTATATAGGTATTATATATCAATTTTTACCTAAAATAAATTTAAATAAAATAAATAATTATTTAAATAAAAAGTCGGTTTTTAAATAGTAACCCAGTGTTTTCACTATTCATCAAAAATTGAAAATTTTCAGAAAAATACCAAAAATTCACCCTAGGCTAATTTCGATGTTCCGAATCCAAAAATGAAGTCCATTTTTAAAGATAAAATTTATAAAATTTCAAAATTTGGGTATTACTATTCATAACGACTAGTTCATAATAATATTATAATAATATCTTGTTTAGTGAAACTCGGTATTGTGTACTACACACGCTATCGAGGAAGGTCTTGATTGCATGTAATCCAAGCCAAGTCAGGGCTGCGTGTAGTGAAACCTCTATTTGGTGTTGCGTATAACATAATCAAAACTTATTTCATTTATACATTAAAAAAATCTATACTTAATGTTGTGTAGAATAATTTCCACAAAACGAACTTGAATTTGTGTGTAACACAAGCCAAGAATAGTGTTGCGTATACTGCAAGCTAATACGGTGTTGCGTATAGTACAAGCTAATCTTAGTTTAGCGTACAACAAAAGACATCAAATAAATTAAAAAGAATAATTCTCATAAAATCTCGGGTTGTTACATTCTACCCCCTTAAAATGAATTTCGCCCTCGAAATTCGTCAGGGTTATAAATGGTTTTCTACTTGAAATTTTATTTAATTGAAACCCACATCATAAAATGGAATACCAAAACTTAACTTTAAAAACTAAAGTATGAAATGGAATAGTTACCCAAATTAACTAATCACTAGGTTTTCACATAGGAGAGCATAGGTGAAAATATGGATATGGAATAGAAATCTAACCATCAAGTTTTGATGGAGAGTGGTAGAGAACATGGATATGAAAAAGCCATAAATTTGTGATGATCTAAGGTAACATCTGATTCATTGTATATGAGAGAACTAGGACAACATTTTTGTTTTTCAATATCATTTACCTAAAGTTGGAAATTTTGAATTAGAAGAAATACTTACTTGATTTTGGTACAATCTCACTGTTGTTTGTGCCTTGTACAATTTCCACTTCATCTCTTAAAAAAATGAAGTTGAATTTGCCTTCTGTGAAGTGTTAGCAGATCATGCGATAGAATGATAGGTCATTCCATCTATCTCAAACATAAAGTTATATACATAAGTCCATCTATGGTGAGGTTAATTGTATATGATTCCAAAAATGAACTTATACTTCATCTATCATACCACTTAATAAAATAAAACTAAATTCTACTAACCAGGGACTTCATGTAGTCTAGTGGTAGGCGATAAAGTCCTGTCGCACTTCGGTTGTGGGTTTGATTCCCTCATCCTTGCCCGACGAGACGGGTTATCGCCTGTTCTGTAGGTTGTTCTTTTTCTAAAACTATACTATCATAACATTTCAGAAATAAAAAGTTATATCCTTAACCAATACTATATGATGTCCATTCCAACCTTTAGGCTTATCAAAAATACTTCTGTCTGATTACTAGAAATTTCATCTACCGAGCATGTGAATTCCTTCATTTTTCCCCCATATATCATAAGATATATCTTGTTGGTCACATTCCAAACATGTGAATACATTAATCATGTATTCTTTTGAAACATAAATTACCATGGAACCTTAGTGAAAACATGAGTGCTGTCAAAAGTTAACTCTTTCCACATACCAAAATCCCAAAAATTCTATATACTCAAACCATGATATCACTTAGTCCTTATATCAATCATGAGCTCATGAATACTATCAAACAATTTATTTTCTCCGTATCCCTTCATTATGTGCATATCATCTGCTTTCCAAAATATTTGAATTACTTTTCATGGTTACTGGTACCATATTCTTATAGAAAACCACAATTGACCAATACACAGGGATTTCAATATACTATAAAAGTACCTCAACAACATTATTATTGAATTACAATACATAATCCCTTCAATCAATC
Organism: Viscum album; assembly: GCA_963277665.1. NCBI lineage: Eukaryota > Viridiplantae > Streptophyta > Magnoliopsida > Santalales > Viscaceae > Viscum > Viscum album. Next base: position 1,420,224,564 of record OY728161.1, read on the forward strand.
ATCTTCAATGATTGTCATGGAATCGGTCCTTCCTTTATTTAGAAGTAACTTCTTAGGTCGGGGCATTGAGTTGGGTAATGCCCATGTTCTCCACAGATTAGACATTGGACTCCATAACAGTCTGTCACTCTATGACCGTTTTCTCCACATAGATAACATCTTCCCCTCCATTTGAGGTATTCCTCAAGGTTCTTCTTCCCTTCTTTATAAATCTCAATCTTCTGTTCTCTATGCTCCTCACCATGTGAACATGCATAAAATTCCATCTTCCTCTTATTTGATGACTTAGGAATACAACTAAAGTTCACCTTGTTAATCATATATTGAGATGACTGATTCGGCATAATCACAATATCTTTATCTCCAGTCGTTACATAATTTTTTTTATCATAGTCACCAATTTATCCATTGGAATCAATGATAACTAAATTCCTTCTTGTTCCCTCCATTGACTAAGACCAGAAACCATAGTGTAAGAAACAGTTAAAATAACGAGGAACCACATAATCATAAAAATTCACTTATGGGATGTCTAACTTATCAAAAATTCTTTAATCCATGACACCTTAGGTTCACCCTAGGTTATTCATGATTGTCAACATAATTCCAGGACTCTAACCTATATGTATACTTAACCTCAGGTACATCCCTAGACATACCTTAGAAATATCTCTAGGTATTTCACTAAAGTTTCCGCATCCTAGTTTCCAAAGGTTAACTAAACCTTCACTCTGATACCAACTATAGATACTGAAAGCTTGACGTACATGAAAATTACATTACTTTTGCATAATACTTAATACATGACAAAAACAGATGCCCAAAGATCGTATTAGTTTAGTGTCTTTGGAAACTCGAAATGTAATCTTCTAATCATGGTGAAAGATCTTCAACATCTCTCATAAAGATCTTCCCCTTTTGGTTTTCTTACCTAAAACCTTTCTTTATATCCTAGGGAAAAGAAAACATAAAAAGTGTGAGCTTAAATGCTAAGTAAAGGTAAACATAGAGAACATAAAATAATCCATAAACATCTAAATGAAAAAACTTGAACATAAAATCTAAACATCAAAATCTTGAGCAAAGACATAAATCTTGGAAGTATGTAAGGCATATATCATAAAGGAACATAAATCATGATAAAATATCATGGGAATAAAACATGTGATTGTGGAAACCATTAATCACATGATATGATCTCTATAGTATCCAAGGCATTGCTTTGAAGACCATCTTAGTGGACAAAGTCCCTTTCTGAATCGAGTTCACTCCTCGTTCCAGTCCTGTATTACTGAACCGGATTAACTTACCGTTCCAGCCATATCTATCTCATGAGATATAAATCTTTACCCAATGTATTGGAGGGAGATATATGTCCCACCCATCTCATAATGAAATCATTCTTTCATGTGCCACAAAATCATAAATCATACATCATAGCATAACCCATGTAATATAATGGGATTCTTAAACATCATACCATCATAACATAATCCATATAAAAAAATGGATATCATTTCATCATAAGAATAATCAAACCATGTAAATAACAGAGACATTATACTTGAAACATAAACATATTAAATAATGTCATTTTAGATGGAAAATAGTTTTGACAAAACACTTGAAATGAATTCTTGAGGAAAATATCCTTTCTTCTTCAAAATCATTTTCTTTTCACAAAATTCCATGCAATTTTAAAAGAAAAGGGTTTTTTTGAAAATAATCATTCAATATTGTAGAGGAATCTTCATGAAAATTAGGTGTTATGAAACCGTAAAAATCCATTCACGCCGTATAAGTTAAAAATAACATTCTCCTTGTACTTTTTTCGGAAAAGTCAAAAAGTTCCTCGTGTGGTAAAAAAAGTAAGATTACTTTAATAACATGTGGTAAAATTAAAAAATGGGTAAAAATTACATTAAAAATACATGAAAAAAAAATTATAAAACAGGGACATGGATGATAACAAAAACCCCAATAAATGCTTATGAATAAATAATCTCGGATAAGAGCGAGATTGGAATAGTTATCCCTTACCTTACGTCTGATATGCTTTGTATGTATCCAAAACTCCTATATAATGATTTAAATAATGTAATTGACTTATTAAAGAATCATATTCATTGTTATGATATCATATATGGTTCACTTATGACTTTATATTACCTGTTCTTTTGTAAATTCCATGTTAAAGCAATGTTTTGGGTAAAATCGTTTCATTTATCGTATGTGTTTCGACTTGTTGTTCTTGATATTATTACTTATATCCTGATTTACCTAATTACAGAATGTAAAACTTTATTTATATATATAATATATATTCATCATATACATATATATATGATAGATCGATAAATGGAATGAAATACACCGTTCATGGAGACGGTAGGCCGTACGTACGCATGAATGTTGTTTTCATTTCCTTATTGAATTGAATGGAATTAAGTAGATGACATAAATATATATATATACATAAATATAGTATCATTGTTATGTCATATATTTCATTATTATTCATTATATATACTTTATAATCATTCATGAATGGTTAACATGGGGAATGAATCTCATCGCGTCGTGGAGACGGTAGTCTGTACGTACGCACGAGCGATGATATCATTCAAATGATCGTGAAATTGTATTAAAGTATATGTATAATATTTCAGAATCAATATCACTTTAAAATAATCATATATAGTTATTTATTTACACCATTATACCCATCCAAGTAAGGTGGTGGTCGAAAACAGATTACACCACGGTGTGGAGACGGTATTCCGTACGTACGCACGCGCGGTGATTTCATTTTCTGTAGGATGGATAGAAGGTGAAATAATTTTGTTTCATATTTATAATAACATATCAATATATAATTAATACTTATGTTATTACTTTATAATGAGACAACTAAATAATAATAATTAGAAGAAGAAAGAAACTTGAGTGAATCGGAAGAAGAGATTACCTCTTCTTCGACACACCTTTTTAAGCTTCCTCTTAAGGAAGTAGAGTTGGTATTTTTAGAATACCAGAACCTCCAGAATGTTTCTAGGGAATTTGAGAAGACAAATGGGCAGGGGTTGGCAGAGCTTCAAGGCTCAAAAGTTTGTGAAGAGAAGAGGGAAGGGGTGCCCTTTTATAAGGGAGGAGAGGGGAACCTTTGGAAAAACTTAAAATATTATTTTATAATAAAGTCATATTCGGTTTTTAATAGCTCTAAATTGATTTATTTAGAAGATAAGGTGGGTATGGGTATAAATACTCTCAACCAATAGGTTTTAGACAAGTTTAGGTTACTATTTTATTCTTATCATTTAGATCTAACTCTAAGTTAAATAATTTAACTTTTATCGTGTCTTTTTGTTTTCTTACACTATATGGTTAATAAACTTACTATAACAAGCCAAAAGAACCCCAAGTGGTTCATTATTAATATATATATCCTTATCTAAGTCATTTTTTAGAACCTTAGATTTTTAGTAATAAAATAACAATTAATAATATAATATTTGTTTTAAAAACTATTTTATGTCAATTTTGACACTATTTGGTAATTTATTTTTGTGAAAATCATAACATCATGATTAGTTCGAATAAATTTAATTAAATCAATAATAACATGTCATATTAACCTAAAAAATTAGTGTAATTTGTAAAAAGTCTCAAATTACATTTATTTGAGTATTTATAAAATCAATTGTGCTAATATTTCATTAATAAGGTAATCACTGCATCATCATTGTGTCATAAACAAATTAAATTATTTAATGTCTAAAAATTATAAATAAAATACCATTAGGTAGGAAATATTTTTATCTTTCTAATGAATATTTATAGTCTAATTTATCTTTTGTATAACCCTATATTAAAAATGTTGTTATTATTATACTTTGATTTTAACTATTTTAACTCTTTTTTAAATAAAATAATAATAAATGTCCTAATCTAATCCAAGTGGACCTAAATGATAATATTAAATTCCTAAGGTTGTTTTTGGTCGAATTATACTTATCCAATAGAATTATAACATGTGTTAGGTTAATAATAATATCATTTTTACCCTTAATTACCCTATTTACTTTTAACCGTGGTAAATAAAAGTAAAAAGTTACTATTCACCAAAAATTATTTTTATCTTATTGAACCAAATTTTACTCCTTGATATTAACCGTTTCTCTCTGATTTTTGAAATTCTACTCACAGAAGTGGTAAAATTAAGTTTTTTGTAAATTTTTAAATTCTCCTAGGAGGTGGGTAAAAGACGGTGAAAAGTTCAATAAAATTTTTATATATCTAAAATTATTATAAAATGAGTCCAATGAATTATATTGAACTTATATAGGTATTATGTATCAATTTTTACCTAAAATAAATTTAAATAAAATAAATAATTATTTAAATAAAAAGTCAGTTTTTAAATAGTAACCCAGTGTTTTCACTATTCATCAAAAATTGAAAGTTTTCAGAAAAATACCAAAAATTCACCCTAGGATAATTTCGATATTCCGAATCCAAAAATGAAGTCCATTTTGAAAGATAAAATTTATAAAATTTCAAAAAGTGGGTATTACTATTCATAACGACTAGTTCATAATAATATTATAATAATATCTTGTTTAGTGAAACTCGGTATTACGTACTACACACGTTATCGGGGAAGGTCTTGATTGCGTGTAATGCAAGCCAAGTCAAGGCTGCGTGTTGTGAAAGCTCAGTTTGGTGTTGTGTATAACATAATCAAAACTTATTTCATTTATACATTAAACAAAATCTATACTTAATGTTGCGTAAAATAATTTCCACAAAACGAACTTGAACTTGTGTGTAACACAAACCAAGAATAGTGTTGCGTATACTGCAAGCTAATACGGTGTTGCGTATAGTACAAGCTAATCTTGGTGTAGCGTACAACAAAATGCATCAATTAAATTAAAAAGAATAATTCTCATAAAATATGGGGTTGTTACAATCATGATCATTTGGATAGAGGAGGTGAGGATAGGATAGCAAAATAAGATAAATTGAAATGAAACCAAATGAAAAAAGAAGGGTGCTTTACCTCTTGAAATAACCTCCTTGAGAATCTCCTTAAGGGAAGGGGTTTTGGTCCTTTGGAAAGACCAGAAGCTTCTTGGACGTGGGTAGAGACTAGGGAAGGGTAATTGGGAAGAACATTGAGGAGATTCAAGGCTTAGAGGAGTGAAGAGAAGAGGGAGTGGTGAGGGGTTTTTATAGTGGAGGAGAGGAGTAAATTTTGAATATTTAATTCATTAATTTATTATTTCCCTCAAAAAACCAATAGTGTTGTTTCATGTGACCCCTAATAGTAATAAGTGCATGTGAGTTTGAACCAAGTGGAATTACATCAATTATGATGTCATAAATAGTGTATTTAACTGATAATTTGTATATACGGTATTTTATTGTATTTCACTATTCATCAAAAATTCAAGAATTTCAGAAAAGCCCCAAAAATTCACCCCTACCATTTTTCGACGTGTAGAATTCAAAAGTGAACTCCATTTTTTTAAAAAAAATATAAATATTATTAATTTAATTTTTAAATAAATTCATAATTAATTCGAAAAATAACAATCTTAGAGGTATAATTAGTTTTATGTGACATTGAAAAATTAATTAAGATCCAATTATCTTATTACCTTATGAAAATAAAATAATATCATTATTTACTATTCATAAGGGTCATATTACTATTCATATTACTATTCATAAGGGTATGTTACTATTCACCAAAAATCAAGTTTGTTCTATCAAACTCCTGATGTCTTACTGAACACAACTCTAGATGACCATTTTTTGAAATTCAAAACATAGAAGAGGCAAAGTTGTGTTTAATGGATAGATTATAAAATTGAATTCTATATTTATTTTCAAAACCTTTGGGTGTTACATTCTCTCCTCCTTACAAAATTTTCATCCTCGAAATTCACAAGATATTACCAAAAAAGATTCGGGTATGTATTTAACATAAGCTCCTCAGGCTCCCATGTTGCTTCCTCCATCTTATGGTTCCTCCATAAAATCTTTACCAGATGAGTCATCCGATTTCTCAATACTTGTTCTCTAGTATCAAGAATCTTGATAGGCTCCTCACAATAAGATAGATTGGGCTCAAGTTCTACTTCTTCATAAGTGAGTACATGTGTTGGGTTGGGCATGTACTTTCTTAACATTGACATGTGGAACACATTGTGAACCTTGGAGAGACTTAGCGGCATTGCCAAACGGTAAGATATAGATCCAATTCGGTCCAGAATTTCAAAAGGTCTGATGTACCTGGGACTTAATTTTCCCTTCTTACCGAATCGTATAATACCCTTCCATGGATATACCTTTAAGAAAACGTGATCATCTTCTTGAAATTCCAAATCCTTCCTTCGGTTATCAGAATAGCTCTTTTGCCTACTTTGAGCTATTTCGATATGATTCTGGATAATCTTCACCTTTTCCATTGTTTCTTCAACAAGTTCTGGGCCCACGAGCTTTCTTTCACTAACAGTATCCCGACAAGTTGGTGTACGACATCTCCTCCCATATAATACTTCATAAGGTTCCATATGAATACTTGAATGGAAGCTATTATTGTAGAAAAATTATATGAGAGGTAAATACTGATCCCACATGCCTTGAAAATCAAGTGAACAAGACCTCAACATGTCTTCCAATGTTTGAATAGTCTGTTCTGATTGTCTATCAGTTTGTGGGTGGTAGGCAGTGCTCAAACGAAAAACAGTATCTAGGGCCTTCTCAAGACTATTCCAGAATCGTGATGTAAAATTGGGATCATGATCAAAAATAATTGATGAGGGTACACTATGAAGTCTTACAACTTCATTAATATATATTCTTTTAAAATGTTCAAGTGGTAAATCTTCCCTTATATCAAGAAAATGTGAATATTTTGTAAGACGGTCAATAATGACCCATATCGTATCATTCTTTCTTGGTGTCTTTGGAAGCCCCATGAAAAATTCCATAGTAATATCATCCCATTTCCACATAGGTATAGGAAGGGGTGGCATGACTCCACCAGGATGTTGTCTTCTTGCCTTCACCTGTTGACAAACCAAACATCTCGACACGTAATCAGAAATATCCCTCTTCATGTTTTCCCACCAAAAATGTTCCTTTAGATCTCAAAACATCTTTGTGCTACCAGGGTGTATAGAAAAATTAGATCTATGAGCATCATCCAATAGTTCCCTCTTTAGATCAGGAATAGCGGGAACACAAATCCTTTTTCAGAATTTCAAAATGCCACCTTCATATACAAATTCAGTCAACCTCCCATCATTTATAGCTTTAATTTTCTTTTGAAACTCCTCATAATCATCCTGATAACATTTTATGTTTTCTAGTAAATAAGGTTTGGAAACAATTTGAAAAAGTAGTGACGTGTTACCTTCCATGATAATTCCCATATCCATCTTTACTAGATCCATGAACAGAGGATCCCTTTCAACTCTCATCTTGTTCAAATTTTTGTGGTCCTTTCTACTCAAAGCGTTTTCCACCTTATTTGCCTTTCTGGGGTGGTAGTGTATTGTGAAATCATAGTCTTTGAGTAGCTCAATCCATGTTCTTTGTCTCTTGTTGAGTTATTTATGTGAGAATATATATTTCAAACTCTTATGATCTATATATCTCACATTTCACGCCATAGAGGTAATGTCTCCAAATCTTCAATGCAAATATTACCGCTGCTAACTCAAGATCATGAGTTGGATAGTTTTGTTCATGAATATTTTGCTGGCTAGATGCATAGTCAATCACTTGATCATTCTACATAAGGAAACAACCAATTCCTTTCTTTGATGCGTCACTATAGATAATAAACCCATCATTCCTCAATTATAGGGTTAGGATCGGGGAATTCATTAACCTCCTATTCAATTCATCAAAACACTCTTCACATTCCTTGGTCCATACGAACTTAACCCCTTTTCGTGTGAGCTTGGTCATTAGGTTGGATAAACTGGCGAAGTTCTGAACGAAACACCGATAATAACCTGTTAAACCAATAAAACTATGTACCTCAGTTACGTTCATTGGATTCGGTCATTCTTGCACAGCCTTTGTCTTTGCAGGATCTATAGATATTCCATCCTTATAGACAATGTGGCCCAGAAAGGAAACTTATTGGAGCCAGAACTAACACTTGATGAACTTCCCATATAATTCATTTCTTCTTAGAGTCTTCAGAATGGTGCGCAAATGATTTTCATGATCTTCATAGCTCTTAGAGTAAACCAGGATATCATAGATAAACACCACTACAAAGTCATAAATATATTTCTTGAATAATTTGTTCATGAGATCCATGAAAACATATGGTGCATTTGTTAGTCCAAAAGGAATTATTGTAAACTCATAATGCCCATACCTGGTTTGAAATGATGTTTTTAGAATGCCTTCCTTTCTCACAAGCAACTGATGATATCCAGATCAAAGATCAATCTTCAAAAAATATTTGGCTCCATGAAGTTGATCAAATAAATCATCAATTCATGGTAGAGGATACTTATTATTTATTGTAATAGCATTTATTTCCCTATAATCAATGCACAACCTCATTGACCCATATTTTTTCATAACGAAAAGAATAGGGGCACCCCATGGAGAAACACTAGGGCGAATAAATCCGTTATCACTCAATTCCTCTAGTTGTTTCTTTAGCTCCACTAACTCTACAGTGGAAATTCTATAAGGGGTCTTTGATATAGCCCTTGAACCAGGAATTAAGTCAATGGAAAACTCAATTTCCCGCTCTGGAGGATGTCCAAGTAAATCCTCTGGAAATACATCAATATATTCTTGAAAAATAGGTACATATTCTATTTTAACATTATTTTCCTTGCCCATGGTTATTTCATTATCTTCCTCCCAGATAATTGAATTTAGTTGAGATAAAGGGGGTGGATCTAGATAAGAATCAGGTGGTGACGTTTCTTCTCTAAAGATAAGGTACTTTTTATTATCATAAAAAATTGTAACCTCCTTATTCTTACAATAAATTTTTTCATCATGGTCCGAAATACAATCCATACTGAGTATTATATCAAATTCAATCATGGGTATGACAATGAGATCAGCAGATAAAGAATATTTATATTCCCTAATGGGAACTGATTCACAAAACTTTATTGGAATGGTACTTCCCTTAGAAGTTTTGACTGACAACTCCCTTGTTAAATCAAATTGGAAATATCTAATTTTCTTAGAAAACTGGGAAGATATGAAACAATTCGACGATCCAGAATCAAATAAATCATTGGCTAAGTTTGATGAAATGATCAAAGTACCTGCCACCACATCATTCGGAACTTCAACCTCTGCAGTTGTGATTGCCTAAGCTTGTCCCTGGTCCCTTGGTCTTTTCTATTGAATATTTCCTTGATGCTTTGGACAATCATTAGAATAGTGTCCCATCTCCCGAAAATTATAGTATTGAACATTATTGGATTTCTTCTTACCTTTGCAATCACCAGCAAGATGGCCTTTCTGACCACATTTGTAGCATACATTTTTTCCTTTTAAGCACACACTAGGGTGTTTCCTTCCACAATTGTCACATGGTGGAAATTCAACTCTGCCCTTCTTCCCTGTTTCCTTGTTTCCTTTCCCAGAGTTTTCAATAGCCCTCTTCTTTTCTTACTTTCCCTTAAAGTCATAAGACTTAGAGAATTATTTTTCTGTCCTGATAGTGCATGAAACTATATCCTCATATGATGAAAAACTTTGGGAGACCATTTCCCATCGAAAGAATGGATTTAGGCCATAAAAGAATCAATCAATTTTTCTCCCAGGGTTTTGTATGTAGTCCATAGCATGTCTTGATAACATTGTGAAGTTATCTTCATACTTTGTAACATTCTCATATTCCCTCTTCCTCAGATTCAATAATTGCCTCTCCATATCCACTCTTTGTTCACGAGGAAAGTATTTCTCCAGGACGATTTTTTTAAAGTACCTCCATTCCATCTCCTATATTTCTTCCTCCTCCTTTGTGTTTTGGATTAAGGACCACCACTAATCTGCATCTCCCGATAGATGATAGTCTTCCATGACAACCTTCTCTCTTTCATTACATCCCAAGGTGAGAAATATCTTCTCAAGGGAACATATCCACTGCTCTGTTACAAAAGGGTTTGTATTCCCATTGAATGATGGAGGTTGTTTTCGCATAAAGCGATATAACATAGATCCTCCACGTGGTGGATCTGGATGCTTCATACGGGTAAGGTTATTATTCATAACCTGAGTAAGTTGTCCCAGTATAGTTATAAGTTTCTCAGCACCTGTCACAACACCAGATCCAACATCATTATCTTGCATTAAAGGGAAATCCCTACGCGCGTTCATGCGGTTTCCATTCCTTCCACTAGGTGTCATTTCTAAATAACATCATACACTAGATTAGGGTATGTATCAAAATTTATAATCTCAATATAGAAAAATACTAAGCATAAATTAAAATTCTACGCATAGCTAATCTCTTAATCATAAACATGGTATCTTTGAGGAAAATTTTACATTTAAATCCTTAATAATAGCTTGTAAAGAAAACATGAATTATCCTAAGAATATCCCCCAAGAGTGTCGTAACCAAGAGTGCAGCAATGCCTATTTTTGTATACCAGGATACCTTGGGTCAAGCCCGAAACTCCTTATCAGCGCTATCACTCCTAGGTATATTTTTGCTAGAGCCACCTCTACCTGCTCATATCTAGACAGGGATATATTTCTTGAAAAATCCACATAATCTATTACTTACCAAAATTCCAGGAAGATCTTGTATGTTTATCCACAAAGACTATCTTAGGGACTCTTCCCTAATCTAAGTTTGATAAATCTAGTTTCCAAGTTTTCTACTAAACCTCCTCTGATACCAACTATAAGGACTCGACCCCAGTTTCTCGGAGCCAGTCCCTTATTTGATTACATTGACATACAAACAAGGAATAAGCATCCCGAAGGACCAAGTAGTTTAGTATTATTGGAAACAAGATATATAAATAAATTCAACTTTACATCAAGAATGGAAAAACAACACTAATTTATTCCATTAGAAACATCCATGCCTCTAAGATTATGCTTGCAAGACATTCATAATTTACTTATTCATATCCTGGAAAAAATGAAACATAAGAAAGGGGTGAGCTCAAACGCTCATTAAGTGTAAGCAATACAGTGGAAGATAGCAAAAAGATAAGATATGGTGCATAATTGAAAACACATGCCTTTAACAATAAACTTGAACACATTATGGTAGGAATATGAGCTGAGTAAATAATGCCATAATAAAACATAATCATGGTTATTCTACTAGTCGAATAACCACATGAACTTTCAATTACTAGCTTCATAATGAGGGAAGTGTATATGCCAGACATTCTGAAACTTTTTTTCAAGGTCTTAGCCAAGACGTCTAATGATTAAGGCCTCGTCCAAAATCCATATAACACATTGGGAAAAGCCTTGGCCAATTCCATGTCTATTTGTCTCATGAGACCTACCGATGCATCAGGGGGATATAGTGGGCCCCACCGGTCACATAAAAAGTCCAATGCATTCCTTGTATGAGTGGGGATAAAAATAAACAACATATACATTCATATTGAAACTATCATATGAAATGTAACTAACTTTCCCCAATTATTGAACATAAACACTAACCATTCAGAATAATATGGTGAATGGTTTTAGGATAGATCATCCACAATAAAGTTAGTCATAAGCCATTAAATAAAATATGGTATATGACATCAAAAATGATTAACCCCAATAATACATAAGAATCGACAAGATTTTTGAATCAAACGAAAATAATCTTCTAAAATCATTAAGCAATTCTTGAGATAAATACTCTTCTATTTTGAAAAGAAGAGTTCTTTTGGAAAAATATTTGTATAAAACCAGAAGTGAAGTAAGATAGTATTTCATGATAAAATGAGTGTTTTTAGAAGGATAATGGTTTCCAAAAATAGATTATATATTTCCCTTGAAAATAGATATGAATTTGAGAAATTTCCTTGTATCGGGCTCATATTTTTGGAAATAGTTTGAAGAGCTTCTTTTAAAACATGTAACTATCCAGAAAATAGGGAAGGATTCTGGTTGGTGTAAATATATATAATACTCACACATAATTTATAATTAGTACATAACAATACATAATAATTTAATAAAGGAAATTAGACAATAAAAGTAACCCGAATGAAAATGGAAGTTCGGGTGGAAAACCCTTACCTTAACTTCAAACGTGTTCCGATATTGAACTTAAGATCCTGGAATATGAAATTTTACTTATTAATAACTTATTTCAGAACCTATTAGGCATGTATTTATTTTATCATAATTCTTTTTAGTTCATTTATACCCTTATTGCTAAGTTATTATATTGAATTTTGTTGTTTCGGGGTGTTCGTTTTCTTTATTTTCATAATCTGTTCACTTGTTTTTAAGTAATGGAGTTCATGTGGAATGGTTATAAATCTTCAGTATTGAAATTATATATTATTTATGAACATAAATAATTTATAATGGTCATTTCAATCATTTTTTTACATGTAATGAGGATGAATCATTAGATGACAACCACTTCGATTATTCGGCGGTATTTTGATTATTATGAACTAGTTTTGTCATATAACTTAATAATGTGTACATATTATGGTTAATGAATATTAATTAGGTTATAATACATAAATTATAGTCTGGTTCAACCATAAATATGGTTTCATGACCAGTGATGAAGAAGAAATTGAAGAACGAAACTTTGTCTTCCATGAAGGCTATAAATTGGAACCTCATGGACGTTGATTTCATTTATAAAAATAAAAGGGATGGAGTAAGAATATTTAAGATGGTTCTTCCATTAACATGATATAATTATATTATTTAGATGATAATGGATTTATCATGATCATTTGTATATAGGAGTTGAGGATAGGATAGCAAAAGAAGATAAATTGAAATGAAACCAAATGAAAAAAGAAGGGTGCTTTACCTCTTGAAATAACCTCCTTGAGAATCTTCTTAAGGGAAGGGGTTTTGGTCTTCTGGAAAGACCAGAAGCTTCTTGGACGTGGGGAGATACTAGGGAAGGTTAATTGGGAAGAACATTTATGAGCTTCAAGACTTATAGGAGTGAAGAGAAGAGGGAGTGGTGAGGGGTTTTTTTAGTGGAGGAGAGGAGTAAATTTTGAATATTTAATTCATTAATTTATTATTTCCCTCAAGAAAACCAATAGTGTTGTTTCATGTGACCCCTAATAGTAATAAGTGCATGTTAGTTAGAACCAAGTGTCCTTACATCACTTATGATGTCGTAAATATTTTATTTAACTGATAATTTTTATATATGGTATTTTATCGTATTTCACTATTCATAAAAAATTCATGAATTTCAAAAAAGTCCCAAAAATTCACCCCAACCATTTTTTGAGGTGTATAATTCAAAAGTGAAATCCATTTTTTAAAAATAATTTTCTAAATATTATTAATTTAATTTTTAAATAAATTCATAATTAATTCGTAAAATAACAATCTTATCGGTATAATTAGTTTTATGTGACATTGAAAAATTAATTAATATCCCTTTATCTTATTAACTTAAGAATATAAAATTATATCATTATATACTATTCATAAGGGTAATATTACTATTCATAATGGTATCTTACTATTCACTAAAAATCAAGTTTGTTCTATCAGACTCCAAATGACTTACTGAACACAACTCTAGATGACTATTTTTCGAAATTCAAAACATAGAAGAGGCAAAGTTGTTTTTAATGGATAGATTATAAAATTGCATTATATATTTATTTTCAAAACCTTAGGGTGTTACATTATATTACTCATTTATTTTTAAAGATCTCATGAGATTTTTATATTTTAAACATACCACTGTAATAAAAACGTTCCTTAATTTATCCTTCATTATGGCATGCCTTGCATGAGAATTTTCTCCTTCCCAAAATTTATATTAGCATGTGAATATGGTAATATATTGCATCCTCCATGGAATATCAGACTCTCAATCCACATGATCCTTCCCAAATGGCATGTAAATTTCATTGTGGATGTGACAATGATTGTTTCCAATAGCTTCACATGTTGTATCTTTCCTTCTCAAATGTATGTGGCGCCATTCTATCCTCCATGATGAAACTTTAGGTTTTTCATATCTAGAATTCACCTATGATCCATAGGAGCATACTCTAAATTTCAACACTCCTTGTTTCATATAATGTTAATCAGACTTGTTTAAGGGTTATTATGTTTTGTGTAAAGGTCATGTGATTTTCATAAAGTTCATTTTGTTTACCCTTATGAAAAGCTTCACCATTTAAAGGTAATGTTAGAACAGTTCACACCTCACTATGATGTAGCACCATTTATTTTTTATTAAGGTATCCATTTCACAATTTTAATATCCCTAGGAAAATTTACTTGACCCCTCCACAACATGGATCTCAGTGTTTTAACATTTATCAAGCTCAGATCACACCTAAACAACACTGTAGTAACATTTCCTCAACCTTTTCACTAGTAATTTTCATTCATGTTTGGAGGAATCTCAACCACAAAATCTTCCATGCCAAAGTCATCAGAATTTATAATTTTGAACTCTTATGTGAAATATTCCCTTGCATGGAATTTTAATGATCATGTAAGTGGCCATTTCCCTCCTTCACATAGATCTTCAATGTTTTCACCCTTCTTAATAAAAGTCATATCCATTATCAAAGTGATATTTGATGAGCTTCACATGATTTTTAGCAGGTGTGGCATATTTTTTTTATCATCACAATAGTATCACCTAAGCTCTGCCTCATCTTCCATGGGGTTTTTGAGCTTCTCTGTGCTTTATAGGGCCTTATTTAAGATTTCTTGGGTACATCCATGGAGGTTCATGTAATGAGATTATAATAGGTTTTAGAACTCATATATGCAGGTTCATAAATCTATTGAGCTCTTTATAGAGGGTTAATGGATGGTTTTGAGCTTCCTTGTATACTTATGGAGTATTGCAATTAGAATAGAGGTGTGATGATTCAAATTTGAGTTATTTTTCAGCCCACCAGATGATATTTTCCTATGTTGATATGCACAGGTCCTTCTGCCTAGCACAGACCCACACCAGGCTTTCCTCTATTCATATTAATATATTTTATAGCTCCAACACATTCTATGTACACTATTAGGTCAGGTCTGACCTCCTCCTCCATCCTTTCCCATTCTAGGTGCCTTAGCAATAGTTAGTTGGGTGCCTCTTTGTGGTTGACATTGATCTCCTAGGGTTCTTAGCTTGGGTTGAGCCCAATTTTTTTACTAAATGCTTTAAAAATACTCTTCCTAAAAAATAAAAAAAACACTAAAATTAATGAATATTCATATGTATAAATCTATTAATATCAAATATTAATAAAAACACATAGAAATATACTTTTATTCTATTTTCAAAATTCACTTTAAATAATTATTTTACTAAAAATTTGTGAAAATTAACCTTAAATTAACAATTTGGTGGGATTTAAAACATTAAAATTAAAATTAAAAAATATGAAAATAGTGGCTCTATCAATTCCCCCACACCTAAACATTTCACTTCTAGGAAATATAATGAATTTTACTAACAAATAGAATCATCCTTCCTAGGTACAAACACACAAACCATAAAAAAAATAAACAAATATTCATTCATAATTGAAAATATTATGCCTCCTAGATAGGTTTTATCCACTGTCCCACTTCAATTCAAGAAAAAGTTCAAGTTTTGGGATTTTAAACATAATAAAATTTACTCGAATTAATATTTTAACAAGTTCCACTATAAAAAATTACTCTTTTTTAAGTTCCTCATACCAAAGATCTATTTCCCTCTTCCTTGATACAACTCAAATGACATTCCTATAAGTCAATTTCTCCCTTATTCATCTAGTGTTCAATATTCCTCTCACCCAAATCCATTCTTTTTTGATAATTTGGTAATTACATTTTGTTTTTAAATTTTTTTAAATTTTTTTAATGTTGAAATGTATCAAAACTTTATGTGAGATCCCAACTTCCAATTTTACTCTAGTTTCAAAGGACTTACATGAATTTCTTTTTAGTTGGATCCTTGAGATGTTCTTTTTCTCAATGGGAAAGTTACTCAAGAAAAATTTAAAAATTACAATTTCCTCAAGTTGTAATTTTTATTCAACTTAATTTTTATCTATTTTAAAACCTTTTCATAGTCATGAAACATAAATTTCCATTAAATCAATGAAAAATTCACTCAAAAATCATATAAATTTAACTTTATCAAAATTATTTAAATCCTCACATATATATTGAAGTTTTTCACTGGATATGATAGTATTTAAGGCTCAAATTCCTGACCTAAAAACAATCTTAAAATAAATAAATAAAATAAAAAATAAAAATAAATGCAAGTCCTAAATAGATTGTAACTACTCCCCCACACTTAAACTGTTGCTACCCCATTTTGATTAAAAAAATTATTATCCTGATGAAAGCCAATAATTTCCCAAAATTTAACTATTTTTCATTGATAATAAACCTCATGAGTGATGTAAATCTTGGGAATTCATTACATTTTTTATACAATTGAAAATATGTAATAAATGTATTTAAACATTATTTTTAGTGGATTAATCATTTTTTGACTTAATTGAACAAGACATACCTTGATTTTGGGATTCTATCATTTTATTATTTAAAGGATTTTAATTCTAGGCTACATTTTTTTATTCCATTTTGAATTTAGTTACACCAAATCTAACACTGATTATTATGTTTTCATCGGTTGTAAGTCTAAAAAATGGAAAAGTCATGAGGATTTCATAAGACATTTTTAAGTTCTTAAGAGATTTTATCTTCATTTAGGATATTTCCATGTATGCATAAGACATTTGGACTTTGCCAAAATTATATTCACACCCATATGATATTTCCTTTGCATAAAAAATTTCCAAGCAGTATATGATATTTCCTCCATTACTATCCCATATGAAATTCTACCCAACCGACCAAATCCACATACAACTTTTCAAGTCATCTCGTAAGATATTTCATCACTCATACAACATTTTCTTTTTATGTGTGAGGCTTCATGGCCCATATTATATTCTACCACTCACGTACAACTTTTCCACCACTCATAAGATGTTTTCCTCTATTTCTAGATCATTTTAATTTTCCACCCCATGGGATTTTTCCTCTAAGTACGACTTTAGGACTTTGTGAATTTGTATTCAATGGGATAAAAATCTAGAAATTCAAAAAATAAATGGATTTCAACCTAAAATCGATTTTCATTAATCCATTCTACCCAAATCGAGTGAGGATGCTCCTAAGATTCCACATGACACTCAACTAATTAAAGAAGAAGGTACTCATCATGGACTCAAGTTGAGATGAGGATGCTCGAGGCTCCCAAATGAAGAATATAAACCCTTGAGCTATAAAAGTGGAGACCATTGAATGAATGTGAGTTAGGAACTAAAAGTAAGGATAATTTGGAAAGCATGAAATTTTATTAGGGAATAATAAGGAGTATATGATACTCACATGGGGTGTAGAGCTAGTGAAACACACAACAAGATCTTGAGAATCTATATAAGAAGTCAATTATTCACTGCTATAATAGAGAGAGAGTGATCATAGATTTATTAAGAGTGTTTCTACTACTATTTTATTTTCCTTTTTATTTATGTAATCTCTCTAGTGATGGAACATTATACCATTAGTGGTTGAGCCTAGGGAAATATCCTAACTCCCCTATAATTAAATATTCTCTTTAATATTAAATCTATTCTGCTCAATTTTCATAGAATTTATTTATTGCTTAAAATAGTTGGAGATTTATATTTACTTTTCATTTAAAATATTCTTCCCTTCTTCATTATTTTTAACAAAAAGGACACATGGGAATTATTTACTACCTATAATGGTTAATAGTGGGATGAATCATCGGTGATTGAAGATATTCAATCACTAGGCTTGGTGAGAGTAGTGGATGAAGTGATTATTTCATCTACCTATTCAACCTAAAACTTCTAGGGGAGGGTAATCAGTGAGGTTTCATATAGTTAGAGAGAATAGTAGAAATTATGATAATGATGATTTAACAAGTGAGTGGGTGGATATCCAAGGTTAGGACACTGCTTTTAAAGATTATTTCAAACTTCTTATTGCTTATATTTGATCACAATACATTAATTTTTCACCACACATATTGAACCCACATAATAAAGGAAAAACATGCTATAAATATCTTTCTCTTAGAATACAACATGATTCCCGCTATTTATTTCATTAAACTTGGGTTCAAAATATTTTTTTCTAAGATCCCCATGACGGGATCCTCATCAACCTGGTGTCATTACTAGGAAGTTAGTGTTGTGTTGTGTTATTTATTTTGTTTATTTTTATTTAAAATGATTTTGATATATGACCACTTATAGTTCAAATAAAATCCTTTTTTTAGTACATAGGTTTAAATAACTTTACTAGAAATAATTATAAATATAAGTATCATTGGGAAAGAGGATAGAGAGTTTGCAACAATCCCATTGATAGATTCCTCATCTTCTTATTATTCCTTAACTAAAGACACATGAGGAAGTGAAAACATGGAAGATAGTTTTGCCCAACTGAATAATACCCTTATAAATATTTATGAATCTAATTTTAATAAAAATATTTTGTTGTTACAATTGAATAATAAACAATATTGTGAGCTTAGAACTTGAATGATACAAATTCTACCTAAGTTTAATGGTTTGTCAGGAGAGGATCCCAACATGAATTTGAAAGTATTTGGAGATTCCTATAATAACTATAATCTTAAATTGGTCATAGATGATTAAATCAATTGTAAATACTTTCCATTATCCTTAAAAGGATCATCCATTGAATGGATATATATCTTACATCTTGAATAATTTACCACCTAGGATAAACTTTAGATATCCTTACATTAGAAATTTTACCCTACTTAAAAGAGCACCCAACTATGAAAGGAGATATATGGGATTAAGAAATAAAGTGGAGAAACTAACTATGAGTTCTGGGATAGATTCAAGTGGTTGGAATCATTATTCCCACACCAACCATTTTAAGACCACTATTTCTTGGTGTTCTTTTACCAAGGACTAATAGACAATGATATAAATTTGTTGGATGCTTCTTATAGAGGATATTTGATTGAAAAGTAATGTATTTAAGAAAGATATATAATAGAAATAATCTCAAAAAAATATTAATAATTTGGTATAAGATCCACTACTAGAGAAGTATATGAGGTAATGAGTTATAATTCTCCTTTAATTGAAAAAAAACTAAAGAAGCAACCTCTCTTATGAGACAGTTAGCATTGAATAAGGTTTAGGAGTAACCTCCTTCTGTAACCCCTCATAGAGTGTGCAGACTTTTTTATTATTTAGAACACTTTATTGATGGTTTTCAAGAGTTTTGAGGAAATGTACTAAAGGTGGTACTAGAAACAACCAACCTAAATCCATGGATTCAAATAGTACCTACAGATTAGTTTAGAGCTAGAAATCAATAGCTTCAAAACCCACCTTACTGGTATGGTTTCCAACCACCACCATTTTAGATACACAGTTTTCATCCCTCTATAAGCTATCAACAAGGACAAAATAAATAACCCTCAATGAAAAACTATATAGGACTGCTTGTGGAGTCTCAAACCAACTAAAAATCCACATTCACAACTCACAAATCAAAGCTTAAGTAGATTAAAGGACAGTTCCTCCATATTATATTTACCCTCAATAACTTGGTAAATATAAGTTCATGTAAACTCTCCATCCAATCAATTTCTAACCCCATGGGGAATGTTATTTCTATTTCTTTAAGGAGTGTAAAGGTGGTAAATTGTAGTGAAACAACACCACTAGAAGATGAAGCCAGAATTGGACATCCCATAGAACATGAATAATCTTTCCCTAAGAAGAAACAGGAAGATGAAGTGGTTATAGAGATATAGCCAGTAAATAAGAAAAAATTTAAGGCCAATATGGAAGAGTTAACTTAACCCCAACCTCCCTTTCCTATAAGAATAAACCAACCAAAGAGAATCGGATAATAAGCATTACAAAAAGAGATCTTGGAAACATTCAAGAGATTAGAGATCAATATATATTTATTGGAGTTCATCCACTAAATTCTAAGGAATGCAAGGTTTATCAAGGATATGTTTACCAAGAAAAGGAAATCATAAGGAGATGAGAATATAAGTTTAGGTAGAAATGTTTCTACTTTAATAACCCCCATCTACCTAGGAAATCTCAATATTTATGTACTTGTATTGTACCTTATGTTATAGGAGAGATCACTTTTACAAATACATTATGTGATTTAGGATAATCAATTAATTTCATGCCTTAATTGATTTAATCTTCTCTTACTATAGGAGAACATGAGAAATATAGATTGGTTTTACAACTAACTGAACCACTTCCTATCCAATTAGAGTTTTAGTGGATGTTATTATAAGAGTAATGGGGTTTTTATTGTTCCCTGTTGACTTTTATATTCTATACATGTACAAAAGAAATAGGTACAATCTATTCCCCCATAATTTTGGTAGTCTATTTCTTAAAACTGAAAAAACTATAAAAAATGTTAATTAAAGAAAACATTAAACAGATTTTTAGGAAGAGACAGTGAAATTTATCATTTTATATTTAATAAAATACACCCATGATGAGAAATATATATTTACACTGACTCGTTATGAAATTCCTTATTTCTTTCTACATGACCCGACCCACCAGGGCCTATCTAGAAAGCGATAATCCAAGTGTGACTACCCCAAGCCCACTTGCAATATTTTAGGGGCTGATGACTAGCACTGTGTAATAATAACACTCAAATGGGAGGCCTTATCCTAAGGTACTTGTACACACACACATCTCCAATCCCATAAAATGTTTAAATATAAAATAAAATTGATACCAACTGCATGCTTACATCAAAATCCCACAATCAGAGTACAAAAAAATACTAGGAAGTAATAATGGATAAATAATTTCCCACCAAAAACTATAAAGATGTCCAACCTAATATTAAGAGGGTAATACTATAAAATGTGACTTATGGAATGAACCACAGTTTGTCTATCCCATATATAAGATCTGTCTACTCTCGGTCCACCAATAATCCCTTTGAATGACCGATCATATTCATATGACATGACACATGTGGGAAGATCCCATGTAGGGATGAGTATAATAATACTCAATAAGACACCCCAAAATAACTAAGAATAAATCATCAAGATTGGTCATTTCATTATAGGATATATTGATCATAATATGATACATACAATAAAACATCCAGATATACTCATAGTTGACACTAATCCTCAAGGTAAGGTCATAACCACATTACCTTTAACGACACAGACCCGAATAGTGCTAAACGTGTCAGGTGTTACTACCTTAGGTGCACCTCCCCGAATGCCAAAGGCTGCCAACTAGCAGTGAGGGTCTTATAGGTATAGTGGGGAGGCTATACCCTCTCAGAGAATAATAATGGTACTGGTCTGAGTATAATAATAAATATGCAGTGGAATAAATGACTCAGCAGACTTGAACCATACCCATAGAGTATAATCACATTCAATATCAATAAATTGCGTAAGCAAAAAATATAAACAATAGCAGCGGAAAGTAAACAGAACAGCATGCTGATCACTTGTAACTACTACGGAACAACAAAACATGCATCCAAAGTAGGTCATACATATCTATATATATATATAAAGGGCACCAATGGCTAACCAATTGTAGATACATAACAATTAATCATGCTGATATAGGAAAGGAAGAAAAACAAAATAAACTCCAGCTAGGCAAGACCTCAAGGTCCCTACCATCTTTATGAAATAGCTAATGCAGCCTAGCTCCTGAAGCTCACCTCTTTCCTACATGTAAATCCATAAAGTCTACACGTCTCTCGAAGGCCATGTGTAGGGTGTGAGATGAATCTAAGTAGGATACCACCCAATGGTAGATACCTAATATAAGTGTTTAAGTAGGCATGTAGTTATAAGGCAAACAGTAAACAGTATGATGCACAAAAAAACATTAACTCCACTAGTGCTTTACAGCCACCATGAAGTGTCACCTGCTTCGTTCAACATCAGAATCTCTGTCATGTAACCCAGAACCATGTGCCCCCTAACATCACGTGTCTCAAGTACCAACATCCTGAAGGCACTCCCAAGAAATAGTAACCTGGAGGAACAGTGATGTCTGTCCTCAAATAAGTAACCGGAGGGATAGTGATGTCTGCCCTCAAATAAAGTAACCAGAGGGACAGCGATGTCTGCCCTCAAATAATTTAATCAGAGGGACAATGATGTCTTCCCTCAAATAATGTAATTGGAGGGACAGAAATGTCTTCCCTCAAATAACAGTGAGCCTCTACCCCCAACCTGATAGACTCAATGAAATCCCCTGAAGGCTCCTTACCTTCTATATGGATTCCTATAAAAGGCAGCCCCCCAAAACAATTGTACCTAAACCACAACTAATGGGGGACTCTACCCACACTAGTGGTCAAAACCACCTCATCACGGAGTCTCTCTATGTCCACACTACTCAAAGTTCTGGGTGAGCAGTAATAACCAAAATATTACCCAAGCCACAACGTCTCTGACACCTCATGTCCATACAACCATGTCGCTCAAGTATGATGGCCTCATCATCCCAATAACCCAGGCCATTCCCAACTTGACAGTAACCCTACCTTAATCCGACGTCCATGATGCCCTATCCTATAGTTAGAACCACCCAGTGTAACCCGAGTCAAGCCCAACCTGTGATCATCATTACTCAAGAATATCTGAGCCATGCCCAGCACAACCATAAGGGTTCCAGTATATGCAATTCAGCAATTACATATATAATCAAAATAATCACTATTAAATAGGCAACACAAACTAAAGAGTTGAAAGGCACTAACCAAGTGTTGTCCCATACCATCACTGAGGTCTTTAAAGCCTCCAAAAATTCATATCAAGGTTTAATAAACTAAACTCAACAGTTAAAAACAATACAATTCAATTATAACCATTTTGGCATCCCCTGGCCAGAATGGCCCGATGAGAAACGGCCACTCGACTGGCCCCACTCAAGAAAAACAGGTAACAGGCATATCCAAAGGCATCCCATAGGTCAAATAAACAATTAAACAGGCAATAACATGTAAAATAGGGTCACGCTCAAAATACCTAAAAACGCGCCAAAGGTCCCACCACCCAAAAGTCTGTAAAAACACAAAACGAGGTATGAACCACCTACCTGAGACTCGTAGATGTAGGCATGTCCGATATCGAGTTCCAATTCAAAGTCGATCTTTATAGATCTACGTTTACGTCAAATCTAGGCAATTCTACTCGGATGGAAACTGCGATGCATGAGGCTAAGAAACTAGAACAAAATAGGGTGTGTGGGTTTATCCTTACTGTTTCAATCCTACAGCCATCGATGGATTGAAGGACGAACGATGGATGAATAATCTAGGAGAAGAAATTTTTTTGGCCTTTTGGAGCATCATGGTCCGAAAATGGGGAAGAAGAAGGTATTTTCAAGAATATGACGTGATGCCCTTTAATTTAAGAAAATAAAAATAAAAGTACATAGCGTGTATTAAGGACTACACACCATGTAGTAGCCTTTTCTGTACTCTGACTTAAGCGAAGGTAGCCACATGTCTTGGAATCTCCATATGGATCGACACACAACTTGAACTTAGTCGGTACGCAGAATGAAGGATACCCGGCGTGTCGATAAACACTACACGACGTGTAGTAGGAAATTCCTACACAGTCATCACACAAC
Organism: Viscum album; assembly: GCA_963277665.1. Classification (NCBI taxonomy): domain Eukaryota; kingdom Viridiplantae; phylum Streptophyta; class Magnoliopsida; order Santalales; family Viscaceae; genus Viscum; species Viscum album. Next base: position 1,420,248,476 of record OY728161.1, read on the forward strand.
ATGTACTCAGTAAGAACATGGCTGGTACATGCCTAACCCATACACGGTGTGTACTTTAGAGTACACGGCATGTAGTCTAGAAATTTCTAGAACTTCCCAGATTTTCCCAGTTTCCACATAAACAAGTCAAAAATTCAAACAGGGTTGGGATTTTGACCCATTCTAAAAACTCAGGTTCTTACAATCTCCCCACCTTAACATAGCTCATCCCTGAGCTATCAAAAAAAACCTAGATATGGCACCGAACATACCACCCTTATTAAAGTAACCCAGAATCCCCCAGTCTCAAAGATTTTGGCTAAATTCCTCAAGGGGATCCCCAACTTAGAAATTTCCTAACTTGGTCTTAACCCTAAAAAACTCAACAAAGTAAGGGTTTACTAACCAGTTTCTTGAATCATGGTCCTCTCGTGATACATTGTCACCCCTATTCCTCATTATTGCTCTCGTGTCGTTTTCGACACCCAATGTATCCCGCACCGCATTGGTGTCCGCCTCCATGAGGTCTTGCATCCCATGGATGCTCAAAAACTAACCCGGTGCCTATAACATAAAGTAGCATGCATCCTTGATGCCCTGATGCCCACATCACTTCAAGTAACCCACATTCTTGATGCTCCCGATGCTCTGCATCTCATATATATATAAAAATATATCACACACCTGATATGGCGCCAATCCCACTGACTAGCATCTAGTTAGTCCACATGAATCATGTGCACCTTCTGCACTCAAAACGTACATGCCTCAGTAGGTCATTACAAAAGAAAAAAAGAAAGTCATGGATACACTCACGGTGTACCTATAACTATCATCAACTCACTAACCTACTCAGCCCCTAGAAGCTCCACGACATGCACCTAGCCTGAAGTATGGTTGTCTGATGCCTGACCTCCCTGCGGTGTTTCTCCAGTCATTGTCCACTGACCCCTCAGCTGGGTCCCACTATCCCTGTCACGTCCTTCGTGTGCAGCTAAAACTTGGATACCCTATCCTGGTACCAAACCTGAACCAACTCCAGATTTCATAGTCTGTCCTAGTACTTGCCTGCCAACTATCTGAGAAAGCTGTCTGCAGAACCTCTCTAGATTCATGAACTGTCCACATTCTCGGCACTCATTTGGAGGCCTATCGCATTGAGTCTGAACATGTTATGTATATTCACACTAAAATCAAACCACTGAAGAAATACTATGAGGTGGTATAGCTGATTCCTTTTCCAGACTGCCCTAATTAAACTTATCTCGTCCTCACTTCCTAATATCTAAACCATCACCTGAATTCGTCGCCCGGCCAACCTGGGGCCTATCCCTTTGGTTACCCTCCACTATGAGTGCTTGATTTATCACCTCTAAGAAATATCCCAGCCTGAATATATTTACCTGGATGCTAATGGAATGTCTTAATCCATCCCCAAAGTGCCTCACCCTAGTCGCGTCATCGCTTACCATACCGAGTGCAAAGCGAGACAAATCAGTGAAAGTAGTTGCATAGTCCATGACGGACATGTCTCCCTGTTGAAGGTTTAAGAACTCCTGATATCTCTCTGCCCTCAGTGTCTTTGGGTAAAAGTTCTCAAAAAACCTGTCCTCTAAGTCTTTCCATGCTAGTCCCTCATGCCTGTGATCCTGAACCTGCACATCACACCATCGCTTTGTTGGTCCTCGCAGCATGTACATTGCCAGCTTGACCCTCTACCCTGGAGGCATCTCGAGCTTCTCAAAGATCATCTGCATGCTCTCTATATAGTTCTCAGCTGCCTACGGACCACCCTCACCCTGAAAAATTAGTGTGTGTTGTGACTAGAACTCCCACGTTAGATATTCCATAGATGGATCTATACCCTGCGCACCTATGTCGATCCCCTGCAAGACACATACCAGGCTAGCTCGGAGATACTCGTCGAGCCATGGTCCGAACGCTGCCAAACCCTATTGTTGTCCTACTTGCACTGGATCCAAGACCTATTCTTGTCCCTGAGCTTGTACCTACGGCTCATGCTCTTCCTGTACTGGAACCTGAACCTGGTCCTTCTCTTAAGGAACAGTACCATATCCCGCCTGACGCTCCATCTGAGTCGACTAAAAGGAACCCGCTGAATACCATAAATGGTCAGACATCCCATATACATATACAAAAATATATATTCAACGCAGATGAAGAAAGCAGTAAAGAGGCAGCATAAAACAACTACCCTTACTCTCCCCTATCGCAACCCATGCCCATGGAATCCCGGCCTCATGGACTCCTTACCCGCCCTCAATAGAACCAAGTATCAAAAGTTCTTCAGGCCATGCCCATCCTAACAACCAACTTTTCCTCAAACCGACGACTGAGTCACCCAATCTTGGTGATCAAAATCACCTCAACCATAGTACTTGCCTACTCATACAAGATCCAGACCCAAATACCCTGCCACATGAAATTTTTCAAATATATAAAGCAAGGCATAACACATTGCAATCAAAAAGCAATTCTATCAGGAATTTCACCTATTCAAATTTCAAAAGAATACAAATCATGGAAATTTATATTATTCACATTGTATTATCACTTCACAAAGAATACGTGCAGTTATGAAATTGTAATGCCCTAAAAATGTGTCTATCAAAAACCAAACAATCACGCCTTGTCGTACCAGGCCAAGGTCTAACTCTCCCTTACTGCACCGGGTCAAGGGTTACATATCACAATCAATAAAATCACACACCAAGTTAGCCACCAAGGTGGAAATCATATAAATTTTAATCTAAGAAAAAACCAAATAGCAATTCCCACCCCTAGAAACATGGTCCATCCCTCATACCTGGGGCTTCAGGCACCCAAAAACAAGCTAGAAACCCAGTTCCAGTCACAACCTATCTCTAGTCAACCATATCCCAAATAGTAAAACCAGCAAAAATAAAAAGATAAGACTCATTCTCATTAGTAGCCAACAAAGTACTGCTACTAAATCCCTATCAAAAACTGCTCTAATACCACTTTATAACAACCCAGACCCGAACCGCCACCCGAACAGTGCTAAACGGGTCATGTGTTACTACCTTAGGCGCACCTCCTCGAACACCAAAGGCTTCTGACTAGTAGTGAGGGTCTTATAGGTATAGTGGGGAGGCTATACCCTCTTAGAGGATAATAATGGTACTGTTATGAGTATAATAATAAATATTCAGTGAAATAAATGACTCAGCAGACTCAAACCAGACCTACAGAGCGGAAGCACATTCAATATCAATAAACAGCGGAAGCAATAAATATAAACAACAACAGCGGAAAGTAAACATAATAGAATGTTGATCACTTGTAACTACTACGGAACAAAAAAACATGTATCCAAATTAGGTCATGCATATCCATATATATATATATAAAGGGTGGAAATGGCTAACCAACTATAGCTACATAACAAGCATGTTGATACAGGAAAGGAGGAAAAAAATAAACTCCAGCTAGGAAATACCTCAAGGTCCCTACCATCTCCACGCAATAGCTAATGCAGTCTAGCTCCTGAATCCAACCTCTTTCCTTCACGTAAATCCATAAAGTCTACATGCATCCCGAAGGGCCCATGTAGAGTGTGAGACAAATCTCAGTAGTATACCACCCAATGGTGCGTACCTAATATAATTGTTTAAGAAGGCATGCAGTTATAAGGAAAATAGTGAATAGTATGATGCACAAATAAACATAAACTCCAATAGTTCTCTGCAGCCACCATGAAGTGACGTCTTCTTCAGCCAACACTAGAATCTCTATCATGTAACCCGACACCATGTGCCCCTGACACCGTGTGTCTCAAGTACCGACGTCCCGAAGGCATGCCCAAGAAATAATAACCCATAGGAACAGCGATGCATATCCTCAAATAAGGAATCGTAGGGACAACAATGTCTGCCCTCAAATAAAGTAATTGGAGGGACAGTGATGTCTTCCCTCAAATAATGTAACTGGAGGGACAATTAAGTCTTCCCTCAAATAACAGCAAGCCTCTTCCCCCAACCCGATAGCCTCAATGCTATCCCCTAAAGGCTCATCACCTTCCACATGGATTTCTATGGAAAGCACCCCCCAAACCAATTTTACCTAAACCACAACTAATGGGGGCCTCTACCCACACGAGTGGTAAAAACCACCTCATCATGGAGTCTCTCTATGTGAACACTACTCAAAGTTCTGGGTGAGTGGTAATCACCAAAATAGTACACAAACCACAATGTCTCTGACACCTCATGTCCCTATGACCATGTTGCTCAATTTCTGATGGCCTTTTCATCCCAGTAACTCGGGCCATGCCCAACTTGACAGTCACCCCGCCACAAGCTGACGTCCATCACACCCAATCCTGTGGTTAGAACCACCCAATGTAACCTTATCCAAGCCCAACCAGTGATAAAAATCACTCAAGAATATTCAGTCCATGCCAAACCCAACCGTAAGGGTTTTAGCATATGCAATTCATCAATTACATATATAATTAAAAGAATAACTTATAAACAAGAAAAACAAACTAAACGGTTGAAATGAACTAACCAAGTTTTGTCCCATACCAGCAATGAGGTCTTTAAAGCCTCCAACAATTCATATCAAGGTTTAATAAACTAAACTCAATAGTTTAGAACAATAAAATTCAATTATAACCATTTTGGCATCCCCAGGCCAAAATTCCCTGACGATCCACAGCCACTCGCCCATCCCCACTCAAGAAAAATAGGTAAAAGTCATACCCAAAGGCATCCCATAGGTTAAATAAACAATTAAATAAGAAATAGTCGTTAAAACAGGGTCACACTCAAAATACCCGAAAAAGCGCCAAAGGTCGTGCCACCCAAAAGTCTGTTAAAACACAAAAAGAGGTATGAAACAGCTACCTGATACTCGTAGACATAGGCACATCTGATATCAAGCTTCAATTCAAAGTCAATCTTTATAGATCTACTTTTCTGTCAAATCTTAGTAATTCCACTTAGATGGAAACTACGATGCATGAGGCCAAGAAACTGGAACGAAACAGGGTGCGTGGGTTTAGCCTCGCTGTTGCGATCCTGCATCCACTGATGGATTAAAGGATGGATGATGGATGAAGAATCTAGGATAAGAAATATTTTTGTCCTTCCAGAGTGTCAAGGTCTGAAAACGGGAAAGAAGAAGGTACTTTCTGAAATAAGACACGGTGCCCTTTCATTTAAGTGAATAAAAATAAAACTACACGGCATGTATTAAGGACTACACACCATGTAGTATCATTTTCCATACTCCAACTTAAACGGAGGTAGCCACACCACTTGGAAGCTCCACATGGGTCGACACACGGCTTGAACTCAGTCGGTATGTAGAAAGGAGGATACACAGTGTGTCGAGCAACACTACATGCCGTGTAGTAGGAAATTCCTACACGATCATCACACATCATGTACTCGGTGAGCACATGGTTGGTATATTCCTAACCCATACACGGTGTGTACTTTAGAGTACATGGCGTGTAGTCTGGAAATTTTCATAACTTCTCAAATTTTCTCAGTTTCCTCAGAAACAAGTCAAAAATTCAAACAGGGTCGGGATTTTGACCCGTTCTAAAAACCCAAGTTCTTACATTACCATCCTAAGATTCTAATCGAGATTCGATGACCATGCTCACCCAGGATAACTAACTCCATGAGTCTGATAGTACTGATGGTGTTCATCTGAGATGTCAAGCTTTTCAAGTCTTTCCATAAGTAAGTACATTTTAGAAGTCTGAAGAAATCGATACATAGATAGAGACCACACCTAGGGCCATGGGATAATACTGACTGACCCAATCTGGATTAACATGTTAATTAGGGGATTGATTCCCATTTACATTTGGTCACGTTGATTATGAGAACCCCACTTAGGGAAAAGGATGATAGAGGATCTCATCCCAAACTCTAGTAGATATTCCTGCAACTCTATCTAAAAAAATCCCATATATAGGATTACAATACTTTTTTCAGGACGTAATTCCATATTATACCCTCACAGTGATGGATCAAGGGAAAATTCCCTTAAGTAAACTAGTCCATTCTAAGGGGATCAATGTCTCCAAGTCATATTTTAAGGAGTACACAACATGTATTGGAAATAAACGGATTTTCCCATCTATACTAGGTCTACCCATTTATCATGGCACATGCCCATGTTTGTGTCCATGCACACCTAGCTATGTCTTTTTAATTGATCGTGTCCATGTACTAGGCCATGTATGAGTACACAGCTCATCCCATGTACTATGGTCATGGCGTGTACCTTTCCATGTATGTATCCATTTATCCCTCGAGATACAAACCAGTCTTCAAGGTAAGGGTCGCATGGCATGTGACACATGTCACACAGCATGTGATACTATTATTCTTAGTGGAAACCCTAGTGCCAAAACTAGGGCCCCACATAGCATGTATTCCTAAATTACACGTCATGTATATCAATATTTTTTAGAAACCATGGATCCACTTCATGCATAATCATACTCTCCTTAAGCCTTCGATCCGGCCATGAATCATGCTGGTAGATAAGGATCTATTCTGACCAACACTTTCTATTTTTTCTTACTGGAATCCAACCATCTGATTCATAGGGGAAACCATTTTTTGCATCTCCCCATCACAACATGTCAAAACCCACACAAAAAACTCTGATTCGGTCCTAATACGTCATTATAGATTGATCTCATCATAAATCCAAAATTTGATCTGTAGTATCAATATTTTGCATAAAGAAACGAGTGTGTAAAATTTTATTACTAATTATTTTTAAAACCACCAGCCAAAATGAAATTCAATGATGAAATCATGAAGAATGGGGGATTAAATTCACAAAACACAAACATGAGGAATGAACTTTGGACAATGTTTGTGTTTTCCTCAATTCATTTCCATTAAAATTATGAAAAAAGATATAAAATAAAATCAATTAATGAAAATACCCAAATTCCCGAAAAACAAACTCATACCCTTAATATGATCAATCTGCAAATCAATCCATTGGTTTATTGATTTTTGTTTATCATAGGATAATAAAATTGGGATAAATCGATATAAAAAATATCCAAACTCGATATGGATCGATCACTGATGAATAATGAATCTCCATCATTGTTGTTGGTGAGATCCTTGATTTATATTGGCACACTGATTGCTAAACATCGATCTGTCGATGTTCATCCATGAAAGATCCTCCACCAGCTCCTCTCTCAAATTCCAAGGTTATGAGGCCAACCCTGATTTTTTTTTATAATTGATTTTATATAGAAGTTTATTAGGTTGTTTCATCATCTCAAATAAAATTTATTTATTTATTTATTTATTTATTTATTTATTTATTTATTATTCCCATTATAACTTTTTCTCAAATTCCCAAGATCGATAAAAATTATGTCATTCCTAGGGTAAATCATGTATACAAAACTCAACAATAGTCTCAAATTTCATATATGAGTCTCAATACATTCTCCCCACCTTAGGTATTTTCATTCTAAAAAGAAAAAAGGATTACTCCAAAAGATATAGATACTAAGTTCGCATATATATCTTCTTCTACTAGGTTCTCTCCTAAATATTCTTGTGTTTTCATAAGATTTACACCAAAGGAATCTCTCACCCACAAAGGATCTTTTCCTATTGAACCTCGATCTCCACTAGGTGCTCTACAAAGTTAGCTCTATACTTGATGTATAACTCTCCCCAGTCGATAAAATGAAATGGGTCATGCACATATCTCCTCATCTATGATACATGAAAGATGTCACATATATGGTCTAACTATGGTAGTAGAGCCAAGTTTTATGCCACTTCACCAACTCTACATAATATCTGGAAAGGGATAATGAATTACATATACAGCTTGTTTCCTTGGTCAAATATCTTTAATCCACATTGAGGTGAGACCTTCAAGAACGCATGTTCTACCTTCTAGAATTACAAATCCCTTCATATTCTATCCATAAAGAAAATTTTATGGCTCTTTACAGTATCATTTGCTCTTGCATAATCAACACCTTCTTAGTCATAGCTCACACCAAATCCAGTCCCATGAGTGTTAACTCACTTAGATCAATCCAACAAAGTGGTGACCTACACAGTTTCCTATATAAGTCCTCGAATGGTGTCATACCGATGGTGTAATGGTAGTTGTTATTGAATGTAAACACCAACAAGGGTAGTTGATCATCCCAACTATGGATAAAATCTAACATGAAAGACCACAACATGTCCTCTAAAACCAAAATGGTCTACTTAGTCTGGCAATCAGTCTGGGGGTGAAAATACATACTCAAACACAACTAAGTCCCAAATGCCTCCTATAACCCCCTCTATAATCATTTTGTGAAGTGAGCATCATGATATGAAACAATTTTCGAGGGAACTCTATGGAGATGGACTATCTTCTACGCGTAAAGGGATCCTAATAACTCTACTAAAATCTTCTCTTAAATAGATAAGAAGTGGGATAACTTTGTAAGTTTGTCTATGATCTCCCATATGGAATTATATCCTCTTAACATGCATGGTAACCCCATCATGAAGTCTATATATATTCTACCCCACTTCCACTTTGGAACCTCAAGGGGTTGAGATAAACCTACTTGAACCTAGTGCTCAGTATTCACTTGTTGACAAGTGAGGCATCGAGAGACAAAATCCACTACACCCTTCTTCATGCTTGGATACCAAAACTAATGTCGAAGGTCCCAATACATCTTTTACACACCTGGATATAACACCAAAGGGGGTGTATGCAACTCCCTCATCACCTACTCTCACAACATCACTAGTACATTTATCTATCCTCTGAAAAGGATAATGTGCTCCCCACCTTCATAAAATCTATCATGAGCACATGTAGTGGATATATGAGTATGTAAGTTATCACAGTCGGCATATCCATACTAAGCTTCCCTAACATATTGTAAAAGTGTTGTTGTAACAACCATTGACTGAATATATAAAGCACCATTATTTTCCACTAAGTACATCTGTAATGATGATAACTGTTTTGAAGCCTCATCTAATGAATGAGAAAAATATCTCCTACTGAGAGTGTCTACCACCACTTTCCCCTTCCCAAGAGTATACACTATACCAATGTCATAGTCCTAGAGGAACCTCTATCTCAAGTTAAGATACATCTGAGATAAGATATACTTGAGACTCTTGTGGTTAAAGTAGACAATAAACAGTTCACCCATAAGGTAGTGTCACCACATCTTCAGGGTGAAGACTGATACTACTAACTCAAGATCATATTTTATGTAGTTCTTCTCATGTGGTCTCAATTTTTGAGACCCAAAGGCAATTAAAATTTTCCTCTACATCAGCACACAACCAATTTTGGTCCCTAAAGAGTCTCATAATACTATGAAATTGACACCCTCCATTGGAAATATCAATATGGAGGTGCTCATAAGCCTCTTCCTCAACTCCTAAAAATTTTGTTGGCACCTTTCCATCCACAGGAAATACTGCCCCTTCTAGGTCAAAGAAGTAAAAGGTTTCAATATCCTAGAGAAATCAGTAACAAATATCTTGTAGTATCTGAAGGAATATCTACACCATTGTCGCACTCTTGGATGGATCCCAAGATAATATTTCCTTGATCTTTGTCGAGTCTACTGTTACACCATTTGATAAGATAAGATCTCCTAGAAAGTGGATGTCCTAAATATAGAACTGAAACTTTTAGAACTTACTATAAATATGGTGCTCTTAGATTGTGTCTAGAACCATCCTCAAGTATATCATGAGCTCCTCCTCATATGTTGAGTACACTAGGATATTTTTGATGAAGACCACAACAAACAGTCTAAGAAAGGCTGAAAGATTCGATTCATGAGTCCCATGAACACTATTGGGGAATTATTAATTCCAAAGGATATCATCAAGTACCCATAGTAATCATAGTGACATCTAAATTTCATCTTTGGTATATCCTCAAACCATACTTGTATCTAGTGATAGCTTGATCTGAGGTCAATCTTTGAGAATTTTCTCACCCTCTCAACTAATCCAAGAGGTCATAAATACTCGGTAATGGATACTTGTTCTTATCAATCACTAGGTTCAAGTACCAATAATCTATGAATAACCTCAATATCTCATATGAATTCTTGGCGAACAAAACTTGGTATGCTCTAGGAGAGACACTAGGTCTCAGAAATCCATTCCTTTAAAAATATTCTAACAACACTCTCGGCTCAAGAAGATCTTCAGGAGACATTTGATATGATACTATAGATATCAGAGCCATACTTTGGTGTAATTCAATGAATAATTCTATCTCTTGATAGGAAGTTAAGACTGGCATGTCCTTGGAAAATACTTCCTCATACTCAGCCACCATAGCAGGAAACTAATAGCCCATAGCATCCACTGCTTCAATATTCATGCTTTCCAATTAGTGAGTAATCGTCTTTACCATCCTAAGTATGATTCCATCCTCCTCCACATGGATCTCCCTCTTTCCTATGAAGTAAAACCTCATCCCATCAATGTCGACACACTGCATCCTCCACCTAAAATAGTCAATCTGTGCAATAATGGTGTATACTCATTCCATGCTTAAGATGATGTTTTAAGTCCCTATCGCTTCCGTGAGAAGATTCCATGAGAAACTCTATCCTACAAGCATGATATCGCACTGTCATCAAAAGTGTGTGATCAATGAGTCATCTCTAGTAAGAGTATCTGAGTGTAAGGTTCTCTCCAAGGGATCAACCGAAACCTCTAGGTCTCAAACTAGGGATATAGAAAGAAATTACTGGTTTGTTATTATGTATATAAAAACTATATAAAAGGTATATAAGATAAATATTTTACCTATAATCATCCCTAAAGACTCTATATCATAGGCCCTTATATCTTTCTATTGTACTCGCCCCTGTCCACTAGCTACCTGAGCCTGGTGAGTACTATCTGAGGGTAGCGGTGGTAACATGTTAATTAATCTACCACCTCCTGCTACTCTCCTTGCTCTTATTCCATGTATACTATCCTATGGACTTCCCTAATCCTACCACTTCCTCTGCCTAGGCCTCCTATACACTATCTCTCTATCATCCATACGGCGAGTCAAAAAATCTCGGCAAGATGTTCCATGTCATCAGAAGAGTAGCACCACATATCCCTAAGTTGACTAGACCCATACTGAAATCCCTGAACCATATAAACTAGGTCCTAAGATCACCTCCTAAAACATATTACATGTCTGGATCCCTACTTTTGTCATCAGCTACCAACTACTGAAGTCTTAGCCCCTGTGTGCCCACTATCGATGTCTTCTCGGCCTAAAATCTCTCTATCACCAAGGCACACTCTAGAACCCAAGAATAATTAGGACTATATAGAGATATCAAATTAGATCATATATCCCTATGTAGACCTCTCTTAAATTTATGTGACTGAAATAAAGGATCTCGAACTTTATCCATCCAGTGTCATGAGAGTTTGGTAAACCACAATGAATACTCAGCCATAGTCATGTCGCCCTGTTATAGCTGTAAAATCTCCTGGATGCACATTGGTCACATCATATATAGAGATTAAACCTCTCTAAATATACAATAAAAATCTATCCATGAAATATTTTCCTCATCATACAATAAAACCACCAAACTCCACCAACTCCCTACAAAACCATGAAGAATTCTCACCATCAGGACCACCATCTGATCTGTAGGAATTCTAATGATATGAAAGACTCATGTAACAACCTTGATATAATCCTTAGCTTAATATGGGTCAAGATCAACCCTAAACCTGAGGGGTCACTAATTTTGAAACTCATGAACCATGCTCAGCCTGTGCACCTCATCTGCTGATACTACGGGTATCATCTATTGATCGACAGGTAGAGGTGTGATTGGAAAACCACACGAAGGAACTACCTCTTGGACAGGTCCCTATATCAAAGCCTCATCACTGAGGGGATCTTCCTTGCAATCCTGATGTTAAATACAAGATGTAATTCATTATAAAGGCATTTTGAAAAAGACAAGATGTATCATAGATAATGAGCATATATGAGAAGTTGACTCTAGAAGGACATGAAAACACAACCCATTGCTAAATGATGCTTGTATAAAAAAAATTTCCCTTCAACTAATGTCTATATGTACCAAATAGAAAATTTAGTGATCAGAGTCTTTGTGTGTGAGTATTTTATCCTCCTCACTAAAACTGGACTCCCTGTACTAAAATCCAAACTCAAAACACTTAATATTGTTGCCATAAAACCCAAACCAATTTCATGGATAAACAAAACTACAAACTCTGGTCCTAATATAAAACCTCCCTTTGATACCACTCCATCATGACCCGATCCATCAAGGCCCACCTAGTCAATGATAATCCATGTGTGACTACCCCAAACCTACCTCCAATAGGATAGGGGATGGTGACTATCACTTAGTATGTATAACACTCAAATGGTAGGCCTTATCTTAAGTTACCTATAATCACACACACATATCCAAACCCATAAAATTCTGAAATATAAAATACAAAGAATACCAAATGAATGCATACATCCAAATCCCAGAATTAGAGTACAAAAAAATACTAGAATGCTATAAAGGATAAATACAAGCCCACCAAAAACTGTAAAGAAGTCCAAGTTGATATTAAGAGGGGACTGTAGTCAAATGTGACTCCTGGAATGAACTATGATCTATCTAGCCCACATATAATCTCTCTCTCCTCCTAATCCACCAAGAAATCCATCAAAAAGCCAATCATATGCATGAGAAATGACACATGCAGGTAGATCCCATATAGGGTTGAGTATAACAATACCCAGTAGGACATCCCAAAATCACTAATCATAAAGCATAAAGAGTAGTTATCTCATCACAAGATATGTAGATCATAATATGAGGCATACAATAAACATCCATATATACTCATAGTCAGCACTAATCCTTAAGGTAATGTCACAAATGCATTATCTACCTAAGATTCTACTCAAGAGTCCATAACTATGCTCTCTTGTGAGAACTCACTCCATGAATCTGATAGTACTGATGGAATACATCTAAGATAACATGCTCTTTTGGTCACTCTATAAGGAAGTACACACTGGAAGTATAAAGAGATCGATACCTAGATGGTGATCACACCCAGGGTCATGGGGTAATACTTACTAACCTAATCTAGATTAACCCACTAAGTTGGTGATCGACACTCGTGTATAGTTTTTCATTATGATTCTGATAACACCACCTAAGGAAAAAGATGAGAGATTATCTCATCCTGGCCTCTAGGAGAGATGCCTATGGATTTATCTAAAATTAATCCCTCAGAGAGGATCACGATTCTTCATTCAGGATGTAATGTCATACTATACCCTCACAAATAGTGATCGAGGGAACATGACCTTAAGGAAACTTGTCCATGCTGAGGGGATCAAGGTATCCAAGTCATTTTTAAAGGAGTTCACAGCATGTATTGGCAGTACAGAGTATGTCTCTTCAACATCGGGTCTACCCATGTATTATGGACCTTAAACGTGTCTATGTCTATGTACACCTAGTCACGTTCATGTACCTGATTGTGTTTGTATACCAAAACATGTCTGAGTATATGGATCAGCTAGTTTAATTTGGCTATATTATGTACCTAACTATTTTTGTGTCTATGTATCCCATGAGATACATGCTAAGCCTCCAGGTAATGGTCACATGACATGTGACATGTGTCATACAGTGTGTGGTACTTTTCTTCTCTGTGGAAACCCTAGCACTACAACTAGGGTCCCACATGATGTGTATTCTCAAATTACACGTTGTGTATATCAGTATTTTCTAGAATCCACAGATCTTATACACATGTCATCATCTTCTCCTCCAGCCTATGATCCGTCCATGAATCATTCTAGTAAAAAAGGATCTGGTTCAGATGAGCCTTTCCATAACCACTCACCAGAATCCAGTTGTTTGATTCACATGGGAAATCATATGTCGTGTCTCCCCATAACTGCAAATAAATACCCACACAAAGAACTTTGATATGATCCTAATCCTCATCATATCTCAATCCAATCATTAATATGAACCTTGATTTATGGTATCAATCTGTTTCACAAAGAAATGGGTGTGTAATGATTGATTACTAGGTATTTGTCGAACCACCAGCCAAAAAAACATCAGTGATGAACGCATGAAAAACAGGGGAAGAAATGAACAAAATACAATCATACAGAATGGACCTCATCCAATGTTCATGTTGGAATCGATTCATTTCCATTAGAATGATGTTCGAATATATTCAAACCAAATCAATAAACTAAAATCCCTAAATTCCTATAAAATAATCTTATACCTTCTTTACGATCAATCTTCAAATAAATATATTAGTTTATTGATTAATTTTTGTAATATGATAAGAAAATAGTGATGAATCCACATAAAACAAACATCCTACCTCGAGATGGATTGATTACTAATGAAAAAAAATATTCATAGTTTTTGTTGGAGAGATCCGCGATTTACATTGGCACACCAATCACCAAAGCTCGATATGTCGATGTTCATCCATGGAATATCCTCAACCAGATCCTCTCTCAAATTCCAAGGCTATGAGGACAACCCTGAATTTTGGTTATAACTAGTTTTATATAGAATTTTATTACATCACTTGGTCATATTAAATAAAATTAATTTATTTATATATTTATTTATTATTTACACTCGTGATAACATTTTCAAAAATGCCTGATGTCAAAAAAGATTATATTGTGAATAGGGTAAAAACCTACATTCTAAACTCAATGGTAGTCACATATTTCCAATCCAATACCCCATTCAGGATTTATTCCACTTTTTAAGGAAAACTACTCTCATTTCATATTAATATATTTAATATTTTTCAAATATCAATTCTAGGATCACCTGGATTTGGAATCTTGCACTATCTTAGAACCTAACTCTAAAAATATTACTAGATTTCAAATATTTCTATGGTAAAAACCAAGACATTTTAATTTTAAGGAAGAAATTGAAATGTTTGATTGAATAAGTTGACTAGTACAAACCTTGGAATCATCTAATTTTTCTGTTGAAACTTCTTTTGAAATTGAGTTAAATCTGGAAATAGTTCTATGTGTTGAATAGTTTAAAGAGATAAATAAAATTTATATTAATTATTTACTCAAATATATCACCTAAACTCTTACCTTACATGTACAGGTTTCTAATATGGAGAAAACTGAGTTAAAACCATCATTATAACACTCACTTAAACTGGAACTAAATTTATTTCCATTGAACTTGAAATATGATTTTTTAAGGGAAATTAAAAACTTTCTATCATAATTTCAAACAACTTGGAACCTAATAAAGATCATCGATTACTAAAATTTTTGAAAAAAATGATAAGTCCATAAGCCAGTTATTAGGAGACATCCCAGGAATTAGTCTAACCACTTGTGTGTGTTGGATTCTCCTAGAAAGTGAGTTTAAACCAATGAGAAAACCCCAAAGAAGAATAAACCCAATACATATAGAAGTTTTAAAAAAATAAGTTGAAATATTATTATGATATGGAATCATATACCCCACATTAGACTCTCAATGGGTGAGTCCTATTCAGATTGACCCCAAAAAGACTTTACCATTTTAAAGAATTAAAATAATGAGTTAGTTCCCATTAGGATTCAAATAGTTGGAGGATCAACATTGACTATTGAATATTAAATCATATGAAATGATAAAACCATTCCCCCATCCCTTTTATGGACCAGAAGTTGGAGATATTAGATGAGAAAGGTCATTATTACTTCCTTGATGGATTTACTGGGTTTTTTTAGGTTCTCATAGCTCTATAAGGCCAAGATAAATCCACTTTCACCTATACCTTTGGTACATTTTATTATCGAAGGATTATATTTGGGATTTTTAATTTCCTAGGTAACTTTAAATTTTGTATAGTGAGTATCTTTTTAGAACTAATTGAGAGATTTTTATAGTTATTTCTTGATGATTTTACTATTTATGGAACTTTCTTTAAAACTTATCTTGAAAATCTGGAAAACATTTTAAATAAATGCATCAATAAAAATCTAGTTTTAAAATTTAAAAATTTTCATTTCAAGGTGGAGAAAGGAAATTTTTTTGGACTCATAATTTTTAAGGAAGGAATTGAGGTGGACAATGACAAGGTTGACATAATTTTTACACTACTTTATCCCATCATTATAAGACACATTATATCATTTTTTTATCATACTAGATTTTATAGAAGGTTTATTAAGGAATTTAGAAAACAAATCCCTTGAATAACCTACATAAAAAAGGAAAGTGATTTTTTATTTGAAAATTAATTCAGGATAGTGTTTGATAGACTTAAAGAAAACCTAACCATAGCCCATGTGATCTATCCACTAGCCCGGGAACTACAATTTGAAGTTATGCATCGTGCCTACAATAAGGTTATGGGATATGTGTTATCCTAGAAGTCTAATAGGAATTCACATGTGATATAATATACTTAAAAAACTTTGTACATGGCCCAAATCAATAACACAACAACAGAAAAAGATTTTTTTGGCTGTTATTGTTTCTTTATAAAAAATATTATCTATAATTTCTAGGAAGTAAGGTTTCTATTAATTTTAATCATACAACACTCAGGTGTTTTATTAATAAGGTTGATTCAAAACCAATATTGGTGAGATGGATGATATTTTTATAAGAATTTGACTTGGAAATTAGAGACAAGAAGGGTTGTGAGAACATAGTGGAAGATCACATGAGAAGGATACCCCACAATGATGAAGTAGAAACACTAAACGAAGAACCCCTAGATGATTATCACTATAATGATTAGTTGTACAAAGTGACATAAGTTCCATAGTATATCAACTTGGTTATTTATTTGGTCAAATCAAAGGCACCCTCGTTTTCTAAACATCAAACTCTTACATTGAAATCTAAATCAAAATATTATGTTTGGGGTGATCTTTATTTATGAAAAATTAATAGTGAATAATTTATTATAATATGTATCCTAGAGGAATAGGTAAAAACAATTCTTTCATTTTTTCATATGCTTTCATGTGGATGCCATTTTTGACCTCAAAGAATAGCCAAAAATGTTTTGGAAGATAGTTTGTTCTAGGTATTAATTTTTAAAGACTTTCATGATTTTTCCAAAAAAAATCAAAACCTTAAATTTATTAGAATAATTTATAAAATCTTTAAAATACCCCCAACAACCTTTGATTTTTTAAAATTATTTTATGTATGGTATTATATGTTATGGGTCTATTTTATATCTCTTTTTTAATTTTCCTAAATACTATTATAAGTATACTATGTTTCTAAATGGATTTAAGCAAAATAAGCCAAAAATGATTATATAAAAAAAATTGAGTTTCTAAGATCAAATATTTTTGTAGGCTTGTAGTTCCTTGAACCATAATCAGTTATCGAGAAACGTATTTTTATAACAAGAGAGTGGAAGCTCTCATGAAGAGATGTGGAGTGCACCACAAGACCTGTACTACCTACCAACCATTAAAAAATGGGAAAATTAAGGTGTCAAACAGGGAGATCAAGTGGATTTTGGAAATAATAACATAGCCCAATAGGAAATACTAGAGCAAAAAATCTAGAAGATGCATTGTGGACATAGAAGACTGTTTTAAAAAAATCCCTAGGTATGTCCCCTCACAGAATTGTTTATGAAAATAATTTTCACTTATCATTTGAGTTATAGCACAAAGCAAACTAGGTTTTAAAGAGAGTGAATCTATAGTTTAGCAAGGATGGAGAGAAAAATAAGCTCCAAATGATGGAACTAGAGCTAAGAAAGGAGGTATATGAGAATTACCTACTATGAAAATAGAAATATTGATCCATCCATAATAGATTCATCCAAAAAAGAGACTTTAACTGATAGATAAAGTGTTGTTATTATCCTCAAGGATGAATCTCATGCTTTTTAAGATTCATTCTAAGTGTACTGGATCTATTGTGGAAACTAATATATTCTAATTTGGTGTAATTTAAAACAGAGGAGTTGAATCATAGTAGGAATTTAAATTTAAAGGACATAAGATGAAGTAATTTCATAAATATTTTTAGAAGGAACCAATGAAAGAGTCCAAAATCCTCCCTACTACTTATGATTAAGGACTATCAGGTTGTCCCTTTCCTTCAAATTAGTTTAGAAATTTACTTTTTATGTAACGCCCCGACCCCAGCTACCCAGAGTCGGTGGATTACTTCGTAACATTGGCATGATCACAAGAAAGATCAAATCTCGAAAGACCGATTGGTTTAGTAGCCTTGGAAACACTAGATATATTCATAAAGTTTTACATTACATTTCAAAGTGAAAAACTACTACAACAAAAAGTCTTCATATCCACACTATTAACCCCTCATAATATCCCTGCAAGTCAATCATAATTTACTTCTTCACTACCTGGGAAAAATAAAACATAGAAAAGGGGTGAGCTCAAATGCCCAGTAAGGATAACAATATAGCGGAACATTCAAAATAAGCATAAACATTTAAGGCAATGAATTACTAAAACAAAAGCCTTTTAAACATGAACTTCAACATAGTATGTCAAAAGTAAAATGAAATAATGTCATTTACTTATTCACATGGATATTCTACTAATCGAATAATCACATGCAAAATCAATAACCACTTTCATAATGTTGGAATGCATAATGCCAGACTATCATAACCACATAGCCAAGGCCTCGTGCCATGACTACAAATAAGATTTTGTCAAGGCCTTGTGCCAAGACACTAGTTTGTCTCATGAGACCTACCGATGCAATTTTTTTAGAAGATACTTACGTTTAAAATTGCTAAAATACACTCCAGTGTTTTTCTGAAAACATTATGCAAGATTTTGAAAACAAAATAACTAATTCTGAGACTGCTCGACTAATTACAGGCCATGATGGGTCCACTCCCAATCCCTTCCTGTCTACCAAACTCGAGAGTCAGGTTTTCTGAAAACATTTTTAAGCTTGCATTAAATACATATACATTTGCACTGGGTTTTCATGTATTTGAGAGAAATATCTCTTTTTTTTGAAATACTTTAAAAATCACATATTTATAAAATAAAACATTTACTTTGAAAATATTCTTATAATCTTGTAAGGAAAGCTTTGAATATTTTATAACGGCGGAAAATAACCGCACCCGCCGTATTAGTTAAAAAAAACATTCTTACCTTAATTCTGTCGAAAAGGTTAAAAAGGACCTTGTTTTGAAAACGACGGAAAGATTCCTCTTATAAAAAGTAAAACAAGGGTATAAATGACTTTAACCCATATTCTTGTAAATAATAAAAATGTTTTGAAATACATTTTGAAGAAACATGGATGTGGATGATAAAGAGATCCCAGTAGATTATTACATATAAACAACCTCGGATAATGAAGAGATTGTGAAATAACCCTTACCTTGTAATTTTCCTTGGTTGGGGTAGGTTAACCTCCTGTATAATGGTGAAATAATTGTTATTAAATTATACAAGAATCATATATATTAATATGATATCATATATGATCTTTTAACATTGATTTATTAATAATATCTTAGAATTATCATCGTTTCGGGTGTTAACTTACTCATTTTCTTTTATATGTTTTGTTACATAAGCCATGTTTGTTGTATCTTATTCATATCCAGAATGATATCAAGTCCTTAAACATCATTTTTAAATCATAAAATGATAATTATACTTGAATGGATACGATGGAGAATGAATCTCATCGCGTTCGTGGAGACGGTAGTCCGTACGTACGCACGAGCGACAATATCATTCTTTTGATATTAAAATAATATATAAATGAATGGTATATCATATATACAGAATCATTAACATGTTATATTTATTATTTACATGAGTTACACATCATTATTATACCCATCCAAATAATATTATATTGAATAACAATTACACCACGACGTGGAGACGGTAAGCCGTACGTACGCACGTATGGTGACATGTTATTCAAAGGGTGGATAGAATACTGAATATGGTTGTACCATACTTATAATAACATCACAGTATATGTGAGATACTGGAGTTATTATTTTAGAATGGTAAGAACAAAGGAAGAAGAAGTGGAAGAAGAAATGAACTTAGAAAAGGGTGGTGAAATCATTACCTCTTCTTCGGGTTCTTCCTTTTGATTTGATCAAAAGGGCTCCTTAGGTTGGCTTTCTGATCAAACTAAGGCCTCTAGGTTGTAGTGAGGGATGTTGGGAGAGTATTTGGGCAGAGTTTGGCCGAACCAAAAGGCTTTGAAGGTGTGAAGAAATGAGAAGGAGGAGTGCCCTTTTATAAGAGGGGTGAGGGGCACCTTTGGAAAAGCTAGAAATATTAATTTATAATAAATTCATATTAGGTTTCTAAAGGCTCCAAAGTTGACTATTCAAAGGTTAAGGTGGGTACAGGTCGAAAACCACTCAACCAATAGAATTTAGACAGGTTTGGGTACTTATATTAACCTTATCTTTAAGTATTAACTCTAAGTTAATTAGTTTCACTTTTACAATGTCTCTTTGTATTTTTATATAATATGGTTAATAAACTTACTATATACATCCAAGCGACCCCCAAGTGGTCCATTAATGATTAAAATATAATAATATAAGTCTCTTGGCCGAACCTTAGATTTATATGAATTTAATATCAATTAATAATATAATATTTGTTTTAAGAACTCTTTTATGTCAATTTTGACACTATTCAATAGTTGATTTTTGTGAAACTCATAAAAGATTGATTACTTCGAAAAAAGTCCATTAAATCAATCCTAATATATTATATTAGCCTAGAAAATTATTTTAATTCATTAAAAGTTTCATATTATATTTATTTGGGTATTTATAATATCAATTATTTTAATTTTTCACTATTATAGTAATTACTGCATCATCATTGTGTCATAAATAAAATAAATTATTTAATGTCTAAAAATTATAAATAAAATATCATTATGTAGGAAATCTTTTTAGCTTTCTAATTAATATTTATAATCTAAAATCCAACATATATAACCCTATGTAAAAATTGTTGTTCTAAAAGATATATGCTTGTGTCATTTTTGTATTCATTTTAACTAAATTAAAATAAAGTGTCATTATCACTTACAAGTGGATCCATGGGGTCCCAAAATTGACACAAAGATGCCCATGGTCGACCATGTATCAACCAATAGGGTTAAGACACGTTTTAGGGTAATTTAGTATTATTATAATATTATTTTTTTACCCTTATTTACCGGATTTACCCTTAACCATGGTAAATAAAATATTTACCGCAGTAATTATTCAAAATGTCTAAAAATAAAAGTTACCTATTTACACAATTTGAACATCCTGATTCCAAATATGGAATCCATTTTTCTAAATTCAAAACACAGAAGTGGAAGAAATTAATTTAAAATTAATTCCCGCTGTCAAAACAAAAAGCGTGTTTTTAAGAGATAATAACTATCAAAAGATTGACACTTGTTTATGTTCGGTTTAATTGTACAATTATGTCCAATGACCAACATTATATTAAGTGGTAAAAATATATTCTAAATATACTTTAAAACCACTCAAATTAATAATTTATCACTATTAATTATTTTGATTAAAAAAGTTGTTTTTAATTAAAATTTTGTAATTTTCACTATTCATCAAAATATGAAAGTTATCCGAAAAGTACCAAAATTTCACCTTAGGCTAAATTTGATATTCCGAATCCAAAAATGAAGTCAATTTTAAAATATAAAATATATATAACTTCAAAAAGTAGGTATTACTATTCATAACAACTAGTTTGATTGGTTACGGTGTGTTAGAACTCGAAGTTGCGTACAACACACGCTACTGTTTTATCCAAAGGAAAGCGTACCGTGGACGCTTGGGATGTTTCATTTTAAATTTTTTGATGTCTCCATTTAGTCAAAAAGTTTAAAATATTGTATTTAAAAAGGTTTCACTATTAGAAGTTGATAAAAGTGAAATACTGAAAATGAATTTGTTCTTGCATTATGACTAAGAAACTCATAATAGGGATTCTAAAATTATAAGGATTATATAAAGTTCAAAATGTAGTTAATACTATTCATGACCTCTTTTAATGGTGTGATTGAACTCGGTGTTGCGTGTAGTGCAAGTTATTGAATTATTTTTAAGAAATAACACACTCTGAAATCCTGGGGTGTTACATTCTCCCCTCCTTCAATAAATTGCGTCCTCGCAATTTGAAATTGTTCTTCGAAGATAAAAGGTTTAAAGTAGAAAATATATTTGTGGGAAAACCCACATTGGAAATTGGGTTACTAAAATTTAGTCTTAATATGAGGAAAAGAGAAATTAAAGGGTCACCACCAAATTATGATCTCGATTAGGAGAACATTGGCGGCAATTAGAGACATATAATCGGAGGAAAAACGTAAATATTTATAGGTAGTGATTGAGGTCATCAATCAAAAACAAGTGTATAATTGAGGTCCTTAAACTCATCAATCTATGATGATTTGAAGTACCATCGGTTCAACAAAATATAGGGTATTGGGATAACACATTTTTGACGTTTCAAAATATCTTAGTTGAAATCCCACATCGAAAAATGAATTAGCGAGGCCTCTATTTAAAATAAAGAGTGGAAAGTATGAAGATTACCGAAAATAACACATACTAGGGTTCCATGTAAGAAAATATGGATATGGAAGAAAAATCTAGCCATCAATTATCTGATGGAGAGTGGTAGAGAACATAGCTATGAAAAGGCCAACAATCCCAAAGCCATAAATTAGTGATGATTTAAGGTACCATCTAGGACAACATTTTTGTTTTAAGTTCCTTTTATTAATGATGAGGAATTTATTTATGAGATTGGCTAAGATCATAAGGAGATATACTTAGTTTATAATTAGAGTTTTATCCATTAATAAATTTCTACCAAAACTCATCATTCACTCGTAAAAAAAATTCTATTTATACTATTCATAGAGGGTTCCAAAATAAACGAATTTATAATTCATCTACCAGATCTTTTAAAAAACTACTTTATTTAATCCAGGACATCTCGTGGGATAGTGGTAGGTGATACACCCTTGTCGCCCTTTGGTTGCGGGTTCAAGTCTCGCAGCCTTGCCGGACGCGACGGGTTGCCGCCCGACCTCCGGGTTGTCCTTTTATGGCAATCCAAAATAATCCAAACTAGAACTATCCAAAATACTTCTGTCCAAACTCACAGTCCAACATTCATAAGGAAGGTAAACATAATATAGATCCTTTTTACCCCGTAATAGCATATGAATACCTTCATCATGTATTACCATATTCCTTATTGATTACATTCATGCTCCCTTATTCCATATAGAATGCTGTATATACTTCATTAATCCAAAAATGTTTTAAACCCCAACAATGATGGAATATACAAATCATTAATCAGTTCCAAGGTAGTCAAGAATATCCAATATAATTTATCCAAAACAATCACATATTATTCCAAAATCACTACCTCAGTATCAGAACTATATTATGGTTTATCATTCTCTCAACCATATATTTTCCAAAAATCTATCCTGCTAATGATTCACTTTTCTTTGTTCCACACAATCTCAAGTCCTTAATGAAATAGTACTGCAGTACAATCCTTATATACTCCATAATTATTATAACAAGTACATTGTTGATACAACACTCAATTGATATAATCAACATAAGAACTCTAATCATTCCTCTTCATCTGTGGTAGTATCATAACTTGATTATTATCCAATAGCATCATTTGCGGCATAGTCTGATGACTGGGTCATAGGTTCGCGTAGTGTCCAAACTCCTTGCAAATGAAGCATTGTACATTTGAAACCATTTTCTTACCCTTGCAGTCACGTACTTTGTGTCCTTTTCCTCCACACTTATAACAAACTCCCATTCCTTTCAGGCAAGTTCCAGGGTGTTTCTTTCCACAGTTACCACATATGGGAAAATTCTTCTTTTCCCTCTTCCCTTTATCCATCTTTCTCTCTTCCATCCTTTTCTTCTCTTGCTTCCCTTCAAAGCCATAGGACTCAGTAAACTCTTTACATATCTTATCAACACATGATATTATTTCTTCATATGATGATAATACATGGGAGACTATTTCTCTTATCAATTCTAGCTTAAGACCATGAAAGATATGATCCTTCCTTCTATTTGGATCATGTGCATTTCTGGAGTTCTCATTCCTTCTACTGGGCGCCATTTCTAAACAATGGCATACACTAGATCAGTTTATGAATCAAAATACATAATCTCATACTTATAAAACACTTAACATAAATTGAACTATTTATGGATATAATCCATAATCATAAGAATGTTTTCTTTGAGGAAGTATATACTCATAATCCCTTCAAAATGATTTGTAAAGAAAATGAGAGTTATCCTAAGCATATCCCCCGGGAGTGTCGTAACCAAGAGTGCAGCAAGGCCCGTTGTCGTGCACCAGTTCCCGTTCGAGTCTAGCTCAAAGCAGTGTTTTCGGGTTTTACCCCTAGGTACATCTGTGCCAGAGCCGCCTCTACCTGCTCGTATCCAGACAGGGATGTATTGCTCGGAAAACTCACAAAATCTCTACAATACCAAAATTCTAGGAAGTTCTTCTATACTAATCCTCAAAGTTAATCTTAGGTCTACGTGGTCTAATCAGAGTTTATCTAAATCTAGCTTCCAAGGTTTGTACTAAACTTCCTCTAATACCAACTGTAACGCCCCGACCCCAGCTACCCAGAGTCGGTGGATTACTTCGTAACATTGGCATGATCACAAGAAAGATCAAATCTCGAAAGACCGATTGGTTTAGTAGCCTTGGAAACACTAGATATATTCATAAAGTTTTACATTACATTTCAAAGTGAAAAACTACTACAACAAAAAGTCTTCATATCCACACTATTAACCCCTCATAATATCCCTGCAAGTCAATCATAATTTACTTCTTCACTACCTGGGAAAAATAAAACATAGAAAAGGGGTGAGCTCAAATGCCCAGTAAGGATAACAATATAGCGGAACATTCAAAATAAGCATAAACATTTAAGGCAATGAATTACTAAAACAAAAGCCTTTTAAACATGAACTTCAACATAGTATGGCAAAAGTAAAATGAAATAATGCCATTTACTTATTCACATGGATATTCTACTAATCGAATAATCACATGCAAAATCAATAACCACTTTCATAATGTTGGAATGCATAATGCCAGACTATCATAACCACATAGCCAAGGCCTCGTGCCATGACTACAAATAAGATTTTGTCAAGGCCTTGTGCCAAGACACTAGTTTGTCTCATGAGACCTACCGATGCAATTTTTTTAGAAGATACTTACGTTTAAAATTGCTAAAATACACTCCAGTGTTTTTCTGAAAACATTATGCAAGATTTTGAAAACAAAATAACTAATTCTGAGACTGCTCGACTAATTACAGGCCATGATGGGTCCACTCCCAATCCCTTCCTGTCTACCAAACTCGAGAGTCAGGTTTTCTGAAAACATTTTTAAGCTTGCATTAAATACATATACATTTGCACTGGGTTTTCATGTATTTGAGAGAAATATCTCTTTTTTTTGAAATACTTTAAAAATCACATATTTATAAAATAAAACATTTACTTTGAAAATATTCTTATAATCTTGTAAGGAAAGCTTTGAATATTTTATAACGGCGGAAAATAACCGCACCCGCCGTATTAGTTAAAAAAAACATTCTTACCTTAATTCTGTCGAAAAGGTTAAAAAGGACCTTGTTTTGAAAACGACGGAAAGATTCCTCTTATAAAAAGTCAAACAAGGGTATAAATGACTTTAACCCATATTCTTGTAAATAATAAAAATGTTTTGAAATACATTTTGAAGAAACATGGATGTGGATGATAAAGAGATCCCAGTAGATTATTACATATAAACAACCTCGGATAATGAAGAGATTGTGAAATAACCCTTACCTTGTAATTTTCCTTGGTTGGGGTAGGTTAACCTCCTGTATAATGGTGAAATAATTGTTATTAAATTATACAAGAATCATATATATTAATATGATATCATATATGATCTTTTAACATTGATTTATTAATAATATCTTAGAATTATCATCGTTTCGGGTGTTAACTTACTCATTTTCTTTTATATGTTTTGTTACATAAGCCATGTTTGTTGTATCTTATTCATATCTAGAATGATATCAATTCCTTAAACATCATTTTTAAATCATAAATTGATAATTATACTTGAATGGATACGATGGAGAATGAATCTCATCGCGTTCGTGGAGACGGTAGTCCGTACGTACGCAGGAGCGACAATATCATTCTTTTGATATTAAAATAATATATAAATGAATGGTATATCATATATACAGAATCATTAACATGTTATATTTATTATTTACATGAGTTACACATCATTATTATACCCATCCAAATAATATTATATTGAATAACAATTACACCACGACGTGGAGACGGTAAGCCGTACGTACGCACGTATGGTGACATGTTATTCAAAGGGTGGATAGAATACTAAATATGGTTGTACCATACTTATAATAACATCACAGTATATGTGAGATACTGGAGTTATTATTTTAGAATAGTAAGAACAAAGGAAGAAGAAGTGGAAGAAGAAATGAACTTAGAAAAGGGTGGTGAAATCATTACCTCTTCTTCGGGTTCTTCCTTTTGATTTGATCAAAAGGGCTCCTTAGGTTGGATTTCTGATCAAACTAAGGCCTCTAGGTTGTATTGAGGGATGTTGGGAGAGTATTTGGGCAGATTTTGGCCGAACCAAAAGGCTTTGAAGGTGTGAAGAAATGAGAAGGAGGAGTGCCCTTTTATAAGAGGGGTGAGGGGCACCTTTGGAAAAGCTAGAAATATTAATTTATAATAAATTCATATTCGGTTTCTAAAGGCTCCAAAGTTGACTATTCAAAGGTTAAGGTGGGTATAGGTCGAAAAACACTCAACCAATAGAATTTAGACAGGTTTGGGTACTTATATTAACCTTATCTTTAAGTATTAACTCTAAGTTAATTAGTTTCACTTTTACAATGTCTCTTTGTATTTTTATATAATATGGTTAATAAACTTACTATATACATCCAAGCGACCCCCAAGTGGTCCATTAATGATTAACCTATCATAATATAAGTCTCTTGGCCGAACCTTAGATTTTTAGGAATTTAATATCAATTAATAATATAATATTTGTTTTAAGAACTCTTTTATGTCAATTTTGACACTATTCAATAGTTGATTTTTGTGAAACTCATAAAAGATTGATTACTTCGAACAAAGTCCATTAAATAAATCCTAATATATTATATTAGCCTAGAAAATTATTTTAATTCATTAAAAGTTTCATATTATATTTATTTGGGTATTTATAATATCAATTATTTTAATTTTTCACTATTATAGTAATTACTGCATCATCATTGTGTCATAAATAAAATAAATTATTTAATGTCTAAAAATTATAAATAAAATATCATTATGTAGGAAATCTTTTTAGCTTTCTAATGAATATTTATAATCTAAAATCCAACATATATAACCCTATGTAAAAATTGTTGTTCTAAAAGATATATGCTTGTGTCATTTTTGTATTCATTTTAACTAAATTAAAATAAAGTGTCATTATCACTTACAAGTGGATCCATGGGGTCCCAAAATTGACACAAAGATGCCCATGGTCGACCATGTATCAACCAATAGGGTTAAGACACGTTTTAGGGTAATTTAGTATTATTATAATATTATTTTTTTACCCTTATTTACCGGATTTACCCTTAACCATGGTAAATAAAATATTTACCGCAGTAATTATTCAAAATGTCTAAAAAAAAAAGTTACCTATTTACACAATTTGAACATCCTGATTCCAAATATGGAATCCATTTTTCTAAATTCAAAACACAGAAGTGGCAGAAATTAATTTAAAATTAATTCCCGCTGTCAAAACAAAAAGCGTGTTTTTAAGAGATAATAACTATCAAAAGATTGACACTTGTTTATGTTCGGTTTAATTGTACAATTATGTCCAATGACCAACATTATATTAAGTGGTAAAAATATATTCTAAATATACTTTAAAACCACTCAAATTAATAATTTATCACTATTAATTATTTTGATTAAAAAAGTTGTTTTTAATTAAAATTTAGTAATTTTCACTATTCATCAAAATATGAAAGTTATCCGAAAAGTACCAAAATTTCACCTTAGGCTAAATTTGATATTCCGAATCCAAAAATGAAGTCCATTTTAAAATATAAAATATATATAACTTCAAAAAGTAGGTATTACTATTCATAACAACTAGTTTGATTGGTTACGGTGTGTTAGAACTCGAAGTTGCGTACAACACACGCTACTGTTTTATCCAAAGGAAAGCGTACCGTGGACGCTTGGGATGTTTCATTTTAAATTTTTTGATGTCTCCATTTAGTCAAAAAGTTTAAAATATTTTATTTAAAAAGGTTTCACTATTAGAAGTTGATAAAAGTGAAATACTGAAAATGAATTTGTTCTTGCATTATGACTAAGAAACTCATAATAGGGATTCTAAAATTATAAGGATTATATAAAGTTCAAAATGTAGTTAATACTATTCATGACCTCTTTTAATGGTGTGATTGAACTCGGTGTTGCGTGTAGTGCAAGTTATTGAATTATTTTTAAGAAATAACACACTCTGAAATCCTGGGGTGTTACATTTTAAGTATGTTTCTCATTAAAAATACCATGATAAAATTCATTGAAATTTGTGTCTAAGATAAGTATGTGGGATAGTGAAATATATCTTAGGATGTAATTTTTTTTTGAAATATCTATTTTTCTTTATTTTTTTATTTGATATCTAATAAAATATAAATAACTATTCTATTTTTAGAATATCTCAATAAAAAATTACATGTTGTATGCTTTCTAATTTTAATTATTTGGAGTGCCTTTAGGATATAAAATATTGAGTCTCACTACTGCCTTGACAATTAAGAAGCATCGTGATGTATTTTAGTGATTTCATGGGTTCTATAATTACTTAAATTAGATGAATTCTAAGTTAATTTACCCTTTTTCTTAGAAATTCTGCTTTAGAACTGGGGAAACGGGTTTTCAATGAAAAATGTCAAGGTGGAATCAAAAAAAATAGCATGTGGAAACTATAATTTTAAACTTAAACCTATTTGACTAACTCGTTGTGATTTATTATAAACTTAGGGAGCCTCCCTAAAATAAATTTTGATATATCATATTAACTTGAGTAAAACAAGAAGATGTGAAATGTTCTAGAAGTCTTTATGATTCAACAAAATCGTGTGTGTGTGTGTGTGTTGGAAAACAAATAATAGTTAGAGTGGCATGAGATATATCTTCCTAAGAATTTATTTTATGCCTTGACTATTACAATTATTCCTAGGGGATACCAACTATCTTAGGATGGTTTAGTTTTAGGTTTATCTACACTCATATGATAAGTATTTTTCACAAATCATGGATTTGAAAAATTCAATAAGTGCTAGGGGTGAAAATATTTGGTGAATTCTAAAATTTGATGAAGAAGGGGTGGATAATATTTATTGATTTTAATTTACTAAGTATTAAGTAAGTTTAAAAAGGATATTTGGAAAAATAATCTTAGATGATAGGGATTTAGGAAGGTGCAACTTGTTAAAATCTTGGTTCCACTAAGATCTATTCTATTTACATGCCTAAACTATAATTTTTATTAAATTGAATCATGGGTAGTGGCTTAAACTCATAAAGGAGGAATGATAAAAACCATAATGAATAAACATATGTTTTCTTTCATTTATGGTATGTGAATTTGAACCTGGACAAGGTAATAGTTTTACTAGTATAAATTCATTGTATTTTACAAGAGTTCAATAGTGTAAGTGTAGGGGAGTGATGGGATCCAATAATTTTAAAAAAATAACTATTTTTTTATTGATAATCAACATCATAGGTGATATTAATCTTGGGAAGTCATTACATTTTGAATATAATTGAAAATATAAAATAAAAGTGTTGAGTGGATTTAAACAAGATTTTTAGTGGTTTCATCATTTTTTGACTTAATTAAGAAATCAATGTATTCATTTTGGAATTATATAATTTCATTTTTTATGGGAATTTAATTCTGATTTTCATTATTTTAATCCATTTTGAATTTATTTTGGATAATTCCTATAATGATTGTTTTGTTTTCATTGGTTGTAGGTCTAAAAAATGACATAGGCATGAGGATTTCTTAAGACATTTTTATGGTTGTAAGAGATTTTCTCCCCATGTAGGATATTTCAAAGCAAGTATAATACATTTTTAATTGTGAAAATTTTGGTCATGATCATATGAGATTTCCTCTATGTACAACATTTCCCAAGAAGCATACATGATTTTCTCCATGACCAAACCATATGCCATTCTCCTTAGCCACCAAAATCCACAAACAACTTTTCCAGTCAAATCATATGAAATTTCACTACTTGTAAGATATTTTCTCCCCATGTATGAGGTTTCAATTCTCATATGATATTCTACCACCCGTGTATGATTTTCCCACTACTCATAGGATATTTTTATCCATGAGAAGTGCCACACACCTAATTTATTTTTGAGGTATTTTTTATTTATTTTTGGTATATATTATCTTACTTGGGTTTCATTTTAGTTTCTTGAGAAAAATGAAAAAAAAAATCTTTGGAAGGGGGTGGTTCAAGACTTGCTCATAGTTAGGGGAAACCATGAACCTTGCCCAGGAAACTGTGCACCCAGGTTTCATTTTTTGGATAGATCCAAAATTCATGGTTAGCACATGGTTTTTCAAACTGTGTGACTAACCATACAGTATTTCCCTTGTGGACAATGTCAACCACATGTTTTCTACATAGTTTGAAAAACCATGCAGGAAAACTGTGTGTCCTATCCAGGTCATTAGAATTTAGATATTTACCTTTTATACCTTTTTAGATTTAACCCCAAATCTTCCCCTCTTCTTCCCCACTCAGGATTTCTAGCACTAAGAGCCTCTAATCCTCCCTCTTGCTCCCTTGAACCTCTATTTTTTGGTGGATTTGGTGGGTAATCTCTAAGGAACTCCAAGTAAGTCCCTCATCTCTTGGTTTCTCCTTCTTTTCTAGGGTTTTATTTTTATTTCTTGGGGTTTCATTTATCTAGTGGGTAGGGTGTCGTTTTTAAGGGTATATATTGATTCTTAGGGTTTAATATTGATGTTTTAGGTTCTATATTTCCTCCATAGTATTCAATTGAGGTTCAGTTTAAGTTTTTCACCAGATTCTGGAAGTTTCTTCACTCAAGGTAGGTGGTTCCATGCTTAAAAATTATTTTATGAAGTTAATATGCTTGATTTTCTTATTTTTTATGTTCTATGGTTATATATGAGGTCTAAAAAGTATTTTTAAAGATATTTAAGGTTCTTTGGTATTGAAAAATGATTTTTCAAAGAAAATATACTATGTTCCATGTTTTTTTCATATGTTCCCCATGTTTTATGCCATGAAGGTGTTTGATAAAATGTGTATATGATGCGAAACCCATTTTGAAGTGGATTTGGTGTGAATTTTGTTTCAAAATGGTTTTGAATGTGAAAATGTTGTTTTATCATGTATGTTATGGTGTTTTTATTAAGAATATGTTAAAGAGATATAGTATGTGATATGTGAAATGTCAATTGAGCACAAAGGGAAACCTGGGTAACTTGGTGTACGGACTAGGACTAGTACGCTAGATGACTTGAAAGTGGTTTATCCCAGAATCATATAGTAGGATTTATGATACAACATTAACTAAATGATAATGATGATTAGAGACTACTAAGCCCATGGGATGTCCCCTCCTAGTGGCTCGTGCATGAAAATTTTGTTGGTCATGGTTTTTATATCACTTTTCACCGAGATATGATGTACCTAGTGTCCCATTTCTAGCTAGTTCCTATAGGGATTTCCCATGAGTTAGTTCTATTTTGTGATATTTCTATTATCATCGGCATACAATGCACTTGGTTGGTTATTTCAAAAGAAAATAATGTTCTCCCTTAAAATTTTTTCTATGAAAATGTTTCAATATTTCCTTTTTATAAAAATTTCATGTTATCTTGTCTTATAATTTTTATAGAATATAATCTTTTTATTAGGTGGAATCCTACTATGATTTGGATCACACCCTACTTACACCTTTTGGTGTAAGTAGACTTGGTTATGTTTGACACAGGTAAAGGCAAGATGTTTGGATATGGTTGTTTATGATGCTAGTGGTTTCCCCTTTAAGGTGTTGTGGTGGTGGCTTAAGTATGATACTCCTCTTATTGCATGGTAGTTTTTGGGATAGTGTCTTATTTCCCTTTTTGTTGTATCGTTTTTTTGTTTTTTTTTAATTTTTTAAACTTGAATTTAAAAATGGTTATTCCATGTTTGGTCTTGATTGTTCGGATTTGGTTTATTTATTATAGTTTTTTTTTTGGTTATTTACATGTGTGAAATCATTCCCAAGTTTCATTTTTGATACCTAGGAACTTTTTTATAGCTCGTGGGGATCCGAAACACCCTTAGGACCATGCCACAGATCGGGTTAGGTGTCAGGTAAGATGGAACCCCGGCTTGGTTCGTGATAAAATGGTATCAAAGGTGGTAACACTCTTTTGGGGTCAAGTTATTTTGGGATGATTCTAGATAGGCAGGAGCTAGGACTGTTGGGACTTAATGTTCTGTTTGAGAGTGGGGTGCATAGCCAGTACCTTGTGATAGAACTCGAGCAACCATGGGATGTTGGGATTTTTATTTGACTTCTCTACTGGGTGAGACATGCAGGCTATAGACTGTATGTAGACACTAGGTGGGAGTGAAGTTTTTTGGTTGTTAAGTTA
The DNA here is from genome assembly GCA_963277665.1 of Viscum album. NCBI lineage: Eukaryota > Viridiplantae > Streptophyta > Magnoliopsida > Santalales > Viscaceae > Viscum > Viscum album. Next base: position 1,420,281,398 of record OY728161.1, read on the forward strand.
TTGATATGAGTTTGGTTTGTTTGGATTTATGGAATGTTGGTATTTGTTATTATTTCTGAAAATTTTCATAATGGTTTTATTGATAGTTTTCTTGTGGTTATTACTTATTGTAGCAAAATACCTCCTCGGAGACTTATTGTATAGCCGCGGGAAGAGGCCATAGAGATTTATCCCTCACCAAATAACCATATATTAGTGGAAGATGTGGTTCAATATATCTAAGCTTTGGTAAAGGTAGCGGGTCCTATTCTTGCTCTAGTTAGAGAAATGGAATCAGGCCTCGTAAAGGACAAGTCTCGGGAGTTCCTTAAGAACAAGCCTCTTTCTTTCCGAGGTAGCTTAAAACCCTAGGAGGTAGAGAAGTGTCCTGAGAAGATATAGAGGATGTTATAATTCCTAGACACTCCTGAGTAAGTCAGGTTGAAATACACCTTGTTCTTGCTAAAGGTCCCCAGTTAAAGGTGGTGGGATTTGGTGGTGCAAGCTGGAAAGCATGAGCAGATGAACTGGAAAGACTTCAAGGTCATTTTCAATTATCAGTACTATTATTAGGTCTTGGACGATATCAGATCCCATGAGTTTAATGATCTTGTTTAGGGAGGCCAGTCCATGATGGATTATACTAACTTCTTTGCTGATCTAGTTCAATGTGCACCTAAAATTGTTACCAACAAGTAGATGAGGGTTTAGAGGTTCGAGAGGGGGTTGCGGCCAAAGATCTATTCTTAGGCCTTTATATTTAAGATAAAGACCTATAATGAAGTGGTTTCTCATGATTGTATGGAGGATATTGATCTTAAGGGAAAGTCTGGTTCCTCTTGGTAAATGTAAACAGTGGGTAGTGGCAGATCATCTGAGAAAAAGAGGAAGTGGGATGAGTAGGGGAATAAGGGAGGTGGTAGCTCAGATCATCCTTCCTAATAGTCTTTGTCTATGGCTTCTGATGATGGGTCAGTTGTGTTCCATCAATGAAGGAAGGTAGGAAACATTTGACCTGCATGCACATATCCTCCTAAATCTTGACATCAGTGTGGATCTCTAGGACACCTCCAACATTTTTTAAAAATGATGTGCTCATATCAGAGTGGTGTGGGATCTGTAACTTATAAAGGTATTTTAGCTCAGTCAGAGCCATCCAAGATAGTGGGATAATAATTTGGTGGTCATGGTGGAAGGGATGGATCATCTTCTATGTAGATTCATTTTAGGGCAGAGCCACGGGATAGTGGTCATTCTTAGGATTAGGCTAAGACTAGACAACTTCATGTGGTCGATTGAGCACCAGCAGAACTGGATGCAGGGCCTTCATCAGTTTGAGGTACCATTTTGATTGTATCATCTCTAACTATTGTTTTTTTTAACATTAGTTCTTATGTTTCATTTATATCTTCCCTTCCTGTGAACTTGTTGAATTTTACAATCGATCTTATTTCAGATACGATGGAGTTGGTAACACCTCTGGGTAAGAAATGAGAGAAGGGACGTAGGTGTCCATCATATGTGCTCACTATGTCAGGGGTCGAGCTGGAATTGGATTTCCTAGTATTAGATATGGACCCCTTTTATGTAATCCTCAACATGGATTGGATGATGTTATTATATGAACACATCAATTGTTATAGGTGGCAGGTATGTGTTGTGGAACCTGATGGAAATATCCCGGTTTTTTATAGTGAATGGGGTCCTCGGTCGGGTTGTGATGGACCTCCACTTCCAGAATTGGGTAACCTCATTTTTCAATTATAATCATTCATGTTGGAGGATGTTGTTGGTACTACCAATGGTGGGTTACCTCTTGTGGTGGATGAATTCCCAGATGTTTTCCTAGAGAATTTGTTAGGTCTTCCTCTAGAGTGGGGTGTGTAGTTCTCAATTGATTTGGCATCGGGAACATGTATGATATCTATTCCCACGTATCATATTTCCCCCCAACAAGTTGAGAGAATTAAAGTTATATCTAGATGTTTTTGAATCCAAAGGATTCAGTCACCTGAGAATCTCTCCATGGTCCACCCCATTCTTGTCTACGAAGATGGTCGATGGATCTCTCTATTTATGTATTGATTACCGGAAGCTAAATAAGGTAACCATCAAGAACATGTATACATTTCCCTATATAGATGAATTATTTGATCAATTAAAATGGGTAAGGTGGTTTTCAAATATAGATGCATTCTTTGGTTACCACTATGTTATTGTGAAAGAGGTGGATGTCCTGAAAATAGATTTCCAAAGAAGGTATGGCCATTTTGAGTACTTAGTCATGCCTTTCAGGTTAACAAATGATCCAATGGTTTTTATGGTGCTCATGAATAGGGTGTTACACCAGTATATAGATTCTTTTTTATGGTATTCATGGATGAAATCCAATTTTATTCTGAATCTAAGCAGAAGCATGAGCAGTATCTGCAGATCATATTGGTAACTATTTAGGACCATCATCTTTATTCCAAATTTTCTAAGTGTACCTTCTGGATTTAAGAGGTGAATTTTCTATGTCATGATCCAACCCGGTTCGACCCTGAACTGATCACTTGATATTATCCATGTCAAGGCCTGAGAGAAATTCCCAATCCTCCTAGGCTAGTGACAAGTTCCAAGGGCATGATTAGAAACAACGGGAATGGTTTCACCCAACAAAATAAACATAAGCATCCAAATAAAGGAATATCAACTAAAATAAACATGGTTACAAATATTTTTACATCATTCATATTCCAAATAAAAAATAAAAAAATGAACAATAAACTACACAAGGAAAACCAAAAAAAATCTAAAACCATGACGTCTACATGTAACCCTAAGGGTCACTCTCTAATCCAATACCAAACATAGCCCAAGGCAATCAAACCAAAGCTGGAACCTCCATCAAAAACTAAAAACAAGAAAATACTATAGGCATGATTATTAAAACTCATTAGGTAGGCCCAAATAATTCTATTACCTATTCATGTCCTTTAAATAAAGAAACATCGATCAATAGGTTTGAAATACAATATATAAATCTATGTTTTTCCACAATTTTCATTTGAAAATATCTAAATCACATTCACCACTAATTTCCCTCATTTTTAAAAAAAATCAAGGGGAGAAGGGGAAGGGGTAAAAATAGGGATCATTCATTTTTTATAAAAGTGGTGATAAATAATTGGTTCTTGTTCGAATCCTTCTTGAAAACCTTTTTAACAAACCACACATTCACAATTTATCAAAAGAACACCAAAACTAAGAACAAGGATCGTGATTCAACACAATGAGGGCAATGAAACTAATTGTAATAGTATCATAGGAACATAATAAAACCTAGGAACTAGAAGGAGAACTAGAACATACTATACATGTGACTCATCCCAAAGGCATTCCCTACCTGATGACATCATAATTCCCAAATTCTCAGTCACCACCGTACCTGGCCTGACCAAGGGTCCCAATCCCATAGCAATAATAAAAAAATAACTTCCTGCTATGGGCCACTAGTTAGTGAGATAACCCAGACTAGTGTAGAAAATGTTCTCAAAATTCATCTTTGTTATGATAGGTTCCCATGCTATGTTCACAATGGTGTGTGCCAAACAATCCAAACAACAAGCCACATACACATGCCATTATACATATCACACAAACTAGAACCACCTTGGCCACCTCAAGGGGTATTCCCTTGTCTTAATTTAATTATTACACAAGGGAGGTATCATACTGGGGACACTCCCATCTCATGGTCAACCAACAAGGAAAGCGACCCAACCCAAGAATGGTTTTCCAAATAAAATCATTTAATAAAAATTTCCAAACGGGCCTCATGACATTTCCACACATCAAACCTTTTATAAACAACTTCACACAAGCCATTTTCCATACCAAAACAACTTAGAAATTAATTTTGGAAACACCACTCACCATTTTGAATATCACACCATCATTTATAAAACTCAACCATGACTTTAAGAATCGTAACTACTTAGAAAATATAGATGGGAAATTTAACAAACACTTAGTGTGAAAAACCCTTCAAATCCACATCACACATTCAAGGAAATTAAGAAAAACACTTCATTTGATAAGGAAAATAATTTTAAGAATGAAATGTCATTATTAAATAATTAAGGTGGGATCAAAAATCAAGTTATAAATGAAATCTCAACTTCAAATGAGAGGTGCAAAGGGATCCTACCTCATAGGATGGCCAAACCAAAGTTGTCTAACTCAAGCAACATCCCACTCGCACGCACACACTTCCATATATATATATATATATATATATATATTCTTAAATTGATGCTCGTGTTCCCTACACCATTAGGGAACATGCACATAGAAGATATATATATTTATATATATCCATACCTGGAAATATGCATGTGTACCTTCAAAACTGATCGCAACTCCCTACATTAAATCCCCATGACTCATAAACACCATAAATCCAAAATTTAGAGGGTGTGAAACTAAACACGGGTTTAGAAACTTACACAAAATTGACGGTGGTGGAACGAATCGACCCTAACCACCATGTCTTTGGGGTGGTTTCTGAAACAAAAACCAATGGGTCTCGAGACACACTCTGCACAACCCTAAATCAAAAGAAAATTGGAAAAGGGGTTATCCCTAACCCTAGGCATTTGGCCGAAATGAGTAGGGAAATGGGGATCCCAAAACAAATATAGAAATCATAAGAGGAGGGAGCATAGATACTTACCATGTTGATTCGAAGGAGAATCGTGATGAAAAATGGTGGATTTGACGAATCTGAGATGGATATCAGAGGAGGGAGCGTTGGTGAGGTGGTTTACACCAGAGAGAAGGTCGTCAGCTGGGTCGTGCATGATGGAGAGGAATCCGATGGAGGGGGTCGCATAAGGTAGAGGAGGCCTCCAGATAAGGGTGGTCACAGAGGAGAGGGATTCAGCCATAAAGGGGGTTGTGCATGATAAATAGGGAAGGGGGAGGGGTTGTGTGACGGTGAAGGGAAAGGGAGGGGAGAAAGGGAAGAAATAAAAAAGGAAACCCTAAAAAATACCCATCTTAATAATAATAATAATAACATAATGATAATAATAATAATATTATTATTATTATTATTATTATTCTCAATAATAATATTATCATTATTATTATTATTAAAACAATACTTTTAATTATATTTTAATTTTTCTAATTATATTTTAACTTTTATTTAACTTAATTTTATTATTCATTCAATTTTTTATTTATTTTGAACATCGGGCAGGCTACATAGTGACCAAGGCGAAGCCGCACTATCTCCAGACCATGCTCTTATTGTGCACTAGATACCGCCAAGCCCAAAACAGTCGTCTTTAAATAAAAACTCAAAAAAATCCAATCGAAACTCAATCTGAACCCCGAAAAATTATCCAAAGCCAAGAAAATAATAAATTTAAGTAATTACAAAGGTCTAGGTGTGAAAATTCTCCCCACCATAACACTTTCTACCCTTAAATATCCACAACAAGGTTTAACCCAAAAACAAAAAACAATACTCCTTAATAGTTTAAGGAGATACCCAAATATTGACAAATAAGAAGAGACAAGAACACTATCAACAAAGAAAGAGACCTAAAAAATAAACTGAGGAGATCCAGAATAGAATACCAACTAAGTGCCACCCTCCCCTTTAATCTAAGACACCTTCATTTGATTAATCATAGGAAAGAAACTCTCATGCTACAATCCAACCTCTTAAACCAAAATGCCTTGGACATTACCAAACAAAATCTATAACACTTTCCTAAAATGGGAAAAAAATCAAACCACATCCTAACATTAATTAAACTACCGAGAGAACTTTTAAAATCTTACTTCCTTGAAACCATTGGGTGTTCCCCAATCCTAATTTTTATTCAAGAGAGGAGCTTGAGGTTCGATAGCTTTGAATAAGACTACCTACTACCAAGATGACACCAAGAATGAATACAAATTACTAACATGGGGAGGCCTGAATGGACTCCCCATCATTAGAAACAATCTTACAACTAAAGTGAGACCGGAAGACCAACACGGGGAGGCTTGAATGGACTCCCCACCATTAGGAACAAACTAGCACTCAAGATGAAATCAGAATCCCAATAGAGGGGGGAGGCCCGAATAGACTCATCGACATAAGGATTATTCTAACACTAGTTTACATTATGGGTAACTCTATGAGACCCACTGTGGGTCTCCCCAGCATAAGAACTGACCAGATTAACTGATTAGCACAAACCGACACGGAAAACCCAACATGGTTAACTTGGGAGCTTCCTGTACACCAAATCTACCACCGTAAGGGACCCAATTAATGAAACTCCAAACCAAACAGAATACAATGCGTGGTTTACCACTACCATGGGAATTTCCACCCTCAGATGAGCCCATCCAAAACTAAAATTGATATGAACTTACAAGGTTGTTCATACATGGACAACCACACAGATATTTCATCCAAAAGAGTAAAAACACTAAGGTTCAAGAAAACAAAATATCCAAACCTCCGTACAACTAAGGATGAACTCTTTTACCCACATGACCTAAAAAGAATAAATGGGTCCCCCGTGTTCCTTTCCACCAAATGGGACCATTCGGGATGAAGCATCTATGAAGACAAATTAAACTCATTCCAGCTCCCACACTAAATATGGACACTAGACCAATATCCTTTGCACCCTTGGGGGTTTCCTGACTATGCGTCATCTTCACTCTGGGACCTATGGCTAGAGCTTTGATGTTTTAAACATCTCTTTCCTCATAGTCAAGTACTAGAAATCCCTGAACATAACACACAAATTAGAATTTCACAAACACACTTCCATTAAAATGGAAGTTTTGAAAAGTTCAACAACATCCATTATTACAATAAAAAGAGAAATAAATTCCAAAAATACCACCAGATACGTCTATTACATCCAAGGAACTTTACAGAGAGAAAACCCCAAACTGAACCCAAACAGCGTCCTACTCATGCGAATGGGTTGGGGTGACCTGTGAAGAGTTGGGTCTGGATTCACAATGATTTGTGGAAACACCCTGAAAAAACTACTACAATTGACCCAAGCATCCACAGGTATGGAAGGTTCTTGGATCACTTGGGCACAATATCTTCTTATGACCAAGCTTTCAACATTGATGACAAATAGTTGTATTGTGCCCTGAAGGGGTTGATGAGAGGTCTGAAAGCCTCTTAATTCCCCTGCCAACACCACCATCATCAAGCTATTTTCCATTCTTCTTACTAGCATCCTCTACCACTTCCAAAAACCAAAGGAAGATTCACCATCTCAATCCCTCCTGCTAAATCAACTTCATCACGAAATTCTTTCCTCACCACATCGGAGAAAGTGGTTAAGTTAGGCTCTCATACTTTCAATTGTAGTTTAGGATGGATCCCACAATCAAAATTTCAAGCCTTCACGGGATCATTTTCAACATATCTTGGGTCATACGGAACTAGGTCCAAGAATCATCGATAAAATTCCAACACCTTACTGAAGACCTCATAACTCCATCTTCCTCCTCACCTTTGTCATCTTAGAAAAATATTGTCGGATGAATGAAGACATAAATAAATCCCAAGTAGGATCTTCCCAAGTCTTAATTTGAAACATGGACTTCCACCATTTCTATGTTGGACCTTTGAGCATAAAGGTAGAAAAATTTACCTTTAATGACTCCAGAAATGAAATGAAACTAAAGTCCCTTTCAATCCTCTACATCCACTCCTCCACCTCGAGAGGATCTGCTTGAACATAAAATATAGGTGGGTTCAACTTAAAAAATTCAAGATTCTTTTCTATAGGCTGATCAACCAGAGTTTTTTCTATTAGTTCACCACCCAAAGCTGCACCTTGGGTGTCTATCGAATCTTTTTCAGGATAGATACTAAGAACAAGGAAATAAGGAAGTCGATCAAGGCTAATCCAACAATAGGGATTCTTCATCTCAAACACCATAAAATAAACATCAATCTCAAAATAAAAGGGACACACTGTACCACTAAAATATAACAAAACATTTCATTTTCCTTTAAAAGAACTTTTGAAAAAAAGAAAAAATCATAAAGGATTTCACACCCACCAATGGTATCCCATGGTCCTCACTCATGCATATCCTCACACATCACTGGGAACCCATCCACTTTCTCATACATAACTATGCATGCAGTTACCCATGGAAACACCAAAGTTAAAAAAAACCTTTCATAGAAAAACATTCAACTCACACTTCATTTTCAAACCCTAAAATTCCTCCTTTCAAAAATTGCTAACCACAAAACCCAAAACCGAATTTGAAGCTCGCAAAAATTTTCCATAAAAACGCAAAAAATTCAATTGAAAACCCATTTCCAAGCATTGAACATCAAATCTAATACATTTCATTAATTTAAAAAATTTAGAACACTTATCAAAGATTCATTAACCACTCAATAAAAACCATTTTCTAGATCTAAACCTTTATTTTTCAAACATCTCGTCCCACTCAAAATCATTTCCAAATACCAATTGTTCGGTTCAAAACATTTTTTTAGTAGTTCAACACGTCCCATTAAACCATTTCCATTTTACACCAAAAATTCATTTCAAAAAACCCAATTTTCTAAGCCATTTTTAAGATAAGTCATGAAAATACATTTTTTACTTTCCAAAACAAAGTCATTACCATTTTAAATTCATCTTTTCATAGTTCCAAAATAATAATTTTCAACACAATTTTTTTTCAGAATTAATGAAGACCCAAAATAGCTCACAAGGGGGAAACTAGTGTCGATGGGTGCCTTGGCTATATTGTTGGAGACCATATTCCAAGAACACCGCCATCATGAGGAGTTCTTTAGGACCATGTCCCTAGATCCACATGGCTTTTCAAGCCCTGAGATCTCACGGAGGCCACTTGTCCAACTCCCTTTTCATTTCCCAACACCAAACAATCCACAAGAACAAAAAGACACCAATAAACCTGGACATCCCATGGTAACCTGAGGATCGGAATGAGAAAGGGTACATGAAGTCCTTATTGTTCCTAAATACTGATCCCTGATAATCCAACTCCTTATACCTTGACATCCCCAAGTAACAATGGGTGCTCTAAAATCAAGGTCCACTAAAGAGTCGACCTACTCTGATACCATTTTGTCACAAACCAACCATGGTCAACCCTGAACTGGTCACTCGATCTGATCTATGGTAAGGATCGAGAAATGTTCCCAATCCTCTTAGGCTAACAACAAGCAATAAGGTCATCATTAGAGACAATGGTAATGGTTTCTCCCCAAAAAATAAAAAAAACATCCAAATAAATGAAGAGAAACTAAAATAAACACGGATGCCAATATTTTCACATCATTGACATTCCAAATGAAAAATAAAACAAGTGAAAAATAAACTAGACAAGGAAACCCAAATGGAACCTGAAAACCATGACCTCTCGATGTGACTCTAAGGGTCACTCTCCAATCCAATACCAAACATTACCCGAGGCGATCAAACCAAATATAGAAACTATAGTAGAAACTAAAAACAATAAAATACTATAGGCATGAGTATTAAAACTTAGTTGGTATGCCCAAATAATTGTATTCCCTATGCATATTCTTTAAATAAATAAACATTGATCAACAGTTTTTAAATACTATATATAAATCTAAGTTTTTTGACACTTTCTGTTTTAAAATATCTAAATCACATTCACCTTCCATTTCCATCATGTTTTAAAACAGGTTTCAAGGGGAGAAGGGGAAGGGGGACCAAAAAAGGGATCATTCATTTTTTATAAAAGTGGAGAAAAATAATGAGTGATTGTTTTCATCCTTCTTGAAAACCTTTTTAACAAACCACACATTCACAATTTATCAAAAGAACACCAGAACAAAGCATAAGGATCATGATTCCACACAATAAGGGAAATGGAACTAACCGTACTAGTATCGGAGGAACACAAGAAAAACTAGGAACTTATAGGAGAACCAGAACATACTATACATGTGACTCATCCCAAAGGCATGCCCTACCTGATGACATCATAACGCCCAAACTCCGAGTCATCTCCCTACCTATCCTAACTGAGAGACCTAATATCATAGAAATAATAATAAAATAACCTCCTGCTATGGGCCACTAGCTAGTGAGATAACCTAGACTAGTGTAGCAAAAATTCTCATAATTCTTCATTTCTATGCTAGGTTCCCATGCTATATTCACAAAGGGGTGTTCCAAACAATCCAAACAACAAGCCACATACACATTCCATTATATATATCACACAAACTGGCACCACCCCGACCACCTAAAGGGGTAGTCTCTTACCTTAATTTAATTATTATACAAGGGAGGTCCCATATCGGGTACACTCTCATCTCATGGTCAACCAATTAGGAAAGTGACCCATCCCAAGAAGGGTTTTCCAAATGAAACAATTTAATAAAAATTCCAAACGGGTCTCATGTCATTTCCACACATCAAACCTTTTATAAACAACTTCACACATGCCATTTTCCATACCAAAACAACTTATAAATTCATTTTAGAAACATCACTCACCATTTTTAATATCACACCTTCATTTATAAAACTCAACCATTTCATTAATAATCATAGCTACTTAGAAAATTCAACCGGGAAATTTAATAAACACTTAGTGTGAAAAACCCTTCAAATCAACATCACACATTCACGTAAATTAAGAAAAACACTTCATTTCACAAGGAAAAATCATTCTAAGGATGAAAAGTCACTATTAAATAATTAAGGGAGGAGAGAAAATTAAGTAATCAATAAAATATAAACTTTAAAGGAGAGGTGAAAAGGGATCTTACTTCATAGTATGGCCAAGCCAAAGCTTTCTAACTCAAGAAGTATCCCGCTCACAAATACACACTTCTATATATATATATATATATATCCTTAAACTGATGCATGTGTTCCCTACGCCATGAGGGAACATGCACACATAAGATATATATATATTTATATATATCCATACCTGGGAATATGAATGCGTGCCTTCGAAACCGATCACAACTCCCTATAATAAATCCCCGGGACTCATAAACACCATAAATCCCTAATTTCGAGGGTAATAAACCAAAAATGGTTTTAGAAACTTACCCTAAATTGACAGAGATGGAGATAATTGACCCAAACTTCCTTTCCATTAGTGGTGGTTTCTAGAACATGGAACAATGGGTCCTAAGAAACCCTCCACACAACCCTAAATTAAAAGAAAACTATAAAAGGGGTTATCCCTAACACTAGGTGTTTGGCCAAAATGAGTAGAGAAATGGGGAGCCTGAAAAATCATTAGGAATCATAAGAGGATAGAGCAGAGAGATTTACCATGCCGATTCAAAAGATAACCATGATAAAAATGGTGGAGTCGACGAATTAGAGAGGGATCTAGGAGGAGGGGGAATTGGTGAGGAGGTGTGTGCTGGAGAGAAGGTTCTAGGATGGGTCGTGCATGTTATAGAGGAAGCCACAGGAGGGGTATCAATAGGGATAGGAGTCCATCAAAGAAGGGTGGTATTGGAGGAGAGGGAGTTGGCCAGCAGGGGGGTTGTACGTTCCAAATAGAGAAAGGGGGAGGGGATGTGGGAGGGTGAAGGTAAAAGAAAGGGGATAAAGGGAAGAAAAAAATGAAACCCTAAAAAAATAACCATGTTAATAATGATAATAATAATAAAAACATAATGATAATAATAATATTATTATTATTATTCTTAATAATAATAATAATAATAATAATAATCCTAGTAATAATATTATCATTATTATCATTATTAAAATAATACTTTTGATTACATTTTACTTTTTATTATTTTATTTTAACTTTCATTTACCTTTATTTTATTATTAATTTAATTTTTTTTATTTTGAACACTGGACAGGCCACAAAGTGACTAGGGAAAAGTCACACAGTCTCCAAATCATGCTATGCCTATGCGACAGATGCAGCCAAGCCCAAAACACTCATCTTTAAATAAAAAATCAAAAAAAAAACTAAGACTCAACTGGAACCCTAAAAAAATTATCCAAATCCAATAAAATAAAGTAATTAAAAAGTTTGTGGTGTGACATTCTAGGCTACATGATCTCAGAGTGAGGAGTTTCGATGGACCCTGAGAGGATTAGTTCCGTTATGTTATGGGAGAAACCAAAGAATGTGTTTGAGATTAGAAGATATCTAGGCCTAGACAGATATTATAGGTGGTTTGTTATGAATTTCTCTCAGTTGGCTTCACCCATGACTACGCTCACCCAGAAAGGGGTGAAGTTGTAATGGAGTTTTAAATGCTAAGAATCCTTTGATGACCTTAAGCAGTAGTTTACCACCACCCCTATTTTGATCTTTCTTGAATGTAGAAGGGGCTATGTGGTCTATTGAGATGTCTTGGGTATGGGTATCAGATGTGTGATTTATACAGGAAGACCATGTGATGGTGTATGGTTCTCATCAACCTCAACTTCATGATAAGAACTATATGAACCATGACCTAGAGTTAGCTGCGTTGATGCATTCTTTGAAAATATGGAATCATTATATTTTTGGGGATAAATTAGTAGTTTATTATAATTATAAGAGCTTGGCCTATATTTTCTCCCATAAAGATCTAAATTTGAGGAAACATATATGGGTTGAATACCTTTAGGTGTTTGATTTTTATATCATATATACCCTAGGAAAAGTTAACGTTGTGTATGATGCCTTGATTAGAAAGGTATCGGTGCAGGCTTTGAGGAAGTCCAGTGATGAGTGGAAGTTGATGGGGATATTTACTCAGATACACCTGGAGACCAAGGAGCATGGGTAAGGTGTGTTTTTGGCTAGTGTTCAATTGGATCCTTCACTTTTTCAATCAATTCTGCAGGAACAGCCTAGTGATGAGTTGTGCCAGCAGTCTATGCGGTTTCTTCATGGTGGGGAGACACCTTACGATTAGTCATTGTCTCTCAAGGGAGTTTTATGTTTCAAGGGTCGTTCTGTGGTATTGTCATCTTTGAGGAAGGTGGTGATGAAGGATATCCATCATTATTAGTGGTTTTTTCATCCTGGAGCTACCAAGATGTATTATGGTGTGCATCGGTAGTTCTAGTGGCCAGGTATAAGGCGGGGGATATAGTAGATTTTGTATTGAGGTGTTATACGTGTCAGCAGGTAAAAGTAGAGCATAAAAGGCCCTCTGATTTTCTTCTACTGCTACACATTTCTACCTATAAGTGGGATGATATATCCATGGACTTCATTGTAGTATTTCCTCATATGCCTCGAGTAAGGAATGATATTTGGGTGGTGATTGATCATCTGGCCAAATCATCCCATTTCATTCCAATAAAATATTCAAGGAAGGTGGATGAGTTGGGTTAGTTGTATGTTCAGAAAATTGTGAGGTTTCATGGTGTGCCATCAACAATCATTTCTAAAAGGGACCCCCATTTTACCTCTCAATTTTGGGAATTCCTCCAAAATTCATTGGGTTTGAAAGTAAAATTGATCATAGAATACCATCCTCAAATAGATGGTCATGCGAAATGGGAAAATCAAATCTAGGAAGACATTCTTCAATCATGTGTGTTGGATATCAGAGGCTCATGGGATAGACATTTGGGATTGGTCGAGTTTTCATATAATAATAGTTACCAATCCTCGATTTGAATGAATCATTTTGAGGCACTCTATGGTCATCCATGTCGGTCTCCTTTATGTTGGTATGAGATGGGTGAGACCTCATTGTTGGGACCGAGCTTAGTGAAAGAGACATCTGAGAAGGTCAATCTAATCAGGCAGTGGTTATTGAAATCTCAGATTCATCATAAGTCTTATGTCGATCATAAGCACCGAGATATTGAGTTTTCTTTGGGTGACCGGGTGTTTCTAAAAGAGGAACCTCACTTGGTTCATCATCATTTGAGAAATCAAGGGAAGCTAACACTGAGGTATGTCGGACCCTTTGAGATTATCGGGAGGGTTGGTAAGGTTGAATACAGGTTGTATTTTCCTTTGAAGTTGATGTCAATTCATGATGTGTTCCATGTCTCCTAGTTGAAGAAATATAATCCAGATCCATCTCATGTGCTAAATTGGGAAGAGTTTGAGTTGAAACCTGATTTTTTAGTGTTTGATCAGCTAGTGTGGATTGTATATCTCCAAGAGAAAGTGCTTCATGGGAATTCTATTACATTATTCCACATTATTTGGCATCACAGGAATGATGAACATGATACTTGGGATAATAAATCTTATATATCATCATTTTTTATTGTGAATAATAGGAAATTTATTCCACAATAATTATCTAAATCTCATAGAACCTACATCATATCAGATCACACCAAATCTCTAAAAAAATTGGAACATTGAATTCTATAAAATATGTTGTTTTAACCCCTTTATGATATTGTCTCTTTTATCCTAGAAAAATCACTTTTTCTATCCAATAACTCAAAAAATTTTCTTTTTTATGTCAGGGATGACTATGGAAGTATGAAATATATTTTGACATAATTACATTACCCATCATGAATCACAAATTAAACTCTATAATTCATAGCATGGTAATATTTTAAGAGAAATTATTTAAGAAAGCATATATGAAATAATCATATCTTTATGATTTAATTCCCATATTCTAATAGATAACAATAATTTCAGAAGAAAATATTTAAATTATGGAATCATATTTATTCCAAGATCTATAGCATTGTAATGTGACCTACATCTTGATATTCTTAAAGAATTATAGAGAAAATCATTAGAATTATATGGTTCATCATTTTAGTGATAACTGTTCCAAAAATTCACACTTTTATCATATGCATATCTTTTGTGGCATGGTTCCAGTTCTCAAATTGAAACTAACCTATTAACTCTATAATATTAAAGTCCTATAATTCATATGTTGGGGTGCTACACATAGTGTTATAGTGTGATCTATGATCATTCAATACAAATTTTCCATCCTTATCTTAATATCACAAAACTATATGGTTTATGACATGTTGATGATTTTTAACAATTATCCATATGAAAAAACAAAAAAAATCACAAGTGGAATTTTTTTAGCACTCATCTTGCTTCACATTTTCATATTATCATACATATCCTATTCAATAAAGGAAACTACTATTTCAGCAAATCCAACACATAGAACTCATTATTATAATATTCCCCCTTGTTGGATATTTTTATAATAATATTATTATTAACATGACCCTTTTAAAGATAATTTATTAAAATAAATTTATTGAGTTATAGTGAATTCTACTCAATCATTATTTGTAAATAAAAGGAAATATTCTTATTTTCCAAATAGTACATTTAATTATCTGCCCCTTTCACATAGTATTTAGTACGGGTGTATATTCTTATCTCTACCCTCCCTTAATTTTGGTTATATTAATTATAGTTTCACATAATGTTATTTAATAATGTGTTTCTACATTTAGAGTCATTATAGAGGGTGGTATTGATTATTTATGTACATGTGCCTCAAGAAGAAATGTTTTCCTTGAGAAAAAAGAAGATATATGGAATTGTGGGAAACATATAGACACAATGACCAATAATATGTTATATTTTTTTATTTAACATTTTAATATCTATTTTGAAAATAAATAATTCATTTACATTTACCAAAATGTTGTTTTGAGGCCCTTGGTGAGAAGGAAGATGACAAATTTGGGCCAAATGATCATTTTCACCTAGTATTAGGAGATGAGAACCATGGGAGAGTACACTATAAACCATGGAAGAGTATTCCTCCACTAGATATTAGCCCACTTTATGTTCCAGTTCTAGAAACATCGAGTTGAAAAGAACTCATACTAAGGAAACACAAGCTCATACAGTGGTATAATGGACAAAAAAAGGAAATGTAGGAGCGTAAATAGTGTCAAAATGACAACACTAAATTTATGAATGTTATGGTTTCCCTATTTCCATCACTTCCACCAAATACCACTATAGTTTGGGATACAAACAAGTCAATTATGAGTTTATTATATGATGTACTAGGTGATTTTAGTGAAATACCTAGATCTGGTTGGGATTAACATATTCATAGAGATGGTGACAGTGATGATAATGATGATAGTGATGACAATGATGATGATGATGATGAGGATGATGATGGGTATTATGTTGATGAGGTACATATTGATCACATCGAATTTTGAGTTGAAATTAAAGAGAAATATGTGTGGATGGTTTTTAATGAATAAAAATGATTGATTGTGCGGATTGTATATATATTTTATAGTATTGTGAATGGTTTGGAAACTATTTATAATAAGATGGTTAAATGCTAAATATTCAATATTTGTAATGCATTAAATGTGTTATATGGTTTATTTGTTTTTTTTATTTATAGTTTCTAGAATAGTTATTGGATGGTATTTTTTTGGTTTTTAAGGAGAGGAATATATTCCAATGGTTCTGTGTACTATTTTCATACATCTAAAAGCATATTATTTCTATGGTTTTATGAATTTTTAGTATAGATTTATTGAAATATTTTACTCAAAACCACGAGTATTCAAATTATCCAACAAATATACTTAAAATATCATGTAAACATTGGTACATGGTAATTCTAAACAGCCTATACCAGTGGTTTTATAAAAACCATTAGTATAGGGCTACACCCACGCCAAATAAACTGATGGTTTAGGGAACTGTTGGTATAACCAAAAAAATTATTCTAGGAGATATTCCAATGGTATAAAACCTTTATTAAAGGGTGAATTTCTAGTAGTGGATATTATAATTATCCTAGAATGGTGATTTATTTTTACCCATCTTTTGTCACATGAGCCTCAGCCCAGTTGGAGAGGACTCGCTAGGTGCATCCAAGAGACCTGAGATCAAATTTGGGTGGAGGCATATTTCTGGGTACTGTAGCAGTAATGTAGCAATACTGTAGTAGTATTGTAGTGGGCACTATTTAGTACTGTAGTAGCTGGAAATATTCATCCATATGGGCCTTCGGGCCACCGGTTTGGTCCTCGGGTCCTGCAAGGCTTTCGGTCCACCCAAGGCCTTCAGTCCACTTGATTCTCAAGGCCTTCGGGCCAACCTTAAGGCCTTAGGGCCACCCCAAGGCCTTCGGGCCACATGAATGCAGGCCCTAGACACACTACAAAAAAGGAGCAGACCCAGATGAGGATTCAGAGCAGGTGCACTCACCAGAGCAGAGCCAAATGTATTGTAAGAATGATAGGATATGTCTATGACATCGGTACCATCCTGTGCTTGCAAAGGAAGCCTAACCAGACGGTCATGCAAAGGTGGAGAGCTACTATCAGGATGCAGATGTTGGGGAGGGGCAGTTCCTTGTAGATAGTCTGGTTGAATTCCCTAAGACCTTCAGGTCATGTAATCTTCTAAGCCTACGGGCCATGTAATATCTGAGCCTACGGGCCTTGTCAGGGTTCCCCCTCATCCCTTGAAAGGGGGGTTATCAAAAAATAAATAAAAATGAAGGCCTTCAGGCCATTCAGGTAGGGCTATCAAAAGGTGAATACAACATTCCTTTGTATGTATGACCTACCATCTCCATAAATAATGTAATTAATATTTTTATACCTATTTTTATGTATGACTCTAAATACATATATATTGAATATATATATGATATTAATATCATGATTAACACTCTAGAGATGTTAGAACCATAATCAGTGTATAAGGACTGGAACTACTGAATCAAAACATAAATTCAAAATGAAGCATTTAACACCCGAAATAGTTATAATAATAAACAATTATAAACAATGAGGTGATAAAATATTATAAAATAATAATATATGATATTACAGTTATGTAAATTGTTTGGTTATATATGTATAACAAATCTAAATTTATTATACATGAGGTTAAAATAACATAGATGGAATTTTGAGATGAGGTAAGGGGTTTCGTAAACAATTTATTTTCATTAGATTACATTACTTCTTAATTGTATTTCATTTGATAATATTTTGTATGTAATGATCTATGAATATTTTATGATGTATTAATAGTTGTTTTATATGGATTTTCATTTTTTACACTTAATCACTTCATTAATTAATTCTAATATCAATGATACAATATTTGTAAGGGAATTTTTCCCAATTTCCTTTCATTGAGGAATATTTTGATATTATAATACTAAATTATTTTACTGTAGTAGTAATGTAGAGGTATTTTAGTGATGGTGGACACTATAGCAGTGACAAACACTGTAGAATTGGTGGGTACTATGCTGGTACTACAGCAGGCGGCTACTGTAGCAGTACTATTCACATAATGGACTTGGCCCAAAACAATTCAGGCCTACAGTCCATGTAATCAGATATATGCCTCCTACTGGGCCTTCAGGATATGTAATGGGTCTCCCTATACTAGGTAAAAAAAATGTATTTTCTTTTATTTAATTTAAAATGAGGCTTCATCCCCAAACTTTAAAAAATCAACAATTACCAAAATGGTATGGGTGTATTTCAAAATCTCATCGTTATTCATGACTATTTATATTTAAGAATACGTTGGGGAAAATATTTAAACATTATATTATAAATGAAATATATTTTATTATAAACAATTTACTTTTATAAATTGCATTTTTTATTTGGATTTTCTTCCCTTTAATTACTCAACATATCAAGATAATAGTTAAAATGAAAACCAATATTTTTTTCCACTCGGTCAAGAATCATTTTCTTACATGTTCATATTTTACATAAAATGTTTTAATGAATACATTAACTATTATATAATTATTTATTAAAGTAATTTTTACCCATTTTTTTATTTTAAAAAATGGGTTAAAACAATTCCCTTTATTATGTTATGAAAAAGTTACTTTTATAAATTTTACCAAAAATATGAAAGGAAACCTTATTTTAACATATTCAGTAAGAAAATAATTTCCCCCCATCACGACCAATTAATGATTTAATGTTTCCTTTACAATTTTACAAGGTTATTTTCAAATCAAATATTTTTCCTAATATTCATGGAATTTTTATTTTTTAAACATTGACATTCAAGGCGATAAGCTTATTTCCCTCAAGAACGTTTTTAATGATTTTATTGTGTTATTTCTATTAATTTAAAACACAAAAACATTATTATACATATAATACTATTAGAATATGTTGCATTAATACCTTCATTATTCATTATATGTATGTTTTATGGTCACTTTTACTGGGGAATGTAATTTCATTACCTTTATTGATTAATTTTTTGGTCCTTAACATTCTGTTGAAGAATTTATTTTCTTGTACTCATTGGGACATTATATTTCAATAAAATATCCATATTAATTATATCATGAATTTGGTTATTTCATAAACTATTTACCATTTCTATATATGGATTTTTAAGATTTATGTTATTGTATTGACTTGGTAAAACATGATGAATTGTTATTCTTTACTCAATATGGATATTTCTTGATACCAAATATTGATTATGAATTAAATTCATCATTCAATATATGAATAATTCATTGGACTTATAGTAAAGGGTGGGGCCCAAAATATATATCACCTTGATGAATCGATAGGTTTTATGAGATGAATTAGCAAGCTAACATTAAATGGGTTTCTGGTGTATACCTAACCATCGGTTAAACTATATTGGAACATAGATTTTATGGTATAGATATCTTGATTTATGAAATCATAACATACAATATTAATCCATTCCTTCATTGATAATTTTATATTTATTTTCTATGATATTATTTTATTTATATAATTCATGTATGCATTTTTTCACTAATTATTGACTAAATTTCATGTATTTTCAGATATTTAATTTTCCATATTAATTAGGACTTTTTGATTCATGACATGT
Organism: Viscum album; assembly: GCA_963277665.1. Lineage (NCBI taxonomy): Eukaryota > Viridiplantae > Streptophyta > Magnoliopsida > Santalales > Viscaceae > Viscum > Viscum album. The sequence continues at coordinate 1,420,301,225 of OY728161.1, forward strand.
TTTGTTGTACATAACTCTTACTAAGTATATAAAATGACCCTTTATTTTTATTATTTTTCTGAACATATGATGAAGGATATTCTTGAATAATGTTAATGATACGAGAATAATTTTATGCTATGTTTTTTATAGTTCCATTGTAATATGGGAATCATATATATACATGGTTCTTCAATATTACTAAATCGATATTTCTTTCCTGATTAGATCCCTTGTATCTATATCAATGTAATTTTGTAAACACCATCTATAGGTTACTATATTTATGGTTGTTACATTTGGTATCATGAGGTGGTTATGTTGAATCATTGTGAACTATATTTCAGATAAACATTGAAAATAGAATAATTATGATAATGCATTGTGTTATTTGATTTCATTTACCAATTGAGGTATTTTTCTTTAATGGATGAATAATCATGATATTTAGGAGATGGCTAAGAACTGGAAAATATTTAATGATGAATCCTAATATAAGTAAGGGAATAAAAACCTGTAGATAATGTTGGTACTTCCTTAGTGATAAAACAAATATAGATAGTGTTGGAACTGGGTATATCATGTATATATTAGGGAAGCTAACTTAGTATGAAAAATAACTTTTCCCATATAGAAAAACTATTATTCCATATCCTCATTCACCTTTGATAGATCGCTTTAGGAAATAAAATCCTCCATCATTTAGTATAACTGCTAATCCATTGGCAGTTGAGAAATGTATTGAATCTCACAAAAATATATTCCTACCTTTATGATGTAATTAAAGTTAGAGGGTTATTATAGTAGTTTGTTGAAGGAAATTAAATTTCAATCAATGGTATTCATTAATATAGAAAAATAAACAATATTAATAAATATAAAACATGTTTTTGAAATAATATTAAGTGAATTTCATAGTGAAATAATTCACTCAAGAATAAAAACCTCAAATGGAGAGGAATTTCCTCACATTCAAGTATAAGGTGGAAGAAATTGTTGTAGAATATGATGCTAAATTTTTATGATTATCTAGGTATGATTTGTACTATATAAGTAAGCTAAAAATCAATATTGACTATTTATTTGGTTGGAATAAGTAAATTCTCTGATGGAGACTATTTTATCAAATTTTTTTGTTATATGACTATATAGTATGTTGTTATACTAAGAGAGATAAGTAATTTTATAGATTCTATATATTCAAGGGAACTCAATACAAGAAGAGGTAAAAGGAAAAAAGTGAAAAAGGTAGTTTCAAAGAAGAAGAATAGAATGAAGTAATGTCCATCATATTATTTTTTATGAAAGAAACATCCTAGAAAATGCTCGAAGTGTATTGGATATTTTTACAAGTGTGAAGATATGGTACTCTGGATAATGATTGTAAATCAATTAAAGAAGACACTAATATGCAGTGCCTTAACAATAATGTTATGGGACATTATTTTAACAAGATCCCCAATCATGAAGGGAGAATATAAGAGATGAAGTCAAAGGGGGAGGCCATAAATAAGTTTTTACAAGAGCATACTCGTAATGATTAAAGTTATTATTTATTTTATTAAATAATTATTTTATGAATTATATTGTGGTTATAATAATCATGAAACGTATAAGGATAGTACATGATTAAATTTTATTTAAGGAATTTAAAGCATATAATAAATGGTACCGAGGACCTCAAAAAATGATTTAATGGTAAGGTGATATTTTATAAAAATTAGTTGATTGAGAGAAAGATAACCCTTAATATATTCTTGATTTTATGAAAATAATGTATTTTTTATATAAATAGAATATTGACACTGAATAAGAAAATAGGACAGTGTTGGTGATCATGAAAATGGTTAGTGATTTGATGAATAATTAATTTATGATGGAATCTACAACATTTTTGGATTTCAGGAATATAATTAATTGTTATAGATTTAATTAAAAAATTAAATATGTTTTCATCATGTTTTTATGGTGATGAAGGTATTCACATATTTGGTATATGATATTAATATATACTTTATGTTGTTTGTGTAAACTATTGTTAAGTTAATTTTGGATATATGGTGACATTCCTTCTAAATTCTTGGACATTGAATTTGGACAGGAATATTTTAACGGTATAAAGGATAACAACTTAGGGAAATCATTAAGTTAAATTTTTTGTGTTATTTTTGAGGTTTTTGAGATTAATTTCCTATATTTATCATATTGGAAGACATTTTCCCATCATTTTAGTTTTGGTAAATATCTATAGAGATGGGTAATGATGTTATATTATTTTATGGATCTTATGATTCATTAAAAGATAAATTTAGTGATTTAGGAATGAAATATTCATCTTGAATATTCATTTATTAGGTTAAGAGATAAAATAAAATTTATCAAGTCATAACTAAATGATGGAATTGTACTTATAAAGTGGAAGTATATCAAGTAAATATATTTTAACATGTTGTATATCATAACAGTAAATGACTCCATCAACATTATGAAGAGTATCTTGAAATAATTTTTCCCCTATTGCCTATAATTTTGAAGAATTGAATGTCTTTTCCCTCACCTATTTTGGATTTTGCAGTTATTAAATTTATCTTGGCCTTCCACTCTATTACTCTCTATTATTTCATGGATGATAGCCTTCTCTTCCGTAAATATATTTTAACTTCCCATAATTTTCTTCTTATCTGGGAACCCAAATACTTTATATTTTAGGTAATCATTATATTTGTTATTTTTTATTTTTAAAATGAAATAAATTTTATATATATGAAGTGGGTTTCAAAAAAGGATGAACCTTTAAGGACTAAGGTAAAATTTTGATGGGAAAATTTAATTAATGGGGTATAATTTAATATCTATATATTTTAAAATAATATTTTGTTCAATATTAAATAATATATGCAACACTAAGACTAAAAAACCACAAAATATAATTATTTAAATGTTATAATTATCACATTTCCATTTAATTTCAAGGGTTGTCCTGATCTGTCCCAATGGGGTCAATGTCATGACTCCCTAAGTCTAGATTTGATATTCATGTGGATGGAGGCTAGTACTGAGTAGAAATATCGTAAACATGGGTGGAATTATCCCAAGCACATGTACACATTATCATATATACAAACCCATACAATGATGAAATGTAAAAATTAATGAACAACCATTCATGCATACTTCTAAATCCCACAACCAGAGTATGATAGGAAGTAAATGAATGTAAACAGGTCAAAATACAATACCACTAAAAAGAGTCTAAAAACAAGGAAAACATTAAAATGAATTTTCAAGACTACTTCCTAGATACCATCGGAACTCACCTTGGACTTTCTGGCCTTAGTAAGCACCATCTGGCCTAGGTCTGTCTAGGACTCTGTCAAAAGGACAATCATCTACACAAGACATGCTAGGTGCGGGCAATGCCCGTGCATTGTTGAGTATAAAAATACCTATTAGGACACCTCTAAAAAATGAATAATATTTATCTCTGCAAAAATTTTGTTCTATAATTTATATTTTAAGATTATCCATTTATACTAAACAAATACACACGGTCTAAAGGTAAGTCACAAATGTAATGCCAACCTTGGATTCCATCTAGAGGATTCCACATAGAAATCATCTGGGAGAACACACTCCATGAGTTATATAGTATTTATGACATCCATCTGAGTGGTAGTTCTCATCTGGTGTCACCATTATATGTATAGACTGGATATTTAAAGAGATACAATTCACATATAAGGATCACACCCAAGGACATGGGGGTACCAAAAACTCCATCAGGAATAACCCACTATATTTAGGATCAACACCCACATATTTTTGGTCATGAGGGTAAGAATATGATAGAGGATATCACTATAGTCTTAACGAAAGGATTCCAATGACACTATTCAATGAATCCCCCTTGAGGCATCACTATCATTTTTGTAGGAGGAAATTCCAGACAAACCCTCATGGAAAGGATATAGGGAATGTAATCTATCGAAACATTTCCAGGATATAGAGGAAAACGGCTCAAATATAACATTTATTAAATAAAAAGTGTGTAGTAGTGGTATAAACCATGTATACTCGACCTTGGGTCCTTCCCATTTAAAATACTTCTGTCTATGTCTATGCGTGTGTCTGTGTAACCATAAAAGGTGTGTGGCTACCTATGTACCCAATCCCATTTTTTATACCCTCTATGGTACATGTTGAACTATCAGGGAGGGGTCATATGCTATGCTATCATTAAGTTTCTCCTCAAACCCTATCCACTGTTAGGGTTGTCCTATACGGTGTTTAGTTCCAAGGCACACACTATGTTGATCCAGTATTTTTAGAAACCCTGGTTCTTCCTTTCAAGTTTTCTCATGATGCTACCACCTTGATTCCTATCCTTGACCACATAAGAAATCATGGATATGTTTCAGGAAAGCCTCACTATGTCCATTCTTGAGGATCCATCCTTTGAATCGATTTCTGAATAGGTTTCCATTCATCTGGTCATCATCGCCTGAATCACCTGAAACAGGAGGTCTCCCATCCAGTTTGATCCATTTTTTGGACCATTGTCATACCTCCGACACATCCTGATGATCCCAAATGTAAAATAATAGAACATTTCACTATAAAACTGGTATTCAGTGATCGATTTCTCAATAGATGTTGAACCATAGGCCAACATAGAACAACCATGATGAATGAAGAAATATAGGGAGTGAAGAACAATGAACAATTTTGGGGAAAGAACCTTAGTCTATCTTCATGTCTACCTTGATTCATTTACTTTAGAAAGATAATGAATACATAATGAAATAGTAAAAATTAATTTCACATAGTAAAACCCTCTAATAATTCGATCCCGCAATATACACTATATGTAGTTCAATATATTAGTTGAAAAATATTTTTAGTAATATAAATAAAAATGAGGAACTAAATCAAAAAAAACAATATCCTACATTGTTATGGACTGATCTCTAATAAAGAACAAGCCTACATTTTTGTCGTTGGACTGATCTCTAAATCCCACTGCACACCAATCACCCACCTACAATCCAGTTGGAATTAATCTAGAAGATATCATCCAATGATATCTCAAATGGTTCTCCAGTATCTATAGGGTTATGTAGTTAAAAATGGAATTACTACATAGTTTTATTCATAAAGAAGGATTTTAGGTCATTGTGTCTGCATATTAACAGAATAATTTTATTTATTTTTACATCTACAACTACTTTTCCACAAAATTCTCATGCTGAAAAAGGTTATGTAGAACCTAGGGTAAACCCCACATTTATAACTCAATAGTTCCATTCTATTTTTGATTTGGGATCACTTTTAGAAGTTATTAAACTTTTTTAGGAAATTTGGGCATTCCTGCTATTTAATATATTTAATATATTTTAGACATTTATTCTTAGAACCTCAGGCCTCGGAATCAAATTTCATCTTAGATACTGGTCTTTATAATAATCTATTAAATATAAATAAATAATACATGAAAAAATATATGTCATTACATTCTCCCCATTTTTTGGTTTTATGTCCCTAGAAATCCTAGGCAAGTGCCTACACAAAGAGTTGTTGGTACAACGCACGTATTTGGGCCTCCCGCTCGCATATTCTATCCTAAAGATTCTTATGTTTCCACAAGACACACATTAAAAGAATATATCTCCCATAAAGGATCATTCTCTACTGATCCTTATTCTCCACCTGGAAATCTTAAAAGGTTTCTCCATCCTCGATGTCCAGCTCACCCCTGTCGATAATGCGCAATGCGTCATGCATATACCTCTGCCAAAGCAATACGTGGAAGATGTCATGTACTCGGTCTAACAACAGATGTACAAATAATTTGTATATTTCCTTTCCAATTCTAGATAATATCTGTAAAGGTCTAATGAATCTCGAAGATAACTTTCTACCATAATTGAACCTCTATAATTCCTATCAATGTGAAACTCATAGAAACACATATTCTTCCTCCTCAAAATCCAATGGCCCCTATCATCTGTCCATATAAGGCTTATAATGGCCATGTGAAGTCTTGATCAACTCTTGGATGATCTTTACCTTCACATTAGTGGATTTCCCCAACTCGGGGACCATGATTGCAACACTCCAGGGTCAGTCAAATAAAGAGGTGGACTGTAGGGTTTCCTGAAAAAAGCAACAAAAGGTGCCATACCAATAGTGGAATGGAAGATGATGTTGTATAAAAAATATACCAGTGTTAGATGATCCCCAAAACAATAGACATAGTCCAACATGCATCCTCACAACATTTCACCTTAGATATGAATGTTCTACTTTGTCTTACCATTATTTTTGGGGTAAAACACTATCCTAAAGCATAACTGAGTCCCAAATGCCTCATGTAACCCCTTCCATAACAGATATGTGAAGGAAAAAAAATAAAAAAAATGATCATTTATAGAAATACATAGAGTCGGACTATCTATTGAACATATAGGCATCCCAGTCTGTCTACTAAAATATACTCTCAGATGGCCCTAGGAAGTGGTCTAACATGGTTATCCACTCTATGATCATCCAAATAACATTTTGTTTCCTATACATATGTGGTAGTTCCAAAATCAAGTATAGGGATATCTCATCACATTTCCACTAAATCACCTAAAGGGGTTGATACAAACCTCTTGGAACATGGTTCAGATTCTTCAAATAATAATAAGTAAGGCATTGAGAGACAAACTCTGCAACTCACTTATTTATCTCTGGCCACAAAAACTGACATTTGAGGTCTTGGTATATCTTTTGCACACCTGGATGTACCTCTAAAATAGATGTATGGGACTCTTTTAGAAACTCCACTAGAAATTGTACTAGTACAATCGTGTATCTATGAAAACAACAACATGCTCCCTACCATTAGAAAATCTATCATGGGAATTCCCAGTGGAACTATGAACAAGATCTCATGATGAGAGCATCTACTACCACATTTACCTTCCCATGAGATCAATAGTCTCACTGTAATAATTATAGATGAACTCTATCCATCACCTTATATCATGTTAGTATCCTTCTAAAAGTGTATATATTATATAATCTTGGGTTAATAATAGACGATAAACTTCTCATCCATCTGGTAGTGTCAGTATATTCTTAGTGCGAAGACTACCATTTCTAATTCATGATCATGGGTTACTTGGTTCAGCTTGTGTAGTGTAAATGGACATAAAAAATAGGCAATCACCATACAACTATACATCATAACAAAACAACATCTAGTCCATGATGTATTACAGAACACTATGTACTCGACACCCACTTATGTTAATCTCAAGATGGGATTTCTTGTCAATATCTGCCTCAACTCTGGAAACACCTTTTGGAACTTCTTGTTACACAATAAAGGATACCTATAATAGGTAAAATAATTAATGGGTGATGATATCCTATATAAATAAGGAATTACTCTCTTTTAATAGCCATCTAGCCTAAGTAAACTATGCACCTCCATCATTATCTTGGGTGGATCCCAAGCTAACACTAACTCGACAATGGATGGGTCTCCTACCACTCCATATGCTAAGAACATGTTCCCCATAATGAGGGAATATTGTATCTATAATTGAAACTTTTATTTTTTTCCATAATGTTGTTTCACTTAGTGTATTCCCAAATCCATCATCAAGTGTCTCACATGGTCTTCCTTGGAAACTGAGTACATAAGGATATTTCCAATGAAGACTAACATTAAAAAATCTAAGAAGGGATAAAAAATATGGTTTATGATTCCAATAAACACAATTGGGTAATTTTTCAGGGAAAATGAAATTAACAATTAATCATAGTGACCATAGAGCCACATAAATGATGAATTTGGTGTATCCTTGTCCATTAGTTGCAACCGGTGATAGTTTGACCTGAGATCAACCTTTAAGAGCCATCATTTCCTTATCAACTAATAAAAGAGGTCAGTGATCCTCAGTAGTGCATACTTTTTATAAATGGTAACCCTTTTAATGCATGGTTAGTTCACACATAATCTCATGCTCCTATATGAATTTTGGGAGAATTTAACTAGGTCTACCCATGGTGAAACATTTGGTCTAAAAATTCCTTTTTCTGAAACTCCTCTACCTACACCCTCTACTAATGAAGCTCTGTGGGAGCCGTCCAATATTCTAATAAAGATATCATCACCATCCTAGGAGTATATCAATACAAAAAACTATCTCTTGGTGGGGAGGTAAGCCTAGAACATCCTTATAGAATACGTACTAATAATCTTCCACCACTATTAAGAACACAAAACTCATAACATCAACTAAATCAAGAATCATTCTAGCTAATTGATGAGTAATCGTCTACACCATCCTATTCATGTGTCCATACAGTTCTACATAGGTTTCTTTTTCACGCAAAAATGTAAAACCTAGTCCCATTAGTGGAGACACACCAAATACTCCACCGGAAAAAATAAATCATGAAATCAACTGTAGATAACTAGTCCATAACTAAGATGACATAATAATGACTCATCACATATACAAATACATCAAAACAAAAACTCTCAACTCTAAGAGTTATGTCACACTATTGGGACAAGTGTGTGATTGATGAGTCATCTTAAGTAGAATTCGCCATGCACAAGGGTCGATCCAAGGGATCAACCAGAATCTGTAAGTCTAGAACTCGATAGGGGAAATGAAAGGGATAAATAGAACCTAAATTTATCAATAATACATCTATGGTATAAATGACAAAGATCGTACCTTGAATCCTTTCTAGAGTCTTTGAGTCATATTCCTCGAACGCCTGCAGCTACCCCCGCCCCTATCCTCCAGCACCCTGAGCCTAGTGTGGTCCTCCTAGGGGTGGTGGTGGTAATAATTTGAATAATCTACCACCTCCAGTTTATCTACCAACACCTATTTTGCATACATCTACTTTAATATCAATCCACTCCTTCAACTACCTCTTACTATGTTTTACATCCACAATCTCTGTATAAGTTATATGACAGGTTAGGCAATCTCATGTAAGATGTACCCTACTATTACATGAGTATCACCACTTCTCTCTGTACAGAATGAACCCATATCGTGAGACCTGAACTATAAAACCGGTTCCCTATGACCTCCCCCTGAAATGTCTCAAACATCCAGGTAACTAGACTAATGTCTCCTCCCTAATATCGAGATATCTTCTTTTTCTTTCCCATTACCGTATACTACTAGTTGTTTCTACTCATACATGAAACTCTTAACCAAAAAAGGTATATCTATCAAACCATCATATATAGGAATTCATAGATTGATAACATTGGCTCATATGTGTGTATATATTCCTCACTCAAAGTTCCAACTAGGAAAGAGCTTATCCCGAACCATTTCCATCGAGTTCTTAAAGATGTTAGTAAACCTCAATGAATTCTTAGATACTATCATACTACCTTGGTGGAGAATTATATACTTTTTGATATATACTACCTTCTAAGTATATGGAGGTAAATACTATCTAAATTTTTTTGTAAAACTATGACCTTTCCAGAGTCACCACATCACAAGTCTGGGAAGTTAACCCCCACCATCGCCTTATTGATCCATAGAGAAGGCTCGATTCCATGACTATAATAATATTTGTTGGTGTGTCGACCAGATCAAAAACTCATGTTACCACCTCAATCTAGTTCTCAGTAGGTTGTGTGCCAAGATCACCTCAGAACCTGAGGGGTATATTTCATTGAATCTCATAAAGTGCACTCATCATGTGTGCATCATTTGTGGGTTTTTCAGGTGCCATATGTACCTCTATATGTGGTTACATAACTGGTGCACCGCATGGAGGTGACATCACTGGAATGGGTCCATGTATCGATTCCTCATCACTAAGGTGATTATCCACACAATCCGGACACTAAAAAATATCTGACATATGTCATGGAGGCATCCTGAAAATAAACAATATGTACCATAACCAATGAATATATTTAGAGGGATAACTCAATAATGTCATGGAAAACATAACCATTCTTATATGATGCATGTACCAATTTTTCCTTTTTCTAGTTATCTCATATACTGATTCAAAAAGAAGGAGATAATAGTCCTACTGTATGGATACATCATCCACCACACCAACACCAAAGTCATTGGAATGAAATCCTAAATCTAATAACATAACACTATTACCCCAAACCAATCTCACAGACTCCATTATTATTATAGAACCCACTGATATGATACCACTCTATCACAACCTTTCCAAATAGGTCCAATTCCATGACTCCTTAAGGCTACATTCAATAGGATTGGGGTTGATGATTAGCACTGGGTAGGAATATCACTAACATGAGAGGTCATAGACGAATTACGTGTGAACATGCACACATATACAAGTGAAAAAAATGATGACATGTTAAAACAACTAAACAACTATGAATACATACATATAAATCCCACAAATAGAGTATGACATGAAGTAAAAGAATGTAAACATGGGAAAATACAATCCCAACACAATGAGTCTAAAAAATGTCCAATTTGGAAAAAATATAGGGGCTGCTATCAAGATACCGTAGGAACCCACCTTAGTCTGTTCAACCTCAAAAAACATTGTATGATCCTGGTCCATCTATGACTATTTCCAAAGATCAATCATCATCAAAAGACATGACACATGTGGTGAAATCCTATGTAGGGGTGAGTATAACAATAACTAGTAGGACACACTGAAATCACAATGCATACAAAAATGGAATAACAGTTGGCCCTACACAGGTATAATTCTATAATTCATATAACAATAATATCTAGATATACTCTACAAAGACACATATTCCAATGGTAAGTCACAACTACAATTCCAGCATCATATTACAGATTTAAGATTTCACATAGCACTCCTCCTGGAGAACACACTACATGAGTCAGATGAAACTGAGGGTTTCCATCTGAGTGGTCATGCTCATTAGGTATTTCCATTAGAAGTACTCACTAGAAGTCTAAAGAGATACGATATGTGGAAGATAATCACACTTAGAACAATTGGGGATACCAACAACTCATATTGGAATAACCTACTATGTATAGGATTGGCACCCTTGTAGTATTGGTCAAGACGATACAAATAAATCCACATAGGAAAAGAAGATGATAATAGATCTCGCATCATGCCTCATGGTAGGATTCCATCAACTCTATTCTAGAATTATTTCTAAAGGTATTGATGTCCTATCAATAAGAGGTGATTCCAAACTAACCCTCAGGGAATAGACATAGGAAACATACCATAATGAATGTTATCAAGACATGTAGGAAAAGGGATCCAATGAATCAATTAATGGGTATACAAAGATTAGTAGGCATACAAACCATGTCATTTCCATCCTGGGTCCTACCTTTTTAAATGACTTATTTCTGTATTTCTACCCATGTCCGTGTAACTGTAAAAGGTGAGTGGAAGCCTCTGTACTCCACCCCATGTATGTGTACCACCATGGTACATGCTAAGATATTTGGTATGGGTCACACATCATGCAATAGGGTCACACACTGTGTGAACCTTAACATACTCTTGAAACCATATCCACAACTAAGGGGTTCATACATGATATGTAGCTCTGAAGTACACGTTGTGTTGATAAAGTTCTTCTAGAAACCTTGGTTCTTCATTCCATATGTTCTCACACCACCGATGCATTGATTCTATACCTAGACATCATAAAAATTCATGAAACCATTCTGATCGAGCCTTACCATGACTGTTGGGTGGAATCCAGCCATCAAATCCATTTGGAAATCAGTTTCCGCTCATCCCATCACTGTCACACCCCCCACCTAAAATTGGAGATCTCCAATCAAGTCTAATCCATTCACCTCTACCATATTTGCACCTCCAACACATCATTTCAAGACCAAATCTATAATATCAGATTGTTTTACTGAGAAATGGGTGTCTAAAGATCAATTCCTCAATGGATGTCGAAACATGGACCATTGAAAAATTCCCGCAATATTCCCATCTCGTAATATGCCAGATATACAGATCAATCTATTAATTGATGTATTTGTGTTCATCATAGTATCCAAAATAGTGAATGAAATACCAATAAAAAAATAAAACCTCCATATGGATCTATATATGATGAATAACATGCATACATAATTTTAATTTATGAGATCTTTAAATCTTATTGCACACCGATCACTGACCTACAATCTGGATGGAATTCATTTTAGAGAGATCCTTCTTCTCTCTCTCAAAGGGTTCTCCAATAGTTATAGGGTTATGTAGCTACCCCTAAATTTCCATCATATCTGTATTCTTGAAGGAGGGGTTTTTTTCATTGCCTCAGCGAATAAACAAAATAATTTATTTATTTTTACACTCATTATTCCTTTCCGACAAACATCCCACATCGAAAAAGGTTATGTCTCACATAGGGTAAAAACCATATTTTGAACTCTACGGTGCCCTTAGATTTTTAGTCTGATCCCTCATTTATAATTTATTCCATTTTTTTAAAACATCGCATTCATGCGATTTAATATATTTTAAACAATTATTCTAGGAACACTGAGCTTCAAAATCACACATCGTTTCAGCACCTAGTCTAAAATATTATCCATACACTATCAAATTATAATTGAATGAAAAATATATTTCATTACAAGGTACAGATATGATTAACCACATTATATTATATTTATTTCCTATTCAATACAAATTTATTTATTAATTCTTAGTAAATAAGATCTTAATTTTTTATAATGTAGTTTTATTCATAAAAAATACTTTTTCCTCTAAAAAGGTTTTTTCCTTTTTATGATAAATATATTATAATAATATTTTTAAAAATTTATAATTTTTTAATAAATATAATATGAATTTTGAAATCATCATCTCAAAATAATCTTAGAGTGTCTTTTTTGAAATTTTATGAAAGGATTTATTTTCTACTGAATAGTTAAAAATAATGATTTTTATTGATAACTATATTTTTATTTCATGTATTTATAAATATCCATTTTTAAAAAAAATTAAGATAATATTAGAACTCTTAAATTATAAATAATAAAATTAAGTTAATTTGATGAAATTTTATGACTGAATTTACCATAAAAACGTTTTTATACATAAAAAGGTATTTTATGAAAAATTGTTTTATATTTTTTTTAATATTAAAATAATTTCTTCTACACATTAAAGTTGAATCGTGGAAAATAGAGTCCAACTTTTGTAAATTTTCTAACCCAGTAGACCATAGTTTGTTCCTTACGTTATTACATTGGTATTATGTATAAGGGATCACATCCCAAATGACTAAATAGTTTAGTATATTAGAAAAAATATATTCAAATATAAGTATTAAATTACAACTTGAAATGAAATGAAACATTGTAAATCCATTGGAAACTCCCATGTTATCCCATATTATCCCTATATGTAAATCATAACAAACACCTTAGCATACAAGGGGGAAACATAAGAAATGGGTGAGCTCGGATGCTCAAGAAGGGTAAGCCTATAGTAGAATATATCATAAATAAACATAAAAAATAAGAAAAGGTGAATAACTAAAAACAAATGAGATTAAAAAATAATCATGACCATAATAAGGAAATGTGAATAACTAAACACTTAGTGTGAAAAACCCTTAAAATCCACATCATACATTAATATAAATTAATAAAAACACTTCATTTCACAAGGAACAATCATTCTAAGGATGAAATGACACTATTAAATAATTAAGGGAGGAGAGAAAATTAAGTAATAAATGAAATCTAAACTTTAATGAAGAGGTGAAAAGGGATCTTAATTCATAGGATGGCCAAGACAAAGCTTTCTAACTCAAGAAGTACCTGCTCACACATACACACTTCTATATATATATATATATATATATCCTTAAACTAATGCATGTGTTCCCTACGCCATAAGGGAACATGCACACAGAAGATATATATATATTTATATATATCCATACCTAAGAATATGAATGTGTGCCTTCGAAACCAATCACAACTCCCTACAATAAATCCCCAGGACTCATAAACACCATAAATCCCTAATTTCGAGGGTGAGAAACCAAAAATGGTTTTAGAAACTTACCCTAAATTGACAGAGATGGAGCGAATCGACCTGAAATGCCTTTCCATCGGTGGTGGTTTCTAGAGCATAGACTAATGGGTCCTGAGACACCCTCCACACAACCCTAAATTAAAAGAAAACCATAAAAGGGGTTATCCCTAACCCTAGGTGTTTTTCTGAAACGAGCAGGGAAATGGGGAGCCTAAAAATCATTAGGAATCATAAGATAATGGAGTAGAGATATTTACCATACCGATTAGAAGGATAACCATGATAAAAATGGTGGATTCGATGAATTAGAGAGGGATCTAGGAGGATGGGGAACCGGCGAGGAGGTGTGTGCTGGAGAGAAGGTTGTAGTATGGGTCGTGCATGTTAGAGAGGAAGCCACAGGAGGGGTATCAAGAGGGATAAGAGTCCATTAGATAAGGGTGGTATTGGAGGAGAGGGAGTTGGCCAATAGGGGGGTCGTGCGTTTCAAATAGGGAAAGGGGGAGGGGATGTGGGATGGTGAAGGGAAAAGGGAGGGGATAAAGGGAAGAAAAAAATTAAACCCTAAAAAAATAACCATGTTAATAATGATAATAATAATAATAATAATAACATAATGATATTAATAATATTATTATTATTATTCTTAATAATAATAATAATAATAATAATCCCAGTAATAATATTATCGTTATTATCATTATCAAAATAATACTTTTGATTCTATTTTACTATTTCTTATTTTATTTTAACTTTCATTTAACTTTATTTTATTATTAATTTAATTTTTTTATTTATTTTGAACACCGGATAGGATACAAAGTGACTAGGGCAAAGCCACACAGTATCCAAACCATGCTCTGCCTATGCGACAGATGTCGCCAAGCCCAAAACACTCATCTTTAAATAAAAAATCAAAAAAAAAACTAAGAATCAACTGGAACCCTAAAAAATTATCCAAATCCAATAAAATAAAGTAATTAAAAAGGTTGGGGTGTGACATTCTAGGCCACATGATCTCAGAGTGAGGAGTTTCGATGGACCCTGAGAATATTAGTTCAGTTATGTTATGGGAGAAACCGAAGAATGTGTTTGAGATTATAAGTTTTCTAGGCCTAGCCAGATATTATAGGTGGTTTGTTATGGATTTCTCTCAGTTGGCTTCACCCATGACTGTTCTCACCTAGAAAGGGGTGAAGTTGTAATGGAGTTTTAAATGCCAAGAATCATTTGAGGGCCTTAAGAAGTAGTTTACCACCACCCCTATTTTGATCTTTCTAGAATCTGGAAGAGGCTATGTGGTCTATTGTGATGTCTTGGGTATGGGTATCAGATGTGTGAGTATACAGGAAGACCATGTGATGGTGTATGGTTCTCATCAACTTCAACTACATGATAAGAACTATCTGAACCATGACCTAGATTTAGCAGTGGTGATTCGTTATTTGAAAATATGGAATCATTATATTTTTGGGGATAAATTTGTAGTTTATTATAATTATAAGAGCTTGGCCTATATTTTCTCCCATAAAGATCTAAATTTGCGGAAACATATATGGGTTGAATACCTTTAGGTGTCTGATTTTTAAATCATATATAACCTAGGAAAAGTTAACGTTGTGGCTGATGCCTTGAGTAGAAAGGTGTCATTGCAGGCTTTGAGGAAGTCCAGTGATGAGTGGAAGTTGATGGGGCTCTTTAATCAGATTCACTTAGAGACCAAGGAGCATGGGTAAGGTGTGTTTTTGGCTAGTTTTCAGTTGGATCCTTCACTTTTAGAATCAATTCTGCAGGAATAGCCTAGTGATGAGTTATTCCAGTAGTCTATGCAATTTCTTCATGGTGGGGAGAAACCTTGTGATTAGTCATTGTCTCCCAAGGGAGTTTTATGTTTCAAGGGTCGTTTTGTGGTATCATCATCTTTTATTAAGGTGGTGATGAAGGATATCCATCATTATTAGTGGGTTGTTCATCCTAGAGCTACCAAGATGTATTATGGTGTGCATAGGTAGTTCTAGTGGCCAGGTATAAGTCGGGATATAGTAGACTTTATATTGAGGTGTTATACGTGTCAGCAGGTAAAAGTAGAGCATCAAAGGCCCTCTGATTTTCTTCAGCTGCTACACATTCCTACCTGTAAGTGGGATGATATATCCATGGACTTTATTGTAGGATTTCCTCATATGCCCTGAGTAAGGAATGATATTTGGGTGGTGATTGATCATCTGACCAAATCATCCCATTTCATTCCAATCAAAGATTCAACGAAGGTGGATGAGTTGGGTCAGTTGTATGTTTAGAAAATTGTAAGGTTTCATGGTGTGCCATCAGTGATCATTTCTGAAAGGGACCCCCATTTTACCTCTAAATTTTGGGAAGTCCTCCAAAATTAATTGGGTTTGAATGTAAAATTGAGCACAGCATACCATCCTCAAATAGATGGTCATAGGAAATGGGAAAATCAAATCTTGGAAGAAATTCTTCGAGCATGTGTGTTGGATCTCAGAGGCTCATGGGATATCCATTTGGGATTGGTCGAGTTTTCATATAATAATAGTTACCAATCCTCGATCTGAATGAATCATTTTGAGACACTCTTTGGTCATCCATGTGAGTCTCCTTTATGTTGGGCTGAGGTGGGTGAGACCTCATTGTTGGGACCGAGCTTAGTGCAAGAGACATCTGAGAAGGTCAATCTAATCAGGAAATGGTTATTGAAATATTGGATTCATCATAAGTCTTATGTTGATCATAAGCACCAAGATATTTAGTTTTCTATGGGTGATCGGGTGTTTCTAAAATTGGCACCTCACTTGGGTCATCATCATTTGAGTAATCAAGGGAAGCTAACACTGAGGTATGTCGGACCCTTTGAGATTACCGGGCGGGTTGGTAAGGTTGAATACAGATTCTATTTTCCTTTGAAGTTGATGTAAATTCATGATGTGTTCCATGTCTCCTAGATGAAGAAATATAATTCAGATCCATCTCATGTGCTAAATTGTGAAGAGTTGGAGTTGAAACCTGATTTTTCATTGTTTGAGTAGCTGGTGTGGATTGTATATATCCAAGATAAAGTGATTCATGGGAATTATATTACATTATTCCACATTATTTGGAATCATAGGAATTATTAACATGAGCCTTGGTATAATAAATCTTAGGTTTAAAAATAGTATTCATTTTTATTCTCTAATCAAGCTTTAGGTTGAATTTATGGGGACGGAAAGTTTTCATGGTGGGGAGAATTGTAACACCTATAATTTATTTTTGTGGTATTTTTATATTTATTTTTTGTCTAGATTTTCTTCCTTGGATTTCATTTTAGTTTCTTTATAAAAATGGAAAAAAATTATTTGGAAGGGGGTGGTGCACAGCTTGCACATAGTTAGGGGAAACCGTGCATCTTGCCCAGGAAACCATGTGCCAATGTGTTGTTTTTTGATAGTGTCGAAACGCACAGTTATCACACAATTTTTAAAACCATGTGACTAAATTTGTGACATATCCCTTGTGGATTGTGGTGACTACATGGTTTCCACATGGTTTGGAAAACCATTAGGTCAAATCGTGTGGCCTATCTAAGTCATTAAAATTTGGATATTTACCTTTTTACCCTTTTCTAAATTTACCCCAAATCTTCCCCTCTTTTTACCCACTCAATATTTATAGCCTTAAGAGCCTTAAATCCTCCCTATTTATCCCTTGGACCTCCATTTTTTAGGTGTATTTTATGGGGAATCTTCAAGGAACTCTAATTAATTCCCTCATCTCTTGGTTTCTCCCTCTTTTCTAGGGTTTTATTCCTCTGTCATGGGGTTTCACATCTCCAGTGAGTAGGGTGTAATTTTTAGGGTTAGATCTTGATTATTAGGGTTTAATATTGATGTTTTAGGTTTGATCTTTCCTCCATAGGGTTTTATTGAGGTTTGTTTGATGTTTTTCACTAGATTCCAGAATTTTCTTCACTCAAGGTAGGTGGTTCCATGCTTAAACATTGTTTGATGAATTTAATATACTTTATTTGATTATTTTTTATGTTATATGAATTATATATGATGTGAAAAGAGTGTTTTTAAAGATATTTAAGGTGATTTGGTATTGAAAAATTATTTTTTAAAGAAAATCGACTATGTTCCATGTGTGTTTCAAATGTGCCTCTTGTTTTATGTCTTGAAGGTGTTTGATAAAATTTGTAGATAATGAGAAACCTATTTTGAAGTGGACTTGGCATGTGTTTGGTTTTAAAAAGGGTTTTGAATGTGGAAATGGTGGTTTATAATGTATGTTATGGTGTTTTCCATAAGAATATGTGAAAGATATATTTTATGTGATATTTGAAATGTCAATTAAGCACAAAGGGAAACCTGGGTAACTGGGTAGGAAAACTAGGACTAGTATGCTAGATGAATCTGAAGTGGTTCGTCCTGGATTCATCTTGTAGGATTGATGATACAACACTAACTAAATGATAATGATGTTTGGAGACCACTAGACCCATGGGGTGTCCCCTCTTAGTAGATCGTGCAAGGGAACACTATTGTTCATGATTGTTATACCACTTTTCATCGAGATATGATATACCTAGTGTCCCATTACTATCTAGTACCTATAGGGATTTCTATTAACTTAGTTCTCTTTTTTTATATTTATCTTACCATCGGCATACGGTTCACTGGGTTGGTTATTTCAAAATCAAAGCATGTACTCCCTTAAAATGTTTTCTATAAAAATGTTTCAAGTTTTCCTTTTTATAAAACTTGCATGTTATCTTGTATTATAATTTTTATATCATGTAATATCTTTATTGAGTGGTATCCTATTGGGCTTTGTCTCACACTCTATTTACACCTTTGAGTATAAGTAGACTTGGTTGTGTTTGACATAGGTAAAGGAAAGATGTTTGTAGATGGTTGTTCGGGATGCTAGTGGTTTCCCCTTATAGGTGTTGTAGTGGTGGATTGAGGACAATGATCCTCTTATTGCATGGTGGTTTTTGGGATAGTGTCTTGTTTTTTTTAATCTTGTAAACTTGAATCTAAAAATGGTTATTTTATATTTGGTATTATTTTTTAGTTTTGGTTTATTTATTATAATTGGTTTTTATGGCTATTTACATGGTTAAAATAATTCCCAAGTTTCATTATTGATACCTAGGCACTTCTTGTCAGCCCGTGGGGATCAGGAACACCCTTCAGGTCATGCCATGGATCAGGTTGGGTGTCGGGTTAGATGAAACCCTAGCTTGGTTCATGACAACCAGCCTGTATGACTTTTTCTCCCCATGGGATATTTCCTCTAGGTATGACTTCAACACTTTTCAAATTTCTTGTATTGAGGATTAAAATCTAGAAATTCCAAAACTAAATAAATTTCAACCTAAAATAAATTCTAACTCCCCTAGTCATCCCAAATTAGGAAATGATTCTCTCAAGATTCCATGTGACACTCATCTAACCAAGAAAGAAGGTGTTGATTGTAGATCTGAGCTAATATAAGGATGTTTAACACTCCCAGATAAATAATCTAGACCCTTTAGTTGTGCATGTGGAATCCGTCGAAGGAAATAGATTTGGGCACTGAAAACCAAGAATATTATGCAATAATTGAATTCAATCGGGGAAGAAGAGGCTCATGTGGGGTTTGCAGCTATTGAAGTAAAAAACAAGATTCTAAGAATCTATATAAGAATTTGATTGTTCACTATTATAATAGAGAGATAAAGATATGTTGTTGATCGATTGAGAGTGTTGTTGGATCTATTTTATTTTATTTTTATATTATTATAATATCTCTAGTGATGTAACACTAGACTATTAGCGATTGATCATAGGATAATCTTCCCTTATTCACTAGTTTGCACACATAGGTCACCTAGAAATTCTTCACTGCCTATGATGGTTAACAGTGGGATGACTCAGGAGTGATTAGATTTAACTAATCACTAGGATAGGTGAGAGTAGTGGATGAAGTGATTTTCACATATCCCTATTCAATTTGAAACTATTAGGGGAGGTTAATTAGAGAGGTTTCATCTAGTTAGAAGTAGAGAGCATGAGAACTTATGATAATGATGATTTAATAAGTGAGTGGGATGGAATCTAGGGTTAGGACACTACTTTTAAGATTGATTTCAAACTCTTTGTTGATTATATTTGATCATAACACATTCATTGTTTGTCATATACATTTAACACACACAACAAAGGAAAAAAACTATAAACACCTTCCTCTCCATAGATAACTAGAGTCCCGCGATTTACTACATTAAACTTGGGTTCAAAAATATTTTTTGATAAGATCCCTACAACAGGAGATTTATCATAGCCTTGCATGAATAATTAAATTGGTTAGTAAAAAAAATAAGGAAAATGAGGGATAAAAATTTACTTATTAGTACTAACATCTTTGAGTTAGTCTCCTAAATACCACTCACTACAAACTTACAATAAAAAAAAGAAAACAAAAGAAATTTTATTGAAAGAGAAAATAATAATAAATAAATAAATATAGAAAAGGGAAAGAAAATAAGAATGAATCTTGGTTTAACCCCAAGTGTGTACTAGGGTTTTACTACCCATTGACAAGTTGTTCCATATGTTATCCAAAGTCAGATGGTGGGTGGGGCTTTTTTAATTTGAACTACCACATTAATTTCCTTCTAATGTGATTCAAATTTCCTTGCTTGTTGAGGAATCCATGGATATAGTGCATCAGGTCCATCCCCATTAAAATTAAGTACAATTTTCATAGTGGGGGTAAGAAAAATATAAGTTCCTATTCTTCTATGGTTTCCACTTCTACAGCCTCTTCCTTCACTTCTAGGGCATGTTCAATGTGTGTTGCATTGATAGATTTATCAAAGGGAAAGTTAATGAATAGTTTAGTTTAACTGAAATTAAAACAAGATAAACTAATCTAGAGATATTTTCCTTCACAAAATATATCTTATAACTCAATTTATTTAGAAAAAAACTGCTATAAATTCTTCAGTTACTCCCTCAATATATGTTCAATAGGTTTATGGAGATTCATGCATTCCTCATCAAGTGAATTTTTCTTTTCTTCTTCATCCTCTAGGTAATTCCAAGTGTTTGATAAATCTAAAAAGTTTAAATCATGAGAAATAATTCAAAATTAAAGTTTAATAAAATTAGATGAAAATGGTTTCAAGAAAGTATTGAATCTTTGAGTTGGTTTGGCTTCAATTTTTTCTTAATTACTTAATTCCTCTTGGAGTTGAGTTTTCATGGATGGAAGTAGATATTCAAGCTTCTCCATATTCTCTTCAAATTCCACCACTTAGGTAGTTTCTTCTTACAAATACATATAAAGGTACAAAGGTGATGATTCTTCAAATATGGGGGGATCATGTGACATATTAATAGTTATAAAATCATTCCAAAATTCTTTTAAATATTTTTGATCTCCCACAAGTGTATCATAATGAAAATATTATTCATTAATATCCTATATCCATGCATGGTTGAGTGAGTTATAGTAGTATTTCTTAAATCATGGCCTCAACCTCTATGATTTATTCATAAAAATTGGGAGGAATAAAGAGATAACCTTTTTGTGCCTCGACCACTTCTTCATGGAACTCTCGGAAGTACTCTTAAAACTCAGTTTATTATCATTTCAATTATTACAATAATGAGTACTCAAGGGACTCTTTAAGGTCCTATATAACTCCCTTGAATTCATCCTATGATAAAGTTAATCTTTTATATCCTCTCACCTCTCTAGTGAATAAAGTAATAATATACTTCAAGGGTGAGGGTGAGTTTGACAATGGTTCAAATATGTGTGTGTGTGTGGGTGTGGGTGTTTGTATGCATGCATGTATATACGTATATATATATATATATATTATTCTTAATTTGAAATCATAAAAATATTTACAAAATTAAAAGAAATAGTGAGTGAAAGACTGCTTGGCTCCTAACAAATACGCCAAGTTTTAATAAACCCATCATAGGGTGGTACAAAAGCTATTATTTATTTTCCTAATGAAACACAGTGATTTACCAGAGTCTTATAACTTGAGGAGGTGTTAAAACTAATCACTAACTATTATTAATTCACTTATTATGTATTTTTATTTTTTATATTTATAAAAACTAATAAAAATAATTGGGGTATAGCTATGGAATGCAAAACTATAAAATAAATATGCAATGAATAATATAGATATAATTAATGTAATTAGAAATAATGGAAATTATCTTAAGAGAATCATCCTAATTGAACCTTCATTGTCTTATTTCTAGGATTATATATACTTAATGAACACACCCCCACCATATGTGTGAACATCCTATTATTCCGCAGTTATGAATATACAGTGCACTAAATGGCCACCAAGTACATTTTTCATTCACCTCCTTCATCAAAGGAAAAGTATCATGGTTTAAGAAGCCACACCTAATGAATTGTAGTGGGACCCCATTATAAATCACACTCAACACATCCTAAAGTAGATAAGAAACATTTAGAATATGAATGTGCAAAGACTTGGGTTCACTAGATTCATCCCCTAGGAGGTTCCTTGGGTAGGTTACTTATGAACATGAGTGTAAGAGATCGTAGATAATAAATAATGATGATTGAAAAATTGAGAGAATATATAAAGAGAAAAATATGAGAGAGAAATAAATAAAATATTTTATTAAAATATGAAAGTGTGAATATAAAATGAAAGTAAAATAAAAATATAGATAGGGGAAATTTATAAACTACAATGAAAATTATCCACACTAGAATATAGTGTGCATACTATAGACTCTCCCTCCCACCCCCTTTTATAGTTAATAGTTCATTATTTTTTGTGGTAAAAATACCGTTCAATTTGTGCATAAATCTCATGATCAAAAGGTTGGACTTCTCTTCCTTGTTGTCTTCTGATGATCTCGATATATCTTTATATTTTAAACTTTCCATTATCGCGTGAAATTTCCTTAATACATCATCCACTATATAATGTTATGTACAAGAGTTTTATCCTTCCCAAAATTTAAATGATTACATTCATGTGGTAATGTATTGCATCCCCTACAACATCGCATACTCCAGAGCTAAGAAATCCTACCAAAATGGCATGAAAATGTCACTATGGGCATGATAGTTCCCATTTCTTGTAGCTTCACATGTAGTATATTATCTTCTTGAATTTGTGTTGCACTACACCATCCTATATTCCAAAACCATAGGCGTTTTGCATCCAAACTTCACCTGTGTTTCACACTCTTTATTTCATGTAAGGGTAATCAAACTCACATAAGGTTCATTTCTATTTCACATAAAGTTAATATTGAGTTGTATAAATGTCATTTTGTTTAAAATTACATGAATATTCACTATGTGAAGGTAATGTTAGTTAGTTTCACACCTCACTACATTATAGCATCATTTCATTATGAATTTTAATATTCATTTCACTATTTGAATATCCCTTTGAAAAAATGAATTTACCCCTCTATGGCATAGATCTTGGAATTTCAAACTTTATCAATCCCAAATCATGCCTAAAACACTCTAAAGTAACATTTCATCAATCAGTTCACTAGTTTTGTTCATTCATGCATACATATAGTTATACCATGTTATCCTCCACATAAAAGTCAATGATGTTTCAAATTTTTAACTCCCCTATAAAACATTACCTCACATGGTATTTTAGTGATCATGGAAATGGCCAGTTTCTTCCTTCATATAGTGCTTAATCGTTGTCACTTTTCTTCTTGCATAGATTATTCATTATCATAGTGGTATAAAATTAGCTTCAAAGGATTTTTAGTAGGCTTGAAATGTTTGTTTCTCATCAAAATAGCCTTGTAACGTCCCTTGATTCAGCACTCTCTCACATAGCCGAAATAGATTGGTTAAGAGAACTCAAGCATACCACCCCATATGCCAGAGGCTACTGACTAGAAATGGGGGTTTGATATGCATAGTGGGGATACTATACCCCTGATTACAGATTTATAACACAATGTAATAATCCAATAATAAATAATAAATATCATAGTGTGGAAATAATGGAAATGATACAATACAGCAGAGAACCAAACAATAAAATCCATCTGAATAACCTAATAAAATAATAAGGTAATAATGTAATGTAATGATGGAATGTAACTAAATTACATGCTAGAATTCATACAAAATAAAAGACTAATAGACTCAAAAGGCCCCGGTTCTGAACCCCTTTTTAGTCCCATCTCCAAACTACATCCCATCCAAAAAGAAAACAATAAATAAAAAGGTATTTTGTCCTTGTCCAATCCTGTATCCATATAATCTTCTCGGGTACCAAAAAGAAGCCTGAGTAGGGTGTGATTATAACTCATTAGGTCAACACCACCTTGTATAAACATAACTATCGTGATAATAAGTGCATGCAATAATCCAATAAAAAGGTGTATTAATTAATTAAGAAATCAAATTAATACCACATCAACTTGCTTCAACTCCATACCAGAATACCTCTGAGCATATCTCATGACCATGCCAACCATGACTATATAACCATGGAATAACATAACATACCTCAGTGTCATACCAAAATGTCTCTATGCATGTCTCACAACCATGCCAAATATAACCATATAACCATTGAATAATATAACCTACCTCAGTGCCATGTTATAATGTATTTGAGCATGTCTCACAACCATATCAACCATAACCATATAAACATGGTAAAACATCACAAAAATCTAGGTCAAAACCCGTTATATAATCATTTCAACAATTAATCAGGGTCGAGCTCGATATATAAGCATTTCAGCATGTGGTAGGGCCAAGCCCGGTATATAAGAAATTTATCATGTGTCACTGAGAATCACCCACTATAAAATCATTTCAGCATGTCTCGGGCCATATCTCATTATATAAGCATTTCATCATGTGTCATTAGTAATCTCCTTCTATATAATAATTTTAGCATGTCTCAAGGAATATCCTAGTATATAAGTATTTCGGCATAGAAATCACAACACATGTTATAGAAATAAGGATATCAAATATCACATCATAAGGTTCAATGGTTAATTATGAGAATTACCATTTATATTTAGATTATGCATTTCATTTATCCTTTGGTCATACACCAAACACAAGCCAATCATTTCAATAATTAGGCCAAGCCAGGGTGAAACTATATCAAGAAAACACCCAAATCCCAGGTCATGCTAAACACACTTTAATCCATTAATCAATTCATTTATAATCAAGGGTTCACTCACCAGAATGGTAGCCACAATCCATGGAAATAACCAATTTAATCCAAAGGGATTCCAAGTAATAATCCAATTCATAAATTAATTAGTTTCGGAAAATGTTACATTGGCACAGTTTTTACTATTGCACATACCTTTCAATTTAATAGACTGTAGGGTTAAGTTTTAGACCCACTAACTTTAAATGATGATCCAATAATGCTTCCACTAACAAATGTTTATGAGGAAGAAGGTGAAAATGATACCAAGAAGGATCTGAGATCATATTCGGTCAAGATCAAAACCAACAACAACCATGGTCAAAATATTACACCACAACGGTCAAAGAACAAATGGGGAGAAGGGAAAACCTAAAAAAATAAACCACCAGGGATCCGATGCATGATTAGGACATCTGGAATCAAGAGAGAACTCCAAAATCACCTAGAATATTCCCTAGGGTTGAGAGGAGGAATCTACATGTGAGGCAATGAGATCAACCTCACACATGACACTATTTAAAAACTTGCTCTAGAAATTACATGGTTTGTAATTCAGTTACGCATCGTGTATTTATTTTTAGAGGTATACGCTGAAAAACACATCACCTTGGGTGATTTTTAACACTTCCCAAACATTACATGACGTGTAATGTCTTCATAGCATGTATTCATCTCACATCTATAAATAGGCTCACAACTTGTGCCTGGAAACAATTACACATCATGTAACTCCATTACACAGTGTGTAATTTCTCTTTAGATAGCCTTCATCCTATTTCCCATGGAAAGAACCCAAACCACCTATGAAGCCATCCAAAGCATGGAAGACCCTCTTAAACCTAGTTAACACATTTATACCTAGAATCCATTAATTCAAACCACATACATATCTATAATTTAAGTCATTTTACCCAACAAATATTCTCTGTATCCGAACAAGAATCAACCATCATAGTTAAAACAAAAAACTCAAAGAGGGACATACTTGGAAAAATATAGTATCTTACAACTTCCCTTCCATATAACAGCTCTTCCTCGAGCTACTCCAAAAATTAATGTGATGTATCGATGAACAATTTTGGCCACCATTCTCACATATTAGACTCTCTCTTCTAGGTC
The DNA here is from genome assembly GCA_963277665.1 of Viscum album. Lineage (NCBI taxonomy): Eukaryota > Viridiplantae > Streptophyta > Magnoliopsida > Santalales > Viscaceae > Viscum > Viscum album. The sequence continues at coordinate 1,420,327,599 of OY728161.1, forward strand.
TCCTCTTGAACACGTCTATGCTTCTACTACACTTGAACTAAAGGAATATCCCTACCCAGAGATACTTCTCACTATGGTCCACAACTCGTATCAGAAGCTCCTCAAAGGATGCATCAAAACTAAGATTGAAATCTGTTACATATATCACATGAGAATAGTATGGATAATATCTCTAAAGTTGTGATACATGAAACATGTCATGAATTACATTTTAGCATTATGGATGATCCAATAGATACACCACTAGACCAACCCTTTCCACTATCTCAAACGGCCCAACAAACCTGGGAACTATCTTTCTATATTTCCTAATACAGTGTTTCCCTAATTGGGGTGACACTTGAAGGAAAACATGATGACCAACCTAAAACTCTAGATGTCATATTTTATGGTTAGCATATGATTTTTTCCGGTTTTTCATGACCACTAACTGCTACCTGGTCAACTGAACCTACTTAGATGTCTCTTTCATGAGACTAAACCCAACAAGCACTAACACACCAACCTCCAACCAACAAAGAGGAGAACGGAATGACCTATCATATAAGGCCTCAAAATGTGTCTTCTAGATAGATTATTAGAAGATTTTATTACATGCAAACTCCATGAGTTCCATATAATGCTCCCATGAACCACCAAAATCCAAAACACAAGCTCATAACACATCCTCTAAAACTTGAATAGTCCACTCAGATTGACCATCGGTCTGAGGACGATAGGTCGTACTCAAAAGAACCTATGATCCCAGATCCTTATGAAGACCCTACCAGAATCACAATTTTAAATGAAAATATTTTTCTCAAATAATTCTCCTCGGAACACCGTGCAACGGAACTACCTCACACATGTAAATAATTCTTAAACCATCAACTGTGAAGGTCTCCCTGATCAGAAAAAAGTAGTCTACCTTCGTTAGTCGATCCACAATCACCCATATAGAATCCTTATTATGAGTTTTATGCAGTAATCCTATCACAAAATCCATAGTTACAAAATCTCATTTCTACTCAGGAATGGGAAAAGGCTGCAAAATCCTAGCTAACCTTTGATCCTCGACTCTTACCTGTTGACAAATGAAACATCTTTCCTTAAATCCTTCAACTGCCTTATTCCTTCCTGACCACCAGAATTTTTTATGGAGATCATGATAAATATTTTTCAAATCGGAATATACCACCCATATAGAAGCATAAAACTTTCTCATCATCTCCTTGTGCAAGCCCGTAGAAAACCACACTCATCTATAGAAAAGAAGATAATATCCACTACCAAGAGACTATATAGATGGTGTCTTCCCACCATATAAGTTGTCTCTCAAAACTAATCCCTCTAGATCAAATAACCACTCATTCTTGATCTGGTCCAAAATCATCGGCATAACAGATGTAAAAGTCATAGATACTCATCGATAAGACTTCTAAACATCTAGATGCATATCTAGAAAGAGTGTTATTATTTTCCACTCATCGCAAGACTCCCATAATGCCTCCTCCTGTGTCTTATGGCTCAAAACATCAGCAACAAAGTTAACCTTTCTTGGTGTATAATTCAACTCAAAGTCAAAATACTATAGATACTCAACCCACGTACTATGTTGAAGGTTCAGGTCCCACTGATAAAATATATACTTGAGGATATTTTGATCTGTGTATACCAAAAATTTATCACCCATGAGATAATGCCTCTAGCATATCAGAGAATGTACCACTACTGCTAACTCTAAATCATGAGTAGGATAATTAATCTCATGAAGCCTCAACTACCTAAATCCATAAGAAACCACTCGATGATCTTACATCAGAACTACTCTGATTTCAAATATGGATGTGCCATAGTACATGGTATAAGTGTTATCTGGTATAGGTAAAGTGAGGATAAGTGTTGAGGTCAACCTTCCTTTCAAATCTTGAAAAGTAATCTCACAAGAATCATACCAAACAACCTTCACTCCCTTCTTAGTCAATCCTAACATCAATGCTTCCAGATGAGAGAAGTTCTGGATAAAGTGTCAATAATAACCTACTAAACCCAGAAATCTATGAATTTCAATGACATTCTAGGGTTACCCCCAAGATATCATGGCTGAAACTTTCTTTGGATCCACTAATACTCCTACCTATGAGATGACATGGACCAAAAATTTCACTTTCTCAATCTTGAAACTGCATTTGGTTATCTTAGAGTAAATTTTATACTCTCTCAATGTACTCAAGACGGTATCAAAATTTTTGGAATGATCATCTACTTACTGGGATTAAAATAAGATATATTCAATAAAAACCACCATAAACTGATACAGAAAAGGATGAAAGATCCAATTAATCAAGTCCATGAATATTGATGGTGCGGTAGTCTAACTAAACTACATCACTACAAACTTCGATCTACTAAGAGGTGATAAGATCTTCTCCAAGATTGATTTGAGATATGATGCTTGTGAGATAACCCTAAATGCATGGAAGATAATATCGGTTCTTGAATGTCATCTAGTTCATTCTATAATAATTTTCACATAAGCACAAAGTCCCATAAACCTTCTTAGTGAAGAGAATTGGATAACCCTAAGGAGATGTACTAGGTCGTATGAAACATTTAGCTTCCATATCTTCCAATTGAACTTTCAAATCCTAAATCTCTACTAGTGTCATTCTATAGGGTAGGGTAGAAACTGGATCTGCTCCTGAAACCAACTCAATAATAAACATGATCTCTCTCTTGGATGGTAATCCATAGAAATTGTTCGGAAATACATCCTAAAAATGGTCTACCACTGGAGGAAAATAATCCTGCAACATTCCACCATTATCTAGAGAAAGACTGGCTATCTGAGCCGTGAAACAGTCTAATATGCATTGAATTGGTCCCGCACAACCAGCATAAATATCCCACTCACCCTAGTGAAAATAATTGCCTCCTTATAAAGATAAAAAGGTAAATATCCACCGATAATAGTCGATATGATCCTAGTATAGAACTAACCAATACATACTAAGAATCAAATCAAAGCCTATTATTTCAAGTATGAACGGTTCCCAAAAGAAATGGTAACCACCAATCTCTAGAGAACACACCTTGAAACGTTTGATATTCTTTGGCCGCACTCCCAAAGGTGTGTCAATAGTCAAAAAAGCATCCAATATTTCCATATCCAAACCCAACCCATTTACAAAAAAGAGAAAATAAAAATTAATGAGATGTTCTTGTATCAAAAAAAACACAAGCAATGGTATATGATACAATAATTGTACCTCTAATAGTATATGGTCTTTCATTCACACTAGTTGGAGTAGTCTGCATAACATGAAGCTAACCAACCCCTCTTCTATGAGTTCCATCCTAACTCCCATAATCATTTCACTCTTCCTAGTACTATCGTTCCTTGACAAGGGTACCATATCCCCTGACTCAACCAAAACGTCCTATGGAACTCAAGTTACTTGTATGTTGAAGAGTAACTAAGTCCTTCCCAAACTCTAGAGATTGTTCTATTCCCATAATAATGCTCTTCTACTAAAATCCCCTACAAAACCTCTATAGGTGACCTAATATTACATAATAATGACACTCCAAAGCAAGGTATAGACTCTAGGAACATTTTTGGCCCATCTTTCCACACTGATAGCAATGAAACATAATATGGTCCTAAGATAGATGCCAACTGGCATGACTTCTCTAAATGATGTTACCTTAGAAAAAACTATCATAACGACACTTCCTTCCACTAGAAGAAAAGTTCACATTTTTTCCTACCAAAATAGTATTTTCGTTGCTTGAGGCCTATCTTAGATTCCCTTTTGTGATGAGTACCTGATTTATCAAATTTTCAAAATTTCTCAGATGGAACATGTTCGCCTATGATCTGGTCTCATAGTGATGACCATCCTGAAAACGTCTTTCCCTAGAGATCTCATTAGCTTCCAAATATGGTGCAAAGCATCGTAGTTTGATAAATGCTTAGTGTAGTCTAGCATTGACATTACATCCTATATCAAGTGTATGAAATCACGAGCCTTCTCATCCCTCAATGTCTTGGGATAAAGGTGGATAAGGAACTTCATCTTAAATTCCTTCAAAGATAACTCCTACTACTTACCTACCCACTCTATAATATCCCACCAACACTTGGTAGGCTCATGAAGCATATATGTAGTAAATTTCGCCATCCTATTTATGGGTGTCTCAAGATTCTTAAAGATCATATGGATAGACTCCATTAATAACTCGACTACCTGGGGGCCTCCCTCCCCAATAAACATAGGTAGATGATGTAGTTGGAACTCTATCTTTAACTTAGACATTGAATGCATGGTACAAACAATCCCTCTTTCTATAGATCGCATGACACTTCAAATTCTGTCATGAAGCTAAACATCCATTTGATACTCAAGTGTTACAGGAAGCTATGGTTTAGCTGTGTTAGGAGCGTACTGATTTCTACTCTCATAATTCTCAACTCAAAGACAATGAGGATACATTTTCTCTACAAGATAAATATACTCCTTAGAACAATGGATATAAACAACAAGGTCAGCCACAATAGATGAAAAAAATAGAGAACCACTGACTCCTGGTCTCTCTAAACATGTATTAAAAGTGTTTTAACATGACATAATAGTTCACTTATTTTATTTTATTTTTATAAATAACAATTGTCTGATATCATAGTTTAAATGGGAAAGTATATATCACATGCAATAAATATGTCCCTATCATGAACAATGCATGTCAATATATATCCCTATGTGTCAATCATGATGCAGGCATATTCATTTAGCTCCATACCAGGCCAGGAGTATAAATCTCAAGAACCAATAACATCATGAAATAATAACCTCACGCAACATGTGAATAACCCAAGGTAAAATAACATCAATTGTAACAAGCGAACAATATAAACCACAATCCCATCCCTGGAAACTTGGATTTTCCCTCATATATGGGTTAGCTACTCCCATGTACTAGAGAATTACCAAGTCCTAAAACATCCTAGTCTTCTTTCTAATTTTCCCTAAATAGTAAAGAAATAGACAAGAAACTTGGTGGTCTCTAACACCACTTTGTAATGTCCCCTAATATGACACTCCCTCACATGGTCGAAATGGGTTCATTATAATACCACAAGCATGCCTCCTCATATTCCAAAGGATGACGACTAAAATTAATTGTGTGATATGTGTAGTGGGGAGACTATACCCCCTTGGCTATAAAGTTACAACATAGCAGAATAATACAATAATAAATAATAAATACTAGAGTACGGAAATAATGGAAATGATACAATACTGTGGAAAACCAAACAATAAAATCCAACTGAATAACCAAATAAAATAATAAGGGAATAATGTAATTTCATAGTAGAATTAAACTAAATATAATTCTAGAAGTAATACAAAATAAAATACTATTAGACTCAAAATACCCCAGTTCTGAACCCCTTTTTGGTCCCATATCCGAACACCAACCCATCTAGTAAGAAAAAAAAATTAACAACAAGGTCCCTTAACCTTTTCTAATATTTCATCCATATAATATTCTTAGGTAATAAATGGGTTCCTGAGTAGGGTGTGGGTATAAATTAGTTGTTTTACACCACCATGTCTAAACATAACCAGTCTGATAATAAGTTCATGCAATAATGTAACAAATAAGTGTATTAATTAATTAAGAAATTAAATTAATACCACATCAACTTGCTTCAGTTCCATGCTGGAATACTGCCAATCATGTCTCATGATCATGCCAACCATGACCATATAACCATAGAATAACATAACCTGTCTTGGCGTCATGTTGTAATGTATCTGTGCATGTCTCAAAACCATGCCAACTATAACCATATAACCATGGAATAACATAACCTACCTCGGTACCATGTTGGAATATATCTAAGAATTTCTCACAACCATACCAACAATAACCATATAACCATGATAAAACATTACACAAATCTGGTTCAAAACCCACTATATAATCATTTCATCAATTAATCAGGTCCAAGACCAATATATAAGAATTTCAGTATGTTTTGATACTAAGTATGGTATATAATCATTTTAGCATGTGTCACTAGGCATCAGATGTTATATAAGCATTTCAGTATGTATCAGGGCATATCCCAGTATATAAGAATTTCAACATGTGTCACTAGGTATCTCCCACTATATAATCATTTTAGCATATCATAAGGCATATCCTGGTATATAATAATTTTAGAATATAAATCACAACACATGTCATAGAAACAAGTATATCACAATATCACATCATAAGGCACAATGGTTAATTATATAAATTGCTATTTATCTTTTAATTATACATTTCATTTATCCTTTGGTCATAAAATGACCACAATCCAATCATTTCAAAAATATCTCCAAGAAAATTTTAATCTATATCAATAAAACACCCAAATCCCATGTCATTCTAAACACACTTTAATCCATTAAACAATTCATTTATAATTAAGGGTTCTCTCACCCGCACAGTAGCCACAAGTTAGGACAATAACCAATTGGATACAAAGGGATTCTAAGTAATAATCCAATTCATCAATTAATTAGTTTAGGTGCATGTTAAATTGGATAAATTTTCAATATTTCACATATGTTAAAATTTAACAGACCATAGGTTTAAGGTTTAGACCCACTAATTTTAACTAAAAACCCAACAATGCTTCCAACAATAAATGCTAGAGAGGGAGAAGTCGAGTATGATTGCAAGAAGGATCTTAGATCATAATCGATAAAGATTATAACCAACAGAAACCACAAAAAAAATATTACACCACAATAATTGTAGAACAAATTGGGATAATGGAAAACCTAAACAATGACTTAATAGGGATCAGATGTGTGATCAGGACATCCAGAATTAAGAGAGGCACTCTGGAATTTCATGGAAGTTGTCCTATGGTTGAGAGGGATAAGCTTCATGTTAGGGAATGAGACCAACCTCATGCATGTTACTTTTTAAAAACCTACATGTGAAATTATATGTCATGAAATTCAGTTACACATTGTGTATTTCTTTTTAGAGGTATATTCCAAAAAAATGAATCACCTAGTGTGATTTTTAACATTTTTTTAACATCACATGACGTGTAATTCCTTCACAGTGTGTATTCATCTCACTAAATGAACCAAGATCATGTATTTCCCCTAGAAATAGTTATAAATCATGTTACTCTATTACAAAACATGTAATTTCTCTACAAACAGCCTTCATCTTGTTTCCCACAAAAATAACCTGAACCACCTCTGAAGCCATCCAATGCATGAGAAACTCTCATAAACCCAGTTAAAAAATTTATACCTAGACTCCATTAATTCAAACAACATATATATCTAGACTTTAAGTCATTTTATCCAAAAAAGAGTCTTCATATCCAAATAAAACTTAGCCACCAAGGCTCAAATGAAAAACTCAAAGAGGAACATACCTAGAAAAAGACAGGATATTACAAGCCTCATCTAAGCTCCACCTCATCATCCATAGGGGTTTGATCTTATTAATGCTTAATAGGGACTTCTTAGATCTTTCTTAAGTATATATATGAAAGTTTTTAGAATAATACTATAACATGTGTGAGAATCATTCATGAAAGTATATATCTCTATTGTAGTCTTCATAAAGGGTCGGTGGATTGTACTGAGCTTGTCTGTTCACCCATGGAAGATTGTGGTTGTCACAAAGGTGTGAGGATTCAGATGTGAGTTCCTTATTAGAATCCATGGTATTTTTATGGAATAAAGGTTACCATGGAATACATGGATTCCAAAGATGAAGAACCTCAAGTTTATGTAATTAGATGAAAACATTTCAAAATATCTGAGCACACGTGTTAAAATTTGAATAATGTCACTACTTAGAAAACCCACATTAGATTTTCAAGTGGAATGTTTGTTTTATATCAACCAAGATAACTAATTTGGACACAATAAATACTATATCATCCCACATAGTTCCCCTTCCCATCACCAACCTGAGTCTAACTTTCCTCTTGTTGTCTTGATACTATTATCGGTGTCGACCTGCATTGCTTGCACTCTTAGGCTAGGGAAGACCTACCTTGGACTCCTCCATTATCACCCATGATAGATACCTTAATGGTGATTATCTATTTTCCCTTGGTGTCTAGTCTTGATATCCAAGGGTTCTTGTCTTGGGTTGTGTAATATTCTATGTTTTTTTAAAGAATAGTATATTTGATAGCATACAGAACATGAAACACCAAGTTTAAACAAACCATGAGATATTATTATTTATATATAAACATTATAGAATATCCTTTTAATTAGAGGAAATGAATAGGAATAAAAATATAATGAAATATATTTTAAGTTCATATTTAATACAAATTTATTCTCAGGAAAAAACACTCAATTTTCAGTAAAGTCGTTTTATTCTTCTAAAATATGTTTTCCTCAAAAATGTTTTTTATTAATTTCCACGAGAAAATAAATATAATTAGTATTTTTACCCTTATAGTAAATTTATTTAATAAAATTAACTTCATTTTTAAAATCATCATATAAAAATTATCTTATGGTGAAATTTTGGTATTTTTCTAAAATGATTTATTTCCTAGTGAATAGTGAAGAATGCTGTTTTTTATTGAAAACTATATTTTTATTTCAACCATTTGAAAAGTTATAGTTTATTTTAAAATTTCTTCAAAGTAAAATTATTAATATTATTAATAATTCAATTAAATTCATTGAAATCAAATTCATAGTTGAGTTTGGTATAAAAATATTTTCACACTTAAAAGGGCATTTTTCTGAAAAACTATTTTTCATTGTGTTTTTTCAATTTAATTTAAAATAAAATTCTTCTAATTATGTGTTTTTAATTTTGAAAAATAGATTAAATATTTTAATTTTTGAGTTCATAATTTATTAAATATTTTTCTTTTATTTTTTTTAATATGAATAGTAACTTTAGTAATTTTTGTTACCATAGTAAAGAGTAAATTGGGTAATTAAAGTTAAAAAATGATAAGGACTATAAAATTACCCTAATATTAGTTTTAATATTATTGGATGAGTCTATTTCATCTATACTCATCCAATTTTTGGTTATATGACATTATAAGTCTATTTAGATGAGATTAAGACCATTATAGTATTTTCTTTCAAGAAAAGTCAAACATGTCATGCTATAATTTTTAATCTTATTAGATGAGTCCATTTTATCCATACTCATCCAATATTTGGTTATATGGAATTATATGGCCATTTGTATAAGATTAAGAATATAGGAACCCATATGCAGGCATAGAAAAGAAGATAATTTCCACTGCCAAGAGACCATCGTGATGGTGTCTCCCCACCATATAAGTTATCTCTCATAACTAAGACTTATAGATTAGATAACTTCTCATTCTTGATCTGTTCCAAAAGCATGGGCATAAAAGATGTCGAATTCAGAGCTACTCATGCCTGAGACTCTTGAATATCTAGATGCATGTCTTCAAAGAGTGTCATTATCCTCCACTCATCACAAGGCCCTCTTAATGCCTCTATCTGCGTATTCTGGCTCAAAACATCAGAAATGATGTTTCCCTTTCTTGGTTTATAAGAAAACTCGAAGTTGAAATACTATAGATACTCAACCCACTTACTCTATTAAGGGTTCAGGGCCTGCTAAGAAAATATGTACCTGAGTCTCTTCGGGTCCGTGTATACCAAAAACTTCTCACCCATGAGATAATGCCTCCAGTATCTCAGGGCATGTACCACTAATTCTAACTCTAAATCGTGAGTAGGATAATTCCTATCATGAAGTCTCAACAACATGGATCCATAAGAAACCACTATATACTCCTGTAACAAAACTTCTCCAAGTCCAACTTTGGATGTGTCACAATACACAGTATAAGTTTTATCCAGCACAGGTAAAGTGAGGATAGGTGTTGAGGTCAACATACCTTTCATCTCCTAAAAATATCTCTCACAAGCATCAAACCAAACAAACTTCACTCCCTTATTTTTCAATCCTAACATTAGTTCTTCCAGATGGGATAAGTCCTAAATAAAGCGCTGATAATAACCTGTTAAACCTAGAAAGATCCAAATTTCGAAGACATTCTTGGGCTGACACTAAGATATCATTGATGAAACTTTCTATGAGTCCACTAATACTCATTTCTATGAGATGAAATGGGATAAAAAGTGCACTTTATTAATATAGAAACTACATTTGGTTAGATTGGTTTAAATCTGATTATCTCTTAATGTACTCAAGATGATGTCAAAATTTTGGGCATGATCATCTGCTGACTGGGAGTACACTAAGATATCTTCAACAAAAACCTCCACAAACTGATATATAAAATGATGAAAAATCCAATTCATCAAGTCCATGAATATCGCTTATGCATTAGTCAAACCAAACGACATCACTACAAACTCATAAAATCCATACCTACTCCTAAAAGCAGTCTGAGGCATGTCCAGTGGTCTCACCCTCAACTGATGGTATCTAGATCTCAAATTGATCTTGGAGAAGATCTGAGAACCTCTTAGTTGATTGAAGATATCATCAATGCATGGAATAGGATATCGGTTCTTGAATTTCATCTCGTTCATTCTCCAATAATCTGCACATAATCGCAAAGTCTCATCAACCTTATTGGTGAAGAGAAATGGAAAACCCCAAGAATATGTAATAGGACATATGAAAACTTTAGCTTATAGATATTATAACTAAACATTCAACTCCTAAAAGTATACTAGTTCCATTATATAGGGCGGTATAGAAACTAGATATTCACCTGACACCAACTTGATCATAAACTCGATCTCTCGCTCTGGTGGTAAGCCATAGAGCTTATTAGGAAATACATCCTGAAAATGGTCTACCACTAGAGGAAAATAATCCTGCTACATTCCACCATTATCTAGAGTAATACTGGTAATCTAAGTCGTGAGACAATCCAATCTACACTGAATTAGTCCTGAACAACTAGCATGAAGATCTTACTCGCCCTAGTGAAAATAAATACCTCCTTCTAGAGATAAAAAGGTAAATATCCTCTAATAAAATTCGATATGATCCGAGTATAAAACTAACCAATACATACCAAGAATCAAATAAAAGCCTGTTATTTTGAGCATGAATTTTTCCCAAAATAAATAGTAACCACCAATATCTAGAGAACACACCTAGTAACATTTGATATTCTCTAACCTCACTCCCAAAGGTGTGTCAATGGTCAAAACACCATTTAATATTTCCATATCCAAACCCAAACCATTTAAAAAATAATGAATAAAAATTAATGAGGTGCTCTTGTATCAAACAAAACACAAGCAACAGTATATGATACAAGAATCATACCTCTAATAGTAGATGATCTTGCATTCACACTAGTTGGAGTAGTCTGCATAACATACAGCTCACCAGCCCCTCTGCCCTAGGCTCCAGCCTTACTCCCTTAATCTTTTCCCTCTTTTTAGTACTTTTATTCCTACACAAGGGTACCACCTCCCCTTCCTAGACCAGAACATCCTATGGAGCTCTAGTAACTTGTATGCTGAAGAGTAATTGAGTCCTTCACAGACTCTAGTGCCTTTCATGTTCCCCTACTATTGTTCTACTACTTCAAGTCCATATAAAACCTCTATAGGTGACCTAATATTCCAAAATAATGAAACTCCAAAGCGGGGTATAGACACTGAGGCCATTTGTGGACCATCTTTCCACACTGATAGAACTGTATCGGAATACGGTCCTAAGATGGTTGTCCACTACCCTGACTACTCTGACTGTTGTTTCCTTATAAAAAACTATAACAATGATGCTTTATTACACTAGAAGAAGAGTTCACAAATTTCCCTGCTGGAACAGCATGGCCACTACTCAGGGCCTCTCTCAGTTTCCCTTTTATGATGAGTACTTGATTTATCACATCTGAAAAATTTCTCAGACAGAACATGTTCACCTACCACCCAGTCTTATAGTGAATACCATCCTAAAAACATCATTCCCTGTTGATCTCATCTTCTTCCAAAGATGGTTCAAATCACTGTAGGTTAGTGAAATGTTTAGTGTAGTCTAGAACTGAAATTCCCTCCTATTTCAATTTTATAAACTCATGATCCTTCCCATCCATAAACATCTCAGGATAAAAGTGGCTCAGGAACTTTGTCTCGAAGTCCTTCAAAGATATATCCTCCTACTATCATGCCTGCTACATGATATCCCACCAATTATTGGTAGTTACACAATACATATATGCTTCAAGCTTCACCATCCTATATATGGGTGTCTCAAGATTATTAAAGATCATATGAATAGACTTGATCCAGAACTTGGCTGCCTGGGGGCCTCCCTCCACAATAAACATAGGCGTATGCTAGATTTAGAACTCTCTTGCCAACACAAATATCGAAATCATGGTATGAACAATCTCTCTTTCCATGGATCGCATGACCCTCGAGAAACTATCATGAAGATGAACATCCATTTGATCCTCAAGAGCTGCAGGAATCTCTAGCTCAGCTACATTAGGAGCATACTATTTTCCACTCTCCTAATGCTTAACTCAAAGATGATGATGATGCATTTTCTATACAAAATAAAAAAACTCCTTATAAAAATGGATAAAACAATAAGGTCACCCACAAAAGGTGACAAAAATAGATAAATATTGACTCCTAGTCTCTCTAAACATAGATTACAAGTGTTTTAACATGACATAATAGTTCACTTATTTTATTTCATTTAGCATAAATAACAATTATATGATATTATAGTTTAAACAGTCAAGTATATATCACATGTGATAAATATGTCCCTATCATGAACAATGCATGTCAATATATATCCCTATGTTCCAATAATGATGCATGCATACTCATCTCATGCCATATCAGTCCATGAGTATAAATATCAAGAACCAATAACATCATGAAATAATAACCTCACACAGCATGTGAATCACCCAAGGTAAAATAACATCAACTGTAATAAGAAAATAGTATAAGCAGTAATCCCATCCCTGGGCACTCTGATTTTACCTCATACATGGGTTAGCTACTCCCATGCACCAGATCATTATCAACTCCTAAAAAATCCTAGTCTTATTTCTAATTTCACAAAAATAGTAAAGAAATAGAAAAGAAACATAGCAGTCTCTAACACCACTTTCTAATGTCCCCCGATCCGGCACTCTCTCACATGGATGAAATGGGTTGGTTATGAGACCTCAATCATGCCTCCTCATATTCCAAAGGATTCCAACTAGATTTATCGGTGTGATATGTATAGTGGGGAGACTATACCCCCTAGTTACAGAGTTACAACATGGCATAATAATCCAATAATAAATAATAAATATCAGAGTGCAGAAATAATGGAAATGATAAAATATAGAGGAAAACTAAACAATAAAATCCAACTGAATAACCCAATAAAATAATGGAATAATGTAATGTCGTGATGGAATGAAACTAAATTTCATTATATAAGTAATAAAAAATAAAAGACTAATAGAATCAAAAGACCCCGATTATAAACCCCTTTTTGGCCCCATCTTCAAACACTAGCATGTCTAGTAAGCAAAAAAATAATAACAAGGTCCCTTACCCTTGTCTATTCTTGCATCCATAAATCATCTCGGGTATTAAACGGTGGCCCGAGTAAGGTGTTAGTATAACTCAGTATGTCGACATCGCCGTGTATAAACATAACCAATATGATAATAAGTTCATAAAATAATGCAATAAATAAGTATATTAATTAATTAATAAATTCAATTAATACCACATCAACCTGCTTCGAATCTATGATGGAATACCTCTGAGCATGTCTCGCAACCATGCCAACCATAACCATAAAACCATGTAATAACATAACCTTTCTTGACGTCATGTCATAATTTCTATGTGCATGTCTCACAACTATACCAACCATAACCATATAACCATGGAATAGCATAACCTGCCTCAGCACCATGCATGTATCTGAGCATGTCTCACAACCATTCCAATAATAACCATATAAGTGTGGTAAAACATTACACAAATCTATGTCAAAAACCACTATATAATAATTTAATCAATCAATCAGGTTTGATCCCGGTATATAAGCATTTAAGTATGTGTCAGGGCTGAGACCAGTATATAATCATTTCAGCATGTGTCACTAGGCATCGCCCGCTATAAAAGCATTTCAATATGTCTCAGTGAATATCCCTATATATAAGTATTTCATTATGTTTCACTAATCATATCCCACTATATAAGAATTTTAGAATGTCTCGGGGCATAGCCCGGTATATAAGAATTTCAACATAGAAATCACAACACCTACCATGGAATTAAGGATATCACAATATCACATCATAAGGCTCAATGGTTAATTGTAAAAATTACCATTTATCTTTCAATTACACATTTCATTTATCCTTTGGTCATAAAATGACCACAATCCAATAATTTCAAAAATATTTCTAAGCCAAGGTTAATCTATATCCATAAAATACCCAAATCCCATGTCGTTATAAACACACTTTAATCCATTGAATAATTCATTTATAATTAAGGGTTCGCTCACCCGCACGGTAGCCACAAGCCAGACCAATAACCAATTGGATCCAAAGGGGTTCTAAGTAATGATCCAATTCATCAATTAATTAGTTTAGGTGCATGTTACATTGGTGAAATTTTCACTATTTCACATATTTTTAAATTTAATATATCATAGGGTTAAGGTTTAGACCCCTACCTTTAACTGATGATCCAAAAATGCTTCTAATGATAAATTCCAATGAGGAAGAATTCAAAAATAATCGCAAGAAGGATCCTAGATCATAACCAATCATGATCAAAACTAAAAACAACCAGAGTCAAAAGATTACACCACAACAGTTGGAGAACAAAGGGGGAGAAGGGAAAACCTAAACAAAATGACTTACCAGGGATCATATGCATGATTGGGACATCCAGAATTAAGAGATGCACTCTAAAATTTCCTCAAAGTTTCCCTAAGGTCGAGAGGGGGAAGTTTCATGTTAGGGAATGATACCAACCTATTGCATGATACTTTTTAAAAACCTTCTTGATAAATTACATGGCATGTAATTAAATTACATTTTGTGTATTTATTTTTAGAGGTATATGTTGAAAAAACGTGTCACCTTGGGTGATTTTTAACATTTTCTGAACATTACACGACGTGTAATGCCCTCACAGCATGTATTCATCTCACATCATGAACCAATATCACGGCTTGTTCCTGGAAATAGTTACACGTCATGATACTCCATTACAAAACATGTAATTACTCTATAAACATCCTTCATCCTGTTTTCTACAGAAAGAATCTGAACCACCTATGAAGCCATCCAATGCATGAGAAACCCTTATAAACCTAGTTAACACATTTATAACCAAACTCCATTAATTAAAACCACATACATATCCATACTTTAAGTAATTTTACCCAATAAAGACTCTCCATCTCCAAACAAGACTCAGCCACCAAGGATCAAATGAAAAACTCAAAGAGGGGCGTACCTAGAAAAATATGAGATATTAAAAACCTCATCTGAGCTCCACCTCATCATCCATGGGGATTTTGATCTTCTCAATGTTTAAAAGGGAATTATTATATCTTTATTAATTACATATATATTGGTTTTTGGAATGATACTATAACATGCATGAGAACTCATTCATCTAAGTACATATCTCTGTTGTAGTATTCATAGAGTGTCAGCAAATGGTACTAAGCTTATCTATTCACCCATAGAGGATTTTAGTTTTTATAAAGGTGTGAGGAGTCATATTTGAGTTCCTTGATAGCATCCATGTAAGTTTTATAGAATAGAGGTGACCATGGAATACACAGATTCCAAATATTACAAACCTCAATTGTATGGAATTAGAAGACAGCATTTAGAAATATCCAAGCACACATGTTAAAATGGAATAATGCCAATACTCAGGAAACCCACATTATAGTTGAAAGTGGAATGTTGCTTGTATATCAACCAAGATGAAGAAGTTTTACAATGAATGAGTATGTACTATATTTTCCCACATAATTCCCCTACCCATCACCAACCTGTGTCGGTATTTCCTCTACTTGTCTTGATACTATTATCTGTATCGACCTGTATTGTGTGCACTCTTATTCCAAGGAAAACCTACCTTAGAATCCTCCATTATCACCAATTATAGATAACATAATGATGATTGGTTATTTTACCTTGGTCTCTAGCCTTGATATCCAAGGGTTCTTGTCTTGGTTTATGTAATATTCTGAGTCTTTTTAAAGAATGGTATATTTGATAGCATACAGAACACATAACACCAAGTTTAAACAAACCATGAAATATTATTATTTAAATATGAACATTTTAAACTAGAATTTTAATTAGAGTAAATAAAAAAAATATCCATATTATTAAATATATATGAAGGTCATATTCAATACAAATTTATGCTTAAAAAATAAATATTCAATTTTTAGTGGTCGTTTTATTCTTCAAAAATATATTTTATTTAAAAATTATTTGTATTGATTTCCATGAGAAAATAAATATAATTATTTTTTTACACTTATATATAATTTATTTAAAAAAATTAAATTAATTTTTAAAATCGCCATAGAAAAATTATCTTGTAGTGAATTTTTGGTATTTTTCTAAAAAGATTTATTCCCTAGTGAATAGTGAAGAATACTGATTTTTATTAAAAACTATATTTTTATTTCAACCATTTGAAAAGTTATATTTATTTTAAAATGATTTAAAAATAAAATTATTTATATTATTAATAATCCAATTAAATTCATTGGAATCAAATTCATAATTGATTTTGGTATAAAAACATTTTTACACTTAAAAGGGCATTTTTTCAAAAAACTATTTTTCATTGTGTTCTTTCAATTTGATTTTAAATTAAATTCTTAAAATAATGTGTTTTTAAAGTTATGCATGAAATAAAAAATTGATTAAAATATTTTAAAATTTCATAATTAATTAATTTTTTCATTTTATCCCAAAACACACAAAAAAATCCAAAATTCATGAAAATACACTCAAATTGATAAATTGGTAGGGTTTAAACCATTGAAAAAAATATAAAAATGATGAAAATATTATCTATATCAATTCCCACACACTTATCACTTAAAATACTAGATAAGTAATCATTAAGAAACAAAATACATCATGCCTCCTCAAAGAAACATTATTTAAAGTTATATATTAAAATAATTTAATATAATTTCACTTAATTTTTCCTCCCATTCACACAAGTCACCTACCTCACATTAATTTTCTCTCATTTCATAAATTTCAATTTTTTGAACAACGCTTTTCTCATCCAAACTAACCCAAGGATTTACATAGGCTTGATAAATTCCTATATCTCCACCCAATATGAGTCAATAACATGTGATTATCATGAGGAATTTATAGAGTTGTTCTATGGTTTTTGTTTTTTAGGATTTATATGTCAATAATCTTAAGGCCAAATAAGGAGGACTTGGCTCTTTTTGAAGAAAAAAATACATGATTCTAATTTCCAATCAAGTATGGTCTCCTCCTCACTCCCCATAGCAGAAAATCAGCTCAAAAAAATATAAAAAATTGTTTCATGTGTAGACCATACATTCTTAAATTCTTCATATTTATCATAAAAACTTTTTTTAAAATCTCCAGATAGACACAACTTTGTTTTTTCCTTTGGAAGCTCTATAAAGGCACAAATTCTTTTAACATTAATGCTCTATAAAGGAATAGATTTTAATAGAATGAATTTTTAAGTAATAAAATCATCACTTAAACATTTTATTTATTACAAAAAGTATCTCCAAATTATTTTTCAAAACACATTACAGATCCCCCTCCCAACACTTAAGTTCAACTAGATCATGCAATTTCATTTCAAGAGAAGTTTTGATAAGGAAAATTAGTTTGTAATATGGATAAAATAAAAGGTTTTACATGGCTTCTAAGGGATAAAAGGATTAAATATACAAGGTAGGACAGAATAAAAAGGATTTTTTTGAAAAATGTGGCTTTTAAACCAAATAAATTCCTCAATAAATTAAAACACAGGTACCTCAAATCACTAAGTTTTGACAGGAATAAATCGAATTCTAGTTAAAACAAGCATGGTTTGGTTCTCTCAAGAAGTGAGTTGAATGTAAATAATATGAAAAAAAAGGGTTTAGAAGCCTTACAAGAATGTGATTTCAAAGATAAATATAGTTAACTATGGAATGGGATTCAAAATTCAAAGGAATTTTCATGAAATTCCCCCAAAGATTTAAACTTGAAACAAAGTCACTTTTAGAATTCATTTAAGCTTAGTTTCATGGAATAAATTGTTTCACTCATAGTAATGGATTTCAAAAATGGAAATGATAATAATTTAATCTCACAAGTTTCAATAACACACAAAAATTAAAAAATAAACACACACAAAATTGAAAAACATGCTTTTTTATTTTTTGAAAAATAAAAAAAATCAAAAAGAAAATTGAAAATCCTAAACTACAAAGTTTTTATCCCCCATAATTAAATGATACAGTATCTTCAATTAATTAAAATGGATTTAACATGTAAAACAATTTAAAATTGAGTCACAATAATCAAGTAAGTGTTATGGAGAGGTAAAACCTAACTTATTAGTAGTGAAACGATGAGTTAAGATCCTAAATACTGCTCTCTAAAAACCTATAAGAAAAAGAAAAAAATAACATGAGAAATTTATTGAAATAAAATAAAATATAAATAAAATGATAAAATAATGATAGTTATTGGTTTAATACCCCAACTGGGCCCTCGGTTTTGACTGCCTTCATATGGGCAGTTCTAGTTGGTTATCTCTAATCTAATGGTGGGTGAAGTTTCTTGCTCATGAACCAACAAAAATTATTCTTTCCAGCAGGCACTCGTTCCTTTTTGTTGAGGTCTACAAGGATATAGTATTCCAAATCCACCCCCATAGTAGTGAGATAAAACCTGTGTAGTGGTGGTAGGAAAATGAATGAGTCCTCCTCTTTCTTGGTTTCCACTTGTACAACTTCTTCTTCATTCTCTAGTGATTTCTCAAGTTTTGCTGCATTAATGGAATAATCAAAGGGAATGTAAGAGTGTAATTATATTTGAACAAAATTAAAGCATAAATAATCAATATCAAATTAATACCTTGTAATTTGAGCAGCATGTGTCTCATTTTCCATAGGAAAAATTACTTTGGTATCCTCTTGAACTCCCTCCAATAAGTCTTCAACAAGTTCAGGGAACTCCAGATGTTCTTTATCTGGTGTATCTTCTTTTTATTCCTTATCCACCAAGGAAATAGATGTGTTGAATGAATCTGAAAATTTAAAATAATTGGAGGTGATACTCAATTAATTTTGAACAAAATTAGAAGATAATTAGTTCATGAAAATATCATCTCCCTGAGTTTTTCTAGCTTCAATCTTTACTTTAGTGGAAATAACCTCTTGGAGTTGAGTAGTAGCAGATAGAGGCAGGTAGTCAGTCTCCTCTATTTCTTGGATCCCCTTAGAAAAATAATGGAATACTAATGTGGAATCATCTTGGACCATGGAAACTTTATAAAATTTTGGAAAGTAATGGGAGAACTCAGTTATCTTCCAAGCCATTGATTTAAAAAAAATTGTCCATGTCCTTACTCAGGCTAGCTATGAATTCTTTGAATGCCCACTCCCCATTATTTTATTTCAAAAATAACATCACGCATCTAACAGTAAGAAGGTGAAAATGATCCCAAGAAGGATCTAAGATCATATTCGGTCAAGATCAAAACCAACAACAACCATGGTCAAAATATTACACCACAACGGTCAAAGAACAAATGGGGAGAAGGGAAAACCTAAACAAAATAACCCACCAGGGATCAGATGCATGATTAGGACATCTGGAATCAAGGGAGAACTCCAAAATCACCTAGAAGATTCCCTAGGGTTGAGAGGAGGAATCTACATGTGAGGGAATGAGATCAACCTCACACATGACACTATTTAAAAACTTGCTCTAGAAATTACATGGTTTGTAATTTAGTTACGCATCGTGTATTTATTTTTAGAGGTATACGCTGAAAAACACATCACCTTGGGTGATTTTTAACACTGCCCAAACATTACATGACGTGTAATGTCTTCATAGCATGTATTCATCTCACATCTAGAAATAGGCTCACAGCTTGTGCCTGGAAACAATTACACATCATGTAACTCCATTACACAATGTGTAATTTCTCTTCAGATATCCTTCATCCTATTTCCCATGGAAAGAACTCAAACCACCTATGAAGCCATCCAAAGCATGGAAAACCCTCTTAAACCTATTTAACACATTTATACCTAGAATCCATTAATTCAAACCACATACATATCTATAATTTAAGTCATTTTACCCAACAAAGCTTCTCTGTATCCGAACAAGAATCAACCATCATAGTTAAAACAAAAAACTCAAAGAGAGACATACCTGAAAAAATACAGTATCTTACAACTTCCCTTCCATATAACAGCTCTTCCTCGAGCTACTCCAAAAATCAATGTGATGTATCGATGAAAAATTTTGGCCACCATTCTCACATATTAGACTCTCTCTTCTAGGTCTCCTCTTGAACACGTCTATGCTTCTACTAAACTTGAACTAAAGGAATATCCCTACCCAGAGATACTTCTCACTATGGTCCACAACTCGTATCAGATTCTCCTCAAAGGATTCATCAAAACTAAGATTGAAATCTGTTACATCTATCACATGAGAAGAGTATGGATAATATCTCTAAAGTTTTGATACGTGAAACATGTCATGAATTACATTTTCGCACTATGGACGATCCAATAGATACACCACTGGACCAACCCTTTCCACTATCTCAAACGGCCCAACAAACCTGGGAACTATCTTTCTATATTTCCTAATACGGTGTTTCCCTAGTTGGGGTGACACTTGAAGGAAAACATGATGACCAACCTAAAACTCTAGATGTCATATTTTATGGTTAGCATATGATTTTTTTCTATTTTTCATGACCACTAATTTCTACCTGGTCAACTGAACCTACTTAGATGTCTCTTTCATGAGACTAAGACCAACAAGTACTAACACACCTACCTCCAACCAACAAATATGAGAACGTAATGACCTATCATATAAGGCCTCAAAATGTGTCTTCTAGATATATTATTAGAAGATTTTATTACATGAAGACTCCATGAGTTCCATATAATGCTCCCATGAACCACCAAAATCCAAAACACAAGCTCATAACACATCCTCTAAAACTTGAATAGTCCACTCAGATTGACCATTGGTCTGAGGATGATAGGTCATACTCAAAAGAACCTATGATCCCAGAGCCTTATGAAGACCCTACCAGAATCACAATTTTAAATGAAAATATTTTTCTCAAATAATTCTCCTCGGAACACCGTGCAACGGAACTACCTCACACATGTAAATAATTCTCAAACCGTCAACTGTGAAGGTCTCCCTGATCAGAAAAAAGTGGTCTACCTTTGTTAGTCGATCCACAATCACCCATATAGAATCCTTATTATGAGTTTTATGTAGTAATCCTATCACAAAATCCATAGTTACATAATATCATTTCTACTTAGGAATGGGAAAAGGCTGCAAAATCCTAGCTAACCTTTGATCCTCGACTCTTACCTGTTGAAAAATGAAACATCTTTCCCCAAATCCTGCAACCGCCTTATTCCTTCCTGACCACCATCATTTTCTATGGAGATCATGATAAATCTTTTTCAAATCAGAATATACCACCCATATAGAAGCATAAAACTTTCTCATCATCTCCTTGTGCAATCCCGTAGAAACCCACACTCATCCATAGAAAAGAAGATAATATCCACTACCAAGAGACTATATAGATGGTGTCTTCCCACCATATAAGTTGTCTCTCAAAACTAATCCCTCTAGATCAAATAACCACTCATTCTTGATCTGGTCCAAAATCATCGGCATAACAGATGTAAAAGTCAGAGATACTCGTCGATAAGACTTCTGAACATCTAGATGCATATCTAGAAAGAGTGTTATTATTTTACACTCATTGAAAGACTCCCATAATGCCTCCTCCTGTGTCTTATGGCTCAAAACATCGGCAACAAAGTTAACCTTTCTTGGTGTATAATTCAACTCAAAGTCAAAATACTATAGATACTCAAACCACTTACTATGCTGAAGGTTCAGGTCCCACTGATAAAATATATACTTGAGGATCTTGTGATTTGTGTATACCAAAAATTTATCACCCATGAGATAATGCCTCCAGCATATCAGAGAATGTACCACTACTGTTAACTCTAAATCATGAGTAGGATAATTAATCTCATGAAGACTCAACTACCTAAATCCATAAGAAACCACTCGATGATCTTACATCAGAACTACTCTGATTTCAAATATGGATGTGCCATAGTACATGGTATAAGTGTTATCTGGTATAGGTAAAGTGAGGATAAGTTTTGAGGTCAACCTTCCTTTCAAATCTTGAAAAGTAATCTCACAAGAATCATACCAAACAACCTTCACTCCCTTCTTAGTCAATACTAACATCAATGCTTCCAGATGGGAGAAGTTCTGGATAAAGTGTCAATAATAACCTACTAAACCCAGAAAGCTATGAATTTCAATGACATTCTAGGGTTACCCCCAAGATATCATGGCTGAAACTTTCTTTGGATCCACTAACACTCCTACCTATGAGATGACATGGACCAAAAAGTGCACTTTCTCAATCTTGAAACTGCATTTGGTTATCTTGGAGTAAATTTTATACTCTCTCAATGTACTCAAGACGGTATCAAAATTTTGGGAATGATCATCTACTTACTGGGATTACAATAAGATATATTCAATAAAAACCACCATAAACTGATACAGAAAAGGATGAAAGATCCAATTAATCAAGTCCCTGAACACTGATGGTGGGGTAGTCTAACCAAACTACATCACTACAAACTTCGATCAACTAAGAGGTGATAAGATCTTCTCCAAGATTGATTTGAGATATGATGCTTGTGAGATAACCCTAAATGCATGGAAGATAATATCAGTTCTTGAATTTCATCTAGTTCATTCTATAATAATTTTCACATAAGCAAAAAGTCCCATAAACCTTCTTAGTGAAGAGAATTGGATAACCCTAAGGAGATGTACTAGGTCGTATGAAACATTTAGCTTCCATATATTCCAACTGAACTTTCAAATCCTAAATCTCTACTAGTGTCATTCTATAGGGTAGGGTAGAAACTGGATCTGCTCCTGAAACCAACTCAATAATAAACATGATCTCTCTCTTGGATGGTAATCCATAGAACTTGTTAGGAAATACATCCTAAAAATGGTCTACCACTTGAGGAAAATAATCCTGCAACATTCCACCATTATCTAGAGAAAGACTGGCTATCTGATCCATGAAACAGTCTAATATGCATTGAATTGGTCCCGCACAACCAGCATAAAGATCCCACTCACCCTAGTGAAAATAATTGCCTCCTTCTAATATATAAAAAGGTAACTATCCACCGATAATAGTCGATATGATCCTAGTATATAACTAACCAATACATACTAAGAATCAAATCAAAGCCTATTATTTCAAGTATGAACGGTTCCCAAAAGAAATGGTAACCACCAATCTCTAGAGAACACACCTTGAAACGTTTGATATTCTTTGGCTGCACTCCCAAAGGTGTGTCAATAGTCAAAAAAGCGTCCAATCTTTCCATATCCAAACCCAACCCATTTACAAAAAAGAGAAAATAAAAATTAATGAGATTTTCTTGTATCAAAAAAAATACAAGAAATGGTATATGATACAATAATCGTACCTCTAATAGTAGATGGTCTTTCATTCACACTAGTTGGAGTAGTCTGCATAACATGAATCTGACCAACCCCTCTTCTATGGGTTCCATCCTAACTCCCATAATCATTTCACTCTTCCTAGTACTATCGTTCCTTGACAAGGGTACTATATCCCCTGACTCAACCAAAACGTCCTATGGAACTCAAGTTACCTGTATGTTGAAGTGTAATTGAGTCCTTCCCAAACTCTAGAGATTGTTCTATTCCCATAATAATGCTCTTCTACTAAAATCCCCTACAAAACCTCTATAGGTGACCTAATATTCCATAAGAATGACACTCCAAAGCAAGGTATAGACTCTAAGACCATTTTTGGCCCATCTTTCCACACTGATAGCAATGAAATAGAATATGGTCCTAAGATGGATGCCCACTGGCCTGACTTCTCTAAATGATGTTACCTTAGAAAAAACTATCATAACGAAACTTCCTTCCACTAGAAGAAAAGTTCACATTTTTTCCTACCAAAATAGTATTTTCGTTGCTTGAGGCCTATCTTAGATTCCCTTTTGTGATGAGTACCTGATTTATCAAATTTTCAAAATTTATCAGATGGAACATGTTCACCTATGATCTGGTCTCATAGTGATGACCATCCTGAAAACGTCTTTCCCTAGATATCTCATTAGCTTCCAAATATGGTGCAAAGAATTGTAGTTCGATAAATGCTTAGTGTAGTCTAGCGTTGACATTCCATCCTATATCAAGTGTATGAAATCACGAGCCTTCTCATCCCTCAATGTCTTGGGATAAAAGTGGATAAGGAACTTCATCTTAAATTCCTTTAAAGATAACTCCTACTACTTCCCTACCCACTCTATAATATCCCACCAACACTTGGTAGGATCATGAAGCATATATGTAGTAAACTTCGCCATCCTATTTATGGGTGTCTCAAGATTCTTAAAGATCATATAGATAGACTCCATCAATAACTCGACTACCTGGGGGCCTCCCTCCCCAATAAACATAGGTAGATGATGCAGTTGGAACTCTATCTTTAACTTAGACATTGAATGCATGGTACAAACAATCCCTCTTTCTATAGATCGCATTACCCTTCAAATTCTGTCATGAAGCTAAACATCCATTTGATCCTCAAGTGTTACAAGAAGCTATGGTTTAGCTGTGTTAGGAGCGTACTGATTTTTACTCTCATAATTCTCAACTCAAAGACAATGAGGATACATTTTCTCTAAAAGATAAATATACTCTTTAGAACAATGGATATAAACAACAAGGTCAACCGCAACAGATGAAAAAAATAGAGAACCACTGACTCCTGGTCTCTCTAAATATGTATTAAAAGTGTTTTAACATGACATAACAGTTCACTTATTTTATTTTATTTTTATAAATAACAATTGTCTGATATCATAGTTTAAATGGGAAAGTATATATCACATGCAATAAATATGTCCCTATCATGAAAAATGCATGTCAATATATATCCCTATGTGTCAATCATGATGCAGGAATACTCATTTAGATCCATACTAGGCTAGGAGTATAAATCTCATGAACCAATAACATCATGAAATAATAACCCCACCCAACATGTGAATAACCCAAGGTAAAATAACATCAATTGTAACAAGCGAACAATATAAACCACAATCCCATCCCTAGAAACTTGGATTTTCCCTCATATATGGGTTAGCTACTCCCATACACTAGAGAATTACCAAGTCCTAAAACATCCTAGTATTCTTTCTAATTTTCCCTAAATAGTAAATAAATAGACAAGAAACTTGGTGGTCTCTAACACCACTTTGTAATGTCCCCTAATCTGACACTCCATCACATGGTCGAAATGGGTTCGTTATAATACCACAAGCATGCCTCCTCGTATTCCAAAGGATGACGACTAAAATCAATTGTGTGATATGTGTAGTGGGGAGACTATACCCCCTTGGCTAAAAAGTTACAACATAGCAGAATAATACAATAATAAATAATAAATACCAGAGTACGGAAATAATGGAAATGATACAATAATGTGGAAAACCAAACAATAAAATCCAACTGAATAACCCAATAAAATAATAAGGGAATAATGTAATGTCATGGTAGAATTAAACTAAATATAATTCTAGAAGTAATACAAAATAAAATAATATTATACTCAAAATACCCCAGTTCTGAACCCCTTTTTGGTCCCGTATCCGAACACCAACCCATCTAGTAAGAAAAAAAATTAACAACAAGTTCCCTTAACCTTTTCTAATATTTCATCCATATAATATTCTTAGGTAATAAATGGGTTCCTGAGTAGGGTGTGGGTATAAATTAGTTGTTTTACACCACCGTGTCTAAACATAACCAGTCTGATAATAAGTGCATGCAATAATGTAACAAATAAGTGTATTAATTAATTAATAAATTAAATTAATTCCACATCAACCTGCTTTAGTTCCATGCTGAAATACTGTCAATCATGTCTCATGATCATGACAACCAGGACCATATAACCATAGAATAACATAACCTGTCTTGGCGTCATGTTGTAATGTATCTTTGCATGTCTCAAAACCATGCCAGCTATAACCATATAACCATGGAATAACATAACCTACCTCGATACCATGTTGGAATATATCTAAGCATTTCTCACAACCATACCAACAATAACCATATAACCATGATAAAACATTACACAAATCTGGTTCAAAACCCACTATATAATCATTTCATCAATTAATCAGGTCCAAGCCCAATATATAAGCATTTCAGTATGTTTCGATACTAAGTATGGTATATAATCATTTTAGCATGTGTCACTAGGCATCAGATGTTATATAAGCATTTCAGTATGTATCAGGGCATATCCCAGTATATAATAATTTCAACATGTGTCACTAGGTATCTCCCACTATATAATCATTTTAGCATATCATAAGGCATATCCTGGTATATAATAATTTTAGTATAGAAATCACAACACATGTCATAGAAACAAGTATATCACAATATCACATCATAAGGCACAATGGTTAATTATATAAATTGCTATTTATCTTTTAATTATACATTTCATTTATCCTTTGGTCATAAAATGACCACAATCCAATCATTTCAAAAATATATCTAAGAAAATTTTAATCTATATCAATAAAACACCTAAAATCCCATGTCATTCTAAACACACTTTAATCCATTAGACGGTTCATTTATAATTAAGGGTTCTCTCACCCGCACAGTAGCCACAAGTTAGGATAATAACCAATTGGATACAAAGGGATTATAAGTAATAATCCAATTCATCAATTAATTATTTTAGGTGCATGTTAAATTGGATAAATTTCCAATATTTGACATATGTTAAAATTTAACAGACCATAGGGTTAAGGTTTAGACACACTAATTTTAACTAAAAACCCAACAATGCTTCCAACAGTAAATTCTAGAGAGGGAGAAGTCGAGGATGATTACAAGAAGGATCTTAGATCATAATCGATAAAGATTATAACCAACAGAAACCACAAAAAAATATTACACCATAATAATTGGATAACAAAGTGGGATAATGGAAAACCTAAAAAAATGACTTAATAGGGATCATATGTGTGATCGGGACATCCAGAATTAAGAGAGGCACTCTGAAATTTCATGGAAGTTGTCCTATGGTTGAGAGGGAGAAGCTTCATGTTAGGGAATGAGACCAACCTCATGCATGTTACTTTTTAAAAACCTACTTGTGAAATTATATGGCATGAAATTCAGTTACACATTGTGTATTTCTTTTTAGAGGTATATGCCAAAAAAATGAATCACCTAGTGTGATTTTTAACATTTTTTGAACATCACATGACGTGTAATTCCTTCACAGTGTGTATTCATCTCACTTCATGAACCAAGATCATGTATTTACCCTAGAAATAGTTATACATCATGTTACTCTATTACAAAACATGTAATTTCTCTACAAATAGCCTTCATCCCGATTCCCACAAAAATAACTTGAACCACCTCTGAAGCCATCCAATGCATGAGAAACTCTCATAAACCCAGTAAAAAAATTTATACCTAGACTCCATTAATTCAAACAACATATATATCTAGACTTTAAGTCATTGTATCCAACAAAGAGTCTTCATATACAAAAACAACTTAGCCACCAAGGCTCAAATGAAAAACTCAAAGAGGAACATACCTAGAAAAAGACAGGATATTACAAGCTTCATCTAAGCTCCACCTCATCATCCATAGGGTTTTGATCTTCTTAATGCTTAATAGGGACTTCTTAGATATTTCTTAAGTACATATATTAAAGTTTTTAGAATAATACTATAACATGTGTGAGAATCATTCATGAAAGTATATATCTCTATTGTAGTCTTCATAAAGGGTTGGTGGATTGTACTGAGCTTGTTTGTTCACCCATGGAATATTGCGGTTGTCACAAAGGTGTGAGGAGTCAGAAGTGAGTTCCTTATTAGAATCCATGGTATTTTTATGGAATAAATGTTACCATGGAATACATGGATTACAAAGATGAATAACCTCAATTTTATGTAATTAGATGAAAACATTTCAAAATATCCGAGCACACGTGTTAAAATTTGAATAATGTCACTACTTAGAAAACTCACATCAAATTTTCAAGTGGAATGTTTGTTTTATATTAACCAAGATAAATAATTTGGACACAATAAATACTATATCATCCCACATAGTTTCCATTCCCATCACCAACCTGAGTCTAACTTTCCTCTTGTTGTCTTGATACTATTATCGGTGTCGACCTGCATTGCTTGCACTCTTAGGCTAGGGAAGACCTACCTTGGACTCCTCCATTATCACCCATGATAGATACCTTAATGGTGATTATCTATTTTCCCTTGGTGTCTAGTCTTGATCTCCAAGGGTTCTTGTCTTGGGTTGTGTAATATTCTACATTTTTTTAAAGAATAGTATATTTGATAGCATACAGAACATGAAACACCAAGTTTAAACAAACCATGAGATATTATTATTTATATATAAACATTATAGAATATCCTTTTAATTAAAGGAAATGAATAGGAATAAAAATATTATGAAATATATTTTAATTTCATATTTAATACAAATTTATTCTCAGGAAAAAACACTCAATTTTCAGTAAAGTCGTTTTATTCTTCAAAAATATGCTTTCCTCAAAAATGTTTTTTATTAATTTCGATGAGAAAATAAATATAATTAGTGTTTTTAAACTTATAGTAAATTTATTTAATAAAATTAACTTCATTTTTAAAATCATCATATAAAAATTATCTTATGGTGAAATTTTGGTATTTTTCTAAAATGATTTATTTCCTAGTGAATAGTGAAGAATACTGTTTTTTATTGAAAACTATATTTTTATTTCAACCATTTGAAAAGTTATACTTTATTTTAAAATTTCTTCAAAGTAAAATTATTAATATTATTAATAATTCAATTAAATTCATTGGAATCAAATTCATAGTTGAGTTTGGTATAAAAATATTTTCACACTTAAAAGGGCATTTTTCTGAAAAATTATTTTTCATTGTGTTTTTTCAATTTAATTTAAAATAAAATTCTTCTAATTATGTGTTTTTAATTTTGAAAAATAGATTACATATTTGAATTTTTGAGTTCATAATTTATTAAATATTTTTCTTTTATTTTTTTTAATATGAATAGTAACTTTAGTAATTTTTGTTACCATAGTAAAGAGTAAATTGGGTAATTAAAGTTAAAAAATGATAAGGACTATAAAATTACCCTAATATTAGTTTTAATCTTATTATATGAGTCTATTTCATCTATACTCATCCAATATTTGGTTATATGACATTATAAGTCTATTTAGATGAGATTAAGACCATTATAGTATTTTCTTTCAAGAAAAGTCAAACATGTCATGCTATAATTTTTAATCTTATTAGATGAGTCCATTTTATCCATACTCATCCAATATTTGGTTATATGGAATTATATGGCCATTTGGATAAGATTAAGAATATAGGAACCCATATGCAGGCATAGAAAAGAAGATAATTTCCACTGCTAAGAGACCATCCTGATGGTGTCTCCCCACCATATATGTTTTCTCTCATAACTAAGACTTATAGATTAGATAACTTCTCATTCTTGATCTGTTCCAAAAGAATGGTCATAAAAGATGTCGAATTTAGAGCTACTCATGTCTGAGACTCTTGAATATCTAGATGCATGTCTTCAAAGAGTGTCATTATCCTCCACTCATCACAAGGCTCTCTTAATGCCTCTATCTGCGTATTCTGGCTCAAAACATCAGCAATGATGTTTCCCTTTCTTGGTTTATAAGAAAACTCGAAGTTGAAATACTATAGATACTCAACCCACTTACTCTACTAAGGGTTCAGGTCCTGCTAAGAAAATATGTACCTGAGTCTCTTAGGGTCAGTGTATACCAAAAACTTCTCACCCATGAGATAATGCCTCCAGTATCTCAGGGCATTTACCACTAATTCTAACTCTAAATCGTGAGTAGGATAATTCCTATCATGAAGTCTCAACAACATGGAGCCATAAGAAACCACTATATGCTCCTGTAACAAAACTACTCCAAGTCCAAATTTGGATGTGTCACAGTACACAGTATAAGTTTTATCCATCACAGGTAAAGTGAGGATAGGTGTTGAGGTCAACATACCTTTTAGCTCCTAAAAATATCTATCACAACCATCAAACCAAAAAAACTTCACTCCCTTATTTTTCAATCCTAACATTAGTTCCTCCAGATGGGATAAGTCCTAAATAAAGCGCTGATAATAACCTGCTAAACCTAGAAAGATCCAAATTTCGAAGACATTCTTGGGCTGACCCTAAGATATCATGGATGAAACTTTCTATGGGTCCACTAACACTCATTTCTATGAGATGACATGGGATAAAAAGTGCACTTTATTAATATAGAAACTACATTTGGTTAGATTGGTTTAAATCTGATTATCTCTCAATGTACTCAAGATGATGTCAAAATTTTGGGCATGATCATCTGCTGACTGGGAGTACACTAAGATATCTTCAACAAAAACCGCCACAAACTGATATATAAAATGATGAAAAAACCAATTCATCAAGTCTATGAATACCACTTATGCATTAGTCAAACCAAACGACATCACTACAAACTCATAAAATCCACACCTACTCCTAAAAGCAGTCTGAGGCATGTCCAGTGGTCTCACCCTCAACTGATGGTATCTAGATCTAAAATTGATCTTGGAGAAGATCTGAGAACCTCTTAGTTGATTGAAGATATCATCAATGCATGGAATAGGATATCGGTTCCTGAATTTCATCTGGTTCATTATCCAATAATCTGCACATAATCACAAAGTCTCATCAACCTTCTTGGCGAAGAGAAATAGAAAACCCCAAGGAGATGTAATAGGACATATGAAACCTTTAGCTTATAGATATTATAACTAAACTTTCAACTCCTGAAAGTCTACTGGTTCTATTATATAGGGAAGTATAGAAACTAGATATTCACCTAACACCAACTTGATCATAAACTCGATCTCTCGCTCTGGTGGTAAGCCATAGAGCTTATTAGAAAACGCATCCTGAAAATGGTCTACCACTAGAGGAAAATAATCCTGCTACATTCCACCATTATCTAGAGTAATACTGGCAATCTAAGTCATGAGACAATCCAATCTACACTGAATTAGTCCCGAAAAACTAGTATGAAGATCTTACTCGCCCTAGTGAAAATAACTACCTCCTTCTAGAGATAAAAAGGTAAATATCCTCTAATAAAATTTGATATGATCCGAGTATAAAACTAACCAATACATACCAAGAATCAAATCAAAGCTTGTTATTTTGAGCATGAATTTTTCCCAAAATAAATAGTAACCACCAATATCTAGAGAACACACCTAGTAACGTTTGATATTCTCTAACCTCACTCCCAAAGGTGTGTCAATGGTCAAAACACCATTTAATATTTCCATATCCAAACCCAAACCATTTAAAAAATAATGAATAAAAATGAATGAGATGATCTTGTATCAAACAAAACACAAGAAACAGTATATGATACAAGAATCATACCTCTAATAGTAGATGATCTTGCATTCACACTAGTTGGAGTAGTCTGCATAACATACAGCTCACCAGCCCCTCTGCCCTGGGCTCCAGCCTTACTCCCTTAATCTTTTCCCTCTTTTTAGTACTTTTATTCCTACACAAGGGTACCACATCCCCTTCCTAGACCAGAACATCCTATGGAACTCTAGTAACTTGTACGCTGAAGAGTAATTGAGTCCTTCACAGACTCTAGTGCCTTTCATGTTCCCCTACTATTGTTCTACTACTTCAGGCCCATATAAAACCTCTATAGGTGACCTAATATGCCAAAATAATGAAACTCCAAAGCGGGGTATAGACACTGAGGCCATTTGTGGACCATCTTTCCACACTGATAGAACTGTATCGGAATACGGTCCTAAGATGGTTGTCCACTACCCTGACTACTCTGACTGTTGTTTCCTTATAAAAAACTATAACAATGATGCTTTATTCCACTAGAAGAAGAGTTCACAAATTTCCCTACTGGAACAGCATGTCCACTACTCAGGGCCTCTCTCAATTTCCCTTTTGTGATGAGTACCTGATTTATCACATCTGAAAAATTTCTCAGACAGAACATGTTCACCTACCACCCAGTCTCATAGTGAATACCATCCTAAAAACATCATTCCTTGTAGATCTCATCTTCTTCCAAAGATGGTTCAAATCACTGTAGGTTAGTGAAATGATTAGTGTAGTCTAGCACTGAAATTCCCTCCTATTTCAATTTTATAAACTCATGATCCTTCCCATCCATAAACATCTCAGGATAAAAGTGTCTCAGGAACTTTGTCTCGAAGTCCTTCAAAGATAAATCCTCCTACTATCATGAATGTTCCATGATATCCCACCAATTCTTGGTAGTTACACAATAAATATATGCTTAAAGCTTCACCATCCTATATATGGGTGTATCAAGATTATTAAATATCATATGAATAGACTTGATCCAGAACTTGGCTGCCTGGGGGCCTCCCTCCACAATAAACATAGGCGTATGCTAGATTTAGAACTCTCTTGTCAACTCAAATATCGAAATCATGGTATGAACAATATCTCTTTCCATGGATCGCATGACCCTCGAGAAACTATCATGAAGATGAACATCCATTTGATCCGCAAGAGCTGCAGGAATCTCTAGTTCAGCTACATTAGGAGCATACTATTTTCCACTCTCCTAATGCTTAACTCAAAGATGATGATGATGCATTTTATATACAATATAAACAAACTCCTTATAAAAATGGATATAACAATAAGGTCACCCACAAAAGGTGACAAAAATAGATAACTATTGACTCCTGGTCTCTCTAAACATAGATTAAAAGTGTTTAAACATGACATAATAGTTCACTTATTTTATTTCATTTAGCATAAATAACAATTATATGATATTATAGCTTAAACAGTCAAGTATATATCACATGTGATAAATATGTCCCTATCATGAACAATGCATGTCAATATATATCCCTATGTTCCAATCATGATGCATGCATACTAATATCATGCCATATCAGTCCATGAGTATAAATATCAAGAACCAATAACATCATGAAATAATAACCTCACACAACATGTGAATCACCCAAGGTAAAATAACATCAACTGTAATAAGAAAATAGTATAAGCAGTAATCCCATCCCTGGGCACTCTGATTTTACCTCATACATGGGTTAGCTACTCCCATGCACTAGATCATTATCAACTCCTAAAAAATCCTAGTCTTATTTCTAATTTCACAAAAATAGTAAAGAAATAGAAAAGAAACATAGCAGTCTCTAACACCACTTTCTAATGTCCCCCGATCCGGCTCTCTCTCACATGGATGAAATGGGTTGGTTATGAGACCTCAATCATGCCTCCTCATATTCTAAAGGATTCCAACTAGCTTTATTGGTGTGATATGTATAGTGGGGAGACTATACCCCCTAGTTACAGAGTTACAACATGGCATAATAATCCAATAATAAATAATAAATATCAGAGTGCAGAAATAATGGAAATGATAAAATATAGAGGAAAACTAAACAATAAAATCCAACTGAATAACCCAATAAAATAATGTAATAATGTAATGTCGTGATGGAATGAAACTAAATTTCATTCTATAAGTAATAAAAAATAAAATAATAATAGATTCAAAAGACCCTGATTATGAACCCCTTTTTGTTCCCATCTTCAAACACCAGCATGTCTAGTAAGAAAAAAAATAATAACAAGGTCCCTTACCCTTGTCTATTCTTGCATCCATAAATCGTCTCGGTTATTAAACGGTGGCCCAAGTAAGGTGTGAGTATAACTCAGTAGGTCGACATCACCGTGTATAAACATAACCAATATGATAATAAGTTCATAAAATAATGCAAAAAATAAGTATATTAATTAATTAAGAAATTCAATTAATACCACATCAACCTGTTTCGATTCTATGATGGAATACCTCTGAGCATGTCTCGCAACCATGCCAACCATGACCATGAAACCATGTAATAACATAACTTGTCTTAAAGTCATGTCAGAATGTCTATGTGCATGTCTCACAACTATACCAACTATAACCATATAACCATGGAATAGCATAACCTGCCTCAGCACCATGCATGTATCTGAGCATGTCTCACAACCATTCCAATAATAACCATATAAGTGTGGTAAAACATTACACAAATTTATGTCAAAAAACACTATATAAGAATTTAATCAATCAATCAGGGTTGATCTCAATATATAAGCATTTAAGTATGTGTTAGGGCTGAGACTAGTATATAATCATTTCAGCATGTGTCACTAGGCATCGCCCGCTATAAAAGCATTTCAGTATGTCTCAGTGAATATCCTTATATATAAGTATTTCATTATGTTTCACTAAGAATATCCCACTATATAAGAATTTTAGCATGTCTCGGGGCATAGCCCGGTATATAAGAATTTCAACATAGAAATCACAACACCTACCATGGAAATAAGGATATCAGAATATCACATCATAAGGCTCAGTGGTTAATTGTAAAAATTACCATTTATCTTTCAATTACACATTTCATTTATCCTTTGGTCATAAAATGACCACAATCCAATAATTTTAAAAATATTTCTAAGCCAAGGTTAATCTATATCCATAAAATACCCAAATCCCATGTTGTTATAAACACACTTTAATCCATTGAACAATTCATTTATAATTAAGGGTTCGCTCACCCGCACGGTAGCCACAAGCCAGACCAATAACCAATTGGATCCAAAGGGATTCTAAGTAATGATCCAATTCATCAATTAATTAGTTTAGTTGCATGTTACATTGGTGAAATTTTCACTATTTCACATATTTTTAAATTTAATAGATCATAGGGTTAAGGTTTAGACCCCTACCTTTAACTGATGATCCAAAAATGCTTCTAATGATAAATTCCAGTGAGGAAGAATTCACAAATAATCGCAAGAAGGATCCTAGATCATAACCAATCATGATCAAAACCAAAAACAACCATAGTCAAAATATTACACCACAATAGTTGGAGAACAAAGGGGGAGAAGGGAAAACCTAAACAAAATGACTTACCAGGGATCATATGCATGATTGGGAGATCCAGAATTAAGAGATGCACTCTAAAATTTCCTGAAAGTTTCCCTAAGGTCGAGAGGGGGAAGTTTCATGTTAGGGAATGATACCAACCTATTGCATGATACTTTTTAAAAACCTTCTTGATAAATTACTTGGCATGTAATTCAATTACATTTTGTGTATTTATTTTTAGAGGTATATGTTGAAAAAACGTGTCACCTTGGGTGATTTTTGACATTTTCTGAACATTACACGACGTGTAATGCCATCACAGCATGTATTCATCTCACATCATGAACCAATATCACGGCTTGTTCCTGGAAATAGTTACACGTCATGATACTCCATTACAAAACATGTAATTGCTCTATAAACATCCTTCGTCCTGTTTTCTACAAAAAGAATCTGAACCACCTATGAAGCCATCCAATGCATGAGAAACCATTATAAACCTAGTTAACACATTTATAACCAAACTCCATTAATTAAAACCACATACATATCCAGACTTTAAGTAATTTTACCAAATAAAGACTCTCCATCTCCAAACAAGACTCAGCCACCAAGGATCAAATGAAAAACTCAAAGAGGGGCATACCTAGAAAAATATGAGATATTAAAAACCTCGTCTGAGCTCCACCTCATCATCCATGGGGATTTTGATCTTCTCAATGTTTAAAAGGGAATTATTATATCTTTATTAATTACATATATATTGGTTTTTGGAATGATACTATAATATGCATGAGAACTCATTCATCTAAGTACATATCTCTATTGTAGTATTCATAGAGTGTCAGCAAATGGTACTAAGCTTATCTATTCACCCATAGAGGATTTCAGTTTTTATAAAGGTGTGAGGAGTCATATTTGAGTTCCTTGATAGCATCCATGTAAGTTTTATAGAATAGAGGTGACCATGGAATACACAGATTCCAAAGATTACAAACCTCAATTGTATGGAATTAGAAGACAGCATTTAGAAATATCCAAGCACACATGTTAAAATGGAATAATGCCAATACTCAGGAAACCCACATTATAGTTGAAAGTGGAATGTTGCTTGTATATCAACCAAGATGAAGAAGTTTTACAATGAATGAGTATGTACTATATTTTCCCACATAATTCCCCTACCCATCACCAACATGTGTCGGTATTTCCTCTACTTGTCTTGATACTATTATCTGTATCGACCTGCATTGTGTGCACTCTTATTCCAAGGAAAACCTGCCTTAGAATCCTCCATTATCACCAATTATAGATAACTTAATGATGATTGGTTATTTTACCTTGGTCTCTAGCCTTGATATCCAAGGGTTCTTGTCTTGGTTTATGTAATATTATGAGTCTTTTTAAAGAATGGTATATTTGATAGCATACAGAACACATAACACCAAGTTTAAACAAACCATGAAATATTATTATTTAAATATGACCATTTTAAACTAGAATTTTAATTAGAGAAAATAAAAAAAATAACCATATTATTAAATATATGTGAAGGTCATATTCAATACAAATTTATTCTTAGAAAATAAATATTCAATTTTTAGTGGTCGTTTTATTCTTCAAAAATATATTTTATTTAAAAATTATTTGTATTGATTTCCATGAGAAAATAAATATAATTATTTTTTTACACTTATATATAATTTATTTAAAAAAATTAAATTAATTTTTAAAATCACCATAGAAAAATTATCTTGTAGTGAATTTTTGGTATTTTTCTAAAAAGATTTATTCCATAGTGAATAGTGAAGAATACTAATTTTTATTAAAAACTATATTTTTATTTCAACCATTTGAAAAGTTATATTTATTTTAAAATGGTTTAAAAATAAAATTATTTTTATTATTAATAATCCAATTAAATTCATTGGAATCAAATTCATAATTTATTTTGGTATAAAAACATTTTTACACTTAAAAGGGCATTTTTTCAAAAAAACTATTTTTCATTGTGTTCTTTCAATTTGATTTTAAATTAAATTCTTAAAATTATGTTTTTTTAAAGTTATGCATGAAATAAAAAATTGATTAAAATATTTTAAAATTTCATAATTAATTAATTTTTTGATTTTATCCCAAAACACACCAAAAATCCAAAATTCATGAAAATACACTCAAATTGATAAATTGGTAGGGATTAAACCATTGAAAAAAATATAAAAATGATGAAAATATTATCTATATCAATTCCCACACACTTATCACTTAAAATACTAGATAAGTAATCATTAAGAAACAAAAGACATCATGCCTCCTCAAAGAAACATTATTTAAAGTTATATATTAAAATAATTTAATATAATTTCACTTAATTTTTCCCCCCATTCACACAAGTCACCTACCTCACATTAATTTTCTCTCATTTCATAAATTTCAATTTTTTGAACAATGCTTTTCTCATCCAAACTCACCCAAGGATTTACATAGGCTTGATAAATTCCTATATCTCCACCCAATATGAGTCAATAACATGTGATTATCATGAGGAATTTATAGAGTTGTTCTATGGTTTTTGTTTTTTAGGATTTATATGTCAGGAATCTTAAGGCTAAATAAGGAGGACTTGGCTCTTTTTGAAGAAAAAAATACATGATTCTAATTTCCAATCAAGTATGGTCTCCTCCTCACTCCCCATAGCAAAAAATCAGCTCAAAAAAATATAAAAAATTGTTTCATGTGTAGACCATACATTCTTAAATTCTTCATATTTATCATAAAATTTTTTTTTTAAATCTCCAGATAGACACAACTTTGTTTTGTCCTTTGGAAGCTCTATAAAGGCACAAATTCTTTTAACATTAATGCTCTATAAAGGAATAGATTTTAATAGAATGAATTTTTAAGTAATAAAATCATCACTTAAACATTTTATTTATTACACAAAGTATCTTCAAATGATTTTTCAAAACACAATACAGATCCCCCCCCCCAACACTTAAGTTCAACTAGATCATGCAATTTCATTTCAAGAGAAGTTTTGATAAGGAAAATTAGTTTGTAATATGGATAAAATAAAAGGTTTTACATGGCTTCTAAGGGATAAAAGGATTAAATATACAAGGTAGGCCAGAATAAAAAGGATTTTTTTGAAAAATGTGGCTTTTAAACCAAATACATTCCTCAATAAATTAAAACACAGGTACCTCAAATCACCAAGTTTTGACAGGAATAAATCGAATTCTAGTTAAAACAAGCATGGTTTGGTTCTCTCAAGAAGTGAGTTGAATATAAATAATATGAAAAAAAAGGGTTTAGAAGCCTCACAAGAAAGTGATTTCAAAGATAAATATAGTTAACTATGGCATGGGATTCAAAATTCAAAGGAATTTTCATGAAATTCCTCCAAAGATTTAAACTTGAAACAAAGTCACTTTTAGAATTCATTTAAGCTTAGTTTCATGGAATAAATTGTTTCACTCATAGTAATGGATTTCAAAAATGGAAATGATAATAATTTAATCTCACAAGTTTCAATAACACACAAAAATTAAAAAATAAACACACAAAAAATTGAAAAACATGCTTTTTTATTTTTTGAAAAATAAAAAAAAATCAAAAAGAAAATTGAAGATCCTAAACTACAAAGTTTTTATCCCCCACAATTAAATGATACAGTATCTTCAATTAATTAAAATGGATTTAACATGTAAAACTATTTAAAATTGAGTCACAATAATCAAGTAAGTGTTATGGAGAGGTAAAACCTAACTTATTAGTAGTGAAACGATGATTTAAGATCCTAAATGTTGCTCTCTAAAAACCTATAAGAAAAAGAAAAAAATAACATAAGAAATTTATTGAAATAAAATAAAATATAAATAAAATGATAAAATAATGATAGTTATTGGTTTAATACCCCAAGTGGGACCTCGGTTTTGACTGCCTCCATATGGGCAGTTCTAGTTGGTTATCTCTAATCTGATGGTGGGTGAAGTTTCTTGCTCATGAACCAACAAAAATTATTCTTTCCAGCATGCACTTGTTCCTTTTTGTTGAGGTCTACAAGGATATATTATTCCAAATCCACCCCCATGGTAATGAGATAAAACTTGTGTAGTGGTGGTAGGAAAATGAATGAGTCCTCCTCTTTCTTGGTTTCCACTTGTACAACTTCTTCTTCACTCTCTAGTGATTTCTCAAGTTTTGCTGCATTAATGGAATAATCAAAGGGAATGTAAGAGTGTAATTATATTTGAACAAAATTAAAGCATAAATAATCAATATCAAATTAATACCTTGTAATTTGAGCAGCATGTGTATCATTTTCCATAGGAAAAACTACTTTGGTATCCTCTTGAACTCCCTCCAATAAGTCTTCAACAAGTTCAGGGAACTCCAGATGTTCTTTATCAGGTGTATCTTCTTTTTATTCCTTATCCACAAAGGAAATAGATGTGTTGAATGAATCTGAAAATTTAAAATAATTAGAGGTGATACTCAATTAATTTTGAACAAAATTAGAAGATAATTAGTTCATGAAAATATCATCTCCCTGAGTTTTTCTAGCTTCAATCTTTACTTTAGTGGAAATAACCTCTTGGAGTTGAGTAGTAGCAGATAGAAACAGGTAGTCAGTCTCCTCTATTTCTTGGATCTCCT
Organism: Viscum album; assembly: GCA_963277665.1. Classification (NCBI taxonomy): domain Eukaryota; kingdom Viridiplantae; phylum Streptophyta; class Magnoliopsida; order Santalales; family Viscaceae; genus Viscum; species Viscum album. The sequence continues at coordinate 1,420,367,747 of OY728161.1, forward strand.
TAGAAAAATAATGGAATACTAAGGTGGAATCATCTTGGACCATGGAAACTTTATAAAATTCTGGAAAGTAATGGGAGAACTCAGTTATCTTCCGAGCCATTGATTTAAAAAAAAATTGTCCATGTCCTTACTCAGGCTAGCTATGAATTCTTTGAATGCCCACTCCCCATTATTTTATTTCAAAAATAACATCACGCGTCTAACAATAAGAGAAAAACTATCCTTCATGGACAAGGGTGAGATATTAATTGGTTCTTTCACTTATGGGTAATTATTCCATGAATTAAGGAAATAATCATTTGAAAACATCATGACAAAATAATTTTTTTTAATTTTTTTAAATTTGAAAGAGTAAAAATTTTATAATTAGATTATGACACTACCTCCCCATCAATGATTCCAAGTTTGAAACATTATTATCATGAGGTTTTTAAAAACATTTTTTTATATTACCTAAGTATAGTATAGTGATTAACCCTAGGTAGTCTCCCAAAGAGGAGTGAACACCAGAAAATTTGTAACTTTTTAATTAGAGGAAAATTGTAGTGTTTTTAAAATTATTTGGTTTTGAATAAAAAGAAATAAAATAAATCAATTAAAAAATGATTGAAATGAAATTGGAAACTCAATTGATTTAAAACTATGATATGAGAAGGGTGATCAAGTTGGGTTTTGTTTTCCAATTTTAATGTTATCATTATTCTATTTAATTCAATCCTATTCTGCCAAGTTGATTAAAGTGAGATTCTATGATCATTTCATCTCACTCCATTGGTAAAATGGTGATGCTGAGAGAAAACATTACTAAGATCTTAGTTTTTTCTACTCTCCTTACTTGTGAAACTGAGTTGTAGTGAATATCCTCAATTGACTTAGGAAATTCCTGGTCAGGTCTTATTTATCTTAAACAATCAAGAATATCCACTACCCCTTTCACACATAATGATGATCATCAATTACTTCACCACTAATCCCTGGTCTATTCCATCATATATAAACTAGAACCTAGTGGAGGGATATAATGATCATTGATCAAATAAAAATCAATAACATAATCAAAAAACAAATATGATCATATTTGATAATAAAAATGCTATATGAAATTGAAAACAATGTCGTAGAAGAGAGAAATAGATTTCATTCAATTAATTAAAATAACTCAAGAATTAAAAATAGAATACAAACCCTTACCCAATAACTCAAATTTTTACCCCACCATGGTAAGGTTAATTGATATTAATGGGTAATAAGAATGCATTATAAAACCATGAAGAATAAAAGAGTGAAAAAGAAAAGAAGAAAAGTTGTCCTCCAAAATCTGATCTTCAAAATTTTTCTCCTCTATCATCCACTATCCTCCAAATCATGCTAAGGAACCTTCTTATAGGTTGTTTCAAATTTAATTTTCTATCACCCAAAATATCATATTAATTGGACTCATAAAATAGAAGTTATAGTAAAATTAATGAGTAAGAATTTTTCTGGATGGGGATTCCATAAATCTTCCTTCAATTTTGAGAATTCAATGACCACCATAATGAGTGAATAACTCTATAAAATTTAATCAAAAAATATAATTTGAGTCCTCTTATAAATATACATGGAATCACCTAAATTTGAGGTGTGTAACCTGAGTTATTTCTGATTTATGAAGGTGGGTTTCACTCTGTTGTCCAGAATGATTGTCCAAATTGATTGATATTTCCGGGCCTTTATATGAACAAATTAGCTCTTGGTCCAGAAGAAAAATTTATATACCACAAACATATGAAGTCTATAAAAAATAATCACATAAATTGGATTGACATTTTAAAATTTATTCATGAAATACCAAAGTGATTAAAATATATTAAAATTCCAAAATTAAGCAATTTTCACATTTTAGCCCAAAACACACCAAAAATAAAAAATTCATACAAATACACTCAAATTGATAAATTGGTAGGGATTAAACCATTTAAAAACATATAAAAAATGAAAAAAAAAATTATCTCTATCATATGGTTATAATGATGGAAATAATGGATATATATGATACTTATGACATGATATTTATTATGGAAAATTAATATATCATCCACTTCCTTACCCTTTTGAACCATTTAGAAATGATATTATTACTCGTGCATATGTATGTCTTACAATCTCCACAAATCTATGTGACTCGTTTTCTATGTACACCTTTAAATAATAATTATAAAAATGTATCTAATGAATAAATATGATATTTATAACCTTAAAATCATTCTAGAGATGATGGAACTATATCCTATGCACAAGAACTGAAACTTACATGATAAAACATGCATGGGAAAATGAAGTAGTAAATACCCAAAATAAGGGTAATAATGAAATATTATTAATAAATGGGTGATAATATGATATAATAGGATCATGTATGATATTACAAATATAAATATAGTTCTAGTATAAATTATTAACATGTTTAAGACCATTATACAAGAGTTTAAAGTATGTTCAACTAATTGGAATCATGAGGTAAGGGATTTCATCTCAATTTTCGATCTGTTGAGACATATTTGGTATTATGCACATGTTTATTTTTATATGGTGACCATTCTAGGTAATTAACATGAATGTAAATTTATTCATGATGATTAATGTTCATTTCATGTTTACTTTCTTAAATATTTTCCATAACTTTTCATCTCTTTAGAACTTGAAGTAATCAAATAAATGCTTAAAAGAAAAACTGATATTATTTATCTTTTTATCGAATATATTTTTATTCATATCCATATTTTTTATAAAAATATTTCAAAAATGTTTTACACTTATTCAATGATTTATCAAAATAAATATTTACCATTGTTTGACCTTTTTATAAAATGGTTTGAAAGGAATATTTTTGATATTTTCCAAATGAGGTACTTTGTGAATTTTCCAAAAAAAGTATGGAAGGAATGTTTATTAACTTATATTGCATGAGCGTATTTTCTCAGCATCATGAATAATCTTTTCTTTGAATCTTACATTATATGCTTACAAGGTTATTTTCAAAGAAAATGTTTTACTTTATATTTACGCAGTTTTTTTAATAAGTGATTTCAAAAAATGAAAGGTTATTTTCCTCAAGAATGTTTTAATGATATTTTAATGGTATTTTCATTAATCAATGAGAATAAATCTTTATTTTATTTATTCACCATTGGGTATATGTTGTAATTATACCATCATTTTACACATTCACTTGTGATCATTGAATATTTTATTTCTATTAAATATCCATATTATTTGTATCATGGATATGATTATTTCCTAAATTATATACCATTTGATATGAAGTGTTTTAATATGGAAATTATTTAATTGACTGGGGAAAATATTGATAAATACATATCCTTCATTCAATATGGATAGTTTTTTATAAGGAATATTGTTTATAAATCGAATCTATCATTCAATATATGAGGAATGCTTTGGACATGTAGTGATGGGTGGGGCCTGGTTATAGATATCCCCTTGATGCATCAACAGGTCACATGAGACAAATTAGTTGGCCAAATTAAATGGGTCTATACCCATAGTTTAAAACTATATTGTGAAAGTTATTGATAGTAGAGGTATTGTGATTCTTGAGATCTTGAAATCCAATATTAAGTATTTCATTCATTGAGAATTCATTTATTATTATTATCTATGATATTTTCACATTGATATTATCTATGGATGCATTTAATTATAAATTTATTGATTAAATGGAATGAATTTTTAGTTATTTACCTTTCCATATTAATTATGTGTTATTTACTCATAAAAGTTTTCATTGTATGTAACTCTAACTGAGAGTTTGAGATCACCCTTATTTTGTTTTCTTTCCCCATGATATGAAGATGAAATATTTGAATGAGTTAAAGGATGTAGATTACTTTCCTTTTTTATGTTCTATGTTTTATTACCAATGTAATAAGGGATCCATGTATGTATTAAGTTATTAAATACCACTAAAATTATTGATCCTTAGTAATGTGATCCATTGTATCTTATGTCAATGTAATAGAATAACTACTAATTTTGGGCTTCTGGAGTTGGGGTTGTTACAGTTGGTATCAGAGGGAGGTTTAGTAAAAACCTTGGGAACTATATTTTAAATAAATATATCTAACATGATAATTATGATAATTCATTATATTATTTGAAAAAAATTACCATTATAGGGATTTTTATTTTTTGGTTAAATATTCATGATGATTATGAACTAACTCAGTGTGTGTCATTATTTAGTGAATGGAATAAAATGAAATAAAGGGAATCAATACCCATGGTCAATGTAGGTATTTCTCCACCAAGAAAGCTATTACATTTGGTGTTGAAGATAAGTAGATCAGGACTATATTATGGAAACTTACTCAGTTTATAATGAATAACCTTGACTAAATGTAACAACATGATTCTCTATGACAACCCTGCTTTTTATTACAACTTAAACATACTTTATTACATAAAACTTCACTTGATACAACAAATAAGATCGAGAGGTTTAGTGTCTTTGGGGCTTAGTATCATTACATAAAAACTTTAAACTTGAAATACAATATCTTTATTGAAAACTTCCTTTACATGACCACTACATTCCTTCGTACTTAGCATTGCATGGGATAACCTAAGGACATGCATAAGAAAAGGGTGAGCTATAAAGCCCAGTAAGGGAGTACACAATGAATAACATGAGGAGTAAAATACATGTTAGGCAATAGGAACATAAATAGAGAATAAGAGTATCATGAACATAAAGGCATGATAAAGCATGATAATCATAACATGGAAATGTGGCAACAACACTTAACATTGAATTAGCATGAGCCAAGGCTCATTGCACATGGAGAATGAGTAAACCCTCATTGCACTTGAAGCACGAGTAAACCCTCGTTGCACTTGAATTAGCATGAGTCAACACTCATTTCACATGAGGTATCATGATACTATACTTTACCCAATGCATTGGAGCGCTATAAAGGGCGCACCCTTCTTAAACATTTCATTTCATGCATAAGTGTGCCACATGGATCATAAAACATGGATTCATAAAACATAATCATTTATTCCATGATAAAGGAATGTGGAATTCATAAATGAAACTTTATAATCAATTAGTAAATGTGCATAAAGGTGAATACCATTGATGGAGAAATGGGCATGTTATTCACTACACAATGATATTGGCTTAGAAAATCGGTGTGATTTCGGCAGCGTAACGGCGTGACATAAGAATTCATAAAAATGGTTGATGAGAGAGAAAGGGGTTCCTCATCATATTTACATGTAATGGAAAGTAAGGAGTTAATATAGATACATGTCCCAACAATTGAAACGGAATTTAGATTCATGATACAAAAGTATTGCTTGAATATAGAAGGGGAGAAAAAGGTTCCTTTCGGAATTTCGGCATAGTAACAGGTGTACATGGGAGGCATTTAATGAGAGAGAAAGGGGTCTCCCATCATTCAAACAATAATAGGGCAGTATGGGAGAGGTGAAAAACCATACCCCAACATTCATAATTGAAATTAAAAGGGCAATACAACTTAAATAAAATTGACAAAAATGAGAAAGGAAGAAAAAACCCTTACTTGGAAGTGTGATTCCAAAGGCTAGAGAGAGGCTTGTGAGAGGATTCTTGGGAGATTGGGGAACCTTTAGAGGATTCTAGAGAGAGTAGGGCAGAGGTTGGACGAATTACAAGGGATTTGAGTGGGGAGGAAGTGGGAGCTTGAGTGGGTTTATATAGAAAAGGTGAGGGAATTCTTTATTATTTAGGTTTGGGACCCCTTATATTAAAATAATCCAAACCACAAACCATCCCATGGTATTTGCCCATGGTTTCTGGAAAAGGAAAGAGGAAAACAATATTTTACAAGGCCAAGGTCCGAACTTATTAAAAAATTAGGTTTGCTTATGTGGAGGTGAGTCACACTCCCATGGAAATTAATTTAAAAAGGCAAAGTGTTGAATAAGTCTTGAGGGCTCCATTAATGCTTTGAAAAGTAAGTAAAACAAACCCAAAACCTCATTATTTTAATGATAAAACACATATTGGCCGAACATAAGGATTATGGTATTTTATTACATCACCATTGGGTCATTATGATGTCATAAAACACATTATATATTTAAATGGTATTTAATTTTTACCAAAAAATTTGACTGTCTCAGAAAATTATGAAAAATTCACCGTTGGATAATTTCGACGTCCTGATTCCAAAAATAATATTTATTTTATCTAAATAATTTTCTAAATATGTGAATTTTAACTTTTAAAATAAAAACCAACATTTATAAAAAATTCATGGGTTTTGACAGAAATGGCTTTCAAACCTTAATAAAAATTTTAATTGCATTCATAAAATTATAAGATCATTTATATTTAATAAAAATTAATTTAATATTAATAATAATATTTTATTAAAATATTATTTAATTCAAAAATCCTTTAATTTAATAAAATATAATTATTAATTAAATAATAACTAAAAACACCATTTGTACTTTAAAAACTAATTACAATGTATCAAAAATGACTAGAAATTATATTCATTATTATATAAAAAAATAATGTACATGAACATGGTTCTATTTATTTGTCACATAACCCCTTAAAACAGCCGCATAAGACCTAAGGGTAAGGTGTGCGATGGTGACAGACTCTTGGGGCGGCTCGAATAACATCGCTCGAGTTGTAATTTCAATCAACTTCCATTTTTCCTGTAGATGATCACGTTCGAGCTTGACTTGATGAAGCTCAGCTTGGTCTTGGTCAAGGGCAAAGCCCAAAGACGCCACCTCTTTTCTGAGCTCTGATAAATGGGCTTCGTAAGGGGCAATTCTACTGGATGAGGCCATCGCTTCCTTTGTCTGAGTAGAAATGGGTTCGTTAAATCCTTAAATTTAAACTACTCAAATGATCACTGCTCAACGGCTATAAAAGTAACGGTCACAAATATTGACGTAAAACTAAATAAGTTGACATCTTATAAAAACATTTTTCATAAAGAAACATTTAACTAGATCAAGAGGGATTTTCCATTAATGAAACTTTGGGTCGTTACATTCTCCAAGACATGATACACATATTTTGGATCATTTTATACAGTGGAAGCCCCCATATTTTAGTGGGATTATTAATCTAATGGTATCTAAGAAATTGATCAAGTTCTATGAAAAGATATTTATGGATTTGGGTGTGATGAAATGGAAATTGTTGTAGTGGCAGTATATTGTATCAAGGGAAATGCTAATCAATGGTGGTCATTGATCCAGAATACTAGGGAGGAAGATGAAATAAAACACATGGAGTTGAGAACTTTTAAAGAAACATTCTTTGAAAAATATTTCCCTCATGAGAAACAAATGGAAATGAAGAGAATGTTCCTTAGCTTAAAAAAATGAAGAAGATACTGTTATAGAGTATGAGTTTATCTTTACAAGACTAACCATATATGTTATAGATTACATACGTAATTCAAAAGGCAATATTGATTGAAGTTTTTAAGACAAATATCTAAAGGGAATTGGATTCCCAAACTTTTGCGTCATATGATGAAATAGTGTTATGTTTCATCAAAATGGAGAAGGAATTTACTAGATCCTATATGTTCAAGGAAAATCAAGAAAATAATAGATCAGCCGAATACAAAGGAAAATAGACCACGTCAAAGAAGAAGAACTGAATTAAGAAATTTATATTATGTGAATACTATATAAATAATCATCCTAAAAAATGATTGGAGTAAATGGTAGTTCTTTATAAGTGTGTACATAAGGGTCTTCAGGATAATGAGTGTATGGGGAAGAAATAAAACATTGTTATCCATTGCTTTAACTATGAATAAATGGGTCATTATTCAATCCAATGTCCCAAACATCAAGGTAACTTTACATATAAGAGGTTGAGGGTATAATCCCAAGCTTATACAATCACTACTACAGAGGTTGAGTTCCCTAATGATGTGGTGGTAGGTAATTTAATCATATCCTAATATTTAGCTAATGCTTTATTTGATTTTGGATCCTCACACTCTTTTATATCTTCCATATTTTCCAAGAAAATGAGATACTTCCCTAGCACCTTAAGGAGAGAGTTTTTAGTAAAAACTCATAGTGTAAATATCACTAAAATAAGAATGTTTTAGGATTTTTCCATTATGACATATAAACATACTCTATTTGATGAATTTTTTATCATAACTATGTTTGAATTTTATATAATCCTTGGTATGGACTGGTTTCAAAATATGAATAAAATTTTTATTATAAAGAGAAGGAAGTTATGATTCATGATGAAGATGTATAATTCCTTATCTTTAGAGTGGAGACTTCATCACTAGATTCATGACTAGAACCATCTCTAGTAGCTATTCTAAATTAGATTCTTAGTTAAGAAGAGAAAACAAAATCTATGGATAGAAAAGGTAATCTCTAAATTGAGGATATACCAATTTTACAGGAATACATTGATGTATTTCCTAAATTATTACCAATAAATCCACTATAATGTGAAGTGGAGTTTTCTATTGATTTAATCCCTGATATGAGACCTATATAGAAGACTTCCTATGTAATGGACACCATAGAATTAGTGGAGTTGAAGAAACAACTACAAGTGTTGTGTGGTAAGGTATTTATACACCCCAGTGTTTCACCTTGGGGATCCCTTATTCTTTTCATCAAAAATAAATATGGATCTATGAGTCTTTTCCTTGATTATATAGACATCAATGCTATTATGATAAAGAATAAGTACTTATACCTCGCATTGATGAATTATTAAATCAACTTCATGGATCTCAATATTTTTTAAAGATTGACCTTCACTCTAGGTATCATCAATTGTGAGTGAAGAAGGAAGATATTCTGAATCTAGAATTTTTTACGAGGTATGTACATTGATATTTTACAGTAATTATATTTAAATTGACTAATTCACCCTCAGTTTTTATAGATCTAATGAAAAGAGTATTCAAGGAATATCTTGCTAATTTTTTTTGGTGTTTATTGAAGATATATTAGTGTACTCTAAAAAATATGAGGATCATGAAAATAACTTATGAATTATTCTTAAGACCCTTATAGAAAATGAATTATATAGGTAATTTAGTATTATGGATATAGAAAGTTTATTTTCTTGGCCATATTGTCTCCAAGGATGGAATCTCATTTGATCCTATGAAGATAAAAGCAATCAAATAATGGCATTCCCTAATGAACTTAACTGAGGTACATAGTTTCATTGGTTTAGTGAGTTACTATCGGCGATTTGTTCAAAAAAATTCCTGATTATATAACCTATTAACTAAGCTTACATGTGAAGGTGTTAAGTTCGTATGGACAAAGGAATGTGAGGAATGTTCTGAATAATTGAAGAAGAGATTGGTCAATACTCCAATTTTGAATCTACAACCAGGAAATGATGGATTTGTGATATATAGTGATGCATCAAATAATGGACTTCATTGTGTACTTATACAGAATAATAAAGTTATTGAATATGCATCAATGTAGTTAAATATTCATGAACAAACTATCTAACCCATGATCTTGAGTTGGAATCCATAATATTTTCTTTGAAAATATGGAGACATTATCTCTATGGTGAAATATGTGAGATATAAATTGATCATAAGAGCTTGAAATATATCTTTTCATATAAATACATAAATATGAGTAAAACGCAATGGCTTGAGCTACTCAAGGATTGTGATTGATCAGTACACTACCACCCAGGGAAGGTAAATAAGGTAGTGGATGCATTGAGTAGAAAATATCATGGAGCCCTAACCAAAATAAGGATTGATAGAGATCCTATTTCCATGGATTTAGTAAATATGGATATGGGAATTATTAAGGAAGGAGAACCACCACTCGTTTATAAAATGATTTCCAAACCATATTTATTGGAAAAGATAAAAACTTCTCAATCTTTTAATGAATATTTTCAAAAGGAAACTGAATCCATGAAAGATGGGAAATTGGCAGACTTCATATATGAAGCTGGTGTTTTGAAATTTGTAAAGTGACTATGTGTTCTATCTATACATGAGATAAAAAGGTAATTTTTTTATGATGCTCATAGCTCAAATTTCTCTATACACCCTATAAGAACCATGATGTATATGGATTTGAAGGAACATTTTTTTATGGGATAACATGAATCGGGAAATTGATGATTATGTATCAAGATGTTTGGTTTTTCAATAAGTTATGGTCAAGAGATAAAATCCTAGAGGATTCATGAAACCTCTACCTATTTATATATGTAAGTGGGAAGACATTACTTTGGATTTCATCACTAGATTACCAAAGACTCCCAGAAATAATGGTACAATATGGGTTATTGTTGATCTCCTTACAAAATATTCACATTTACTTGCTATAAGGGAAGATTTACCTCTTGATCACCTTGTATGACACTATATTAATGAAGTTGTAAGACTTCATGGAATACCTCTTTAAATTTTTTCTAGTCACTATCCATGATTTACATCAAAATTCAAGATAAGTATTTATAAGGCTTTGGATATTAATCTTCATTTGAGTACTTCTTATCACCCTCAAACTGATGGATAGTATAAAAGGAATATTTAAACATTGGAAGACATGTTGAGATCATGCTCACTTGAATTTCAAGGTATGTAGGATTAGTATTTACCTTTTGTAGAGTTCATCTATAATAATAACTTCCATTCAAGTATTCAAATGGTGTCATATGAATCATTATATGGAAAGAGGTGTTGTACTCTAACTTTTTGGTATAAAATTAGTGAAAGTAAGCTTTTAGGTCTAGAACTTGTTGAGGATACAATGTCAATGTTAAAGACTCAGACACATATTAAAGCATCTCGAAGTAGGAAAAAGAGTTGTGCTAATAACTGAAGGAAATATTTGGAATTTCAAGTGTGAGATCATGTTTTATTGAAAGTATCTCCATGAAAGGGTGTTGTTAGGTTTCATAAGAAAGTAAAACTGATCCCAAGGTACATCAGACCCTTTGAGATCCTATAAATAATTGGGGTTGTGGCTTACCATTTTGCAATGCCTCCAAGTCTCTCTAAAGTACACGATGTGTTTCATATATCATTGTTAAGGAAGTAAATTCCAGACCCAATGCATGTCCTCACCTCTAAAGAAATAAAATTGGAACCATATATATCATATTGTGAAGATCATATCAAGGTTCTTAACAATAGAAAGTAAGTATTGAGGAACCGGATGACTCATCTGGTAAATGTACTTTGGAGAAATAATAAAATGGAGGAAACAACATGGGAACCAGATGATAATATCAAGAAGAACCACCCTCATCTATTTAAAAGTTAATATTCATGAAAATTTGGAGGATTAAATTTTTTTAGGAGGTTATAATTTAATATTTCAATTTTTATTAAAGAATACTATGTTTGATAGTGTATAGAACACACAACACTAAGTTTAAAAAAACTATAAAATGTTATTATTTAAATATGACCATTATAACATATCCATTTAATTAGTAGGAATGAATAGGAATAACCATATTATGTAATATATTCTAAGGTCACATTTAATACAAATTTATGATTAGGAAATAAACACTTAATTTTTAGTAAAGTCATTTTATTCTTCAAAAATATGTTTTCTTCAAAAATAATTTTTATTGATTACCATGAGTACATAAATATAATTAATTTTTTGAAATTTTATAAAATTTATTTAATAAAATTAAATTCATTTTTAAATCCTCATAGAAAAAATATCTTATGGTAAATTTTTGGTATTTTTCTAAAAAGATGTTTTTCTTAGTGAATGGTGAAAAATACTGCTTTTTATTAAAAATTGTATTTTTGTTTCAACCATTCAAAAAGTTATAATTTATTTTAAAATGGATTAAAATTAAAATTAATTATATTATGAATAATATAGTTAATTTCATTGGAATAAATTTCATGGTTGATTTTGATATAAAATCATTTTTGCACTTAAAAAGGCATTTTTTCTGAAAAATTGTTTTCATTATATTTTTCTGATTTTAATTATAAATTAAATTATTTCACTTATGTGTTCTGAATTTTTGAAAAAATGAATTATATATTTTTATTTAGGATGTCTAGATTTATTAAACTCTTCCCTTTTATTTTGTGTCAATATGAATAATAACTTTAGTAATTTTTGTTACCATGGTAAAGGGTAAATCGAGTAATTAAAGTTAAAAATAAAATTATAAGGACTAGAAAATGATTATAACACCTGTATTAATATTATTTGATAATTAAATTTCATCTAAAATCATCTAAGATTCGGTTATGTGTCATTTTATGGCCATTTGGATGATATTATGACCTTTATAGTACTGTATTTCAAGAAAAGTCAAACATATCACACTCTTATTTTTAATAACTATAATATTTTTAATATGGGTTTACCTAGAGGATATTTTTTATTATAAATAGTATTATTAAATCTAAAATATTTATCTGTGTAATGTTAATTTATTTTTAATTTTTACTAAATAAATAATTATCTTAAATTCTTACACAGTGCTAATGTCGTAATTATTCAATTAATGAAAAAATAAAACAAGTGATGGTAAAAATATTATAATTTGAGATACTTAATGTGATACATGAATTTTATAGATTAACATGACATTTTAGGTATTTATTAAAGTATTTTTTTTTCTAGTTTCTATTGGTTTCTTAATGTTATTAATGTCAATGTAATGAATAGTGTTAAAATTGATAATAATTATATTTTATGAAAATAATATTTTATTAAATTATTTAAAAATAATAAAAATATTAAATAAGGAAACATGGGAAAGTATATGGACTAAAATTTCATCCCTTGTGTATTTATAGGCCATTCAGAATCATTTGTCTCTATAATAGTCTTATTATATTTTAATCTTTTGAGAAATTCCAAAAGTACCCCACACTTTAATTATAAAAGGGAACCTCATTACTCAATTTAATCCATGTATCTAGAATAAAACCTGTAAATTACTCTTTTAAACATCCTTATCCAAGTTTTATAGGTTTTGGTCCTTCCAAAATACCAAACTTATTTCCCTTAAGAAGGGATCTAAAGGAAGTCCGTCGAAGAAGAGGTAATCATCTTTACCAATGCTTTCAAGTTTATTTATTCTTATACATTATATTCATGTGTTTTTTCCATCCTAAATTAATAAACATGATATTATATATATAATATATGTTATTATTATTATTATATAACCATATTATATTTTTTATTCATCCTACTAAAAACGAAATCATCGCACGTGCGTACATACGACTTACCGTCTCCACGCAATGGTGTAATTTGTTTTTCATCACCATTTTAATTATATGGTTATAATTATGGAAATAATGGATATATATGATAATTATCACATTATATTAATTCTTTAAAATTGATATATCCACTTACTTATCCTTTTTAACCATTTAGAAATGATATTGCCGTTTGTGCATTTGTATGGCTTACCGTCTCCACGAAGCAATGTGAATCATTTTCTATGTACACCTTTCAATAATGATTATAAATATATATATAATTAATTAATATGATATATATAACCTTAAAATAATTATGGATATTATGGAACTATATCTTATTCACAAGAATTGTAACTTACACGATAAAACATGCATGGGAAAATGAAGTAGTTAACACCCGAAATAAGGGTAATAACGAAATATTATTAACAAAAAGGTGATAACATGATATAATAGGATCATATATGATATTATAAATATAAATATGGATATTTTATAAATTAATAACATGTTTAAATCTATTATATATTAGGTTAAATCATGTTCAACTAAAGGGAAGCGTGATGTAAGGGATTTTGTCTCAATTTCTACTCCATTGAGACACATTTAGCATTAGTGACCTATTTATTTTTATATGGTGACCATTTGAGGTAATTAACATGAATATATATTTATTAATTATGATTAATTTTAATTTCATGTTTACTCTCTTAAAGAGTTTCCATGTTTTCTTCTAACTTTTCATCTCTTTAAAACTTGAATCAACTAAAGAAATTGTTAAAAGAAAAACCAATATTATTTCTCTTTTGATCGGATATATTTTTCTCCATATCTATAGTTTCAAAAAAATGTTTCAAAAAAATTACACTTATTCAATGATTTATCAAAATTCATTCTTACCCATGTTTTTCCTTTTTACAAAATTATTTTAAAAGAATATTTTTTGTTATTTTCTAAATGAGTTATTTCATGACTTTTCTGAAAAAAAGTACGAAAGGAATTTTTTTTAACTTATACTATATGATTATATTTTCCCACATACATGAATAATATTTTATTTTAATATTCCTTTACAAGTTTACAAGGTTATTTTCAAATAAAATATTTTACTTTAAATTTGCACGTTTTTTTTAATAAGTGATTTCAAAAATGGAAAGGTTATTTTGATCAAGAATGTTTTAATGATATTTTAATGGTATTTCTATTCATCAATGAAAAAAACTTTATTTTACTTATTCACTGTAAGGGATATGTTGTAATTATACCTTCCTTTGACACAGTCACTTACTTTTGATCATTGGATATTACATATCTCTTAAATATCCATATTCTTTGTATCATAGATATGATTATTTCCTAAACCATATACCATTAGACATACAATGTTTTACTATGGAAATTATTTGATTAAATAGGGAAAATATTGATAAATATATATCATTTATTCAATGTGGATAGTTTTGTATAATGTATATTTTTTATAAGTTTAATTGATCATTCAATATATGAGAAATGATTTGGACATGTAGTGATGGTTGGCGTTTGGTTATAGATATCCCCTTGATGCATTGACGGGTATCATTTGTCAAATTAGTTTGTCAAATTAAATGGGTCTCTACCCATAGTTTTAAACTGCCTTATAAAAGGTCTTGACAGTAGAGGTATCATGATTCTTGAGATCATGACATCCAATATTAAGCATTTTATTCATTGAGAATTTAGTTATTATTATTATCCATGATATTTTCACATTGATATTATCTATGGATGCATTTAATTCTCAAGTTATTGATTAAATGATTTTTTCTTTTAGTTATTTACTTTTCCATATTGATTATTCCTTATTTACTCATAATATTTTCCACTATACATAACTCTTACTAAGCATTTGAGCTCACCCCTATTTTGTTTTCCTTATCCAGGATATAAAGATGAAATCTTTGAATGGTTTTAAGGATGCATATTAATTTCCTTTGTTATATTCTATGTTTTATTACCAATTTAATAAGGGATCTATTTATATATATAGTTACTACTAAAATGATTGATCCTTGGTGATGTGATCCCTTGTATATTATGCCAATGTAATAAAATAACTACTTATTCCAGGATTTTGGAGTTGGGGTTGTAAAGGTTGAGCCTAATTTTTTTAACAAAAACTTTAAAAACACTCTTCTTGAAAAAACGCTCAAATAAAAAAATATGGATATGGATAAATCTCTTAATATCAAATATTAATAAAAACACTTTAAAATAAAATTTTATGTCATTTTCACAATTTACTCCAAATCAATATTTGAATCCAAATTTGTGACAATTAACCTTAAATTAATAACTTAGTGGGATTTAAAACATTAAAATTCAAAAATAAAAATATGAAAATATTAGTTCTGTCACATAACTTCCCTCAACATCACTATAATTATGATAAATCCTCATTGGCCTCCTAGTAAAACCATATAATATCACACCGTAGAGATGGTACAATGCCCAAATCACTTCCTAATATTATTGTAACGACCCAAACTTTCATTAATGGAAATACATCTTGATCTAATTAAATGTCTCTTTATGTAAAATGTTTATATAAAATTTCAACTTATTTGGTTTTATGTTTTTGGATTTTAAAATACTATTAAGAATTGTGATCATTCCTAATATAGTCATTGAATAGTGATCACATGATTAGTATAAATATAGGGGTTTAACAAATACAATTTACTTAGACAAAGGAAGTGATGGCCTCATCCAGTAGGCGTGCCACATATGAAGCCCATTTGTCAGAGATCGGAAAGGATGTTGCGTATTTGGGATTCTCTCTTGACCAAGCCCAAGATGATCTTGAATATGATAAGCTCAAGCGGGAACGCCTACGAGAGAAGTGGAAGTTGATAGAGATTACCACCCGAGCAATGTTATCTGAGCCACCCCAAGAGTCGGTCACCATCGCACACCTTACTCTTTGGTCTTATGTGGGTTTTATAAGGGGTTATGTAACAAGACCTTGGCATTATAGTTATGTACATTATTTTTGTATATAATAATGAATACACTTTCATTTTATTATTGTTACCTTGTAAATGGTTCTTAAAGCACAAATAGTATTTTTAGTTAATGTTCAACTAAGAAATCTATTTTGATGAATTAATGGATTTTTGAATTAAATATTATTTTAATAAAATATTATTATTATTATTATTAAATTAATTTTTATTAAATATAAATTATCGTATAATTTTATGAATACAATTGTAATTTTTATTAAGGTATGAAATCCATTTTTGTCAAAACCCGTGAATTTTCGATAAATGTCGGTTTTTATTTTAAAAGTGAAAATTAACATATTTAGAAAATTATTTAGATAAAATGAATATTATTTATAGAATCAGGACATCAAAATTATCCAACGGTGAATTTTTCATAATTTTCTAAGACAGTCAAATTTTTGGGTAAAAATTAAATACTGTTTAAATATATGATGTGATTTATGACATCATAATGACCCAATAGTGATGTAATAAAATACTATAAACTTTATTTTCGTACAATATATGTTTTACCATTAAAATAATGTGATTTTGGGTTTGTTTTATTTATTTTACAAAGCTTTAGTGGACCCTTCAAGACTTATTAAACATTTTGTCTTTTTAAATTATTTTCCTTGGGAGTGTGACTCACCTACACATAAGCAACCCCATTATTTTAAGAAGTTTGGACTTTGGCCTTATAAAATATTGTTTTCCACTTCCCTTTTCCAAAAACCATGGGCAAAAACCATGGTCTGGTTTGTGGTTTGGATTAGTTTAATGTGAGGTGTCCCAAACCTAAATAATAAAGAATTCCCTCACATTTCCTATATAAACCCACCCAAGCTCTCACTTACTCCTCACTCAAATACTTTGGAGTTTGTCCAACCTCTTCCCTCCTATCTATATAGAATCCTCCCAAGGTTCCCCAATATCCCAAGAATCCTCTCTCAATCCTTTCTCAATCCTTTGTAAGCACACTTCCAAGTAAGGGTTTTTCTTCCTTTCTCATTTTTGTCCAATATTCTTTAAATTGTTATGCCCTTTTAATTTCAATTATAAATGTTTGGGTATGGTTTTTCACCTCCCCCATACTTCCCTCTTTATTTTTAAATGATGGGAGACCCCTTTCTCTCTCATTAAAGCCTCCCATGTACACCTGTTACCATACCGAAATTCAGTGAGGGATTTCTCTCTCCTCTTTTACATCCAAGTAATTATTTTGTATTATGCATATAAATTCCATTATGTTTGTTGGTACATGTATCGATATAACCCCCTTACTTTAAATTTCATGTACATATTATGAGACACCCTTTTCTATCTCATCAACTATTTTCATGAATCCTTATGTCACGTCGTTATGCTATCGAAATTGCACCGTGTTTTTCCAAGCCAAAATCATTGGGTAGTGAATACCATACCCATGTCTCTATCAAGGGTATTCACCTTTATGCACATATACCTATTTAATGGTACTTTTATGTATTTATTCCACATTACTTAATCGTGGAATAACTTATTATTTTGATTGATTCCATGTTATATGATCAATGTGGCACACTTATGCATGAAATGAAATGTTTAAGAAGGGTGCACCCTTATAGCACTCCAATGCATTGGGTAAAGTATAGTATCATGATAAGTCATGTTCAATGAGTGTTTACTCATGAGAATTCAAGTGAAACTAGGGTTTACTCATGCTCCATGTGCAATGAGGGTTTACTCATGCTCCATGTTCAGTGAGCCTTGGCTCATGCTAATTCCATGTTAAGTGTTGTTGCCACATTTCCATGTTATGATTATCATGCTTTATCATGCCTTTATGTTTATTATTATCTTGTGCTCTATTTATATGCCTATTGTCTAACATTTATTGTATTCCTCGTGTTATTCCATGATTATTCCCTTACTAGGCTTTATAGCTCACCCTTTTCTTATTCTTGTCCTCGGGTTATCCCATGCAATGCTAAGTACAAGGGAATGTAGTGGTCATGTAAAGGAAGTTTTCAATAAAGATGTTTTATTTCATGTTTTAAGTTGTTATGTAATGATCATAATCCCCAAAGACACTATAACTCTCGATCTTCTATGTTGTATCAAGTGAATTTTATGTAATAATTTTTGTTTAATTGTGTAATAAAAGGCCAGGGTTGTCATAGTTGGTATCATAGGATAGGTTTAGTTATTTTTGGGATTAGGATTAGAAAACCCTAGTAAAGCCTTAGATACAAGACTAAGTATAATAAAAATATCCCTATGTTTTGGTAAGTATTTATTAAGTGGTTTATCAAGAAAATACATCCCTGTCTGGATACGAGCAGGTAGAGGTGGCTCTGGCACAGATGTATCCTAGGGGTAAAACCTGAAAACACCGCTTTGAGCTAGACTCAAACAGGAACTGGTGCACGACAACGGGCCTTGCTGCACTCTTGGTTACAACACTCATGGGGGATATTCTTTGGTAAATTCACAATCTTAGTATTAACCATTATTAAGGGACTAAAAAAATTCCCTAAGAATATATGTTAGAAAGTATATCATGGATAACATAGACTGAAGCCAATAGATTTGTATGTTAAGTAAATAAAAGTTATTTATAATTCATCAGTTTTTTCCTTGTATTACCCTTTATGTGTTACCCCTAACTTTCCTTTTATTCCAACCAATGGTTGGTAATAGGAGGACTCAGACTAACAACTGATGTGAAGATCAATGTGATGACTATACTAATGAGATTCCCAATCCAATGGGAGTGGGAATCACGAACTTTTCCACGCTTCTCTCTTAGCTAACTCAAGATTTGAATAGAAACATGGGTCAAGAGGAACATTAAACCCCCCCTAAGAAAGAACAAGTCGCTATCGATAGCTTTATGAGACAAAGGCCTCCTACTTTTAATGGATCATTCGATCCCTCAATCACTGAACAATGGATCAACTCCATTGAAAAGATCTTCTCCATCCTTTAATGTTATGAACAAGATAATTTTATCTTGGTTGCTTATCATATGGAGGGTGAAGCTGATCAATGGTGGACATTGATCAAAAATACGAAGCCTGAGGAGGAGATCGAGGCATTAGAATGGAAGGATTTCCAAAAGATGTTTTTCGATAAATATTTTTTGTGCACCCTTCGGCTTAAAATGGAAAGGGACTTCCTTGCCCTAAAGAAAAAAGATGACGAATCTGTTGGAGAATACGAGGCAAACTTCACAAGTATTGCATGATACGCTTCCAGCTTTGTTGTTACCCCTGAATGCAAGGTTGACCGCTTCTTTGGTGGGATGAAACCTAGCCTGCGAAAAGTACCGGCGATCCGTGACTTCGACAGCTATGAGGAAATTGTCTGATGTTCCATCAAGGTCTAAATGGAGATCGAAAAATCTCAGGGGTATCATGGGGATAAGAAGTGTAAGGTGGAATTCAATTATGGAGGTCAGATGGATAAATTCAATGGTTCTAAGAAGATCCAATATCCCACTTTCCAAAGGTGCAGAAAGAAGCACCCTGAAAATTGATTGAAGGGGATAAGAAAATGCTTTAGGTGTGGAAGAGAAGGTCATATGGCTATTAACTGTCGACAATAAAGACCTGTGGATGCGATAGAGGAGAGGAATGCTTCGTTCAAACCTCAATGTGTGGTTCATTTCTACAACTGAAAAGAACCAGGTCATATTGCAAATCAGTTCCCTAAGCCAAGGGTTTTCGGAGGCAACCAACAACCTCCAAGGAAGCAAGGGAGATCTTTTTCCATCACTATTGCCGAAGTGAACCCCGACAATGAAGTGGTTATAGGTACACTATTTATTCATTCAAGAATAGCGAATATACTTTTTGATTTAGGTTCTACGCATTCTTTTATATCTCGAAAGTTTAGTGGAATAATATCAGCACCACCATAAATCATGGAAGTGAAGATGGTAGTGAGTACGGAAAATGGGGAAATCATTTCATCCCATGAATATAACTCCCCCCTATCATAATCTGTGGATTGAACTTCCTGAAAAACATCATCATACTCCCTCTGGTGGAATTTGATGCAATTCTTGGCATGGATTGGATTTCCTTATATAGAGCCAACATAAATTTCCATGAGAGGGAAATCACTCTCCATGTGTAGAATTGACCCCCGATTCTTTACAAGTGCAAGGAGAAAGATGAATCTTCTTTAACTCCATCATCTCAAGCGTGGATATTACTGCCCTATGAGCACACGTATCTGGCTCAGATGATTGAGCATAAGGAGGCAACCATCCTAGAAGACATGCCTATTGTGAGGTAATTCGCTGAAGTGTTTCTCGAGGAATTGTTTGGTCTTCCACCCAGAAGAGATGTTGAATTCTCAATTGATCTTATACCTAGGGAATTGCCAATATCCAAGACTCTGTATAGAATGGATGTTGTGGAGCTTGAGGATCTTAAAAAACAACTATAGGAGAATCTAGATAAAGGTTTTATACACCCAAGTGCTTCACCATGGGGTGCACCAGTCCTCTTCATCAAGAAGAAGGATGGGTCAATGCACCTTTGCATCAATTATCGTGAGCTCAAAAAAATCACGATAAAGAAAAAGTATCCTATCCCATGAATTGATTACTTGTTCGATCAGCTGTGTGGATCACAATACTTCTCCAAGGTGGATTTGCGGTCGGGATATTATCAAGTAAGGGTAAAGAAGGAAGATATCCCCAATACTTCTTTTCATACAAGATGCGGGCACTATGAATTCATAGTAATGCCTTTTGGACTCACTAATTCTCCAGCAATATTCATAGACTTGATGAATAGAGTCTTTAGAGATTACATCAATAAATTTTTAGTATTCTTTATAGATGATATTATGATATACTCCAAAACCAAAGAGGATCATGAGGAGCATATAAGAACTATACTAGAGACCTTGCGGAAGGAGAAGCTCTATGAAAAGTACAACAAGTGTGAGTTCTGTTTGAAGGAGGTCTCATTCCTGGACCATATCATCACAAGCAATGGGATATCTGTGGATCCCTCCAAAACAGATGCAATTGAGGGATGGACGAGGCCAACATTGGTAACGGATATCCGTAGCTTCTTGGGGTTAGCTGGATATTATCGAAGATTTGTGAGAAATTTCTCACGATTGTCCAACCCTCTTACCAAGCTAACTCAGAAGGGAGTAAATTTTTCTTGGAGTGATGAATGCAAATAAATATTCAAGGAGTTGAAAAGGAGGCTTATCATTGCATTCATGCTCACTTTACCCACAAGTGGAGAACTTTTTATGGTATTCAGTGATGCTTCTAAGAAGGGCATGGGATGTGTGTTGATGAAAAATGACAAAGTCATTGCCTATGATTCAAGTAAATTGAAAGTTAATGAACAGAACTATCCAACACATGACCTCGAGTTGTGTAAGAACCCGGATCTTCGTTTCAGGTATGTCTTTCCTTTTCTGGATTTTTGAGAATTTTTGGAGTTTCTGGAAATTTTTGAAGTACACACCGTGTACTTTATGAGTACATGTCGTGTACTCTTTTCCCGCTCGAAACCGTATGATGGTCATGTCTGGACCACACACACAGTGTGTAGGGGTGACGTGGAGGCCGATTTTGGTGGAGTATGGAAAAACCCACTACACTCCATGTAATTTAAATAATACACATTGTGTACTTTTCTTTTTTTCACTAAACGGACCGGGGTCGCGACTAATCGCCATAATCGTCTTCTTCTAGGTCTGGTTAAACTGAGAGATGTCGTACGGCTGCGAAACTTCTCTGGATTCCCGAGACTCCATCCATTCTCTGATTCGAGCTCTGTCGATTTTGTTGGAAGTGCAGTGGTGAGTTCTCCCTTCTGCTTGAACCTTGTTTTCCAATTCTTCCTCCTTCTCAAGTTATCTAAGGTTGAACATTTTGTGAGTTTTCTTAGATTCACAACATTCTAGGGAGAATTAGTCATCTTGGTTTAAGTATATCGATCTCCGAGGATCGAGGTAGGTGGTTTGTGCCTTACCGTTCAAAGTCTCTAAGTTTATGTGGGAATTTCCACTGATACCCGTGAACGGGGTATTGCGTGTTACCATTTTTTGCCTTCGTTGTTTTTCTGCCTTGCTTGTATGCTTGTGTATAGATAATTTTACCATGTTAGAGGATAATTTTTTTTTTCTTGGATGTATTTTCCCTTGCTTTTTTCTATTTACGACCTTTGGTTCTCGTTTTCCTTTGGCTGCTACACCTGTTTTCATGCCTTGCGGTTATAGGTTGAAGTGGAACTCATGACATGCTTGTTGCCTTGTAGACTGTTTAGCTAAGTAGCTCTATAGGTGTACTTTGGTTATCCAAGTAGCTCTATAGGTTTATTTCATCCTTATATCATTATTATGCACTGACCGGCACGGGGCTGAGAGAACATGGTGCTATAGACTATAAGGGATAGACCGAGTGAGCTTCCCAGAGAGTCTTAGATATTATAGACTACAGAGGGGATGGACCGAGTGATCTCCTAGAGAGTCTTGGATTTTTATAGACTACAGGAGGGTAGACCGAGTGATCTTCCTCCGAGAGTCTGACCTTGTTTGAATCTCTTTAAGAACCTTCCCAGGCTAGAGGAGTAATTTACCGAGTGAGATTCCTCAGAGAGTCTGTGGTATACCTGAGGCTATAGGAGGAATTGATCGAGATAGCTTCCTCAGAGAGTCTCTAGACCTTGGGGCTAAGAGCTTTAGACCGCATGATCTTCCTCAAGAGAGTCCCTGACTACCCTAGACTATAAGGAGAATTGATCGATTGAGCTTCCCCAGAGAGTCTCATAAATTCGTATGACCAAGCCAGAGGGGTTAAGCTGGGTGCACTGCCCAAAGGGTTGTGGTACTTCTTGGATAGGACCAGAGGGGATGGCTGCGAGTACTTCCCAAAGGGTTCCAGATTGTTAGCTATTTGTTTCACTGTTGTTGATTGGTTGTGGATTGATTGCTGGTATGTATCATCCTGTTTTTACTAATTACTGTTACTGCCTATTGCTTGTTGTTGTTTACTACTTATTGTACTTTTACCTGCCATATACTCACTGACTGTTAGGCACAGAGATTCAGGTGAATGAATTCTGGGATTCTATCTCACACCCTGTTTGGGTCATGCTTTTGGGCCCAAGAAGACTATGTTGTTGCAGGTATAGACAAGGGCAAGTGCCCTTCGACTTCCGGAACTTGATTGCTTGGAGTAGGGGAGCATGGGACCAAGCTCTGGCTTGCAGTGCTGAGGAGCTGTTTACTTTTATTTTGTACTTGTTTTGGTACTGTAGTGTTTTCTAGCATTGTGACTTGTTTGGATACTTTCCTAGTTATGTATCATGCATCATTTATATATATACATATGTGCTCTAGTTTGTTGATTTAGTCTTCCGCTGTTTATATTGTTGGTTATTACTGCTTCCGTTATTGTATGTTTATTTTTCTTCCACTGTGTACTCTGCCAATGAGGGCATAGTTTCCCCACTATCACACCCAAGGCCCTCAATGCTAGTTGGAAGCCTCTTGTGTTTGGGGAAATGCACTTGAGGCCATGTGACCAATCGGGTACGGGGCGCCTCTGGGTGGCCTCCGGAACTAGGACGTTACAAAGTGGTATCAGATGAGTTTCTTTTCTCTTGCTTTACTATTTGGAGACTTTAGCCAGGGATAGGATGGATTTAGTAATTGGTAATAAGCTTTTCCCGGGAGTAGCTAACTCGTGTACAGGGAAAATCCATACTACCTCGTTAATGCAATTTTCTAGTTTTGAGATTTTACGGTTGATACGATTTCACCTAGATTGATTCACATGATTTTTACTGTTACTGTTTTGATATTACGGTTCTATTTATGTCGCAACCCAATGAGATGAGGGTATTCCATCTCATGCATCATATAGGCACTTGTAGAAATCATATTCCATGCATTCTTACCATGCCATTTAGGGTGCATTAGCGATTGCATGCTGTGGTGATAGACGTTGTGTAGATTATGCATGCTATTGTGATAGATGCTTGATAGAATCTTTGATTCTTGTTAGAGAATTTTTTGTATTGTACTTTGTTTAAATGAATGCCAAATTTTGATTCTTTAGGTGTTATGGTCCCTCTTGAATCGTAAATTGGTGGATCATGATCTTGTTTTCTCTTGTACATGACTGTAGGGGATGCCAAGCTTTGATTTGCGGGGAGTATGGGCCCTCATGGATCGGAATTTGGCACCTCTTTTCCTTGTTTTCTGTGTTTCTGGGATTCTGTGTAGTTTCTGAGCTACTACCCAGAAAAACCCAGAATACACGGTGTGTACTTTCTGGTTACACGCCGTGTAGTTTTTAGGCCGTGTTACTGTCTGTGTGTGCAGGAACACGGTGTTGTGAAAATAACTTCAGGTTCACACTGTGTACGGTATGTATACTCCGTGTAGTGTAGATCCTTGTACCCGGCCGTGTCACTAACAACACGGGTTGGGGAAGATCGATTAGAACACACAGTGTTGTAAGGGAACATGCCGTGTAGTTCTGTCCAGGTATCCGGCCGTGTCACGAACAACATGGGTCGGCGTGACCTTCTCTAAGACACATCGTGTTTCTTTCGGAACACGCCGTGTAGTCTTTCCCAGGTACCCAGCCGTGTTACGAACAACACGGGATGGTTTCACCTCCTCCTATACACACCGTGTTTGTTCGGAACATGCCATGTAAGGGCCAGTCGTGTAGACGGCCGTGTAACTAACAACACGGGCCGTCGAGACATTGTCTAGTACACGCCGTGTCCCTAGGGAATACGCCGTGTAGTCTCAGATTAGTTTGAACCATGTGGGTTAGCCGTGTAAAGAGACTCGGGTAGGGGTTTAGAGTTCAAGTACACGCCGTGTAGTTTGGGGTGTTACATGACCTGTCGGATAGGGGTACACGCCCATGTTAATGGATAAAGAAGACATGCCATGTAGTTTTTATACACGTCGTGTAGTCGTGTTTTGTAAAACTTGATAGTTTCTTCCCCCTGTTCCCATTTTGTACTCCTATGTTTTCTATCCTTGTTAATCCTGATCTAAGGTGTGCTTTTGATCTTTCAGAGCTATGCCTCCAAGAAGTCCTCCGGTTGTACGTCTATCTTTAGGCAGTGATCAGACGCCAGATATGGCCGACTAGGGACCTCCTGTAGATCCTCCTGCTGTGCCAGCCTTGGCACCAGCAGTTATACCCATCACAGGCACCGACATGCAGTTCAGGGAGGACTTCTTGAGGATGATGCAGACCTTCCAGGGAGCGCCGCCTCTTGCCCCGTCGATGGCTGAGTTGACGCAGGTTTTTCAGCAGCAGCATCCTCCTACTTTTTCAGAGGATAGAGGACCTCAGGCTACAGAGTTGTGGATAGAGGCCACACTGACCATCTTTGAGAACCTAGAGATCCCTCTGGAGAAAAGGGTAAAGCTGGCTACTTATATGCTCCGGGACACTGCCAAGAGATGGTGGGAGGTGATCTCACGGTCAGGGCGTCAGCAGGATATGTCTTGGACAAGTTTCGACGCACCTTCTATGAATACTTCTATCCGGAGACCCTAAGGGCCGATCGAGCCCGGGAGTTTATGAGTCTGTAGCAGGGTACTCTATTTGTTATAGAGTACTCGTCTCGCTTCACTGAGTTGCAGCGTTTCACACCGATCCCAGCAGGTGATGAGTTGTTTCTTGCTAGGAAGTTTAAGGATGGTCTCAGGTAGGAGATCTATTCCTAGGTGAATATCTTCCAGTTGACTTCTATATCCTCCATCATCAATCAGGCGCTGGTCATTGAGCGCAATTTGAGAGATTCTGGAGCAGTGAGCCAGGGCGGTTTGATATCCAGAGCTGGTGTTCCTCCTACGGACAGTAGGAAGCATCGCAGAGAGTCTTCTTGAGGGGATCGAGGTTCGCGGGATGCATCTTCTGGCAGCCAGGTTGTATGCTACCAGTGCGGTAGGAGTGGACATACTAGGCCTCAGTGCCAGAGGGATCCGATGGAGTGCCGGTCTTGCAGCAAGATGGGCCATCTTCAGCGTTTCTGTCACATCTTCTCACCTTCAGATGGTGGTAGGGGTTCCTCTATGACCCCGCATTCTGGATATGCTTCACCAATTTCCCACCAGTCAGGGAACTGGAGTTCTTCCGGCTGTTCAGGCCGAGGTGGAGGTCGCAGCCGTGGTGGTCAGTCACTAGGTCATTAGCGACAGCAAAGTGGATCAGTTCAGAGCGGTCAGCCAGGGGCGCAGGGCCGTGGTGTAGGCCAGTCTTTCGCCGTAGAGTAGACCCATCAGGAGCAGGATCCCGGACCTTCTACAGTTCAAGGTACAATCTTAGTAGACTCAGTTTTATCTTCATCTCTTTTCAATACTGGTGTCTCCCATAGCTTTATCTCTGTTGCGGTTGTGGAGAGCCTTGGGCTCTGTGTCCTTTCTTCTGCTGACTCATTAACACTAGACACACCTTGGGGATGAGGACATCTAGTGTACGCCAGTGTATAGAGTGCCCTCTCGAGGTTACAGGGTATCATTTCTTATGGGATCTCTATGTCCTAGAAATGACAGGCTATGACGTCATTCTCAGTATGGACTGGTTGGTTCCCATCTAGGCAGTCGTTGATTGCTATCGCCGCAGAGTGAGTTTCGTTTCACCAGAGGGTGAATCTTTTCTTCATAGAGGTGAGTGGGATGTCTAGGCGGGTAGAGCTGGACCAGAGCATCATGGGCTAGGGGAAGTTACAGCCCAGATTTCCAGTCTTTATCTGGATGACCAGGGGACTTCACAATTAGACTTTCCTCCAGTGGTGGATCGTTTCAAGGATGTCTTTTCAAAGGACTTTTCAGGTTTACCTCTGGAGCGTGAGGTAGACTTTTTGATTGATCTCCTACCAGGAGCGGCACCGGTGTCCATTCCTCCTTATAGGATGGATACGCCTGAGTTACAAGAGCTCAATAAGTAGTTGGAGGAGTTGCAGGCAAAGGGTTTCATCTGACCCAGTACCTCTCTTTGGGGTTCGCCTGTCCTGTTTGCAAAGAAGGCATACGGTACCCTTCGTCTTTGTGTGGATTATCGGAAGCTGAACCAGTTGACGGTCAAGAACCGATATCCCTTGTCGAGGATCGATGACCTCTTTGATCAGCTTCGAGGATCTCAGGTGTTCTCGAAGATCGACTTGAGGTCCAGTTATCATCAGTTGCACGTTAGATCATCTGATATACCTCTTACAGCTTTCAGGAGAAAGTATGGTCTATATGAGTATACAGTCATGACGTTCAGTCTTACGAACGCGCATGCAGTCTTCATGGAACTGATGAACCGAGTGTTCCATCTGTACTTGGACTCCTTTTTCATGGTCTTCATGGACGATATCTTGTTGTACTCTCACACTCGACATGACTATGCCACACATCTTGAGATCATTCTGAGTACACTGAGAGAGCATCGGATATATGATAAACTCTCGAAGTGACACTTTTGGATGGATCAGATTCACTTCTTGGGTCACGTCATCTCAGATGCTAGAGTATCTATGCACCCAGATAAAGTGAGATCTGTAGTTTCCTGGGATCATCCGAAGAACATTTTTGAGGTGCGGAGTCTTCTGGGGCTGGTTGGGTACTACAGACGCTTCATTCAGGACTTCTCGCACCTAGCAGCACCGTTGACAGGTCTGACCAAGAAGGGGGGAAAAGTTTTTATAGTTAGATTCTTGTGAGTCATCCTTTCAGGAGATGAAAGGGAGGTTGACGTTAGCACTGATACTAGTCTTTCCAGAGCTTGGAAAGGGCTACACTATTTATTGTGATGCTTTGGGTATTGGGATAGGATCTGTGCTTATGCAGGGAGTTGGGGTCGTTGCTTACGGGTCTCGGCAGTTGAGGCCACACGAGAGGAACTACCCGACGCACGATCTAGAGTTGGCAGTAGTTGTTCATGCCTTACGCTGTTGGAGACACTATCTTCTAGGATAACACTTTGTGGTTTTCACCGACCACAAGAGTCTCAAGTATATCTTCACTCAGCATTATCTGAATCTGAGACAGCATAGGTGGGTCGAGTATCTTCAGTCCTTTGACTTAGAGCTCGCCTATACGCCGGGAAAGGGCAATGTAGTGGCAGATGTGTTGAGAAGACGAACTCAGATTTAGGCAGTTCAGGAGGCCAGTAGTGAGTGTCAGCTTATGGCTTTGTTCTCTGAGATGCATCTGGAGGTGCACGACAGGCAGGGACAGACTGTCCTATCTTCTGTGGCTTTTACCTCTACACTTTTTGATCAGGTACGAATGAGGCAGCTACCAGACTCAGAGGCCTTGGTCCTACGTGAGAGTGTGTCAGGAGGGGACCCTCTTCCTGGATGGACAGTGGGTGAGGATGAGATATTGTGTTTCCAGGGACACGTATGGGTGTCATCAGACATACGTGAGGAGATGATGTAGGATTTTCATTCCTCAGTTTGGACAGTTCATCCTGGCGTCACCAAGATGTATTGAGATCTTCATCGCCAGTACTGGTGTCCTAGTATGAAGAGAGATGTTGCTGGTTTTGTCATGAGATATTCTACTTGTCACGAACCAGCCCGGGTCGACCCTGAACCGGTCACCCGAGCCGGTCCGCGGCAAGTCCCGAGGGGCGTTCCCGATCCCCCTGGGATGGTAACTAGTGCTGGGCATCAAAAGTAAATAGGTGGGAACAATTTGGCCCAAAAGAAAACCAGAATTAGTAAAATAATAGAAACTAAACAAAACAGACACACACAAAAAACAAGAACAAAACTACACAACAACCATACCTCCACGTGACCTCGCGGTCACCACCCAACTAAACACCAGCGTCGGTCCATCACTGAGCGACTCAAACAAGGAAAACCTGAACACAAGGAACCTACAACTGAAATGGTAAAAAAATATAGGTGTGAGCACAAAAAGTACTAAGTAGGTGATCCCAACAACAAATCCCAAATCACTGACAGTAAATAAAGAATCTACAAATTCCAGGTTTGAACTACAATGTATAAAGGTAAGCTTTCATAATGTTTCACTTGAAAACCAAAACACGAGACATTACCCTTATTCTTTTTAAAAAGTTGAATTCCTTTCATTGGTTCCAAATTCATTCTAAAAGAGAAATAAGTGTTAAATTTTCAAATTTTACATAAAGAGAATAACGCATTTTCATTTGAAAACCATTTTCACAAAGTATAACAGTATAATATGTAAAGAACAACTGAAAGTAAACAAGCAAGGAAAATCAAGTAACCATGGGTGATCCTAAACATCCCTAGAAAACCCCTGGATGTAATCGGGTTCAGACTACCTACCGACATGGTATTCCACAGTCAATAACCAACTGTCCGCCCTAACAGCAAACCAGTGGCATGCCCCACAATTCCTACCTACCAAGGGGGGACTAACCCGTCTAATCGGGGTTAGCTAGCAACCGTCACTCGATTCTCTAAAAGACACCCAGGAACCCATGGTGGTTTTAATAATACTCTGTAAGTGGGAGGCCCTTGCACGCGTGACTCACCTCACCTCACTTGCCAACCCCTTACACGAACACCACTACACGACAATCCTCGAAGGGAAGTCCCCCTGTAGAGATGCCCCATAAGTACGTATATATATATGTAGTCAGTTCACAATCAATAAAGTGCCAACCGGGGCGCCACATCATTTACATTTAAACCATTTAATATCAAAGTGTTTCCAAAAGATATGACACACGCCATCATGTTGAAAACTAGAAAAACATACCTAGAAACTCATTTAAGGAAAACCAAACCCCCGCTGAAAAATTCCAAAATCCAGTTTAAAGGACAAACAACATTTACTCTATCCAAGTTTTCAAGAAAACACCATTTTTCATAAACGATCCACCGTCATTTTATACACACCAAAAAACATCTCAAAACACAGTTCAGTATGACTTGCACATTTCATAAAGTACTCGCTTGACAATATCACAAGGAAACCACACAAATTTATCCAAGAAAGATATTTTCATTGTGATGCAAGAAGTAAACAGTTTTCAAATTTATCAAGTCGCCATTCTAGTAATAATTTTATAACTCTACTTTAAATTTACTGGAAAATAATGAAATGACAAGGAATAAATAAATTTCTAAATTTAAAGGCGAGTGCATTGGGAGACCTACCTCGATTCGCAACCCGAACTCGACGCAGCAAAACACCTCGCGTAGGCGCATACGCGCACACCAGCTGAAGACCTCAGCATTGCGGAATTATTCCGCCACCGCGCTGCAACAACACCACACAACCAAAATACCCAAACATGATATAAAAATAACACAAATAATAATAAAAAAAGGACACAAAACTTACCTCGGTGCATAAATCCGCTCAACCCACGGGGTCACACGCCAGTTAAAAGAGGCGGCTCACACTATCAGGGAGACCTTCGGGGGACGCGCACTGATTACCGGGTGCGTCGCTGGCCGGCGCAAGGCGGAGGCGGCTAGTCGGGCCGCAGAAAGCTGGTATGCGGCCGGAAGAAGGTACGGCGGAGCTGACCGGAGCACCGGAAAGGGTCAGGGGACGCCGACAGGGCAGTACCGGAGTAGAGAGGGGCGCCGGTAGGGCTGGGGAACACTGACGGGGCGGCCGGAGGCCACTGGCTGGAGCGGGGGCTCACCGGAGAATGCGGCCAGCGGGTAGCGGGGTCGCTGGGGGTGCGGCCAGCGGCAGCGGGGTCGCCGGAGGTGCGGCCGGCGGCAGCGTCGTTGCTGGAGGTGCGGCTGACGAGCAGCGGGGTTGCCGGAGGTTGGGAGGCCAGAGCAGGGACGGAGGGAGTCGGGTGCAGGTAGCGGGCGCCGGAGGTCGAGAGCGACGGCGGCCGGGAGTCACGCAGAGGCCGGGGAGCTCGCGTGGAAGCCGAGCTGGGTGTCGGGGCAGAGCGGGGTGCGGCGGAGCTGGGGGGTTCACACGGGGGAGTGGCGGAGGCCGGTGGTGTGGCTCGTCGGAGCTTGAAGGGGAGTGGTGGAGGCCGGGGCGAGCGGAGGCCGATTGTGCGGGCAGCAGGCGCCGGCACTGGGGGGGCCGGATGCGGGAGCCGGGAGTCGTGGCTTGGGGGGGCGCGAGAGAGATAGGGGGAAGGGAGAGGGTAGGGTTAGGGTTCCATTTATTTTTTTCTTTCTTTTTCATTATTCTTATAATAATAATAATAATAATAATAATAATAATAACAACAATATTAATAATAATAATAATACCATAATATAATAACCATAATAATAATAATATAAATAGTAATAATAATAATAAGAATAACAATAACAATATTAATAATAATAACACCATAATATAATAACCATAATAATAATAATATAAATAGTAATAATAATATAACAATAACAAAAAAATTATAAAAAAAAAGGAGAGCACTTGCCCGACACCCGGGCCAACTGTGCGGCGACCGCCAACCGCGCGGCGGCCGCGCACGGGTCTGAAACCCAAAAAAAACATTAAACGACAAATGTTCTAATCCGGGGCACAGCCCAGACCATGGCGCAGACACTCGGAACCAAGAAAAGAAAAGAAAATAATAATAATAATATCGAAAGTATAATAATCATAATACTTTAACGATCCTAATAATAAAAATAAAAATAATATTTATAACAATTTAATACTAATAATTATATTAATTTCAATATAAAAATTTTAATATTCAAAACGTCGGGCGAACACACGGTCACCTGGGCCGAACGCACGGTCACCGCTAACGACGCGGTAAACGCGCACCGATGCAAAACCTGCCAACATAATTAAACTTTGAAAATTTTAAACTGGGACCAAGAAAGAAATAAAATAAAAGGCGTCTGCGGTCGGGGTGTGACAATTCTCCTCACCACAGAAACTTTCTGCCCCCAGAAAGTCACCAAGCCAAAAGTTGTTCAACATCCAAGTCCATGCCCAAACGAAACTAAAGGAACTGAAGTGAACTGAGAATCTCGGGATGACCTTACTCTACACAGGTCACACCCGATCGATTCAAGAGAAAACTGAAGTCTGAGGTTGAGGGGAGAACACGAAGTGGTTCTCCCCACCACAAAGACTCACCTTGTGCGGAAAATTAACCATCTAAATAGACAACCCTAGGAAAGGGGGGTGACACGTGAACTCCCAACCGTACCAAGCTAACCTCTATAGCAAGAGCGAAACAGATCCGCTAAGACTTAGAACTCTCAGCCTAGACCAAAACCCTAAACACCTGAGAAAGACTTATGAGAAGAAACTTAACCCACGCAGTAAAATCGAGCACAACTAAAACGTCAATTCTTCCAAGACACTTATATCTCCAAACGAACATAGTCAACCCGAGATCAACTCACGCAAGATCCAGACACACCTTTAAGAAAAACGCATGATCCAGAACACCATAATCAGGAAAACTAGACTGTTTGGATTACAAACGAACATACTTATCCTAACTTCACGATGACACATTGAACCTATGACAACGCCAAAACTTTAATAGTGGAAGAATGAGAACGGAAGGACCTCTAATGCTTTGTTGCCAACACCGAACACAAAACCCAAACTGAGGTTTCACACTCCCATGAACTTCTGACTGTGTGCGAGCTTCACCCCGAGACCTGTGGCTGGAGCTCTGATGGCTAAAGCATCTCCTGCCTCATAGTCAGGCACTGACTTTCTCCGATCACAGCGTCCTCTTCAAGCGACTCTTCCTGCAAAACTTCTCTAGATGATCTAGATAACTACAATGATGACACGTCATTGATGGGGTGTGACATGATGACTTTGGGTGCCCAAACGTCCATACCGACGGTGCACCATTAGATGGTCTGAAGAACTGTAAGCCAGAGCCACTATAGAGGACTCTTTGGAAACAGATTCTTCTGACACACTCTGCTCATCATATGGGAGACCTTCATGATCAACTAGATATAGTGGATTGCCAACCATCTGCGCTCTGGAGACCAACTCGGCTAAAAACACCTCATGCACCAACTTCTCAAAAGATGGTCCCAAAAGGGAGAACTCTCTCTTTGATCTCTAGACGAAGACACTTGTTAAAGGGAGGAGTCTTTATCAGATCCTGCGATGCTATCTCTGAAAAGGAGACACAAGATCCTTGAAATTATCAACACATGCTTTCACATCTATTGGTCATGTCGAACACACATGAGCTCTTCCATCTTCTTCATCTTCCCCTCTTCAAGTATAACCCATCAGACGAAGACAGTGCTATGGAAAACCCACATCATCCCAACTCATCATGATGGTGGGGCGAACCACTCTCACTCATCCAAAGCTATACCCTCGAACAGACTCAAAATAGCATGCACCCCAACAGCTTTAGGAGTTCCCAATACTCAAAAGACGCACTCGACCTCTTCAAACCACTCCACTATCTCTAATGGACCACAATCACCATGACGTATAGACAATGTTCGAGCAGGACCAAAAACTAGGCATGACTCATCAGAAACTCTAGGGACCTTTCTGGGCGGCACTTTCTGTGCAACATATGAAACACAGAGCCAAACCAACATCAAACCGAACCAACATCAATAAAAGTGACTTCATCAAAAATAGTCAGCACAAAGGCCAAACAAATACAAACACAACCCAAAATAAAATCCTTTTTTTTAACATTCCCTTTTCATTTAAATTTCAAAACCTCCTTCTTTTTAGATTTCAAAACCGCTTTCTTTCAAGGCCACTTTCAAAATACTAAATCCATTTTTCAAACCAAAATCACTTTCCAAAACCACTTTCCCATTTAAAAACCAACTTAGAGGACAAGGCCAAGACTTTAATTTCAAATACACACCCAGGTAATCCCATGAACCATTGCACATGTCGTTATCCACATTCCATTCATACACGCACCAACATGCACTTTCCATGCATTCTCACACATGTGCAAATGTTCATAAAGAGAACCTGAGGTTTCACCCAAAACCATTCTCAACCAATTCCAAGCAAATAATGGATTTCCAAATCAAAATATTCCAGTTTTTAAAACCCATTTCATACATTAAAAGTCATTTAAAAGAAATTCGTCCCATTTTCAAAAACCCTTTTTCATTTCCAACAACGCACTTACACCAACCAGAATGAAAACAACACTCAAATTGCATCAAACAGTAGAGTGAGGGGCTAGTAGTCACGCCTAACTTGGCAACATGGTAGTGGGCCATGTCCCAAGTAAGCATCAACCACTAGGAGGAATTCAATCCATGTACCTAGACTCCACATTGGTCACTACTCCATGTGAAATCATGATGTAACATCGTCTTGTCTCCGTTTTCATCCCTCGATCCAAAACAAACCAGAAAGAGACAAAGACATAATTCTCGGACTACCCCTGGCGACTCAAGGTGCAGAATGGGTGAGGGTTCATGAAGTCCTTCCCATAACCACCTCTAGAGTCCCGAAAGTCCTAATCTCCACCTATCGGACAACCCAAATAACAAGGGCATCCCTCTGATACCATTTTATCACGAACCAGCCCGGGTCAACCCTGAACTGGTCACCCGAGCCGGTCCACAGCAAGTCCCGAGGGGCATTCCCGATCCCCCCAGGATGGCAACTAGTGTCGGGCATCAAAAGTAAATAGGTGGGAATTATTTGGCCCAAAAGAAAACCAGAATCATTAAAAGAATAGAAACTAAACAAAACAGACAAACAAAAAAACAGGAACAAAACTACACAACAACCATACCTCCACATGACCTCGCGGTCACCACCCAACTAAACACCAGTGTTGCTCCATCACTGAGCGACTCAAACCAAGAAAACCTGAACACAAGTAACCTGCAACTGAAATGGTAAAAAAATATAGGTGTGAGCACAAAAAGTACTTAGTAGGTGAGCCCAACAAAAAATCCCACAGCACTGCCAGTAAATAAAGAATCTACAAATTCCAGGTTTGAACTACAATGTATAAAGGTAAGCTTTCATAATGTTTCACTTGAAAACCAAAACACGAGACATTAACCTTATTCTTTTTCAAAAGTTGAATTCCTTTCATTGGTGCCAAATTCATTCTAAAAGAGAAATAAGTGTTACATTTTCAAATTTTACACAAAGAGAATAACGCATTGTCATTTGAAAACCATTTTCACAAAGTATAACAGTATAAGCTATAAAGAACAAATGAAAGTAAACAAGCAAGGAAAATCAAGTAACCGTGGGTGATCCTAAACATCCCTAGAAAACCCCTCGACGTACTCGGGTTCAGACTACCTTCTGGCATGGTACTCCATCGTCAATAACCAACTAGCCACCCTAACAGCCAACCAGTGGCACACCCCATAAGGCCTACCTACCAAGGGGGTACTAACCCGTCTAATCGGGGTTAGC
Source organism: Viscum album (assembly GCA_963277665.1). Lineage (NCBI taxonomy): Eukaryota > Viridiplantae > Streptophyta > Magnoliopsida > Santalales > Viscaceae > Viscum > Viscum album. The sequence continues at coordinate 1,420,403,382 of OY728161.1, forward strand.
CAGCAACCGTCACTCGATTCTCTAAAAGACGCCCAGGAACCCACGGTGGCTTTAATAATACTATGTAAGTGGGAGGCCCTCGCACGCGTGACTCACCTCACCACACTTTCCAACCCCTTACATGGACACCGCTACACGACAATCCTCGAAGGGAAGTCCCCCTGTAGAGATGCCCCATAAGTACGTATATATATATGTAGTCAGTTCACAATTAATAAAGTGCCAACCAGGCCGTCACATCATTTACATTTAAACCATTTAATATCAAAGCGTTTCCAAAAGATATGACACACGCCATCATGTTGAAAACCAGAAAAACATACCTAGAAACTCATTTAAGGAAAACCAAACCCCCACTGAAAAATTACAAAATCCAGTTTAAAGGCCAAACAACATTTCCTCTATCCAAGTTTTCAAGAAAACACCATTTTCCATAAACGATACACCGTCATTTTATACACACCAAAAACTATGTCAAAACACAGTTCAGTATGACTTGCACATTTCATAAAGTACCCGCTTGACAATATCACAAGGAAACCACACAAATTTATCCAAGAAAGATATTTTCAATGCGATGCAAGAAGTAAACAGTTTTCAAATTTATCAAGTCACCATTCTAGTAATAATTTTCTAACGGTACTTTAAATTTACTAGAAAATAATGAAATGACAAGGAATAAATAAATTTCTAAATTTAAAGGCGAGTGAATTGGGAGACCTACCTCGATTTGCAACCCGAACTCGATGCCGCAAAACACCTCGCGTAGGCGCATACGCGCACACAAGCTGAAGACCTCAGCGTTGCGGAATTATTCCTCCAACGCGCTGCAACAACACCACACAACCAAAGCAGCCAAACACGATATAAAAATAACACAAATAATAATAAAAAAATGACACAAAACTTACCTCGGTGCAGAAATCCGCTCAACCCACAGGGTCGCACGCCAGTTAAAAGAGGCGGCTCACACTTTCAGGGAGACCTTCGGGGGTCGCACACTGATTACCAGGTGCGCCGCTAGCCGGCGCAAGGTGGCGGCGGCTAGCCAGGCCGCAGAAAGCTGGTATGCGGCCAGAAGAAGGTGCGGCGGAGCCGACCAGAGCACCGGAAAGGGTCAGGGGACGCCGACAGGGCGGTAACGGAGTAGAGCGGGGTGCCGGCAGGGCTGCGGAACACTGACGGGGCGGCCGGAGGCCGCTGGCTAGAGCGGGGGCTCACCAGAGAATGCGGCCAGTGGGTAGCGGGGTCATTGGGGGTGCGGCCAGCGGCAGCGGGGTCGCCGGAGGTGCGGTCGGCGGCAGTGGCGTTACTGGAGGTGCGGCTGACGAGCAGCGGGGTCGCCAGAGGTTGGGAGGCCAGAGTAGGGCCGGAGGGAGCCGGGTGCAGGTAGCGGGCGCCGGAGGTCGAGAGCGACGGCGGCCGGGAGTCGCGCGGAGGCCGGGGAGCTCGCGTGGAAGCCGAGCTGGGTGTCGGGGCGGAGCGGGGTGCGGCGGAGCTAGGGGGTTCACACGGGGGAGCGGCGGAGGCTGGTGGTGCGGCTCACCGGAGCTTGAAGGGGAGCGGTGGAGGCCGGGGCGAGCGGAGGCCGATTGTGCGGGCAGCAGGCGTCGGCACTAGGGGGGCCGGATGCGGGAGCCGGGAGCCGCGGCTTGGGGGGGCGCGAGAGAGAGAGGGGGAAGGGAGAGGGTAAGGTTAGGGTTCCGTTTATTTTTTTCTTTCTTTTTCATTATTATTATAATAATAATAATAATATTATTATTATTATTATTAATAATACCATAATATAATAACCATAATAATAATAATATAAATAGTAATAATAATAATAATAATAATAAGAATAACAATATTAATAATAACAATAATACCATAATATAATAACCATAATAATAATAATATAAATAGTAATAATAATAATAATAATAATATTAATAATAATAATACCATAATATAATAACCATAATAATAATAATATAAATAGTAATAATAATATAACAATAATAAAAAAATTATAAAAAAAAAGGAGAGCACTTGCCCGACACCCGGGCCAACTGTGCGGCGACCGCCAACCGCGCGGCAGCCACGCACGAGTCCGAAACCCAAAAAAAACATTAAATGACAAATGTTCTAATCCGGGGCGTAGCCCGGACCGCGGTGCGGACACTTGGAACCAAGAAAAGAAAAGAAAATAATAATAATAATATCGAAAGTATAATAATCATAATACTTTAACGATCCTAATAATAAAAATAAAAATAATATTTATAAAAATTTAATACTAATAATTATATTAATTTTAATATTCAAAACGTCGGGCAAACACACAATCACCCAGGCCGAACGCACGGTCACCGCTAATGACGCGGTAAATGCGCACCGATGCAAAACCTGCCAACATAATTAAACTTTGAAAATTTTAAACTGGGACCAAGAAAGAAATAAAATAAAAGGCGTCTGGGGTCAGGGTGTGACACTACTTGTCAGGAGGTGAAATCATAGCATCAGCGACCAGCATGGCTTTTACAGCAGTTACCCTTTCCGGAGTGGAAGTTGAACGATGTAGCGATGGACTTCATGACCGGGTTACCGAGGTCACCTTGGGGAAGTGATGCTATTTGGGTCGTCGTCGACAGGCTCACAAAGGTAGCACACTTCTTGCCGATCAAAGAAACCTTCAGTGTTGATGATCTGGGATGATTGTACATCCAAGATATTGTACGTCTACATGGAGTTCCACACTCCATTGTTTCAGACAAGGATGTGTGTTTTACCTCTCGGTTCTGGAAGGGACTTCAGAAGGATTTGGGTACACAGGTACTTTTGAGTACAGCATACCATCCCCAAACTAATGGCCAGTCCGAGCGCACGATCCAGGTGCTTGAGGATATGCTCCAAGCTTTCATTCTAGACTTCAGCGGTTCTTGGGAGAAGCATATACCTCTTGTGGATTTTGCCTACAACAATAGTTTTCAGGCGACCATTCAGATGGCACCATACGAGGCTTTGTACGGTAGGCCATGTCGATCATCCTTATGCTGGCTAGAGGTAGGAGAGACAACTTTTCTAGGACCTCATCTTGTTCAGGAGACCTCGGAGCAGATGGAGTTGATTCGGAAGAGGATGGTTATAGCACAGTCTCGACAGAAGTCTTATGCTAATCAGCGGAGACGACCTCTGGAGTTTGAGATCGGAGATCAGGTTTTCCTGCATGTCGCACCGAGGTTGGGACATAAGAGGAATCAAAGACAGGTTAAGCTTTCACCATGGTACATCGGTCCGTTTGAGGTATTGGAGAGAGTTGGGCCAGTTGCCTATTGGTTGAAACTACCTCAGAGGTATCGGGCGATGCACGACGTCTTCCACATCTCTCAGCTCCAACGTTACTTTTCAGACCCGTCTCATGTCTTTCAGCCCGACGAGGTTGAGCTCGAAGTGTATGCGTAGTTTGAAGAGCATCCTATCCAGATTTTTGATCGTAGTACAAAGGTTCTCTAAGGCCGGTATGTTCCTCTAGTACGAGTGCTATGGCAGCACGGGCGAGTACAGGACGAGACTTAGGAGAGGGAGGCTAAGGTTCGATCGCAATGGCCGGAGCTGTTCGAGGATTCTTCTTTTATGCCCATCTAGGGAAATTTGGGGACAAATTTCCTTAAGGAGGGAAGTTTTTAAGAACCTGGATCTTCATTTCAGGTATTTCTTTCCTTTTCTAGAGTTTTGAGAATTTTTAGAGTTTCTGGAAATTTTTGAAGCACATGCCGTGTACTTTCTGAGTACACGCCATGTACTCTTTTCCCGCTCAAAACCGTGTGTTGACCGTGTCCATACCACACACACGGTGTGTAGGGGTGATGTAGAGGCCGATTTTGGCAGAGTATGGAAAAACCCACTACACGCCGTGTACTTTATAAAATACACACCGTGTACTTTTCTTTTTTTTAACTAAACGGACCGGGGTCGCGCCTAATTGTCATAATCGTCTTCTTCTAGGTCTGGTTCGACTGAGAGACGTCATACGGCCGTGAAACTTATTTGGATTACCAATCCTCCATCTTTTCTCCGATTCGAGCTCTGTCGATTGTGTTGGAAGCGCAGCGGTGAGTTCTCCCTTCTTCTTGAACCTTGTTTTCCAATTCTTCATCCTTCTCAAGTTATCTAAGGTTGAACGTTTTCTGAGTTTTCTCAGATTTATGACGTTCTAGGGAGAATCAGTCGTCTTGTTTCAAGTATATCGATCTCCTAGGATCGAGGTAGGTGGTTTGTGCCTTACTGTTCAAAGTCTCTGAGTTTATGTGCAAATTTCCACTGATACCCGTGAACGGGGTATTACGTGTTACCCCTTTTTGCCTTCATTGTTTTCCTGCCTTGCATGTATGCTTGTGTAGAGATAATTTGACCATGTTAGAGGATAATTTTTTGTGATTGGATGTATTTTACCTTGCTTTGTTCTATTTACGACCTTTGGGACTCGTTTTCCTTTGGATGCTACACCTATTTTCATGCCTTGCGGTTATAGGTTGAAGTGGAACTCATGAAATGCTTGTTGCCTTGTAGACTATTTAGCTAAGTAGATCTATAGGTGTACTTTGGTTAGCCAAGTATCTATATAGGTCTACTTTGTACTTATAGCATTATTATGCACTGACCGGCATGGGGCTGAGAGAACCTGGTGCTATAGACTATAAGGGATAGACCGAGTGAGCTTCCCAGAGAGTCTTAGATATTATAGACTATAGAGGGGATGGACCGAGTGAGCTCCCAGAGAGTCTTGGATTTTTATAGACTATAGGAGGGTAGACCGAGTGAGCTTCCTTAGAGAGTCTTACCTTGTTTGAATCTCTTTAAGAACCTTCCTAGGCTAGATGAGGAATTGACCAAGTGAGCTTCCTCATAGATTCTATGGTATACCAGAGGCTATAGGAGGAATTGACCGAGATAGCTTCCTCGGAGAGTCTCTAGACCTTGGGGATAAGAGGGTTAGACCGCGTGATCTTCCTTAAGAGATTCCCTGACTACCCTAGACTATAAGGGGAATTGACTGAGTGAGCTTCCCCAGAGAGTCTCATAAATTCGTATGACCAAGACAGAGGGGTTAGGCTGAGTGCACTGCCCAGAGGGTTGTGGTACTTCTTAGATATGACCAAAGGGGATGGCTGAGAGTACTTCCTAGAGGGTTCTGACTTGTTAGATATTTGTTTCACTGCTGTTGATTGGTTGTGGATTCATTGCTGCTATGTATCATCCTGTTTTTACTGCTTACTGTTACTGCCTATTGCTTGTTGTTGTTGTTTACTGCTTATTGTACTTTTACCTTCTATATATTCATTGACTGTTAGGCACAGATCTTTGGGTGAATGCCTAATGGGATTCTATCTCACACCCTGTTTGGGTCATTCTTTTGGTCCCAAGCAGACTATGTTGTTGAAGGTATAGACAAGGGCAAGCACCCTTCGACTTCTGAAACTTGATTGCTTGGAGCAGGGGAGCATGGGACCAAGCTTTGGCTTGCGATGCTGAGGAGCTGTTTACTTTTCTTTTGTACTTGTTTTGGTACTGTAGTGTTTTCCATAATTGTGACTTGTTTGGATGCTTTTCTAGTTATGTATCATGCATCATTTATATATATACATATGTACTCCAGTTTATTGATTTAGTCTTTCGTTGTTTATATTGTTGGTTATTACTGCTTCCGCTATTGCATGTTTATTTTTCTTCTGTTGTGTACTCTGCCAATGAGGGCATAGTTTCCCCACTATCACACCCAAGGACCTCGCTACTAGTCAGCAGCCTTTGGCATTTAGGGAAATGTGCTTGAGTCCATGTGACGAACCGGGTACGGGGCGCCTCTGGGTGGCCTCTGGAACCAGGACGTTACAAGTTGGCTGCAGTGATCTTCGCTTTGAAAATTTGGCGGAATTATATCTTTGGGGAGAAGTGCGAAATATATATAGACCAAAAAAGCCTCAAGTATATATTCACATAGAAAGAGTTGAACATGTTCCAACAAAGATGGTTAGAGCTGATCAAAGACTGTGACTGCTCAATCCATTACCACCCTGGGCAAGCAAACAAGGTGGTGGATGCCCTAAGTAGAAAGGACCCAGCGATTCTATCATTGATGAGAATTGAAAAGGATACAATCTTCTTATATTTGATGAAGATGGACATGGGAATCATAAAGAAGGGGACGTCATCAATTCTTTCACAAATTATTGTTCAACCGTTACTTTTGTAAAGGTTAAAAGATGCTCAAAAAGATGATGTTGGAATTCAGGAAAAGTGGAAGCTATCGGAAAAAGGTAAATCCTCGTAGTTTAATGTAAATAAAGAAGGAATTGTGATATTTGGGAAAATACTATGTGTTCCATCAAATCCGGATCTGAAGAAGGAACTTTTGGATGATGCACATAGTTCAAACTTCTCTATGCACCCAGGAAACACAAAGATGTATCGAGATCTCCGAGAGCATTATTGGTGGGATAATATTAAGAAGTAGATCGCTGAATATACATCAAAGTGCATGGTGTGTCAGAAAGTGAAGGCAGAGAGGCAGAAGTATAAGGGAATGATGCAACCATTGCCCATACCAGAATGGAAATGGGATAACATCACCATGGACTTTGTCACCGGACTTCCGAAGACATCCAAAGGCAACAATGCAATCTGGGTTGTTTTGGATCATCTTACAAAGGTTTCACACTTAATTTCTATTTGGGAGGATTTCTCATTGGATCAAATGGCACGGATATATATCAGGGAAGTGGTAAGGCTTCATGGAGTACCACTATCTATTGTGTCTGATCGAGATCCAAGATTCACCTCTAAGTTTTGGAAGAGTCTTCAACATTCTATGAATACTGAACTGAACTTTAGTACGGCCTATCATCCTCAAAATGATGGTCAATCCAATCGTACTATCCAAACAATTGAGTACATGTTGAGAGCATGCTCAATGAACTTTAAAGGTGGATGGGATCAACATCTTCCTCTGGTTGAGTTCTCTTATAATAACAGTTTCCACTCAAGCATCCAAATGGCACCATATGAAGCCCTTTATAGGAAAAGGTGCAGAACACTGGCGTGTTGGGATGAGGTCGGTGAGCATAAGCTGCTTGGACTAGAAATGGTCGAAGAAATGGTAGAGGAGGTAAAAACCATTCAGCAGCATATCAAGGCAGCCCAGAGTCGACAGAAGAGTTATGCAGATAATCGTCAACCAAACCTTGAGTTTAAAGTTGGAGACATGGTATTTATACGCATATCTCCATGGAATAAGGTCATGAGGTTTTTAAAGAAAGTGAAGTTAAGTCCAAGGTACATCGGCCCCTTCGAGATTCTTGATCGTGTCGGGGCTGTGGCCTATCGAATAACACTTCCAACTTCCATGTCCAAAGTAAATGATGTCTTTCATGTATCCCTCTTAAGGAAGTACATACCAGACCCTTCACATGTACTATCTTCAGAGGTGGTATAGTTATAGGATGGTCTTTCTTATGAGGATAAATCAGTGAATAACTTAGGTCGTAGAGAAAAAGTTCTACAAAATAATAAAATTCCCCTCTTAAAGGTGTTGTGGTGAAACCCCAAGTTGGAATAAGCAACGTGGGAATCAGAGGAAGTGATGAAGCAAAGTCACCCACATTTGTTTTAGTGTGGGAAAAGAAAAATTCGAGGGTGAAATTTCTTAAGGGGGGAAGATTTTAACGACCCAAACTTTCATTAATGGAAATCCCTCTTGATCTAATTAAATGTCTCTTTATGTAAAATGTTTATATAAAATGTCAACTTCTTTGGTTTTATGTTTTTGGATTTTAAAATATTTTTAAGAATTTTGATCATTTCTAATATATCCATTGAACAGTGATCACATGATTAGTATAAATATAGGTCTTTAACAAATCCAATTTACTCAAACAAAGGAAGCGATGGCCTCATCCAGTAGACATGCCTCATACGAATCCCATTTTTCAGAGCTTGGAAAGGAGGTTGTGTCTTTGGGATTCTCTCTTGACCAAGCCCAGGCCACGCTTGAATATTTTAGGCTCGAGCAGGACCGCCTATGAGAGAAGTGGAAGTTGATAGAGATTACCACCCGAGCAATGTTATCCGAGCCACCCCAAGAGTCTGTCACCATCACACACCTTACTCTTTGGTCTTATGTGGGTGTTATAATGGGTTATGTAACAAGACCTTATCACTATGGTTATGTACATTATTTTTTTATATAATAATGAATATACTTTCATTTTATTATGTTTACCTTGTAAATGGTTCTTAAAGCACAAATAGTATTTTTAGTTAATGTTCAACCAAGAAATCTATTTTGATGAATTAATGGATTTTTGAATTAAATAATATTTTAATAAAATATTATTATTATTATTAAATTAATTTTTATTAAATATAAATGATTGTATAATTTTATGAATGCAATTGTAATTTTTATTAAGGTTTGAAATCCATTTTTGTCAAAACCCATGAATTTTTGATAAATGTAAGTTTTTATTTTAAAAGTAAAAATTAACATATTTAGAAAATTATTTATATAAAATTAATATTATTTATGGAATCAGGACATCGAAATTATCCAATGGTGAATTTTTCATAATTTTCTGAGCCAGTCAAATTTTTGAGTAAAAATTAAATATCGTTTAAATATATAATGTGTTTTATGACATCATAATGAAAAAATAGTGATGTAATAAAATAATATAAACTTTATTTTCGGCCAATATATGTTTTACCATTAAAATAATGTGATTTTGGGTTTGTTTGGTTTATTTTACAAAGCTATAGTGGACCCTTCGAGACTTATTAAACATTTTGTCTTTTTAAATTATTTTCCTTGGGAGTGTGACTCACCTCCACATAAGAAACCCCATTATTTTAAGAATTTAGGACTTTGGACTTATAAAATATTGTTTTCCACTTCCCTTTTCCAAAAAATATGGGCAAAAACCATGGTATGGTTTGTGTTTTGGATTAGTTTAATGTGAGGTGTCCCAAACCTAAATAATAAAGAATTCCCTCACATTTCTTATATAAACCCACCCAAGCTCCCACTTCCTCCTCACTCAAATCCTTTTTAGTTTGTCAAAACTATTCCATCCTCTCTCTAGAATCCTCACAAGGTTCCCCAATCTCCCAAGAATCCTCTCTCAATCCTCTCTCAAGCCTTTGGAAGCACACTTCCAAGTAAGGGTTTTTCTTGCTTTCTCATTTTTACCCAATATTCATTAAATTGTTATTCCATTTTAATTTAAAATATAAATGTTGGGGTATGGTTTATCACCTCCCCCATACTTCCCTATTTATGTTTGAATGATTTTAGACCCCTTTATCTCACATTAAATCCTCCCATGTACACCTGTTACCATGCCGAAATTCTGTGAGGGATTTCTCTCTCCTCTTTTACATCCAAGTAATTATTTTGTATTATGCATCTAAATTCCATTATTTTTTTTGGTAAATGTATCCATATGACCCCATTACTTTACATTTCATGTACATATTATGAGACACCCTTTTCTATCTCATCAACTATTTTCATTAATCCTTATGTCAAGTCGTTATGCTGCCGAAATTGCACCGCGTTTTTTCAAGCCAAGATCATTGTGTAGTGAATACCATACTCATGTCTCTATCAATGGTATTCACCTTTATGCACATATACCTATTGAAATATACTTTCATGTATTTATTCCACATTACTTAATCATGTAATAACTTATGATTTTGATTGATTCCATGTTATATGATCCATGTGGCACACCTATGCATGAAATGAAATGTTTAAGAAGGGTGTGCCCTTATAACGCTCCAATGCATTGGGTAAAGTATAGTATCATGACACGTCATGTGAAATGGGTGTTTACTCATTCTAATTCAAGTTAAATGATGGTTTACTCATTCTCCATGTGCAATGATGGTTTACTCATGCTCCATGTTCAATGATCCTTGGCTCATGCTAATTCCATGTTAAGTATTGTTGCCACATTTCCATGTTATGATTATCATGATTTATCATGACTTTATGTTTATGCTTCTCTTGTGATATATTGATATTCCTATTTTCTAACATGTATTGTATTCCTCATGTTATTACATGATTATTCCCTTACTGGGCTTTATAGCTCACTCTTTTCTTATGCTTGTCCTCAGGTTATCCCATGCAATGCTAAGTATGGGAGAATGTAGTGGTCATGTAAAGGAAGTTTTCAATAAAGATGTTGTGTTTCATGTTTTAAGTTGTTATGTAATGATCCTAATCCCCAAATACACTAGACCTCTCAATCTTCTATGTTGTATCAAGTGAATTTTATGTTATAAATTATGTTTAATTGTGTAATAAAAGATCAGGGTTGTCATAATTATCCTAGGTCAATCCACTCACTTAGCCTATCTATACTCCTACCTAAGGTATATCCACCCGGGTGCTCATATATTAGTGGGGGAAGAACACTCACCCCATTATAATACTAGCTATCATGAAGGCTATGTGATATCTCAAGGTTCCTTTATGTCCTACTCGGTCTAATCATTCCTAGTCCATCACTCACACCTACTTAAGGGAGCTAAGGAAACTATCCCATACCCACCATTTTATTATCATCTTGATAATACCCCTCTATGGTCCATATATCTCAAGTAACATATTTATAATTAAACCATCCACTATCTATGATCGAGGAACCAAGCTAGTGCTCAAGGGTCCATCATAACCCTTGACACTTAATTTATCCACAAGTGTTTTACTTTAATGAAACAATTTATTTAATTAAAAAAAGTTGATCAACCATTGTGGTGATACCACATATCACATGTAATATCAAATTCATAAATTTAGGGAAATGTTCAAGGGACCACCTACCTTATTTGAATCTATTTCCTTTTAAGAAAATTCTAACCACTACCTGAGCTCATCCAAGCCTCATTCAGACTTGTATCATCTACTGAGTGTAAAGACCCGCAAATTTCAAGGAAATTTTTTTTTAAATTTTCTTTGGAATTTTACAAGAGCGCAGCTTCAGAAGGCACCTGATTCCGAGGCCCGGCGTGCCCGGAATCAATTTCCGAAGTTTGGCTCGGGTACGTTCAGTGAACGGACGAGCGGGTTTTTCTATCTTTTGAACCGGTGCCCGGAATTGAATTCTGAGGGCGCCGATGAAATCGCAGCGCCGGTATTTTCTTAGAAACGCCTCTTCCGGAGTTACGTTTGCTCAGACGTGGTTTTTAAATTTTGGGGCTTTAAGACAGAAATAAAATAAAATTTGTGCGACAACTTTATTTTATTTCACTTAAGCTGCTTGGAAGTCACTTGGAAGCCACTTGAACTGAGTTAAAGCGGATAGGGTGCTATCCAGAAATATCCTACCCTCTTGGTAGGATATTTTTGAGGCAGGGCCCGCACGAGCCCCGCCGTTTCTTTCGCTAAGTAACGCACCCGCGAAAACCCGTCAAAGTAACTGAAAAGTCAACCGACGCGTTTTCTTTATTTCTTAACAGACCATTTAATTGGGCGGTTTATTTCGTGAATTAAATGGGATGTTTCATTCGTTGAATTAATTCAACGAATTTAATGGGTCGTTACTTACGCGTTTTGCGTTTGTTGGAAAAATAATAAAATAGACAAACTTGTCTATTTTGGAGGATCCTCCTGTTGTGCGAGATCCTCTAAACCTCTACCCTCCCCGCGAAGAACGCGAAGAACGCGAAGAACGCCGGAACCGGAATTCGACGACGCACGATCCGCGACGTCAACAAACTTTTTCCGCGACCTTCTCCTTCTTCTTCTACGGCGCCTCTTCTTCCGCGGCGGACCTACGATCAGCGGTTAAAGGTGATAATCGAATCTTCTAATTCTCCCCTTTTTATAATTCGATATCAACGGATTTAAATTAATTAAATCCGTTTGATCTTGATCCGGAGATCGTCGGCGCGACGTTTTTCCCGCGGTGCGACGAACGTCTCCTCCGCAACGACGCGACGATCCCCTCCTTCCGCGATGAGCGATTCCGCGACGACCTCACGTCCGACGACGACAAGGTAAGGGTTGTTGGAGTATTTTATTCCCCGTGTTTATTCTTTTAAAATAAAGAACCTGATCTCCGAACAATTTTAATTTAATTAAAATTGTTGTTGATTATTTTCTTTTCCTCCCGTTGTTTATGACTAACGCGGAGGGTGCGGATCTAACGAACAAGACCCGGCAACCCTCCGCCGATCTTTTGTTGTGCGGATTTGGCGGACGACGACGAACCGTGCGGCAAGGGCGATCCGTTGATCCCGCAGTGAAGATTGGCCCCCGGGAGGAGCAACGGCGCAGGCGGGAGGCAAAACGGGCCACAGGAGCAACTCCGGCGGCCCGCGGAAGGCGGCGGCGGCGCGGGTCGCCGGAGCGGCGGCGCCGGCGGCCGGAGGCGGCGGCGCCCGGCGCGCCGCCGTGGAGGAGATCCTCCGTGGCTGAAGCCGCGGCGCCGGCGGCCGGTTCCGCGGCCGCGCGGAACCGGGGAGGGACGCGGCGGCCCGGCCGCGTCCGCGTGACAGGCGGCCCCCCGCGGGGCCGCGTTCCACCTAAGCCGCGGGTCAAACCCGCGGTGCCCCTTCGGCCGCTCGGCCGAAGCCGAGCCGGCCGGTCCGGTCGGCCGGGCCGCGCCCAGGCCGGACCGGACCCGGTTCGGCCGACCCAGGGGTGGTTCGGGCCGGGTCGCCCCGGGCCCAGAACCCCCGTTTTCGGGCCTTCTTCGGTATTTTGCCCATATCTTGGTCCTGAGACCTCCGATTGACGAACCGTCAGCGGCTACGCGATCCTTGGATCGATACGGTCGTTTCGGTATATTATACTCAAGGTTTCGGAAGACTTTGGGTTCGGAAGGGTTGGTTCGTACACGAAACCAACAGGGCCCTCGGAGCGGAAACGCTCATAACTTGAGCTACGGACGTCCGATCGACGTACCGTCAGCTGTGGTAGTTTCCTCTAAGTGAGATGGAACTTTTGGCATACTCCGCCCGAGGATCGGATATTGGCGGAGTACGGTCGGGTTGGTTTCGCCCTAAAAACCAACCGGGCCCCTGGGGCGAAAATGCCAATAACTCTCAGACCGGGCGTCCGATTGACGCGTCGTCTGTTGCGTTGAGATCCTGTTGTCGATACGGAACTTTTGGATACATCAACTTCGGACTACGTGTCAGTTGATGTATCAGCCTCTCGGCTCGTGGAGCGGACCCTCCTAAACGAGCTCGCTATGTGCGGGAACCCTAGCGCTGGCTGTGACTTCGACGACAGAGCAGAGATCCTCCGTGGACTGCGACGACGGCAGAGCAGAGATCCTCAGTGGACTGCGACGACGGCAGAGCAGAGATCCTCAGTGGACTGCGACGACGGCAGAGTAGAGATCCTTCGTGGACTGCGGCGACGACTGTGCAGAGATCCTCAGTGGATTGCGTCGACTACTGCACTCAGCGATCCTACGTGGATCAGTGCTACAGGTTCTGTGTGAGCCCGATCCTATGTGGGTCCTTACTACCGGTTCTGTGTGAGCCACTGCCTACAGGTTCTGTGTGAGCCCGATCCTGTGTGGGTCTTTTGCGGGGGTTAGTACCTATCGATCCTCCGTGGGTCCGACGACTTAGATGGATCAGTGATCATCTTTGACGTCATCTGAAAAAGTATACCTGGTTGAGCTGAATCTTATGTTACTCTCCTTTGTGGTTTGCGTTGAACTATCCTTTGTGGATTTACTGTTTACTCTCCTTGTGGATTTGAGTCTTGCTTTCCTGCGTGGATTGAGTTGTTCTTGAGCTCGTGAGCAGAGCTAGAATTGGGGACTTAGGTATATGTATGGGCATATACCTAAGTCGAGTCATATGTTACTTCGTGATTGCATCTTTCTTTTGTGCTATATCCTTTGTGGATTTCGGGAGACCTTCGGGGGTCTCGGGGTCCTTACTGAGTAGCTTATACTCACCCCTGCACGGGCTATGCCCGCACCTTGTTGTGTTGGATGCAGACGACGGACATTGCTGATCTCGGTTGGGGCGTGGAGTAGGACGGTACCTGGAGGTGGACCACTGGGCGGGACGTGCTCGGAGTGGACGTGGGACCCGAGGAGCCTGGAGGTTATCTGTACCCACCCTTCAGGTGGGATTGCCAGTGGACGACACGAGGCCGCCGTCTTTTCTTCAGTTGCTGTTCTTTACTTTTTCAGTTGTACTTTCAGTTGGGCTTGTATTCCGGCCCCCTTTACTTTTCTGCACTTGTAGTTACTTTCCGCTTGCTGACTCTGTGGTGGTTGTTACTTATAAAGGCAAAGCCTTCCCTGTTTACCGGGATTTTACGCCTTGGTGCTAGTCTCCAGCCCCTGGCCTATGGAAGGCGGGCTTGGGGTAGTCACGGCATGGGCCCCGAGGTCGGGTCGTGACAAATTGGTATCAGAGGAGCAGCAGTCGGTGGAGGGGCCACCCAGGTAGAGGCAGAGGGTCGACCGTGGCGGTCCGCAGGGAGGAGGCGGACGAGGTAGAGGAGCTGGCCGAGCAGCGGGTGGTGGGCGACGCTTCCAGGCTCTGCCCCCACCACCACCAGGAGGGCCACCTCGACCACAGGGAGCTGGCGGGCAGGGGCAGGCCCAGCTCCAGGCAGTGGAGGCCTACGACCCCGACATGCCCGAGATGATTCGAGGTACGATCTGTGTCTATTCCACCCTTGCTGCAGTACTTATAGACACAGGAGCGAGTCACTCTTTCATAGCCTCTGCCCTTGTTCGGAGCTCGGAGATTCCGACTGAGCCGTTGGCTCGATCCTTACGGCTAGAGACTCCTACGGGAGCAGACTCGACGATTACGCACTGGTGCCGGCAGTGTGAGCTTACTCTAGGAGGCGAGACCTTCGGCTGGGATCTCCTTGTAGCGGCGTCGAGGCCTTACGACGTCATCTTGGGCATGGATTGGCTATCCACGGTTCATGCCCAGATCGACTGTTTTAGGCGCAAGGTGCGATGTGTTCGCACCGACGGGAGCAGGTTTACCTTCACCGGCGAGAAGGGAACCTTTGCAGCACAGGATGGACTTCCGCGGAGGAGAGTGCAGCCCATCTCTCATCAGTTGGCTAGCCTCATCCTAGGAGTAGTGGACGTGCGGAGTCCAGCTTTTCCTGCAGTGGTGGACCAGTACGTGGACGTCTTTCCCGACGACGTTCCAGGGCTACCTCCTCGTAGAGAGGTAGACTTTTACATCGATTTGTACCCCGGGACAGCCCCGATATCTACTCCAGCATATCGGATGGCCCCCGCCGAGCTTCGGGAGCTGCGGGTACAGTTAGAGGACTTGCAGAGCAAGGGGTTTATCCGACCCAGTGTTTCACCCTGGGCTTCCCCGATTTTGTTCGCCAAGAAGGCGGACGGGAGCTTGCGACTGTGTGTCGACTATCGTCGCCTGAACCAGGTGACAGTGAGGAACAAGTATCCGCTGCCACGGATTGATGACCTCTTCGATCAGCTCAAGGGAGCGCGGTGGTTCTCGAAGATAGACCTCTGGTCAGGCTATCATCAGCTCAGAGTTCGAGACGAGGACGTGCAGAAGACGGCCTTCAGGTGTCGGTATGGCCATTATGAGTTCTTGGTTATGTTGTTCGGCGTAACCAATGCTCCAGCAGTGTTCATGAGCCTCATGAACAGGATCTTCCAGCCATACCTCGACCGATTTTTCGTGGTCTTCATTGACGACATTTTGGTATACTCGACGACTGAGGAGGAGCATGCCTACCACCTGCGAGTTGTGCTAGACACGCTCTGAGAGCACCAGCTTTATGGAAATCTCTCAAAGTGCCAGTTCTGGTTACGTGAGGTCCACTTCTTGGGGCACGTCATCTCTGAGGCGGGAGTTGCAGTGGATCCCGCGAAGATCGAGGCAGTGCTAGCTTGGGAGCCACCCAGGAGCGTGACGGAGGTGCGGAGCTTCTTGGGCCTAGCCGGATACTATCGGAGATTCGTGCCAGACTTCTCCAGAGTTGCAGCACCACTCTCAGCGTTGACGAAGAAGGGGAAACCCTTCGTGTGGTCAGACAGATGTCAGCAGAGCTTCCAGGAGCTGAGGCAGAGGTTGACCAGCGCACCTATCTTGAGGTTGCCTGAGGAGGGAGTTGGATACGTAGTTTACTGCGATGCGTCAGGGACTGGACTCGGGTGCGTCCTGATGCAGAAGCGGGCCGTGATCGCCTACGGATCACGTCAGTTGAGGCCGCATGAGCAGAACTACGCCACTCATGACCTGGAGTTAGCAGCAGTGGTCTTCGCTCTGAAGACTTGGCGGCACTATCTGATGGGCGAGCGCTTCACAGTCTTTTCTGACCACCAGAGTCTCAGGTATATCTTCTCTCAGAAGGACCTGAACCTGAGACAGCGGAGATGGCTTGAGTTCCTCCAGGACTATGACTTTGAGATAGTCTATACTCCTGGGAAGGGGAACGTGGTAGCCGATGCCCTCAACAGGAGGACGGGCATTCAGCTACTTGAGGAGGCGACGGAGCAGCTAGCCTCCTTACAGATATCCTTCGTGGATAGAGACGGAGCAGCCTTTCTTCAGTCTCTCACAGTCTCTCCTCCACTTCTACAGCGGGTCAGAGAGGCTCAGCGTGGGGACGCTGACTGTGAGACCCGGCGTGCACTGATATCCTCAGGTCAGGCGCCTGATGGTTTCTCCCTTGGAGTAGAGCACGACATCCTTTTCAGAGGACGTACCTTCGTACCAGTCGCCTTACGAGAGGAGGTGCTGAGAGAGTTCACACTTCTCCCTTGGCGGTGCATCCCGGAGTGGTGAAGATGTACCAGGATCTCAGACGACAGCACTGGTGGCCGGGCATGAAGAAACCTGTGGCAGAGTTCGTTTCACGATGCCTCACCTGCCAGCAGGTGAAGGCAGAGCATCAGGTACCAGCAGGCTTGGTACATCCCTTGGAGGTCCCGGAGTGGAAGTGGGATGGCATATCTATGGACTTCGTGACTGGACTTCCACGCACTTCCAGAGGTCACGACTCCATTTGGGTGATTGTCGACCGACTCACCAAGTCGGCACACTTCTTACCCATCAGAGAGCAGGGCTCAGTGGAGAGCTTGGGACGTCTTTACGTCCAGGAGATCGTACGGCTTCACGGTGTGCCATCGTCTATCGTCTCCGATCGAGATGCTCGTTTCACTTCCCGGCTTTGGAAGGGGTTGCAGGAGGCGTTCGGGACGCGGCTCCATCTGAGCACAGCCTTCCACCCTCAGACGGATGGTCAGACGGAGAGGACCATACAGACACTCGAGGACATGCTCCGTGCATGTGTTCTCGACTTTGGTCGTAGCTGGGAGGACCACCTACCCTTGGTGGAGTTCGCGTACAACAACAGCTACCACTCCACCATCGGGATGGCACCATATGAGGCGTTGTACGGCAGACCCTACAGATCACCGTTGTGCTGGACAGACCCTGGGGAGTCAGCACTCGTGGGACCAGAGATGGTCCGAGCCACGTCAGAGAAGGTCCAGATCATCCAGGAGAGGATGAGGACAGCTCAGAGCCGGCAGAAGTCATATGCTGACAGGAGGCGGAGGCCACTAGAGTTCGAGGATGGCGACCACGTCTTTTTGCGTGTCTCACCTCGACGTGGTTTACGGAGATTTGGCCGAGGCGGCAAGTTGTCTCCACGCTTCATCGGGCCTTTCCAGGTCCTCAGCAGGATAGTAGAGGTGGCTTATCGCCTGCCTCTACCACCTCAGTTGCACCGGGTGCACGATGTCTTTCACGTGTCTCAGCTGAGGAGATACGTGCACGACCCGACGCACATCATCGACTTTGGGGAGCTGGACGTGGACGATGGGGCGACTTTTGCGGAGGTCCCAGTGGAGATCGAGGATCGACAGGAGCGGGTCCTACGTGGGCGGTCGATTCCTCTTGTGCGCGTCAGATGGCAGCACGGGAACCTCCAGGAGAGCACTTGGGAGCGGGAGGCTTAGATGCGTGCTCAGTACCCCCATTTGTTCCCCTAGTTTTTGATGTATCTTTACGGGGACGTAAAGCCCTGAGGTGGGAGTAATGTAAAGACCCGCAAATTTCAAGGAATTTTTTTTTTAATTTTCTTTGGAATTTTACAAGAGCACAGCTTCAGACGGCACCTGATTCCGAGGCCTGGTGTGCCCGGAATCAATTTCCGAAGTTTGGCTCGGGTACGTTCAGTGAACGGACGAGCGGGTTTTTCTATCTTTTGAACCGGTTCCCGGAATCGAATTCTGAGGGCGCCGATGAAATCGCAGCGCCGGTATTTGCTTAGAAACGCCTCTTCCGGAGTTGCGTTTGCTCAGACGTGGTTTTTAAATTTTGGAAGTCACTTGGAAGCCACTTGAACTGAGTTAAAGCGGATAGGGTGCTATCCGGAAATATCCTACCCTCTTGGTAGGATATTTGTGAGGCAGGGCCCGCACGAGCCCCGCCGTTTCTTTCGCTAAGTAACGCACCCGCAAAAACCCGTCAAAGTAACTGAAAAGTCAACCGACGCGTTTTCTTTATTTCTTAACAGACCATTTAATTGGGCGGTTTATTTCGTGAATTAAATGGGATGTTTCATTCGTTGAATTAATTCAACGAATTTAATGGGTCGTTACTTACGCGTTTTGCGTTTGTTGGCAAAATAATAAAATAGACAAACTTGTCTATTTTGGAGGATCCTCCTGTTGTGCGAGATCCTCTAAACCTCTACCCTCCCCGCGAAGAACGCGAAGAACGCGAAGAACGCGAAGAACGCCGGAACCGGAATTCTACGACGCACGATCCGCGACGTCAACAAACTTTTTCCGCGACCTTCTCCTTCTTCTTCTACGGCGCCTCTTCTTCCGCGGCGGACCTACGATCAGCGGTTAAAGGTGAGAATCGAATCTTCTAATTCTCCCCTTTTTATAATTCGATATCAACGGATTTAAATTAATTAAATCCGTTTGATCTTGATCCGGAGATCGTCGGCGCGACGTTTTTCCCGCGGTGCGACGAACGTCTCCTCCGCAACGACGCGACGATCCCCTCCTTCCGCGACGAGCGATTCCGCGACGACCTCACGTCCGACGACGACAAGGTAAGGGTTGTTGGAGTATTTTATTCCCCGTGTTTATTCTTTTAAAATAAAGAACCTGATCTCCGAACAATTTTAATTTAATTAAAATTGTTGTTGATTATTTTCTTTTCCTCCCGTTGTTTATGACTAACGCGGAGGGTGCGGATCTAACGAACAAGACCCGGCAACCCTCCGCCGATCTTTTGTTGTGCGGATTTGGCGGATGACGACGAACTGTGCGGAAAGGGCGATCCGTTGATCCCGCAGTGAAGATCGGCCCCCGGGAGGAGCAACGGCGCAGGCGGGAGGCAAAACGGGCCACCGGAGCAACTCCGGCGGCCCGCGGAAGGCGGCGGCGCCCGGCGCGCCGCCGTGGAGGAGATCCGCCGCGGCTGAAGCCGCGGCGGCGGCGGCCAGTTCCGCGGCCGCACGGAACCGGGGAGGGACGCGGCGGCCCGGCCGCGTCCGCGTGACAGGCGGCCCCCCGCGGGGCCGCGTTCCACCTAAGCCGCGGGTCAAACCCGCGGCGCCCCTTCGGCCGCTCGGCCGAAGCCGAGCCGGCCGGTCCGGTCGGCCGGGCCGCGCCCAGGCCGGACCGGACCCGGCCTAGCTGGGTCGGGCCGGGTCGGGCCGACCCGGTTCGGCCGACCCAGGGGTGGTTCGGGCCGGGTCGCCCCGGGCCCAGAACCCCCGTTTTCGGGCCTTCTTCGGTCTTTTGCCCATATCTTGGGCCTGAGACTTCCGATTTACGAACCGTCAGCGGCTACGCGATCCTTGGATCTATATGGTCGTTTCGGTATATTATACGCAAGGTTTCGGAAGATTTTGGGTTCGTCCGGGTTGGTTCGTACACGAAACCAACAGGGCCCTCGGAGCGGAAACGCTCATAACTTGAGCTACGGACGTCCGATCGACGTACCGTCAGCTGTGGTAGTTTCCTCTAAGTGAGACGGAACTTTTGGAATACTCCGCCCGAGGATCGGATACAGGCGGAGTACGGTCGGGTTGGTTTTGCCCTAAAAACCAACCGGGCCCCTGGGGCGAAAATGCCAATAACTCTCAGACCGGGCGTCCGATTGATGCGTCGTCTGTTGCGTTGAGATCCTGTTGTCGATACGGAACTTTTGGATACATCAACTTCGGACTACGTGTCAGTTGATGTATCAGCCTCTCGGCTCGTGGAGCGGACCCTCCTAAACGAGCTCGCTATGTGCGGGAACCCTAGCGCTGGCTGTGACTTCGACGACAGAGCAGAGATCCTCCGTGGACTGCGACGACGGCAGAGCAGAGATCCTCAGTGGACTGCGACGACGACAGAGCAGAGATCCTTCGTGGACTGCGGCGACGACTGTGCAGAGATCCTCAGTGGACTGCGTCGACTACTGCACTCAGCGATCCTACGTGGATCAGTGCTACAGGTTCTGTGTGAGCCCGATCCTATGTGGGTCCTTACTACCGGTTCTGTGTGAGCCACTGCCTACAGGTTCTGTGTGAGCTCGATCCTGTGTGGGTCTTTTGCGGGGGTTAGTACCTATCGATCATTCGTGGGTCCGACGACTTAGATGGATCAGTGATCATCTTTGACGTCATCTGAAAAAGTATACCTGGTTGAGCTGAATCTTATGTTACTCTCCTTTGTGGTTTGCGTTGAACTATCCTTTGTGGATTTACTGTTTACTCTCCTTGTGGATTTGAGTCTTGCTTTCCTGCGTGGATTGAGTTGTTCTTGAGCTCGTGAGCAGAGCTAGAATTGGGGACTTAGGTATATGTATGGGCATATACCTAAGTCGAGTCAGATGTTACTTCGTGATTGCATCTTTCTTTTGTGCTATATCCTTTGTGGATTTCGGGAGACCTTCGGGGGTCTCGGGGTCCTTACTGAGTAGCTTATACTCACCCCTGCACGGGCTATGCCCGCACCTTGTTGTGTTGGATGCAGACGACGGACAGCGCTGATCTCGGTTGGGGCGTGGAGCAGGACGGTACCTGGAGGTGGACCACTGGGCGGGACGTGCTCGGAGCGGACGTGGGACCCGAGGAGCCTGGAGGCTATCTGTACCCACCCTTCAGGTGGGATTGCCAGTGGACGACACGAGGCCGCCGTCTTTTCTTCAGTTGTTGTTCTTTACTTTTTCAGTTGTACTTTCAGTTGGGCTTGTATTCCGGCCCCCTTTACTTTTCTGCACTTGTAGTTACTTTCTGCTTGCTGACTCTGTGGTGGTTGTTACTTATAAAGGCAAAGCCTTCCCTGTTTAGAACCCATCATCAATTAATGGGGTGCGGTTTACTACTGACACACACTCGGACCTATGCCACACAAAAACCCTAGCTAGAACCCATCATCAATTAATCCATTAATTTTATCCAATTTAATTTAAAACCCTGGAAAAATATATAGGTAAATTTACCTCAAATTAAAAAGTTCATATAAATTATCTTGGGATGTCATATATCCATGTTGATCAAAAGCCTCGTCATAACGGGACAATTCCACCATGATTTAGTGGAATCATAAACAGAACCCTAACCAAAGACAACTAAAATTAGTGAAAATGTAATGGAAGTATGAATGGAGATAAAATAGAAGAGGAACTCACCTCAACCACCATAAAAATGCCAAGAAAACACCCCATTTTTAGGGGAAATCAAGAGGTATAAGGGATAGGGAACCTCCCTAGTCTGACTTGAGTGGGAGGGGAAAAAGTGAGGCTAAGGGGTTAAAATCTTGAGTTGGGAAAAGGTAATTTTTTTCCTTTTTAATGAAATCAAGGTAGTTGTACAGTTTCCAAAAATTTTGTTAAACCATACAATAACCATGTAGCCATAAATAACTAAGGATGCACACTTCTCACAGTTTTGTCACACAGTTTACAAAACTGTGCACCAAATGTGTGGTTATAACTATCTTGAACCAAGCCCCTCACATGTTTTGGCTGCACAATTTTCCAAACTGTATACCTATAAAGACCTGACCCCAATTGCCCAGAGTTGATGCCTCATTTCATTAAATTGGCATATAAACAAGGCATTCATATCCCAAAGTAACAAATAGTTTATTAGATTTGGAAAAAAAGATACATACATAGGTTCAACAGTATAATTTGAAAGGAAATACAATATAGAATTTCCTTTGACAACATCCATAACTCCTAGGTTATTCCTGTATGTCATTCATAATATACCTCTTCATGTCTTGGGAAAATGAAACATAAGAGAGGGGTGAGATCAAATGATTGGTTAGGATAAGAAATGAAATAGAATATATCATATATATAAACATTAGGAATGGTGAATAACAAAAAACACATGCCTTTAAAAAATAAACTTGAACACATTATGGTAGGAATAAGAGCTGAATAAATAATTCCACAATAAAGCATAATCATGGGTATCCTACTAGTCTAATAACCACATGAAATTTCAATTACTAATTTCATAATGAGGTAATGCATAATTTCATACATTATAACCATACTGTCAAGGCCTCATTCCAAGACCATAAATAACCATTTTGTTAAGGCCTCATGCCAAGATTGCAGTTTGTCACATGAGACCTACCGATGCTTAGAGGGTATATAATGGGCCCCACATATCACTTAATAAGTCCAACTCATTCTTAATATGAACGGGGATAATCATAAACAATATATACATTCATATTAAAATTAACATATGAAATATAAATAACTTTCCCCGGACATTAAGCATAAACACTAACCATTTGGAGTAAATTGGTGAATAGTTTTAAGATAGAACATCCACAGTTAAACTAATAATAAATAATTAAATTAAATATAGTAGATGATATCATAAAATATTAATCTTAATAATACATAATAATCAACAAGATTGTTGAAACAAATGAATATACTCTTATAAAATCATCGAGTGTTTCTTAAGATAAATACTCTTTTACTTTGAAAAGAAGAGTTATTTTGGAAAAGTATTTGTATAAAAAAAGAAGTGAAGTAATATAGTATTTTTATAATAAAATGAGTGATTTTATAAAGATAATGGTTTCTAAAAATATATTATATAGTGCCCTTGAAAATAGGTAAGAATTTTAGAAATTCCCTTGAATCGGGCTTGTATTTTAAGAAGAATTTTTTAAAGATACTTTTAAAACATATAACTCCCCCTAAATGAAAGTATAATTATGGTTGGTACATATATATATAACATTAGCACATAATTTATTATTATTAAATATGAATAAATACGAATTTAATTGAGGTAATTAGAGAATAAGAGTAACCCGAATGAAAATGGAGGTTCGGGTAGAAAACCCTTACCTTAAGTCTGATGGTGTTATTCACTTGATCTTAGTGTCCAGAATAACCAAATTAAACTGATTAATTAATATTTATAGAACCTATTATTTATTTAATTGATTTATTATATCCTTAATAAGTTCATTCATGACCTTCTTGATGGGTTTAAGAGGTTTAATTTTATTGTTTAGGAGTGTTTTCTTCCTTGGTATTCATGACCGGTTTACTTATATACATGTAAGGATAAACATGTAAGATGAGAATGGTTGTCTAGAATAAAAGTTGTATGTTATTTTTTAAAATCCATAATATTACATGGTTATAAAATTCATTTGGTTATTGTTAGTGAAGATGAATCATTATATAAAACTTTAATGAAAATTATTTGTGTTAATTGGTGGTTTTTTATCACAATGCACTCATTTTGATTTATAAATTAATATCATGTGTAAAAAAAGATTTCAGAACCTTAAATAAGTTATAATACATATATTATAGTTTGTTTCAAATATAAAAATGTTTTTATGATCATAATTTAATATGGTAATAGAAATTGAAAACTCATCATCCTTGAATGTGATAAATTAACACATCTCGGATGATATTTTCATTTCTAGTATAAAAGAAGGGTAAAGAAGATATGATGATTAATTATTCAATTATCACAAAAAAATTCCAGTACATGTAATTTATTTTAGTTATCATAACATTTGGATGAAATTAGGTGAGGAAAGAAAAAGAAAATAAAGGAACTCGAAATAAAAGAAATGAAAAGAGGAATTTACCTCTTGAAGTTACCTTCCTTGAGAGCCTCTTTAGGGGAGAGGATTTGGTATTTTTATGAGACCAAGGTCTGATGGAAGTGAGGGAGGATATTGGGAGGAGATTTTAATATAATTTAGACAAGTTAAAATTCTTTAGTGGAGTAAAGAGAAGATAGAGTGATGGGTAGCTTTTATAGTGGAGGAGAGGGGTGATTTTTGAATATCTTATTCATTATTTTAGTATTTCCCTCAAGACAACCAATAGTGTTGATTCATGTGACCCATAATAGTAATAAGTGAATGTGATTTCTAACCAAGTGTTCTTATATTATCCATAATTCTATTAATAGTGAATTTAACTGATAATGTATATATACAGTAAATTACCGTATTTTACTATTCATCAAAGAATCGAGTATTTCAGAAAAATCCCAAAAATTCACCCAAACCATTTTTTTATGTGTAAAATTTAAAAATGAACTCCATTTTTTGAAAATAATTTTCTAAATATGATTAATTTAATTTTTAAATAAAATTATAATTTATTAAAAAATAACAATTTTAAAACTATAATTCGTTTTATATCATCTTGAAAAATTAATCAAGATCTCTTTATCTCATAACCTTAATAAAATAAAATAATAATATGATTTACTATTCATAAGGGTCATATTACTATTCATAATGGTATGTTACTATTCACCAAGAATTATGTTTGTCTTATTAGACTCTAAATATCTTACTGAACGCAACCATGTATCTCAGTTTTTCAAAATTCAAATCACAGAGGTGGAAAATTTTTGTTTACTAGATAGGTTATAAAAAAGTGGTGTTTTGTGGAGACTCAGTTTTTCATGCATTCAGTATTAAATTTATTTATAAATCCTTGGGGTGTTATATTATCCTCACTTAAAAAAATTTCATTCTCAAAATTACCATAATGTTACCTCATAAAAAGATTTGCATAGTTCTTTATCACAATCTCCTCAGGATCCCATGTTGCTTCTTTAATTCTATGTTTTTTCCAAAGTAACTTTACCAGTCATGTCATCTAATTCCTCAACACATGTTCCTTAGTGTATAGAATCTAGATAGGCTCTTCACAATAAGATAATCCTGGTTCTAATTTTATACCTTCAGAAGTGAGGACATTCATTGGGTCTGGCATGTACTTTCTCAAAAATGATACATAAAACACATTGTCCACTTTAGACAGGATAGGTGTCATTGTAAAATGATAATACATAGCTCCAACTCTCTCCATAATTTCAAAAGGGCCAATGTACCTAGGGCTCAGTTTCCCTTTCTTCCCAAATCTTATAACACCCTTCCATGGAGATACTTTTAAGAAGACAAGATCTCCCACTTGAAATTCCAAATCCTTCCTTCAATTATCAACATAACTCTTTTGTCTACTTTGAACTGATTTGATATGGGTTTGAATAGTCTTTAACTTTGTTGTTGTTTCCTTCATAAGCTCTGGACCCACATGCTTCCTTTCACTGACTTCATCCCAACATGTTGGTGTACAACATCTCTTTCCATACAATACTTCATATGGTGCCATTTGAATACTTTAATGGAAACTATTATTATTGGAAAACTCCACTAAAGGTAAATAATGATCCCACATACCTTTAAAATCAATTTATCATGATATCAACATGTATTCTAAAGTGTGGATCATCCTTTCTGATTGACCGTTAGTTTAAGGGTAACAAGAAGTACTTAATCGAAGCTCGGTATCTAAGGATTTCTAAAGACTTTTCCAGAATTTTGATGTAAACTGTGGATCACAGTCATAAACAATTGATAGAGGTGCTCCATGAAGTCTCACAACTTCATTGATATAGAGTCATGAAAGGATATCCAGTATCAAATCCTCCCTTATATCGAGGAAATGTGCATATTTTGTAAGTTTATCCACAATTACCCATATTGTATCATTCTTTATTGTAGTTTTGGGAAATCCAGTGACAAAATCCATGGTTATGTCATACAATTTCCATGTAGGAATAGGTATAGGTTTCATGAATCCTCTAGGATGTTGTCTTTTAGCCTTCACCTGTTCACAAACTAAACATATTGATACATAATCAGTAATTTCTTGCTTCATGTTGTCCCACCAGAAATGTTCCTTCAAATATTTATACATATTAGTACTAATATGGTGTATATAGAAATTAAATCTATGAGAATCATCTAATAACTCCCTTTTCATCTTGGGTATAGAGGGAACACATAGCCTCTTCCCAAATTTTAGAATTCCATCTCCACACATGAAGTCATCCAACTTCCCATCTTTCACAGCATTAATTTTCTTTTGAAGGTTCTCATCATCAAGCTAAGAGCTTTTAATCCTTTCTAATAAATATTGTTGGGAAACTAATTGAAAAAGTAATGATGTTTCACCTTCTTTGATAATTCCCATGTCCATCCTCACTAGATCCATGAATATAGGATCCCTTTAAATCCTTGTTTTGTTTAAAACTCCATGATCCTTCATGATAAATGTATCAACTGCCTTATTTTTCTTTCTTGGGTGGTAGTGTAATGAAAAATAATAATCCTTGAGTAGTTATATCCATCTCCTTTACCTCATGTTGATTTATTTCTATGAGAAGATATATTTTAAACTCTTGTGATTTGTATATATCTCACACCTTTCTCCATGGAGATAGTGTCTCCATATC
This sequence comes from Viscum album, assembly GCA_963277665.1. Lineage (NCBI taxonomy): Eukaryota > Viridiplantae > Streptophyta > Magnoliopsida > Santalales > Viscaceae > Viscum > Viscum album. Next base: position 1,420,430,188 of record OY728161.1, read on the forward strand.
TTCAAAGAAAATATTATAGCTACTAACTCAAGATCATGAGTTAGATAGTTTTGTTCATAAATTTTTAACTGCCTTGATGCATAGGCAATAACTCTATCGTTCTGCATAAGGAAACAACCAAGTCCTTTCTTTGATGCATCACTATAGATCACAAATCCATTATTCCCTAATGGTAGAGTCAGTATCAAAGTATCCACTAATCTCATATTTAATTCTTTGAAACATTACTCTCATTATTTTGTCCATACAAACTTAAACCCTTTACAAGTAATCTTGGTTAACGGGTTGGATAAACGGGTGAAGTTCTAAATGAAACGTTGATAATAACCTGCTAAACCAATAAAACTACATACCTCGATTATGTTTGTTGGTGTAGTCCATTCCTGAATAACCTTTTTCTTCATAGGATTAATGTATATTCCATCCTTAGAGACAATATGGCCAAGAAAAGAAATTTATTGAAGCCAAAATTCACACTTTCTAAACTTCCCATATAATTTATTTATTCTAAGAGTCTTCAAAATAATGTGCAAGTGATTTTCATGGTATTTTTACCTTTTAGAGTATAAAAAGATATCATCAATAAATACCACCAAAAATTCATCAAGATATTTCTTGAAAACTCTATTCATTAGATCCATGAAAACATAGGGTACATTAGTCGGTCCAAAAGGCATTACTGTAAACTCATAATGCCCATACCTATTTAGAAATTATATATTTGGAATATCCTCCTTCCTAACACACAACTAATGATATAAATATTGAAGGTCAATCTTCAAAAAATATTGGTCTCCATAAATTTGATCAAATAAATCATAAATGTGAGGTAGGGGATACTTTTTCTTTATTGTTATATTATTTATCTCCATATAGTCAATGCAAAACCTCATAGATCTGTCTTTCTTCTTAATGAAAATAATAGGGGATCCCCATGGAGATACACTAGGGAAAATAAATCTTTTATCACTAAATTCCTCTATTTGTTTCTTTAGTTATACTAATTCCATAGTGTCCATTATATAAGGAGTCTTTGATATAGTCCTTGAACCAGGAATTAAATCAATAGAGAACTCAACTTCCCACTCTAGAGGATTTCTAGGTAAATCCTCTAGAAAAACATCAGTATATTATTTCATAATAGGTACTTACTCAATTTGAATATTCCTTTCCTCACTCATAGATATTTAGTTCACAACCTACCCAAGAATTGAATTTAATAGAGCTATTGAGGGTGGATCTAGATGAGAATCAGATGGTGACGTTTCTGATCTAAAGATAAGAGATTCTATATCATCCAAAAAAATTATAAATTCCTTATTCTTGAAATATATTTTTGCATCATAATTTTAAATACAATCTATACCTAAGATTATATCAAAGTCAATCATGGTTATTATAATAAAATCAAAAGATAAAGCATGTTTATATTCCATAATGGGGACTGCCTGACACATCTTTGTTGCAATGATACTTCCCTTAAAAGTTTTGACTGACAACTCCCTTATTAAATCAAATTGGAAATATATAATTTTCTTGGAAAACTGGGAATATATGAAAGAATGTTATGATCTAGAATAAAATAAATCATTGGCTATGTTTGAGGAAATAATTAAAGTACCTGCCACCACATCATTATGGACTTCAATATCAGTATTTTTGATCGTATAAGCTTGTACTTGCTTCCTTGGCCTTCTTTGGGAAATGTTTACTTAACTCCTAGGATATTCATTTGCATAATGTACCCTCTCCTTGAAATTTTAGCATTGAATATTGGTGGCTTCTTTCATCCCCTTATAATCCTGAGATAGGTGGCCTTTTTCTCCACACTTGTAACAAACACCCCTACCCTTCAGATAAGTACTTGGGTGTCTCTTCCCACAATTATCACAGGGTGGAAGGTCAAATATTCCCTTATTCCCCATTTCCTTATTTCATTTTCCATATTTTTTAGTATCCATCTTCTTCTCTTGCTTTCCCTTAGAATCAAAAGACTTAGAAAATTACTTTTCCATCTTAATAGCATATGGGACTATATCTTCATATGATGAGAAACTTTAAGAGACTAGAGCCCTTCGAAGAAATGGTTTTAAACCATCAAATAATTTATCAATATTTCTCCTTGGATTATGTATGTAGTATGTGGCATGTATTTATAACCTTGTGAAGTTATCTTCATACTTTGAAACATTCTCATCCTCTTTTTGCCTCAGATTCAAAAACGACCTTTCTATATCTGCTCGATATTCACAAGGGAAGTATTTTTCTAAGAATATTTCCTTAAAATACCTACAATCCATTTATTCTATTTATTTTTCCTCCTTTATGTTTTGGATTAAATACCACCACTGATCTGCATCTCCTGATAGACGATAAACTGCCATAACAACCTTCTATCCTTTGTTACATCCCAAAGCGAGAAATATCTTTTCTAAAGAACTTATTCACTACTCTGATACGAATAGGTTTGTAGACCCATTGAATGATGGAATCTATTGTTGCATAAAGTGTTCTAACATAGCTCCTCCATGTTGTGGATACAGATGCTCCATACGGGTAAGGTTATTGTTCATAACCAGATTCAACTTTCCTAGTATAGTTATAAGTTTATCATCACCAGTCGCAGCACTAGAGCCAATATCATTATCTTGAATTAGAGGGAAATATCTATATGGGACACGTGAATTCATGTGGTTTCCATTACTTTCACTAGGTTCCAATTCTACATAATGTCATACACTAGATTAGGTTATGAATCATAATGTATAATATCAACTTAGAAAAATGTGTAGCATAAATTGAAATATTATCCTTAGTTAATCTCATAATCATAGACATGGTTTCTTTGAGGAAAATTTTACATTTAATTACTTCATAATGGTTTGTAAAGAAAATGTGAATTATCCTAATCATATCCCCTATGAGTGTCAAACTAGGTGTGCAATAAGATCCATTGTCGTGTACCAGGATACCTCAGGTCAAGCCTGAAACTCCTTGTTGGAGTTGCTACTCCTAGGTACATTTGTGCCAGAACCACATCCACTTATAGTATCTAGACAGAGATGTATTTGTTATAAAGATCCACATAATCTATTCCTTACCAAAATTCCAGGATGTTCTTGTATTTTTATCTACAAAGTCTATCTTATTATTTTGTTCCCTAATCTACATTTTCTAAATCTAGTTTCCAAGATTTTTACTAAACATCCATTTGATACCAACTGTAAAGACTCGACCCCAGTTGCCCGGAGTCGATGCATTATTTCATTACATTTGCATATAAATAATGAATTATTATCTTGAAGGAAAAAATAGTTTAGTAGCTTTGGAAAACAAGATACATACATAGGTTCAACATTACAACTTAAAAGGAAATACAATATAGAAATTCCTTTGACAACATCCATAACTCCTAGGTTATTCCTACATGTCATTCATAATATACCTCTTCATGTCTTGGGAAAATAAAACATAGGAGAGGGGTGGGATCAAATTCTCATTAAGGGTAATTAATATAGTAGAAGATATCATATACATAAACATTAGGCATGTTGAATAACTAAAAACACATGCCTTTAAAAAATAAACATGAACACATTATTATAGGAATAAGAGCTTAATAAATAATGTCATAATAAAGAATAATCATGAGTATTATAATATTCGAATAACCATATGAACTTTAAATTAGTAGTTTCATAATGAGGGAATGCATAATTTCGGACATCATAACCATGTTGTCAAGTCCTCGTGCCAAGACCATAAATGACCATTTTGTCAAGGCCTCGTGCCAAGACTGTAATTTGTCTCATGAGACCTACCGATGCATCTAGGGGATATAGAAATCCCCAATAATCCCTTAATAAGTCCAATTCATTCCTAATATGAACATGGATAAACATAAACAACATATACATTCATATTGAAACTAACATATGAAATGTAAATAACTTTTCCCAGACATTAAGCATAAACACTAACCATTTGAAGTAAATTGGTGAATGGTTTTAAGATAGCACATACACAGTAAAACTAATCATAAACCATTAAATTAAATGTGTTAGATTATATAATAAAATATTAATCCCAATAATACATAAGAATCAACAAGAGTGTTGAAATAGATGAAGATACTCTTATAAAATCATCAAGTAATTCTTGAGATAATTCTCTTTTACTTTGAAAAGGTGTGTTCTTTTGGAAAATAATTTGTATAAAACCATAAGTAAAGTAAGATAGTTTTTTCATAATAAAATTAGTGTTTTTATAAATATAATGGTTGTTAAAAACAGATTATAGAGTGCCCTTAAAAATAGGTAAGAATTTTAGAAATTCCCTTGAATTGGGCTTGTATTTCGGGAAGTATTTTTGAAAGATGCTTTTAAAAAATATAAATCCCCATAAATTAAAGTAATATTATGTTTGTTACACATATATAGAACATTCACATAGAATTTATGAGGATTAAATATGAATAAATAATAATTTAATTGAGGTAAGTAGATAATAAGAGTAACCCGAATGAAAATGGAGGTTAGGGTAGAAAGCCCTTACCTTAAGTTCGATGGTGTTCTTCACTTGATCTCAGTGTCATGGATAACCAAATTAAATTCATTAATTAATATGTATAAAACCCATTCTTTATTTAACTGATTTATTAGAGCCTTATTAAGTTCATTCATGGCCTTCTTGATGGGTTTAAGAGGTTCAATTTTATTGTTTGGGAGCGTTTTCTTCCTTGGTATTCATGTCATGTCTACTTATATACATGTAAGGATAAACATGTAAGATGAGAATGCTTGTCCAGAATAGAAGTTGTGTGTTATTTTTTAACATCCATAATATTACATGGTTATAAAATTAATTTGGTTATTTGGAGTGAATAGAATCATTATATAAAACTTTAATTATAATTGTTTGGGTTAATTGGTGGTTATTGATTACAACGAACTCGTTTGGATTTATAAATTAATATCATGTGTAAAAAAAGATTACAGAACCTTAAATAAGTTATAATAAATATATTTTAATTTTTTTCAACCATAAAAATGGTTTCATTTCTAGAATTGAAGACGGTAATAGAAATTGAAAACCCATCGTCCTTAAATGTGATAAATTAACACATCTCGGATGGTGTTTTCATTTCTAGTATAAAAGAAGGGGAAATTATAGATGATGATGAATTATTAAATTATCATAACAAAATTATAGTAAATTTAAGGTATTTTAGTTATCATAACATTTGGATTAAAGGAGGTGAGGAAAGAAAAATTAAAGAAAGGAACTCGAAATAAAATAAATGAAAAGAGGGATTTACCTCTTGAAGTTATCTTCCTTGAGAGCCTCTTTAGGGGAGAGGTTTTGGTCTTTTTATGAGAAAAAGGGATTATGGACATGGGGGTATCTTTGGAGGATATTGTATCAGAATTTAGACAATGCACAAGGCTTGAGAGGAGTGAATAGAAGAGGGAGTGATGGGTGACTTTTATAGTGGAGGAGAGGGGTGATTTTTGAATATCTTATTCATTATTTTATTATTTCCCTCAAGACAACCAATAGTGTTGATTAATGTGACCCATAATAGTAATAATTGCATGTTAGTTCAAACCAAGTGTTCTTACATAATCCATGATTCTATTAATAGTGAATTTAACTAATAATGTATATATACGGTAAATTGTCGTATTTTACTATTCATCAAAAATTTGAGTATTTCAGAAAAATCACAAAAATTCACCCAAACCATTTTTTAATGTATAGAATTAAAAAATGATCTCCATTTTTTTAAAATTATTTTATAAATATGATTAATTTAATTTTTAAATAAAATAATAATTTATTCGAAAAATAAAAAATTTAAAACTATAATTTGTTTTATATCACCTTGAAAAATTAATCAAGATCCCTTTATCTTATAACCTTAAGACAATAAAATAATAATATGATTTAATATTCATAAAGTTCATATTACTATTCATATTACTATTCATAAGGGTGTGTTACTATTCACCAAAAATTATGTATGCCTTATCAGACTCTAAATATCTTACTGAATGCAACCGTGTATGTTAATTTTTCAAAATTCAAATCATATAGGTGGAATAATTATGTTTACTGGATAGGTTATAACAAAGTGGTGTTTTGTGGAGACTCAGTGTTTCATGAATTCAATATTAAATTTATATATAAATACTTGGGGTGTTATAGTACCAACCGTGCAAATCCATCTAAAACTTGAATTGTAGGTTTTGCATAGTTTTTCTACAACCATATGAAAATCATGCACTAACACCCAAGGTAAAATCAACTAGTATGGTTTACTTGAAAAGTTTTCCCTAACCATGTGGTAATTGTATGATAGGTTAAAACCCTTTTTAAAATTCAAAATTTCAATCCAAAGCTCTCAAGATTCACCCGAACAACTAAAACACGTTCAGGCCTTGATCCATATCCAAAAAAATTCATGAACCAACCCAGAAAGACCCTATACTGGGCACCTGAGTCGGCCCAGGTCATGGCCTGAGGTGCATTCTCAATCACCTCAGGCTAGCGACAAGTGCCAGGGTAACAATGGAGATTATAGTGGGAATGATCTCACCCTTAATAAACAAATATAAACACATCCAATTAGATTAAATATAGCATGAATACATGAATAATCACATAAACTAAACAATAATAAATAGACAATGTATCACACGTGAATAATCCAAATGGGGTCATCCTCATACCAAAATAGAATAAAACTAAACCAGATCCCACCATCTCTATATGACCATCAGTAGCTATCTACAACCCATCCCAAACATCTTATAAATAATCTACACCTAACATAAGGATGGTCAAAACCCGAGCATCTAAAAAGAAACCACAAAAATTGCATGTACAGAATGGTGTATGTAGGGTGTGAGTGAAAACAAACCTACTAGGATTTTACTAGAATTTTTGTTATTCCTTTTTAATGGTATTTTATTTTTAAACTATATTAAAATATAATTAAAAAATAAGTTTTTCATATATAAACATATGTAAGAGGAAACAACCATCGCATTCATGGTTATTTTATAAAAAAAAATCACCCACTTTTCCTTAAATGAAAATAACCACTTTTAAAAAATTTACCTTGGTCAAAGCCTCCTTTATTTAAAATACCCATTTTAAACTTATTTTCAAACCACTCTATAAATGGTCCATTTTAAATAAATTTAGAAACATTTTTAATAAAACAATCAAAATGTAGGAATGATAAATCAAGCACTAAGGCACCACATCACTAATAAAATAAATCAGGTAAATATAAGACATGGTTCCATAGATGTCAATAAATCTTGGGAAAAAAAATGAAAGTCTCTTATGGGGTTATATAATATCATAGTAAACACACTAGTTCATAAGGTGAGACAACCCTTAACCTTACCAAATACAGACCAATTGTTAGCCTATGTCTCATCCTAACACAAGCCTCTTGACTATCCTGCACCCGACCTATAATCGAGGGTACTCCCCACTAACCCTAACACATAATTAGGGTGGAAACTAGTAGTATGTGACAATCTAGTGTAGCATAAATCTTTACCTATCACTCAGTTCCTAATGATCCCTTGAAAGAAAACAATAAGAGGTGAGCAACCAATTAAAAATCAAAAGTATCAATAATAAATCTTCCTCACCTCCAACACCCATGTAAGAAACAGCCCAAACATGTCATTCATATCACAATGATAAAAAATATCCCCCTTGGGGGTACAATTCATACAAATAAGGGTATAAAGAGGGTCTTATACACACATAATATTTTAAAACAATTCAAAAATTCCAAATAGGCCTTCACTAAAATAGACTTAGAGATTCAAGTCCCTTTCACCATTAAAATTCCATTTGAAATCATTCTTTGAAATGAATACATTTGTAAGGACATTCAAAAACACAAACCGCATTCATTTAAAAGCTATGGAAAAATCCAAACTATTTTCCTCCCTTCGAAGAAACTCATTTCATAACCCAAATGGGGTCAAATCCTATTAAAACTCAAATTCCCTTCAAAACAAATCATTAAAACCTTTTTACAAGCGCTTTTCATACTAAAAACTCATTTTAAAATAAAAACCCATTTGAAACACCCTTTATGACAAGTACAAGTGAAACCCACACTTTAAAAAATCATTTATATCATTATATATAATTATAAACTAAAAAATTGAACATTTAGAAAGATCAAGCATAAATTTATATTCCAAATAAAGGAAACAAGCAAAAATACCTAACTCGATTCAATGATGATCGAGCTGGAAGTCATCACCTATGATTTTGGACACTCAAACAAGACTCAAGGAACCTATCAAAAGACCTAACACCCCAAATCACTAAATTAGAGTCACCCTCTAACCCTAAATCATCCCAATATGATTCTTGGGGTTCATGGGAGAAATCTCAAGTTGAGAAAATGGGAGTAGGGAGAAAAAGGGAAGATGAATAACATAGTAGAATGAGATTTACCTTGATAAATTATAATAAATAAGGCTATAGGATCTTGGAAATTGAAGTGAAGGGAGGAGGTATCTTCCTTGGTGTGTTCCCTATTCTGGTCGAACAAGAGGGGAGAAAGAAGAGGGTTTAAACTCTATTAATTTGAGGATATCATAAGAGGAATTTCAAGTTTTTCCAATACCAGGAAAGTTGCATGGTTAGACCATACAGTTTGGTAAACCATGCAAAAACCATGTAGTTTCCACTAGATAATCACACCCCACCTGTATGGTTTGGCCTCATAGTTAGGAAAAATCATGCACCAACCATGAAAGGCTCTAATAATTGTTGTAGCACTATGCATGGGCTACCAGTAATGTTTTTATAACTGTTCACTATAATTGTGTGACACCCAAAACCCCTTAAAAATTATCGATCAAGAACCCAAAACTCTATAAACAGTCACACACTAGTAAATGAAAAAAATAGAGGAAATTAAAAATCAGGGGTGTGACAAAAAAATATCATTGGCATTCTTCAACTCTCAGAACTCCAATCTGAATCCCAATTCTCAAAATGGCCTCTACTCTAGAGTCAAAAACTCAAATTCCATTTGAATTTAATGACATGATTCATTTTAAACTCCCCACCATAACACTTCTCGTACCTTATAAGTCTTGTTGGTCCTTCAATCATTAACCCTGACCTCCCTAGGTCATTAAATCATCATTAATTTTCTATATTCTATCCTCAAACGTCGAATGAACTTTGTTGCATAACTCTAAAAACAAGGTGCACTATTCATCCAAGCCTGATCCACCAACTCATTTCCATAACCAATACCAAGATAATACTCAATAGTACCCATCTATATTGAGACACCAAGGTTTCATCAATCAATTCATCCCCATGATCATGGTGCTCCCCATTATAAGTCTCTAGCCATAATGGCTAATTATGATCCATGGTGATCCACATCATTGGAACCACCTACTAAAACACATTTTAAACATTAAAACAATGTTCTTAGTGTGGTTTCCATCTCACCACACCCAATTTCACGCCAAAAAATCATTCATACCTCCTCTAACCAATCATTCACAAAAAAATCGGTTTCACCCACCAACATGTTATCTCATCTCTTGATCATAATTCAAGAATCCCCAAAGACATCAAGATATTGTATATATTCCCACATTAAATTTTGAACCTAAAAATTGGTTAAATTCCATGGTTGGTTCCTCAACTAACCAAATTTGTTGTCATATTCTCACCATGGACACTGATGCACCTCTAATTCTACTCACTCTCAGATCACAATAGTACCATCTCAAGCTCGATGCCAATGCACTAACTCCATCCAATACTACATATACATCCATGACTGATAAGACACTACCCACTGTGGTATTTTTCTCATAATTACCTCATTGAATCAAAACATCAATCTCACATTCCATGCTTCATCCATTACCACACGTAGTGACTAGACATAGTCATCCTACTCATACTCAAGAAACAATGTGAAACATCAATCTCTACTTGACCTCAGCTCACTAGGAACTTTATCCTTGGAATCCACTAAATTTTCATCCATATAAAGGGTCACACCCTCCAATGGATAATGGTTCACTCCCCCACTATATGAATTTCTTTATACTGCTCCACGGGCGTATCCTCAATAGGTTCCAATATCACATGTGTGCCACTCCTATTCCATGCTCACCAACTTGTTAACCCCCAACACCATCCATCTAAAAAACCATCATCATCATAGTGGAACACCTCCTTATATCATAAAAACTCATAAGAAACCAATCCTATAAACATTTTATAAAAACCATAAGTCGGTGCCCTGCACACAGCTGCTCACTGACCCGCAACTCAATAGGCACCAGGTGTAACCAGCACGTACTACCTTGATCTCATCTAAACCCAACGGGCATACACTCCCATATTAACTGATCGCACAACCCAACTCACAATCATATGATTCACATATCATAGAACCTAGGATCATGCACTAAAACAATTGACCATACCCCTTTGCATGTTAATATCATCTAACAGGAATCATCCTTGTGGCTCCTCTATGAAATCAAGTCATTTCACCCATGTCAAGGTCTACCACACAATCACCTATCACCCGAGCATTATTCCAAAACCAAAAGTTTCTACCTGCTCTTGAACCATCCTATATACATCCATATAGGATCATAATTTGTTACAATATCAGGATACTCACCTAAAATAAAAATGGTTAATCATCTAATCGATATTACCCTTGAAATCCAGACTTGATACCCAATCACTCTAAGTGATACACATCACAAAATTTCAAGGATTATACCATATATCTGATAGCACCTCTTATTCAACAATCTCAATTGTTAAGAATTTACCCATGCTATAGAGACCTTGTTTTTTCCTTATAAGACTTTAGAATATTTCTATATATATTTGTAGAGTTAAGTGCTGAGAAGGCATGCAATTTCGAGACCCGGTGTGCCCAGAATAGATTATACAAAAATATTAAGAATTTTTGTACTATGCACATGTCGGTAATGTGATATCTCTTAAATAGTAGATCGGATCATAAATTTGAGGCCACTTTTGAGTTCGGAACATGGCATTTACCCTAGGTAGGGTATAACGTTTGTCGGTGCGAAACTTCTGTGAAAAATACCACCCAGGGGAAAAAATGTAAATAAAATAATTAACATTAATTATTTTACCCCTAACGCTGAAGTGAATAAATTTAGAATGAGGACTTGGAATTGAAAACTGAGACCATCATTGAGTTTGGAATGGGTTGTTTTTCCTAGGCACGACATAAAAAGAGGGGGCGTGGGAATTTTAGATTCTACGACTGAGGCAGGGGTATTGGTATTTATCTTTAAATATGAACCAATTGTGTTAGGATTAGGGTTAGCCCCAAATCCTCCTCCCATGTTGGCAACTCTTTCACCTCATTTACTCCTTGTTAAATCAAGAGTGATCTCTGACGGATCTTCAGCGAATCGAAGAAGGATCGTGATGAACATGTCGGTAATGATAAACGAACGGATTGAGGTAGGTTTTCCTATACTTTTGAGTTATGATTCAATTTCTATTTTAAATATCCATCTCATTGTCTTGTTATTCATCATTAAATTGTAAAATCATTGATGGTCGCATGAACACAGCCATCGATCTCTGTTTGGAACCTCGTTCTTTATTTGTTCTTTGTGGGTATCCGCTATTAATTTTTGGATCAAGATTCGGCCATCGAATCATCGATCAAAGGCCATTTTTTTGAAGGTTTAATTGAAGGGGTCATGGATTCATTCTCAAATTTGGAATCGGAGTTTCGGTGGAGTCGTGGTGGTCCGTGAAAGGGACCACTAGAGTTAGAACCACCAGTAGTGACTGGCAGTGGCCTAAGGTGATCGACTGGAGAGGATGGCGGAGGCCAGTTGTCATGGCAGAGGTGTTGTGGGCATGAGATGTCACAGACGGCGGGCCACTGAGGCCGGAAGAGCTCGGCAAGGTGGAAAGTTGGTGAGATAGGGCACAATAGTAGTGGACTTAGGGGACTGAGACCCACCTCACGTGGGTCTTCCATGTGTGACGCGGCAACAGGTGGAGGACCGGCCACGAGGGTCGATCGGTGTTAGTGGTGCACGGGCCGGGTGGGCCACGGTAGGCGGGTGGGCCGCAGCAACCGAGTCAGGCCCCAGAAGAGCAGGCTGGACCTGCGGCTGGGCCATGGGTCGGTGATCCGGACCGGGTCGATGATTTGGGTCAGCCCAGTTTGGCCCAAAACTCCTTAAAATGTCTGTATCTCGCAATTCGAGCATCTGTTTGATGTGTCATCTATGGACATAAGTCCCTATCATCAAGGTAGGTCTGTTAAGATCAGTTCGGTACTTTTAAGTCTGGGTTCCTTTGTTCGGCTACAGTAAATTCCTAAAATTAATAATAGTATTAATATTATTGTTATTAGGAAATCTTGTTTTGGACCTATCTTGCAAACGGAAGGTTTTTTTTTACACGCCATCAGCGGCGGCACAACCCTTGTCTTTGTATGGAATTTTTAAGAAAACTTTCGTGTGTTTAAACTAAAGTAGGGGTGTGGGCCTAATGAGAGCCAGTTCACATGTGTTGCGGTGAAATGCATCTTTTTCATTGGTTATCCATTTTGGACAAATGATTTGTCTATGTCATGTGTTTTTCTAAGAGGATCACAATAGATCAATACATTTAATTTGTTTCAGGACTGAGGAATGGGTTCCATGGGACGTATTTTGAGTGCAATGCGATGACTTGTGACTTTTCCATCAAATGTCCATTTGGGGCGAATAGATAGTCGATCTTGTGTGTTTTTCTACAAGGATCACAATGGTGTGATCAGTTTGGATGTGTGAAGCCTTATTCACAATATCATTAAATGTGAAAACATGAAAAGAATATCGGTGGAAGATCTTTTTGATGTGTTTGAAGGGAACCCATGGCTTGGGTTAACCTCGACTCTTGTGAGAGTGGAGAATATGTATGAAGATATGTAGTCAGATGTTATTAATTCATTTGAAGTGTGCCAATGTAATTATGCTTTTGGCCCTACAGATCAACGATGAGCATCGTGCACTCATTGGCCTTTTGACTAGGTGTGTCATGTTCTCTAGGAGTAAGTCAGAACGTCTAGGGGTACTTGTTCATAGTTTAGTTCCTGAGAATGGTTAGGTACACATCCAAGTGATAAGGTAGGGACACACAATTTTTGGAACCCACACGTTCCATGTACCACTTTAAAAATTCTTTTATCTCTTGTATCTCCTTCTTTTGGAATTGTATTTTGGCCTGCGAGTATCTTATCCTAAGTTTTTTTCTGTGTAGAACCCGATGCTGCCCTCTGTAGTGTTTTTTGAGGTATGATGCAAGATTTTTTGGGTGTGATGACAATCCGGGGTGGCACTCAAGCACTACAATATTGTTCCTCATCATTCTTCTGAGAGGTATCATCTAGGAGGGATGTCCAGAGTTCCTCGATGCTTTCTGAGAGGTACCACCCAGTAGGAATGGCCAGAGTTCCTTGGTGATTCTTGATAGGTACCATCCAACAGGGATTACCAAACTTCCAAAATTCTTTTCCAAGAGGTACCATCCAGTAGGGATGGCCAGAGAAGTTCTGATTTTACCTCAAGTTGGGCTGGGAAGTGGTCCTTGATGGTAGTTCTGGTTTTACCTCGAGGTGGGCTAGGAAGTGGTGTCTGATGGTAGTTCCATGCCTCCATTTAGTATGGTTGGGATGTGGGACTCATCAATGACTCTTAATGGGTAGTACCCTCTAGCCAGTCTAGGTAGTGGGTCCCCATTTACTTTCGGGTGATGATCCCCCATGACGTACTAGGTCATGGACACCCGATGATGAGTGGAATCCTCTGGTAGGGCTGGGTATGGATCCTTAACTTTGATACACAACCTCTCAACTATGTGATAGTGAAGAGGCATTCTCTAATGTGACTTTGGACTCTCAAGAAAGAGGGATTCTTTTCCCAACAAGACACGTCCTTGTGATGTGGCCTAAATCTGTGAGGGCGAGACATTGTCGCCCAAAGCAGATAGTATCAAGGTGGGGTTATTGAGTCCCTTTGAATTTTATTTTAGAGAATACATGTGGTATTCTAGGCATCGATGGTTACTTATGGAAATTTTGGTGACTCACTTATCCTGGTATGAACTTCTGAGATAGAGATCCTCTTAATCTCTCGTTTGGGTTTCTTTTCTGAGCATATATATATCATGTTTTCAGTACCCACTCCATGGGTTTTGGATACTCTCCTTCTATGAGAGACGAAGACGTGTGGGGTATGACATGTGTTTTCCATGTCTAGATTATTGTGGTTAGACAAGTATACACTCTTGCTATAGGTAGCGAATACTCGATGAGAAGTTCATTTTTTTCATCATTTCTAGATCCTTATGTTTGGATGAGCTTACTTCACTTTATTTTTAGGTTGATCTGAACTCCTTTACTTTATTCTTTTTATGAACCTTGTTATATATATTTCTCCCCTATTTAGTACCTCTCTTACTTATCCCTTGGGCCTTCGGGGAATCCTACTGAGTATATTTATACTCACCCCTTCTTGGAATTTTCCTACTCTTGGTGTTCCCTTACAGACGACGTACAGGTTGATCATGACTTCAAAGGAGCTTAGGTATATGGGAGATTGGATCATGTGTGGTGTTCATATCTTGGGATTTAGGAGTGGGACTCTCCCAACTGTTTTACTTTTTCACCCGTTTTCAGGTTGTGGCACTTTTTTGGTTGGGTGTGTATTTTGACCCCTTTTTCCTTTTCATATTTACTTTTCTATACTAGTACTAATTAGAGGTCCATGCATGTATGTGGTTAATTTATAGTAGTATTGTATCTTGTTTTATTTTCCCTCTACACTATTTTCATTGAGTTATTTACGTGTGTGTACTGGTTATTAGGCAAAGGCCTCCCCTAGTTTTTTGTGTCTTCAGCGCTAGTCACCAACCCCTGGCCTATGAAGGTGGGCTTGGGGTAGTTGTGGCTCAAGCCCTGGCATGGGTTGGGTCATGAAAAAGTGGTATCAAAGGTGGTTCGACCCTTAGGATGTTGTTTGGACGTTTCCCTAAAAAGGTCTTGGTTGGGTTTAGGGAAGGAGTGTCAAAGTGTCTCAAGAGCGGCTCTTAGGCCAGGGAGTCCAATGATGGTACGGGTGGACAACTTATCCATTTTATAGGACCCTTATTACCCACTTATCAACTTGGAACCCTGAGACATCTGTTTTAGGGAACAATGGTACATGCATCATATAGGATTGAGTCTTGGACTATCCTTCTTGAGTCAGCTCCCCATTATTGTTGATGTGTGTGTGTGTGTGTGCTCGTCTAACTATAGGACTCCATGATAATATTCAGGATGTCTCTATGACACCATCCATCTAGGATAATAGCTATGGTTCGTGACGACAATCTCTTGAGCAACTAGGCCTCAGTTCAGGAACCATCATGTGAGCCCCTTTCTCCAAGTGGGAAGGTAGAAACACCCTCACCTGTTGAGAAGCATACAACCCCAACAAATCAGGCTGAGGATGTGCATAGGCTGAACGCACTTTGTGAGTTCCAGTGACAGATACCATTGAGGTTTCGTGGTGATCCATACCCTCAAACAACATAGGTTTGGTTAAAGTAGGCGGTCCAACTCTTCAAGATTGCACGGAAACTGACATATTAGATTATGGCTTTGGCAGTCAACCTTTTTCCATAGAGTAGTTGGATGTTAGTGGATCTTGGTTACTCTGATACACGATGAGTCGGCACTATCATGGGAGGCCTTTCGGTAGCTATTTCATGAGGAGATCTACCCCTCCTACTTAAGCTCTGTTCGACTTCAGGAGATCCTTTAGTTATAGCAGAGAGGGATAATAGTGACTGAGTATGTGACTAGGTTCACATACCTTATGCACTAATATCTATAAATGATCTATAATGGTTACTTCTGAGCATAGAAGTTTGAGCAAGGACTCCACCAAGAGGTTTGTGCGATCATAGTACCCTTGTGCATCCCCACCTATGTCGGGGTACTGGAGTAGGTGCTGCTAATAGAAAACCTTCTGTTATAAGGATGCCATACAGCTAGTTGTGGTAGTGAGCGCAATAGGTCTAAGACATCTATCACAGCTAGTAGATGCCAGACAATGAGATCTCAATGTAATAGATATTCTCATTATTGGACTCGGGCACCGGGTTATCCTGGAGAGGTCTGGTGTTATGCTTGTGACGGGTGAGGTCACTCAGCATGAGACTTCCTGACCAGACGTGCTGAGAACACCAGGCAAGCATCAAGTGGGCCACCACAGTAGAGACAATGTTGTAATCAGGGTGGTCCCTAGGGAGGTGGTGTGAGGAGCTGGAGGTGGGGGACGACATTGTGAGTGTTGGAGTTGGTGACCTAGAAACCAAATTATTTGTACTTTATGATAAACCTATATTCATTGTATAAATATTAATAAAATTCTTATCATATTATGATTGTTCTTCTTCATGACATAGTATGTGATAATGTCCTAAGAATATTTGTCACACTAAAAGGTCATAGTGGATTCCTGGTATGATGAGAACCCAGAAGTGCCATAACACTATTCTTGAATATATGTTCTATGGATGGATGATATTATTTTAAGGGACATAAATGATATAGGATATCAGGGGTGTGGACTCATGAAACTTTGAGGAACCTTCTCATGGTGTGCGCCCTTGGTAATATCCAGGAGGATATTATGAGAACAAGACTCGACGGTAGGAAATCCACATTCATAAGTGTCATTAGATGTTCCTATCTTCTGACGTGTGTATTGATCCTTATACTTTAAGATTATTATAAATGGGTATTATGAATCATTCTGTTAGATGTATTGACGAAAATTGTGACGATAGATGTTTGCGGTGAGGTAGGATATGTTGGGTGCGTCACGAGTAATACTGCATTAATGAATAATGCGAGAAAGGATTTTTCACTTCTATAGAAGTAGATATCTTAGTACCTTTGATGGAAATGATATAGCCTAACTAAATACATGGACATGGTGTTCACTAGGAAAGTTCAATTCTGGGAAGTCAAAGAATGAGAAATTGGGCACATGGGTTGATGAAACTTGCATGCAACCCACTTGATGGGAGGTATCGGGACAAAGAGATTATATTACACAGTAAGCATTCGTATGAGGTGACATGTTGTTGTGACATCAACTTATTTATCTTGGGTGACTTTACCCATTACTAGAAAATAATATTAGACTTTACGCAAGCTCGCCTAATGCCAATGAGAAAGAGGCCTTGAGGGTCACGCACTAAGTGTAGCCAATATCTCAGTTAAATAATTTATTTATTTAACAAGTTGAATAAATATTATTCCCAGTTTTGGTTTAATAATTATTCAAGTATGCTTGATCACATTTATTTTGTCTCTATTTATTTGAGAGAATATATTATGGGTGGAATATTTATTTATTGGAAAATAATGCAGTTATATTTATTTAATAAATAAATAGTCATTATTTAAGGCCCGGTAAATATTGAGGAGGATTGGCGGACCAAGTTATGGTCCTAGTGAGAAATAATGTTAAATATTATTTGGTAAAATAATATTTAAATATAACATGCAAGTTAATCACATGTCATGGAAATAATATCATTTCTATTATTATTTGACATAGGGTTTTCACATGGAATAATAAATTAAGTAATGAAACATATGTTAATTATTTATTATTACCTGGTGAATTAAATTTGTTAAGCACATGTCATGGAAATAATATCATTTATATTATTATTTGACATGGTATTTTTATATGGAATAATAAATTAAGTAACAGAACTTATGATAATTATTTATTATTACCTATTGAATTAAATTATTCGTTATGTTATTATTCTCTATATAATCCAAGGGGTCATTCCACTGGCTAACCAATCGTTGTGTGCACAACATCCTTGGAGAAAAGATCTCGAGCCTAGATAACTCTTCCCTCTCCAAGAAAGCTCTCAAGAATGAGAGAGATCCTCCTCCATCAGATCAAGGAGAACACTTTGGAAGCGATTCTTTAGGTGATCAAAGGAGGACATCGCAAGCATAAGTATCTTCCATGTTAGCACCCGGAGACTTCTTCAGTGATGTTCGGAGATATGTGAAGCATTTGTGGATCACCGCTAGAGGATTTCTATCCTTGTATTCTATATCGCAACGAAGCCACACCACAGACTCATGGTCATATGCATCAACAAAGAAAGAATCACCTTAGAGGTAATTTTATAATTTAATTAAATTAATTATAAACAAAATATGTTGATCCTCTCTTCTCGGTTTCGGGTTCTCTCTTTTGTCTTTTATATTTGATTCAATTCTGTGGATACTGGTGTCCATCGTCGTATTGATCCCAGATTAATCATCGATTATGAAAATTTGAAAAATTGGGTACATGCCCATCCTGCACTTACATTGCGCTTGAAACCTACAAGTGGTATCAGAGGGTTCATATTTTCATTTATAATTATTTAAATAATTCGTTGATGATTTATGCTTTAATAATTTAGTTCTTCAATTCATGTTTAATCATTCTTGTAATCTTAATTTCAAGATCTATTCCTCCATTATCGTTTCTCATAGATCTAACAAAAACAAATAATTTTATGCTTAAAATTAACTCAAGGATCTCATCGGGAGGCGCCGATGGTTCTATCTAGATAACACAAGAATACATGTCTTGTAGTTAGATCTACATGTCGTGTATTTTTGTTCAATGAATCAAGAGTAATTTGGAAATTACTCAATCCATGTGCATTAATGAAACACAATGTAGTTAATTCTTACACCACGTGTTAACCAAGATAGACTGGCACACGGTTAGCCATACTACACGCCATGTGGCCCATTGGACATGACATGTAGTCCCTTCAGGCCAGGTCAAGTCGTGTATCCCATACATGTCTTACCCGGATGGTGACCATGTAACACGGAGTCTATATAGCATGTGTCCCATTGGACACGTTGTGTACTCTGAAGATTTATGAAGTACACCTCGCATGTCATTTCCCCAGGCATGTACTTTGGATGGATAATGAGGAAGGTACACATCGTGTAGTCAGATCTACACGTCGTATACTGTTACCAGATTATGCAGATTTAAAAATTTATTATTATATTATGTAACCCTTGAGACATGTACCTTTATGTGGGCATAAATATGGGACACAACATGTGATAGGTGTTTGATATATATATGTGTGTGTGTGTGTTTAACTAACATCTGCGTAATGTTCAAAGATCTACACATCATGCATGATTTTTATAAATATTATAATTCTATGTGCATGATACATGTCACAAAGAATAAAGTTTATACAAGTATAAATACATGTTGGGTAGCTTTTTATAGGTATTCACTAGTTTGTATCCAAGGTACAAGTTATGTACAAGATTATGGATGATAATCTTAGGGAAATTCAGAAAATGATTAAGATAAAAAAGATCGATTAATTAGAGATAATGATTAATAGATTCAAGCGTAATTTATCTTAATAAGAATGATTAAATAATTGAATGCTAGTTTTATTAAATGCATAATTTTTCGCATGTATGTGGATGATCATGAGCTAGACTAGACCTTTGTATTTGATTGGTTCCCTTTTAATTTATTTATTAAATTAAAATTGTTGTTTTTCATGACTTCTCCTTATTAATATGTAGGGACTACATACCCATGGTTTCTTTTATGTAAACCCCCTTTTACCCCTCACCTGCATGTGAGTTAAAAACATATGTAATGGATGGATCTCCCAAGTTAGTGGAGGTGGTTCAATTTAGGAGTTGAGGTGAAACCAATCCAAGGAGATACAAAGGTTGATAGGTGGAAATCAATAAACACGAACCTTAAAACGGTTCAAGGTGTTTCTCCCCTAGTCCAGGGTTAGTTTATCAACTGGTAGATAAACTAACCAATAGTAAAGCTCATGATCATACCCTTTATTTTATTTCTATTAGTTGTATGGTTATTCATTATGGATGTTTGATGTGATCACATAATTAATAAACTAACAAGCATACAAGATGGAACTAAAATAAAAATTTCTTATGCGTAAATATTATCTATACATGATTAATCACATAAGTATATCCCACTTAACATTAACAAGCATGTAAAAAGATAATAAGTGGAAATTTATGCATAAAAGATAAAATACCTCAATTAAATATTAAGTCGATATAGCCTTCCATTACTTTAGTTAGAATCAAACCATAGTTCAAAGTTCTTGACCAACCCTAGTTGGGGTGCTTTAAATTATTGAGGAATTCTAATTTGAAGTTTTGGATTGACTTAACTTAGTTTACATCAAGTGTTGACTTCCCTAGTAGTACTTGGTGTAATTGAGAGGCAAAGGTTAAGGAAATCCAAAATTAAGGATTTCGGGATTGGAGAGTCCACTCAATAGATCAAGCAGCTGTGATTTAATGTAGTTGTTTTTTGGAATGCCTACCTAAAACCTTTCAAGTTTCTTGACCAACCCTAGTTGGGGTAATGAGAAGGTAAATATGGATCCTTTCTTCTATAATGTCCAAGAAATAGGATATTCCAAATCCAATGGTGAGGGCTATTGGGTTTCGAAAAAATAGTGGGAGACTAATAGATATTAATTTATTTATTTGTCTATATTTATCAAGATAAATTAATAAAACTCTGTTCATGTTAATTTTTAGAAACAATAATCAAAATTACATCAAACATATTATTATGATCCATACTATAGAAGCAAAACCTTCTCACCAGCACTAATTTCCAAGAGTGACAAAGGTGCCTTCGGATTATCCTTCGCCATGAGAGGAAACTTTATGTGCTGGAAGAGACTTTACCTATTGCGCCTAGAAATGAGGCGAGTGATGAGGAACTCTATATGTACGAGAAACATTTGAATGACACTATAAATGTTTAGTGCCTTATGATATCATCCATGACCAATGATATCTTGAAGCAATATGAGGAAATGGATGCTTATAGCATGATGTCTCACCTTCAGGATGTCTATCAAGATAAGGTGAGATGGGAGAGGTATAATATCTCTAATGCTTTGTTCACTACTAATCTTGGAGAGTATGTGCCATCTCGACCACATGTAGTCAAGATTATTGGATACATTGAGAATCTAGACATCTTAAGGATTAAATTCCCAGATGAGTTGCGTACAGATCACATACTATCATCACCTCCTAAGACCTTCTCTAGTTTTATTATGAATTATAATATGAGAAATAATGAGAAGAGTCTATTAGAGATTCTTACCTTGATTCACCAAGTTGATAAGGACATGGGGCATGAAAACCCTATAGTCCTTATGGTGAATAGTAATAGGAAGGAAAAGGGAAAGGGGCCTAAGATTTATAAATAATATAAATCCTCTAAGAACCGTCTAACCAAAAAGAAGAAGATCCAGAGGCAGGGCAAGGAAAAAGAGGCAGTATGCTTTGCATGTGGTGAGTCAGGCCACTAGAACAGGAACTGCACCTAGAGGCAAGGGGAAGCCAAAGGTGTGTTCATTATCAAGTGAAATATTTTCATTTCTACACATTGGGTATTAGATATATCTTATGGGGATCACATTTATATTCAAATGTAGGAGCCAAGTAGATTCTAGAAAATTTCCAGAGGAGAGGTGGATCTATGAGCTGCCAATGGTGCGAGGTTGGCTTCTCTTGCCATTGGTGACTACCACCTCACATTGCGGATGGGAATGATTTTGGTTTTATATGGATGTTATTATGTACCTATTGTTACCAATAACATAATTTATGTATCAATTTTAGATACAAATGGATTTATTTTCAAGTTTGGAAATAAATGTTGTTACTTTTATAAGGACAACATATGTTATGGTATGGATCATTTAAATAATGGTCTGTATGTATTAAATTATGAGAACCAAGTGTTGGAAATTGATAACTAACCAAGTTCACATGACTCATACAACACCTAGTTGTGGTATCACCATCTTGGTCATGTAAACGATAAGCACCTGACAAAGCTCTATCAAGATGGTTATTTAGACTCTTCTGAGATAAAACCACTTGATAGATGTCACGCTTGTTTAAAATAGAAAATTACCAAGGCATTATTTTTTGGATAGGGTTAAAGGGTCACAAATATTATAGGATTGGTACACACTGATGTGTGTGGACCATTTCCAGTAGAATATAGAGGTGGATATTCTTACTTCATTACTTTTATTGATGACTTGAGTAGATATGGTTATGTCTACTTAATGAGGTATAAGTCTGAGTCCTTTGATAAATTCAAGGAGTTCAAGAATGAAGTGGAGAATCATCTTGGTAAGAAGATAAAGAATATTCAATCAGACCGAGGTGGAGAATATCTTAACCAAGAGTTTATCGACCTTTTATGAGAGTCTGGGATTCTATCTCAACTCACTCCACCTTATACACCATAGTGGAATGGTGTTAGTGAAAGGAGGAACCATACCTTATTAGACATGGTAAGGTCGATGATGAGTCATGCAGATCTTCCATTATCATTTTGGGGATATGCATTGCAAACTACGACATACACATTAAACTAAGTACCAACTAAGGTAGCAAATGGAATTCCCTTTGAGCTATAGAGTGGAAAGAAACCCAATTTGTCGCATACACATGTATGGGGATATGATACATTTGTTAAGGCTTTCTCAGGCAACAAACTAACACCCTGGGGCACAAAGTGTATCTTTATAGGGTATCCCAAGGAAACAAAGAGATACTGCCTATACAACCCCTCAAACAAGAAAGTGATTATTTCCAGATAGGTTGTCTTTATTGAGAGGGAGCACATCCTAAAAAAGGATAGCAGGATCAAGATTTACTTCGATGAAGTTGATTCTCAAGATACATAGGAGTTGGTACAGGAACAAGTTCCAAAGGTCCCCGTGGAATAGGTAGTTCCTAAAATACAAGTATTGTGTAGGAGTACAAGAGAGGTAAGGGAACCATATAGATATGGCTTCCTTGTCACTGAGGATGATGACTCATTATTTTTGGGAAATGATGAACCTCTCTACTACAAGGAAGTTGTGGAAAGCTCAGAAGATATAAGATGGATAGAAGATATGAATTCTAAGATGGATTCCATGTATCAGAACCAAGTTTAGGTTCTGTTTGATGTGTCAGTTGATGTAAATCTTGTTGGGTGTAAATGGGTATTCAAGAAGAAAATGGACATGGAAGGTCAAGTTAGTACCTATAAAGTAAGGCTAGTGGCTAAGGGTTTTAAACAACATCAAGGAAATGACTATGATGAAACCTTTTTTCCAGTTTTCATGTTTAAATCCACAAGAATCATACTTTCCATAATATCTTTCTATGACTATGATATTTGGTAGATTGATGTCAAAACTAAATTCCTTAATAGGAACCTTCAAGAAGATATCTATATGACACAACCAGAAGGGTTTGTGACACCAGGTGATGAGTTGCAGAGATCCATTTACAGATTAAAGAAAACATCCAGGTTATAGAACATTCAATTCGATGAAGCCATAAGAGAATTTAGTTTAATTAAGATTGAATGTGAGCCATGTGTTTACAAGTGGTTTAATGGGAATGTGATCATTATTCTATAATTGTATGTTGATGACATTTTTCTTATTGGAAATGACATACCAGTCTTGTAGTTAGTCAAGGACTGGTTGAACAAGTACTTCTCTATAAAGGACTTAGGTGAAGCAGCCTACGTTCTAGGGATCAAGATCATTCGTGATAGATCCAAGAGGATTCTTAGAATAATTCAAAGTACATACATTGACTAGATACTAAAGAGATTTAGTATAGAAAATTACAAGAGGGGATTGGTTCCAGTGTCAAATGGTATACATCTTTCCAAGAAAATGTGTCCCTAGACACAACATGAGAAAGAAAGGATGAGTAAGATTCCATACACTTCAACGATGTGATCTATCATGCATGTCATGTTATGTACCAGACTTGATGTTTCCTATGAACTGAGCATGGTGGGAATATATCAAGAATATCTAGGAGAACATCATTGGACTACTGTCAAGACTATCCTTAAGTATTTAAGAAGAACTAAGGATATGGTCCTGGTGTATGGAGGAGATGAGGATCTTATCATCAGAGGGTATGTTGATTCTAGTTTTCAAACAGATCATAATGATCTAAAGTTGCAATTAGGATATGTTTTATATCTAAATGTAGGAGCTGTGAGTTGGAAGAGTTCAAAGAATCTAGTTGTCGTTGATTCTAATATGGAGTCCGAATATATAGCAGCTTCTGATGCAGCCAAGGAAGTCGTCTGGAATTGGAACTTTGTCCAGGAGCTTGATGTGGTGCCTAGCAGTAAAGATCTCATTACATTGTATTGTGATAATACTGCATTGGTGGCTCTTTCAAAAGATTAAAGGTCACATAAATGGACAATGCATATACTCTGAAAGTATCACCTCTTAAGGGATTTCTATCAAAGGAGTGAAGTTGCAGTGAGAAGAGTGTCCATAGAAGAAAACATGGTAAAACCCTTGAATAAATTTCTAACTCAGTATAAGCATGAATATCATGTGAGAGTTAGCAGACTGAAGGTTTTTAGTAGTTGGATCTAGTGCAAGTGGGAGTCTGTTGGAGTTAGTGCCCTAGAAACCAACTTATTTTTACTTTATGATAAACCTGTATTCATTAGATGAATATTAATAAACTCTTTATCACATTATGATTTTTCTTCTATATGACATAGTATGTGATAATTTTATAAGAATAGTTGTCACACTAAAAGGTCATAGCGGACCCCTACTATGATGAGAACCCAGAAGTGCCATGACGCTATTCTTGAATATATGTTCTATGGCTAGATGATATCATTTAAAGGGACAAAAATGATACATGATATCAGGGGTGGGGACTCATGAAACTCTGAGTCACCTTCTCATGGTGTGCGCTCTTGGTAATATCCAGAATTATATTATGAGAACAAGACCCGCCAGTAGAAAATCCAAATTCATAAGTGTCGTTAGATGTTCCTATCTACAGATGTGTGTATTGGTCCTTAGACTTTAAGATTATTATTAATGGGTATTATGACTCACGTACTTAGATGTATTGATGAAAACCATGTTGATAGATGTTCGCGGTGAGGTAGGATATGTTGGGTGCATCACAAGTAATACTGCATTAATGAATAATGCAAGAAAGGATTTGTCACCTCTGTGGAAGAAGATGTCTCAGGCCCTTTTATGGAAATGATATAGACTAAATAAATCCATGTGCATGGTGTTCACTAGACAATTCAATTTCAGGAAGTCAAAGAATGAGAAATTGAGCACATGGGTTGATGGCACTTTCATGCAACCCGCTTGATTAGAGATATCAGGAAAAAGGGATTATATTACACGGTAAGCGTTTATATGAGGTGACATGTCATTGTGACATCAAATTCTTTCTCTTGGGTGCCTTGACCCATTTCTAGAAAATAATCTTGTACTTTGGTCAAGCCCACCTAATGCCAATGAGAAAGAGGCCTAGAGGGTCACACACTAAGTGTAGCCAGTATCTCAGTTAAATAATTTATTTATTTAACAAGTTGAATAAATATTATTCTCAGTTGTGGTTTAATAATTAGTCAAGTATGCTTGATCGCATTTATTTCATCACAAGTTATTCTAGATAATATATTGAAGATGGAATATTTATTTATCAGTGAATAATGTAGTTATATTTATTTAATAAATAAATAGTAATTATTCAAGGCCCAATAAATATTAAGGAAGATTGGAAGACCAAGTTATGGGTCCGGTGAGAAATAATGTTAAATATTATTTGGTTAAATAATATTTAAATATAATGTGAAATTTAAGCACATGTCATGGAAATAATAGCATTGTTATTATTATTTGAAATGGGGTTTCCGCATGGAATAATAAATTAACTAACGAAACCTGTGCTAATTATTTATTATTACCTGGTGAATTAAATTCTTTAAGCACATTCCATGTAAACAATATCATTGATATTATTATTTGACATGGGGTTTTCACATGGAATAATAAATTAAGTAATGACACATGTTCTAATTATTTATTATTACCTAGTGAATTAAATTCCCTGTTATGTTATTATTCTCTATATAATCCAAGGGGTCATTCCACTGACTAACCAATCATTGTGTGCAAAACATCCTTAGAGAAAATCTATTGAGCCTAGAGAAATCTTCCCTCTCCAAGAACACTCTGAAGAATAAGAGAGATCCCCCTCCATCGGATCAAGGAGAACATTTTGGAATCAATTTTCAAGGTGATTGAAGGTGGACATTGCAAGCGCAAGGATATTCTGTGCTAGCGCCTAGAGAATCCTTTAACAATGTCTGGAGATATGTGAAGTACATGTGGATCACTGCTAGAGGATTCATATCCTTGGATTCTACATCACAACAAAGCTACACCTCAGACCTGTGGTCAGACGCATTAATGAAGAAATAATCACCTTAGAGGTAATTTTATAATTTATTTAAATTAATTATAAACAAAATATGTCGATCCTCTCTTCTCAGTTCTGGGTTCTCTCCTTTGTATTTTATATTTGATTCAATTGTATGGATACTGGTGTTCATTGTCGTATTGATCCCGGATTAATAATTGATTATGTAAATTTTAAAAGCTGGGTACACAGCCATCATGTGCTTCCACTATGCTCGGAACCTACAGTGAGGTCTTTCCACCACCACCAGGTGGCCCACGTCAGGCCCAGGAAGATGGCAGCTAGGTCCATGGACAGTTGTAGGCTTTGGATATCTACGATCTTGCAGAGCATGAGATAATAAGAGGTACACCTTGTGTATTTTCTACTTTTTTCATTATAACTTGTTAGACACTGTGTAAAGTGCTCTTTTCTCCTTTCTCCTTGCTTAAGGTTTTACCGGGGTGATGCGGAGCATCGATGTAACCCTATATCAGTGTTGTTCGACATAGCTTCGAATGCATGAGGAAGAGGGGTACGTCCCCCACTGAGATGCATTTTTTATGCAAGAAAAACAATGAGGGTGAGTCAGTGCCACCCAAAGAAGATAGTATCGAGGTATGTTGGATGAATCCCTCTGGCTTGTGCATTCATGGGTGAGGTTGTGCAGTGGAGTGTTAGAGCAGGTCCTGGCATTACCAGTGGAGTTTTTCTGATTGATATCCTTTTTCTTGAGGTTACACTAATGGGTATGGTAGATTGATTGGTTTGAAGATTACTCTCCTTCCAAGAGATTTAAAGACATGTGGGGTGTGAAACATGCTTTCTGTGTCTAGACTCTTACGGTTGGATGAGTTTACTCACCTTCCCTGATCATTGGTATCTTGTGTGATCAATGTCAATATTGATAATGTTATCAAGTACAGGTTGGGGTGATGGACACCCCATGAATAGAATGACGTGACTCACTATCTGGTGCATGAAGTTTCGGAGTAGTTAGCTTCCCTACAGCTAACCCTGGTGGAGTAGGAGGGAAAAACTTTTCTTCAGTCGATGTTGTTGACTCCTATGCTTCCCGAGCGTGTAAGAGAGTCTCAGTTGTGAGGAATCGACTATGAAATCTTGTGTGACTAGATATCATTGGGTGTTTTACCAAATAGATATTCTAAAGGAGGGAATCATGGGACCCTATTCTAGGGAAAAACGGTGATCCCAGTTGCGATGTGGGATGTAGAGGTTTGGTCGGGGAATTAAACTATCCCCCGAGTTCATTCGGGTTGTTCGGGACCATGCAAGGAGATGGCAAGGTTTCCTACCACCTTACCCTACCCCCCAATAGCTAGAGTGGTTGCATGATGCCTCCCACGTGTCGCAGCCGAGGAGGTGTGTGTGTGTTCTGACGCGCATCATCGATAGAAGAAGGTCTTAGGAGGATGGACCATTCCTTTGGTTTGTGTGCTGTGGTAGAATGGAAACATGCAGGTTTTCCGGGGAGCGGGAGAGCCAAGTGAGCTCAGTCTCCCGAGTTTTTTTCCCTAGTTTTTCTTTTTGGGGATGAAAATATTGAAGGAGGGAATAATGTAGAGACCCTATATTTGTCTTATAATACTTTGGAATATTTCTACATATATCTCTAGAGCTATATGTTGAGACAGTATGAAATTATGAGTCTCGGTGTGCCTGAAATAAATTATACAAAAATATTGAGTGTTTTTGTACTATGCACATGTTGAGAATGGGATGTCTCTTAAACAGTAGCTCAAATCAGAAATCTGAGGCCACAGTTTATTCCAAAACATGGCTTTTACCCTAGGTGGGGTATAACGTTTTTTGGCATGAGACTTCTGTGAAAAACGCCACCCAGGGTAAAAACTGTAAATAAAATAATTAAACTTAATTATTTTACCCCTAACGCCGAAGAAAATAACTTTTGAATGGGGACTTGGATTGGAAAATTGGGACCTTCATTGAGTTCTAAATGGGGTGTTTTGCCTAGGCACAACATAAAAAGATGGGGTGTGGGAATTTTGGATTTCGCAACCGAGGTAGGGGTCTCAATGTTTATCTTTAAATATGAACCTAAGGTGGTAGGATTAGGTTTAGCCCCTAATCATTTTCCCATGTTAGAAGCTTCTCCACCTCATTTCCTCCTTGGTGAATCAAGAGAGATCTTAGAAGGATCTTTGGATAATTGAAGAAGGATCGTGACGAATGTGTTGGTAATGATAAATGTATGGATCGAGGTAGGTTTTATTCTACTTTTGAGTTCTGATTGAATTTCTATTTTGATTATCCATCTCGTTGTCTTGTTCTTCATCGTTAAATTGTCAAATAATCAATGGTCACACAAACACAGTCGTCGATCTCTATTTGAAACCCCGTTATTTATATGTTCTTTACGGTTATCCACTATTAATTTTCAGACGCAATATTCAACCATCGAATCATAGATCAAAGGTCGGTGTTTTGAAGGTTTCATCGTAGGGTTCGTGGATCCGTTCTCAGATCTGGAATCGGAGTTCCGGTGGAGTTGCGGTGGTCCGCGGAAGGGAACACCAAAGTTAGAACCACCGACAGTGGCTGGTGGTGGCCTAAGGTGGTCGACTGGAAAGGACGTCAGAGTTTGGTGTCTAGGGTGGTGGTACTGTGGGCATGCAGCATCGTGGACGGTGGGCCACCAAGGATGATGGAGCTCGATGAGGCGGCAGGCTGGTGAGCCAGGGAGAAATGACGGCGGGGGAGCAACGGCGGCAGACCAGTGGTGTGGTGCAAGACCAGAGTGCGAGGGAGCCAGTGGTGCTGGGGTCAGCGCAGTGAGCGGTGAGCCTAAGAGGTTGATTGGGGTGCAGTGATCTGGTCTAGTGGGGGCTTCGAGGTCACGCGACTGAGGGGGAGACCAAGGAACCAAGACCCGCCTCACGCGGGTTTTCCACGTGTGGCGCATGAACAGACAGAGGACCAGCCACAATGGCTGGTCAGTGTTGGTGGTGCATGGGCTGGGTGGGCCATGCCACATGGGCGGGTCACGTCAGAGCGGGCCAGACCCGCAGCTGGGCTGTGGGCTGGCGATTCGGGTCGACCTAATTTGGCCCAAAACTCCTTAAAATGTCTGTATCTTGCAATCTAGGCGTCTGTTTGACACGATGTTTGTGGCCACGGGTCCCTCTCATCGAGTTGATTCTTTTAAGATCATTTTGGGACTTTTAATTTTGGGTTTTATTGTTCGGCTATACGAAATGCCTAAATTTAATAATAGCATTAATATTATTGTTATTCATAAATCTTTTTTTGAACCTATCTTGCAAACGGGGGGTCCGTTAGATGCGTATTTAGTGGAGGCACAACCCTTGTCTCTATGCAGACCTTTTAAGATGAGTTTTGAGTGTTTAAACTAAAGTTGGGGTGTAGGCCCCACGAGGTCCAGTTCGCACGTGTTGCAGTGAAATGAAACTTTTTCACCGGTTATCCATTTTGGAAAAATAAGTAGTCTATCTCGTGTGTTTTTCTGATAGGATCGCAATAGAGCAATCGGTTAAATTTATTTTAGGATCAAGGCATGGTCCCCATGGGACATCTTTTGAGTGCAATGCGACGACTTATGACTTTTCCATCGGATGTCCGTTTGGGGCTAATAAATAGTTGATCTTGCATGTTTTTCTGCAAGGATCAAAATGGTGTGATCTATTTGGATGTGCGAAGCCTTATTCGCAATATCATTAAATGTGAAAACATGAAATTAATATCAGTGGAAGATCCTTTTGACATGTTTGAATAGAACCCATGACGGTCAACCTCAACTCTTGTGAGAGTAGAGAAGATGTATGAAGAGATGAGGTCAAATGTTCTTGAGCCATTTGAGGTGTGCCAACATAATTATGCTTTTGGCCCTCCTGATCAATGAAGAGCGTTGTGCGCTCTTTGGCCTTTTAACTAGGTGTGTCGTGTTCTCCGGGAGTAAGTCAGCATGCCTAGGGTTATTTATTCACAGTTTAGTACTCAAGAATGGTTAGATACATGAACATGCGATAAGGCAGGGCCACACAATGTGTGGGCCCCACATTTGTTGTGTACCACTTTAATAATTCTTATATCTCTCATATCTATTTCTTTTGGACTCGGATTTTGGCCCGTGAGTAGCCTATACTTAGTG
Source organism: Viscum album (assembly GCA_963277665.1). NCBI lineage: Eukaryota > Viridiplantae > Streptophyta > Magnoliopsida > Santalales > Viscaceae > Viscum > Viscum album. The sequence continues at coordinate 1,420,460,820 of OY728161.1, forward strand.
TTTTTCTGCAAAGAATGTGATGGTTCTCTCTGTAGTGGCTTTTGAGGTATGATGTGAGATGTTTTGGGTGTGACGCCTATTCGAGGTGGCAACCAATGACTATAGTAGCGTTCCTAAGCATTCTTCCAAGAGGTACTATCTAGTAGGGATGTCCAGAGTTCCTCGACACTTTCCGAGAGGTACCATCTAGTAGGGATGGTCAGAGTTCCTCGGCACTTCCTAAGAGGTATCATCCAGCAGGGATGGCCAGACTTCCTTGTTTCTTTTCCGAGAGGTACCATCCAGTAGAGATGGTCGGAGTAGTTTTGGGTTTACCTCCAGCTGGGCTGGGAAGTGGTCCCTAATGGAAGTTCTGGGTTTACCTCAATATGGGTTGGGAAGTATTCCTTAATGGTAGTTTTGGGATTCCCTCTAGTATTGCTGGGTAGTGGGACTCATCAATGACTCTTGTCAGGTAGTACCCTCCAATCGGGCTGGGTAGTAGGTCCCCATCAACTTCTGAGTGATGATCCCCCCTGACGTACTAGGTCACGGACACCCGATGACGAGTGGAATCCTCCAATAGGGCTGGGCATGGATCCTCAACTTTGAGTCACGACCTCTTGACTGTGAAATTTTGAAGAGTTGTGCTCTAACATGACTTTAGAATCTCAAGAAAGATGGACGCTTTTCCCACCAAGACACATCCTTGTGACATGACCTAAAACTATGAGGGCGAGACAGTGCTTCCTAGAGTAGATAGTATTAAGGTGCGATGATTGAGTCCCATTAACATGTAGTTCAGAGCAGATGTGTGGGATGCTAGGCATCGATGGTTACTTCTTTAACTGTTGGCAACTCACTTTTCTTGGGTTGTGCTTGTGATATGGATATCCCCTTACTCTCTCATTTGGTTTTCTTTGCTGAGTATATATATATCATGTTTCCAGTACCCACTCCTTAGGTTTTGGATACTCTCCTTCCAGGAGAGGTGAAGACGCACAGGGTATGCCACGTTCTTTTCGTGTCTAGATTCTCATGGTTGGATGAGTCTACTCTCCTACTATAGGTATCGAATACTCTATGAGAAGTTCATTTTTTCATCGTTTCTAACTCCTTGTGTTTGGACGATCTTACTTCACTTTCTTGTTGGGTTAAGTTTCACTCATTTATTGTATTCTTTTATTGAACCTTGTTCTATATATTGCTCTCTTATTCAATACCTCTCTTGCTACTCCCTTGGGCCTTTGGGGAATCCTACTGAGTATCTTTATACTCACCCCTACTTGTGATTTTCCCACTCTTGGTGTGCCCTTACAGACAATATACAGGTTGATCGTGACTTCAAAGGAGGTTAGGGATACTAGAGCTTGGATCACGTGTGATGGTCGTAGCTTGGGATTCAGGAGCATGACTCTCCCAACTATTTTACTTTTTCACATGTTTCCAGGTTGTGACACTTTTCTGGTTGGGTGTGTATTTTGACCCTTATTTCTTTTCAACTTTACTTTTTTGTACTTGTACTAATTAGAGGTTGATGCATGTATGTGGTTTATTTATAGCAGTATTGTATCTTGTTTTCTTTCCCCTCTGCACTGTTTTCATTGAGTTGGTTGTGTGTGTGTGTGTATAGGTTCTTAGGAAAATGTCTCCACTATTTTTTTGTGCCTTTGGTACTAGTCGTTAGCCCTTGGCCTATGAAGGCAGTCTTGGGGTAGTTTCATCTCAATCCCCAGCATGGGTCAGGTTGTGATACATGCCTCTCATCTCTAAAGAACTCACAAGTTAGGGCCAACCTGTAACATTTCAGGTATTTATATAATAATATATTTTCATATCTATTAATATTTATGAATAATATATTAATTATATATTAAAAGGGGTGATTTTTCTGATAGCGTACTCGACATGCAACAACAGGTTTCTCTGAAATCTTACTTTGCATACAACACTGAGTTATACAGAAAAATAATACAATAATATTATTATTATTTTAAATGGTAGTTAATGCCTAGCCATTGTATTGGTGGGAATGAACAGAACTAACTACAATATGATTACACATATATGTTAACTATTTTTAAATTTATCCAATAAATTTTATAGGATTAAAATGATAATGAATCCAATTTTAAGCATAAAATACTCTAATATTTTTAAAATGATGTTTTACCACCTTTTGATGGAGAACCATTTTTAAATATATTTTTTGTCACTTTTATATGTTATATTTGAAAAAATAAACTTCTTCTCTGAAATCAGGATATCAAAATTTACTTTGGTTGAAATTTTGGTATTTTTCTGATAAAATTCTTATTTTAATGAATAGTGAAAAATATTGCATTTTAATTCAAAATTGTCTTTTCGTCTAATTTATTTGTATTGATATCTTATCATTTGAATTTGTTTTAAAGTATATTTATATTATGTTTTTATCATTTAATCCAATTTTGGTCATTTGAGGTAATTTCACATTGAAATTTGATATAAACACATGTCAATCTTTTGATGGTTTTTACTTTTAAAAAAATACCATTTTCTCATTTTGACAACCAGAATTAATTTTAAATTAATTATTGCAACTTCTATATTTTGAATTTGTAAAAATGTATTCCATATTTGGAATCATAAGTTCCAAATTATTTAAATATGTCCCTTTTATTTTTATACATGATGAATAGTAACTTTAGTAATTATTTTTATTCACTATTAGAAATACTAGATTTAACGTCGAAGTAATGATGTCAGTTTTTTCTAAACTTATGAAAATAGTATGTGAAAGAATTTTTTGGCATCATTTTTTAGTAAAATCGATGCCAAAAAAATTTAAAAGTAGTTTTTGGCGTCAGTTCTACTAAAAACCAATGCCAAAAACCACAAAAGGAATGATTTATGGCATCGGTTTTTCTAAAAACCGATGCCATAAATAAAAAAAACTGGCATCATTTTTTATGAATACTGATGCCATATATTTGAAAAAATATATTTTTGGCATCGGTTTTCACAAAAACCAACACTGAAAGTCTTTTAAAAATAGTCAAGATCAGGAAACCCTCATGTTTTTTTATCTTTGAAAGTTAAACCTACGACAACTCCTCTCGACTCGCGACGACTTCGAAGGCATATTTGTGATCTCCAATGGCCAATTTTTTGATTATCTTCCATTTTTACGATCTTTGATCAGCATTCTTCATTATCTCCCCTTGTTTCATCATCTACAGATTATTTTTTCTTCTGAAACCTATTTTTAGTGACATTAAACTATGGTTTGATTTTAGTTTTTTCTTCTTTATTTTTTGTTTGTACAATCATTTTTTGTATATATCTTGTAGTGTTTAATTTTCTAAATCATTTTATGGAGTAAATTTTGGATTGGGATCTATTTTCGTGTTAAACTCCAAATTTTGTAAGTTTTTTTAAAATTTTGAAGATAAATTATATATCATTTAATTATGTTTTTGATTTTATTCAATTATTAGTTTATAGTTTATTATAAATGTGTTAGAACATGGTTAATAGTCATCCCTAAGAGTGATCATCCCATATACGGTGAAAATTCCAAGTGTATAGGGATGTGATTGTTGTTCATGTAGATTTTTGTTATGGTTTATTATGGTTTCACCTTGACTGATGTGAGTATATTCTTCTTCTTACTGATTTATGGTATTTATGGTATTTACACTTGGACTACTATAGGAAGGATGTAGAATTACATGCATCTTTATAGAAACCTACAGATTAATATGTACTACATATGAAATTCCATGTAGGTTACATTACTATTCTATTTTAAATTTACTGATATACCTTGTATGTTTCATTAGAATGCCTTTTACATACCATGATAGGATTTTTATAAGAAAACATGATATTATCCTTTTTAGGTATTTGATAAGAATGCTTTTTTTCACAGCATGATTCTATTATATAATTATCATGCTTTTAATATATTCTATGCTAGAGTGTTTCCTACTTATTTAGTCACTTTCCATACATATTTGTTATGTTGGTGCTTCTCTAGCATGTCTACCTATAATTCTTGAAATGTGCATGATTCCTATAGATTTATTAATGGTTCCTATATTCTTTACATATTTAGGTGATTAATTAGTAATTCATAGTTTCATTCCATGCATCTATACTTAGACATCAAGTTTTCTTTTATTTATTACTTGTGATCTCATGCCCTGATATAATTTCTATGAATGGTTGGGTCAAATAAAATACTGGAATCAATCTAATTGAAGTAAATTTATAATTTAGCATCCAATGATAGAAAACCTATAGATTCACTGGTGTATTTTTCTGGGAGATGTATTTCATTTTAATATAAAATGATTTAAAAATGAATGTAGGTTTTTATTAGGTTTCCTCAGTTGGTATAAATGTTCTCTTTCTTATTTTTTTTATAATAATAATAATTTTAGGATATAATAAAAAACAAATAATAACGAATCAAATGTGTTGTAATATATACCAATTTAGTTATGTATTTAATTTCATCTATCTTAATTTTGGGAGTATTAGGATTGATTTCACTTATAATATGAACATTTAATCTAATTATTATTTTATATTACTAATAATAACTAATTTTTTTCCTGTTAAATTAATGCAATATTCAATACTTTTGACACATGAAACATCAAAATAATGTAGCAACTATGTAAAATGAACTAATAAATTTTAAAAGATTTATATTATAATTAAATTATAATATAAATATAACACATGTATATAATATGAAAATAAAAAGTTTACTATTTGTAAATGTGTTTTATATTTGATTTTTTCTATCTAATTATCAATAGTTTTTATTAAATGTGTTTCTATTTAAAATTTATCTGTAAATATATGTGTGTGTGTGTGTGTGTGTTTATATGTCTATATGATTTAATATATTCACCAATTATATTGTAATATCAGGTATTGAATGGATTGTAATTGGATACATTTACGAAGAACCACTAGTGAGTATGAAAAAGGAGTTGATGAATTCTTGGAATTTTCTAAACGACATCTTCAAAACATTGATTTAATTTTTTTTTTCATGTGTAAAGTGTTTGAATATGAGAAAGTTAAACTCCAGATAAATCAAGGATCATATCATTTTTTATGATTGTAGCCTTAATTATACACGTTAGATCTTGCATAGTGAAAGAACTGAAAATTTAATATCCAATGTTGATGACAATATTCATAATGAGGCAGAGGATCGTATTGAAGAATTAATTCATGATTTAGGTGTTGAAACCATCAAAAAAACAAAAACTATTGAACTATTGTATAGAGATTTTGAGAAACCATTATTCCCAGGTTGTAGTAAATATACAGTGTTATCAGCAGTTTTGATATTAGTTAAATTAAAAACAAAAAATGGGTGGAGTGATAAAAGTTTCTCCAGATTACTTGAGATTTTAAAAGAGCTACTTCGAGAAGGTAATGGGCTTCTAGATTCCAATTATGAGGCAAAAAAAATATTATGACCATTGGGATTGGGGTATAAAAAGATACATGCTTTCCCTAATGATTGTATACTGTATAAGAAATAATATGAATATTTATCAAGTTGTCTGACATGTGGGACATCATGCTATAAGATAGATGGGAAAGTCAAATCATATTCATTCTCAAGTATTATCATCTAATGTTATAAAAAATCAATTTTGTACTTTCTAATGATATCATCCAATATTTTTTTCATATGATTCTGATAATTCAACTGTGATTCATTATTAGGTACCAAAATCAAAACTCTTGCTAAATAAATTTGGTACCTTCCAATAATTCCTCGTTTGAATCATCTATTTTCAAATTTAATTGATGAAAAAATGTTAAGATGGAATTCAGATGAGCGCATCTCTGATGGTAACTTATGTCACCTTGTCGATTCACCACAGTGGAAGAGTTTTGATAAAAAAAATCATGATTTTGAAAGTGAAGTTAGAAATCTAAGAATTGGATTGTGTACTGATGGAATGAATCCATATCAGAGCCTCAGTAGCCAACATAGTTCATGGCCTTTTTCCTGGTAGTTTACAACTTTTCCCCACATCTATGTATGAAGAAAAAATATGTTATGATGAGATTGATGATTTCTAGACCAAAACAACCAGGAAATGATATTGATGTGTATCTTTCACCATTGATTGATGATTTGAAACTACTATGGGAGGCAGGTGTTAAAGTTTTCAATGCATACAAGAAAGAGTATTTTCTTTTGTGTGCTATGATAATGTTCACTATAAATTACTTTCCTATATATGGAAACTTATCTGGATATAGTGTTAAGGGACATAAATCATGTTTAATTTGTGAAGAATAGACTTCATATTATCAATTGCATAATAGAATAAAGATAGTGTACATGGGACATTGAATATTTTTATGAATTGATCATCCTTATCATAGATTGAAAAAATCATTTAACAGTTTACAAGAATAGAACCTTCTCCCTCAGCCATTGTCAGCTAAAGAATATTATGATAGGATGAAAAATATTTATTTGAAACTTGGAAAGAATAGAATTTCTGGTCTTCAAAGAAATATTTGGAAGATGTAGTCAATTTTTTTTAACTACCTTATTGGAGATTTTTAGAGATAAAACATAACATCGATGTTATGCATGTTGAGAAAAATATATGTGACAGTTTGATTGGAACTTTGTTAGATATAAAAGGAAAGACAAAAGATATATTTCATGCTAGATTGACTTGATATTAATGAGAATATGTTTGGAGTTAGCTCCCACTGTGAAAGGAAACATAACATATTTACCTCTGGCTTGTCACACATTAAGAAATATTGAAAAGATGAATTTTTGTCAGTGTTTTCATGGTATTAAAGTACCAAGTGTTTTTTATTCGAATGTGAATAATTTGGTGTCATTAAAGGATTGTAAATTTATAGGTATGAAATATCATGATTTCCATGTATTGATGCAACAACTTCTACTAGTAGCATTGTGTAGTATATTGTCAACAGTTGTTAGAAAGACTATCATCGGGTTATGTAGTTTTTTCAAATCCATTTTTAGCAAAAAAAATTATCCAAATTTGTTATATGTGTTGGAGAATGAATCAACTCTTATTCTTTGTCAACTAGAAATGTATTTCCCGCCTATGTTTTTTGATATAATGGTTCATATCCTTATTCATTTTGTGTGTAAGATAAGAATATGTGGGCCTGTTTATTTACGATAGATGTATCCTTTTGAAATATATATGAAAATTTTGAAGGGATGTGTTAAAAATCCTTATCAATCAGAGGCCTCTATTATTCAAAAATATGTATCGGAAGAGGTGATTGAGTTTTGTACTAATTATTTTTATCAGGTGGAGCATATTGGTCTCCCTATATCTCGACATGTGATAGTTGATAGTGAAGGTAGAGGGGTTCAATGCTTAAAGGTAAATTTCATTCCACGTGATGAAGTGATGCAGACACATTTATATATTTTAAACAACACGGATGAGGTTAAATCATATATATCCTCACATATTGCTGAATTAAAGTTATGATATCAGAAAAGAAATGAAAATTGGTTGATGATTGAGCATAAGAAGACATTTGTTTCATGGTTTAAAGAGAAAGTCACCAAAGATATATCTGCATCATAAACATTGAAGTGGTTAGCAGGGGTTCATCTCTTAATGTGATCACATGGTCTGGTTTTGATATTAATGACTACACATTTTACACACAAAAACTAGATGACAAGAGTACCGTTCAGAATAGTGGTGTGATGGTTTTTGCTGAAGCTGTGCATTTTTCAAGTGCCAAAGATAAAAACCCAATTTCTACATCAACACCATATTTTTTAGTTCTAGAAGACATATGGGAAATTGATTATATTAAATTTCAAGTCACTGTTTTAGGTGTAATTAGGTTGATAGTAAGAGTGGTGTGAAACATGATGAATATGGGTTTAAACTGGTTGATTTGAAAATATTTAATTACATTGAGGAACCATTTATCATGGAGACACATGAAAAACAAGTATTTTATGTCATTGACCCATCGAATGATCAGTGGTCCATTGTTTTTCAAGGAAAGAGATACCATTCTGGTGATGATGATAATGTTGATGATGTTATTGATTTACATGAGCCTTATTCATTTATTACACAATTTCTGGATGATTACAATGAGTATAAGACAAACATAGTGCATGCAGTACATAATGATCATGATGAAGGCATGTGGGAAAACAGTAAATTAGTCTCCTAATTTTTCTGGTAAATATTTATATTTTGTTTCTTTTTCTGAAACTTACTAATGCATGCCTATTTTTTTACTTACTTATTTTTTCTTTCTTGTTTCTAAATATTCAGTTTTCTAATGATATTCACGTACACAAAATTTCATTACACTTTCTAGTAGCAATGTCATATACAGATAGAGAGGATCTGTTATAGAGGTATATCTATTTTTTCATATTATTAAATATTCATTAATATACTTATTTAATGAAAGAAAACTGTTAATTTACAAAAAAAATGCAGGATTAATGATGCGTCCTTGGCAGAAGAGACTTCTCCTGTTACTACTAAAAAATCAAGTTCTCAAGTTGGTAAACGTGGTATTACACATTTACCAAAACTATCACTTGCTCATGATGATGACAGATTACACATCTGTTTTGATGATTATAATAACACAACTGGCCCAAATGCAGTTCAGTTTATCAATTATATATCTATTCAGAGCCATTGCAGGATTAGTATTTTATATCCTGATTGGAAGTTAGTATACAGGACAGCGAAGCAACATCTTTGGGAGGTTTTGATGGTAAAATATCTTAATTTATTTCTTTTATCTCATTTTTTTAATATTAAATATTTTAAATGAAATTCAATTTTTAGGAAACTAGTGAAATTAAGAAAAGACATCTCTCTTTAGTGGTGGTTCGATGGAGAGATTTTAAAACAAAACTAGAAAAAAAACTGTGTTTTTGGAAAGAGAAGGTTTTAAAACTTATTCCTTAAGTATCAGTTTATAGATGAAGATACATGGAAGCGATTTTTCGATAGTCGTCATGAAAAAAAATCAGATATGATAATTATTTTATATTGTAAAATTTAGTATATATTTTTCTAATTACTTAGTATTTTATTTTTATATAACAGACCTCTAGGAGATCTCATCAAGAGATCTAGTTAAGAAATGTGTACCCTCATACTTTATCACATGGAGGGTATCTGTATTTGGAGCAGAAAATGATTGAAGAAAAATTTGAAGCATTAAGAGCTCGATCTAGTAGTGGTTCAGAAGAGGTCTAGTTTGGTCCTCCATCTCCTCCCAATCACCATGAAAAATGGAAACGAGCAAGAAGGAAAAATGAACAGCATCTTATAGATGAATCTAAGAAAGTAGTTGATAAAATTGTAAGTAAATATTATTTATTTGTCATTAATTTTTCTATTTCATAAATTTTAAACACTAATATAACTTTTTAATTTTTTATTTCAGGATGAACTTCAAGATCAAGAGACACGTGGCTCTTTTATCACTGAGGATAGGATGGAAATCCTAGCCACTGCTTTGGGAAAGGCAGAACACCTCGTCCATGTTAGAGGATATCGGGCAGGTGTTAGTATTCAAAAGGATTTTGGTTAGAGTAAGAAATCAAGAGACCCAAAAATAGAATCCTTAAAAGCCAAGTTGAAAGATAGGAAACAATCTATGGGTGATCAAATTCAATTAGCAGTGCAGAAGGCTTTGTTAGAACACTTGGAAATACAGTCACAGTCTGTGCAACCTTCCCAAGTATATTATTTATTTGTCATCAATTTTTCTATTTTATAAATTATAAACACTAATATAACTTTTTCATTTTTCAGCCTTCCCAACCTACTCACCTAGACTACCCTGGCCCATCTACCTACCCCGCCCCATCTGTGCAGCCTTCCCAGGTATATTATTTATTTTTCATCAATTTTTATATTTTATAAATTATAAAAACTAATATAACTTTTTCATTTTTCAGCCTTTCCAGCCTTCTTAGCCGGACTACCCTACCCCATCTGTCTACTTCGATCTTTCACCTCCTCGCTCGAACCAATATGTATATTATTTATTTGTCATCAATTTTTCTATTTTATAAATTATAAACACTAATATTTTTTTCATTTTTCAATCTTCCCAGCCTTTTCACCTGGGCTACCCTACCCCATCTGCCTACTTTGATCCTCCACCTCCTCGCTCAGACCAAACTGTATACTGTGAGTTGTTTTCTGGAGATCCTCATATACATATTGTTGCATTATGATGAATGCAATTTTTGGGGGATTTTTTACATCACCATCCTATGCAGATGGGTCAGGTTAGAGTATTAGTACTTGATATTATAGATCCTAATACTCTACTACCATTTCCTACTGAGGATATCACTAGATTTTGGGATTGTCTGGGTCATTTTTTACCTTTTCCAATTGGTCTTCTTCATTATATTTCATATGAGGTATACATTTTTTTAATATTAATTAAAAATTATTCAAAATTACTTATAATGTTTTCTGACATTTAACTTATATAGGATTATCTGAAAGAAAAATAAACTACACAAATGAAACAAAATGTTCAGGAATAATCGACTGTAGATACTTCTAATATTTCTTATAAGATACAAATATTATCTCAGGATTCTTCCTTGTTGAATTATATCTATGAGTTTTGGATGATGGATGATATATGCAGAAGAGAATATCTATTGAGATTACTCAAAGAAGATATCATGCATCCAGTTTCTTTTGAAGAGCTCAAACTGAATGTGGTGCAGAGGTTTTCCATGTAAGTAAATTGACATTTGAATTTTTATTTCTTTAATAAAATATGGTTTAAAATTGACTAACTATATTTTCTTTTTAAATTAGGTATCTACACACGCTTCTTCTACAAAATGAAATTACAAGCATTTAAAATTTTATAGGTCCAAAATTCATTTCCATGGAAGTGAAACATATGAAGAATCCTATTAGAGTGGCATATATATGTGATATATTAACACATACAGAGATTGAGTGTTGGTTTTTTACATTTTTTGATAAGTAAGAACATAAACATAATTATGAACTAATGATCATTATAATGTCATTAATTGTGAACTTTTTGTATTGTAGGGGGCATTGGATGTTAGGCGTATTGTGCCCAAGTGAATTCACCTTATATTAGTTTTTCTCTTTATTACGGAATGTTCGTAACAGATTTTATACCTTATTAGACTGGTAAGTTTTTTTTAAGCTCATTATGTTTAATTATCATTGTTTAGACATATATTATTAGTTCATATATATGAAAATGTAGTTCATGGAAAAAATTTAACAAGGAATACATGTCGATAAAGAAACCAAATAAAATCAAATATGTGGAAGTAGAGGTAATTAGTTTTTATATTAGATTTTATTCTATTTTTTTTTATATATTGATTTTTTTTATCATTTTAATGTTTTATAACTGCAGTGTCATCATCAAAAAGGATATGTTGAATGTGGTTATTATATTCTATGATTAATGTACAAGATAATCCCAACTGGGGAAACTACTGAATTTGATAAGGTTATTTGTATTATTATTTTTATATATTTTTTCCATATTATTCTATTTTTTTAATCTCATATCATTCAATGTTATTATAGGCATTCAACGATTCTCAATCTTATTCCCAATCTGATCTTACCCATATTCAATCTATTTTTGAAAACTATTTGTTAAGTATGATTAGGATTTGAGGTATGTATATTCTAATATTTATGAATAATATTATATATGGGTTCAAAAAACCAACTCTTTTGATATAATAGTTGTTTGAACATACTGATAATCAAATTAAAGCTTCAATAATAACCAACAATGAGCATGTTGTAAATTTCAGGTATGTGTATTTTAATTCTGCTTTATAATACAAATGTGTAGATAATTTTTTGATTAACTAGATAAAAGCATGTAATTTATAGATTTTTAGTCAATGATAAATATTGTCTGATTGTTGTATATTGTGTTTTTATTACAAGGGTTTCAATTATTTTGGAAGTGTAATATTTTGAATTTTCTAAAGAAATAACTTTTGGCGTCGGTTTTTTTACAAACTGACGCTAAATTTTTTTAAAAAAATAATTGGTTTTCAGCATCAATTTTTAAAGAAACCGATGCTGAAACATACTCAGAGGGGGATTTCGGCATCATTTTTTAAAAAACCAATGCCAAAATCCCTCCTCTGCCTGATTTTCGGCATCAGTTTTTATAAAAACCGGCGTTGAAAGCCTTAATGGAAATGATTTTCGGCATCAGTTTTTGTAAAACTGATACTGAAAATAATATTTTTTACGTCGACTTTATAAAGTTCAGTTAAAACCCAATGTCAAAAATAAAAAAACTACATTAAATCATGTTTTTGCACTAGTGTATTTACCATGGTTGAAGGGTAAATCAGGTAAATAAGGGTAAAAATAATATTATAATAATATGAAACTACCCTAACACTTATCCTAATACTATTGGATGAGATATTTCTGACCAATAAAACCCTTGTAACCAAAATTTGGCCTTTGGAAGCCACTTGGGTGTGATTATTACACTTATATCTTTTAATTTAAAGGAAAATATGTTATAAACACAAATATTCTTAATTAAACAATTTTAATATGGGTTTATATAAATGATATCTTCAACTATAAATATTCATTAGAAATATAAAAATATTTCCTACATCATGGTATTTTATTTATATTTTTTATATATTAAATAATTAAATTTAATTATGTCATAATGATGATACAATGATTGTTTTATTAAAGAAGGAATCAAATAAATGATATTATAAATATTAAAATAAATATTATTTGACATAATTTATGTCATCCATGATATTTTAGGTTAATATGACATGTTATAAGTCTATTAAATATTTTTTTTCAAAGTTATATCTCTTTTTGGATTTTATTTAAATTCAATAAAATGAATAGTGTAAAAATTGACATAATTGATGTTTTATAAAAATAGTAAATTATTAAATTATTTAAAAATCATAAAAAAAATTAAAATCACAAAGTGAATATGATAAGGTATAAAATTTCATCAAGTGTCCAATTATGGGAAATTTACCCCATATAAGTAAAATTAATAGCCTCTTAATAATTAAAATGTTGTTACCACAATTAAAATTAAAAGAGAATAATTAAGGGTAAACCAAAAGGATAAGGTTTAAAATCAAATAAATACATGTCTAAAAATTATTATATTATAGTATTTTGAACTATAATCATCTTATATTATACATATCTCAATTTGGATCCATTTTGATTAAAAAATCAATTTTTATCAATTTAATATTTTAATACTTTCCAAGGGTGCCCCTTCCCTCTCCTGTAAAAAGTTACCCTCTCTTCTCTAATACTCTCACTTCAAGAACTCTTAGGTTTAGAAAAAATCTACCTAAAACTCTTAATATAATCCATAACCTCATCATATAATCCTAACTTAGGGTAAAAAGTATTCCAAGGAATCCTTTTGGTATAAATCAAAAGAAGTTACCCGATTAAGAAGTAACATCTTACCTCATGCTTTTTAGTTTCATTTACATTCTACACTCTCTAAACTATTATTATTTTATGATTAAATAACAAAACCAGTAATCTAAATATACTAGGATGTTTTTATGATAAGGTTTTAACCTACACTTACACACACCTTCATTTAATGGGTAACGAACATACTGTTTCTGTGTACGGCGAACTACGGCCTCACGAAACGATGATTGTTCAATTTTTCCCTACCACCTCTCATGGTGGACATTATGATGGAAAATATATTTATATATGATATATATTATATATATATTGTCTATATGCTTCTGTAATTTTTATTTATAACATACCTTTATGTTTTATATGTTGTGTAAATACAATAATTTCCTTTGAGGAAGTGTGGACTACCGCCCCCTCAAAGAGACATGACTCGTTCCCACTATACATGGAATGTATAAAGGATATTTTTATTAAAACTATGATACATACATGAAATTAATATAATACTTTTATTATAATATACATTTATATCATTATATTATTATTCTTTTAATATAACAAATAAATGAAAGTAGCGTTCATGCGTACGTACAGCCTACCGTCTCCATGAATGGTGCATTTCATTTATTATATCCAAATATTATGGATATTATAAATACACATATACTAGATATATATAATATTTAAATCATGAATAATATTCTGGAGATGATTTAATTTTTACTACATGGACAATTTACATCAAAACTAGTTCATTTTTTACTCAAGTATCGAATATCGACAAAACATCCGATATGAACTTAAATAATTATGTAATTTTTATAACATGGTAATAAGTGATATAAAAGTATTAATAAACTTTAATAAGTTTCTCAATCAAGTATAAATAAAACTAAGTTTATTATTTAGGAACATAACAATTGTACGCGACAATTTGGACTCAAGGTAAGAGACTTCGTCTCAATCTCCTTTCATTGAGCCATATTTTGATAATATATACCTCCTTATTTTATATGATGTATAATAAACACTTTGACTTTTAATTTCATTAAATGGTTTTCAAAAGGGAATATTTTCATATGAATCTTTTCACTAAACAGAAAAAGGAATGTTTTTAACATATGCGGTGACAATAACTTCTCCATCGCCACAACCATTATTTGATATTTAGCTTCCTCTACAAGTTGTAATGTTTTTAAAAGAAAAATAAATACCATATACCCTTTTCATGTATTTTGGTATTGAAAATTGTTTTGATAAAGGATTTATTATGTCAATATCTTGAAATGGTCTCTTGTGATTGCAATGTTGAAATGTTATTGTTCCATTATGCTTGGTTTATGTGTTATGATTGTGTTATGGTACATGGATATTTGAAAAGTGGTTAAATGATAAACCAAAGATGGGTGGTTATGTGATAAAGCAAATATGGGTGGTTCCATGATAAACCAAGGATGGGTAGTTACGTTATAACCTCCAATGCATTGGGTATGGAAGTCGGCCGTATGGTTATTCCATTTAGTGATATGTGTGGAAGTCGACCGTATGGTTATTATATTTAAGTATGTTTATGTCTCAAGTTATATTTATATATTATATGTTTATTTATATGGGATTTATGGTAATATTTTGGTTACAAAAAGGTTAATCAATGAGTTTATATTCAGTTAAGTATATTTACTACTTCTTAAAGGTGAAAAGTACTACTTTGTGATAAAGTATTCATGGTTTACATGTTTTCGCAAGACTAATAGTTTTCATTATTTATGTATCCTTTACTGAGATTTTTATATTCATCCTAAGTTTTGAAATGTTTTTCAAAAGACTTAAATAATAATATATTCAAGGATGGGATCAAGGAAAAGTTGTGTTGTTTAAACATGAAACGAACCATGTTTCTTTTTTAAAAGTTTTTGTTTTATAAAAAAATCGAATAGTGAGTAGAAGTGTCTAATTATAATATTTAAGTTGTTATGTATGAGTTATGACCTAATTCTCTAAATCTATAAACTTGAAAAGATCCTCAATGTGAATTAAAGTAAAATTGTTGACTTATCTGAAGATTATGTAATGTTTAAGGTCAAGGCCTTATAATTGGTATCAAATGTTAGTTTAGATAACTTTAGGAGTTCGAATATTGTTAATAGAATATATATATATATATATATATATAAGTTTTTTACTTTATTGTCAAATTAAAATGATATATAATTTGAAGATTACCATGTTGCTTCATCTAAGATAGGTTTTTTCAGAATGGTTTTCTATAGAGGAAACATGGTAGTTGTACTGGGAAGACATACAGAGGGAAATAACCTTCTAAATCAACATCCTGAGATGGTCAGAATCAAAATTGAATAGTGTGTTGCAGTGATGGATCAGTTTACTCGGGCAATAAATGGTGGTGTTATCAATGCACGAGATCAACCATACCAACTATATAGTAATATGTCGATAATGGAGCATTTAATGAGGAAACATCCCCATCATTCATAGGATCATCTAACCTTATGAGGGTGAATTAAAGCACTAGAAAAGATTTTTGATGTAATGGTGTGTTCATACAATCAAAAGGTTAGTCTTTATATTTATCATTTTAAAGGTGAAGTCGATCAGTGGTGGTCAATGATTAAAAATATCAAAGAAGTGAAGAGATTGATGCCATGGAATTGGATGAATTTAAGACTATATTCCTTGAGAAATAATTTCCTAAGGCTGTTCAACTTAGGATGGAAAAGAAATTCTTGGAATTGAGAAAAAAGGAGTAAGATTTTGTGTCAACATATGAAGAAATTTTCAACCATTTTTCAAGGTATGTCCAAAATTTTATCTAGGATATTGATGGTAAGATAAATTGGTTTTACTTAGGATTGAAGCTGAAATATCAAAGGGTGCTAGCTTCTCGTGAGTTAAAAAGTTATGAGAAACTTTTCTGATGTGATGAGAAGGTAGAAGTGGAGTTTTTTTATGGTCATTTGTTCCATGAGAGCAAGAAAAATAAGCGATCCAGTTGGAAGACAGTGGGAAAGAATTCATCAAAGAAGTCTGGAGGTAAGAAAACTAAATTTCCAACTTGTGAGAAGTGTGGTAAAAAGCATCCTGGAGAATGTATCTCAAAGTCTGGGAAGTGATTATGATACGGTAAGACTGGTCATATTGCTCATAACTGTAAGGAATATAATCAGGTAAGTAATGAAAAATCAGTGGTAAGATGTTTTAGTTGTAATGAGTTCGGACATTATGCCAATGTGTGTCCAAAGTTGATTACCCAGGGTGGAAACCAGTAAGATCAAAACTATAAGCAAATGGAAAAATCATTTTCTAATACTAAAGTTGATGTGGGACCATAAAATTAAGTGGTGACAACTCGAGGGAGCTCAGTATTTTTTAAAGACTGATTTGTGTTTCGAGTACCATCAGCTGAAGGTGAAGGAAGATAACATTCCAAAGATATCCACTATTGGAATTCTTGGTATTTGAGACGGCTTATTTGCGACGGGATCCCGTCGCAAATAGGCTTTAGAGATGGGGCCCCGTCGCAAATAAACCGTTGTAGAAAACACTGTCGCAAATACCATTATTTGCAACGGGAAACATCATTGTCACAAATACGTCTCCAATTATATGTATTATATATACATAAACTTTTTCACGACGGGCCCATCGCAAATATTTTTTGCGACGGGTCCGTCGTCCCGTCGCAAATATATATATATATATATATATAACGTTCTGTGATGGGTCCGTCACAAAAAAGTATTTGCGATGGGTAAGTAGTCTCGTCGCAAATATGTTTTTAAAAAATATTTAGTTAGACTATTTGCGACGTGGTCCCGTCGCAAAAGGTACTGTCACAATTAATAAATTAATTTAAAAAAAATAAAATTAATAAAATTATGATTAATGAAAAAATAATATTACTATTAGTAAAAATATATATATATTAAAATTCTCAATATTCACAAAAAAAAATATTAAAATATTATTATTATTATTATTATTATTAGTAAATAAAAAACATTAAAAAATATAATGCTAAAAAATATATTTAATAAAATATTATTATTATTATTAAAATAAAAAAAATATTAAAATTGTCAATATTCACAAAAAAATATAAAAAATTAATAAAAAATTAAAAATTAAATTATGTAATATTTTCACTGATATAAAAGACAAAAAATGTAAATAATTTATATTACAATGTTAAATTCAAATGTTTTTAACATAAAAAAATCACTAGGGGTCATCTTCTGGAGGAGGTGGAGGAGCTGAAGGAGCTGGTGGATGAAACTTCATCCCTAAACTACGAGTCAGACGACGCATGTACTCCATCTGCTCGTGATGCTGCTGTTGTCATCGATGCATCTCCTCCTCATGTTATTGCTACTGTTGCTGCTGCCATCGACGCATCTTCTCCTCGTGATGTTGCTCCTACAGCTGCTTTTGCCGACACATCTCTTCTTGCTACTTCTGCAAAGTCTCTATAAGCTCAGTCTGAGCTCGCAACTGCTCCTGATACTGTGAGTCAGAAGATGATGCCTCTCCATGAGATCCTCTCGAGCTGGACGCTGACATCGCAGTAGTACCATAATAAGTACCAGGAGTCAAATGAGAGCTGATACCAACTACTCTGTCCTTCTCAAAGCCATACTGAGTCACCTTCATCCATGTTGCCTCATAGAAATGGTGCACACTGGTCTGCTCAATCATCTCGTCCTGAGCCTCAGCCTGTGTCTGAGAGGTTGCAGCCTCATATTACTCCTTCAATTCCAATTTAAAATTAAAATTGTGAAAATATTATATGCAGTTAATTGTTAAACTGAAAAAATAATACTAACCACAATAGGACGCTGGCGATCACCTCTAATCTCTCCAGTGGCTGGATCACTGTACATCCTCCGATAAATGTTGAACTCCGTAATATCGGGATGCTCAACAGCCTACATAAATATAAAATAAACTATTGATATTTAAAGTTATATAAAATATTTAAAAAATATACTTACCAGATGATCTCTATGAGAACTGAATATACGGCTACCAGCTCGATGCGTCACCTCCTGTCTCCCCCAGTTCTACCACCCCACTGAAGATCTCCTCTGAAATCCACCACTCAACCAGTGTAAACATAATCCATCCCAAACGTGAGATGAAATGTACTATGGTCGGTGGGCTCTACATGACTCATCAAATTCTGTCACTCCTACTTTCTTAATGGTTGTCCTTTTCAAATTGTGCAAAAACTGATGGAAACGGTCACGCATAGAAACCTGCCATGCTGTGTGGATAGCGTTGCTCATGCTATCATCGATAAGATACCATAAACCCTACGAATAATTTATAATATCAAGTTGTTAATAAAATAAATTTCAAAATAAATATTATTTATTTACGTACCAACCAATGATGGAACATGTCGCGTCGCACATCAACGGGAATCTGTTCCCATGTGATCCATGGCTGAGAAAAATAATTGTGCAATATAGCGCTCCCCTGTCTAATAGATACATGCTCAAAATTGTGAAAAATTAATAAATAATAAAACAATTAGTATATATATAAATAAATTAATGAAATATAACTAAAATATAAATGTTACCATACCTCTGTGTGCGTGGATCAAAACCAAGACGTGGACGTCGCTCGGGGATAGGGTCAGGAATCATCAGTCGTGCAAGACCATGCCCCCTCCGCGTACCTCTTGAACCACTAGTAGGCTGAGGGTCAGATGACTCCACATCCCCATCATCCAAAGGTAGCTCAGCCTCCTCTAACTCACGTAATAGATTAGAGTCCATCTGAAACACAAAATGATTGTTGTTAGCAGATAGTTAAAAATAACTATTATATATAGATATATATTAGTTATGATTATAACCAGCATTTAACTATGTCAATGTTCATCTTCATCCTCTTCTCTATAGTTGTCAATGTCGATGTCTTCATCTTCCTCCTCCTCATCATCAATATCCATATGAGTTTCAGTTTCAGCATCTTTTGTCATTTCAAATTCATTTGTAACATCATTAACATCTTCATCACCATCGATCCTTAATTGTGGGGTGTTATCATCGATATTCATGTCTCTTTGTGAATCAAATGGATTTTGAGCAGTCTCTTGAAAAATTTCAATTCCTTCCGCTTCAGCGGAACCACATTCAGTTTGAGTAAACTGATTTTCCCGATATTTCATTTTTATTATGCTCCACCAATCGCTCAAGTCTCTTGAAGTAGCATAGTAATTTGCATAATAAATTTGATGTGCCTGTTGAGCTAGTAAAAATGGTTCATTTAATGCAAGAAGACTTTTATATTTAATATCGACGATTCCATGAGTCGGATGGACACACAAGCCTCTCTCAGTATCCAACCACCGACATTTAAACATTGTTATGTAATTCTGTCCTAGATAACATAGCTCAATAATTTCATCCAAAATGCCATAAAAGTCAACTTCAGTTTCTCTGTGATGTGATCCTCTCAAGAAAACTCCACTGTTCATTGTTTTTTTTATTCCCCATATGCATCTGTATGAAATCGAAAACCATTCACTACATATGTATTATAATATTTAACCATTTTGGATGGTGGGTTACTCAATATACACAGTCGCTTATCAATTTTATCAGCATATTGAGACACCTGAAAATTTGTAAAACAATTATCTATATAATAAATAATAAATGGAATTGATATTAAACCATCAATAATTTATGTTACCAGTTTTTGAAACCATTGAGAGAAAAAAAATTGTCTGCGTTCTTCAAGAGCAGCTGTTATAATTTGTGGAAGTTGTTTCTTGATACGATTATCATATAACCTACAAATAAAATAAGTTTAAATGTTGTAACATAAATTATAGAATAAGTGATAGAAGCACTCACAGGACAAATGATGTCATTTCTTCACAGTTGAGCAGAACGTATATATGAGCTCTATGATGTTCATCATCTAAAATCCATCATTCATGAACTCCATCGAAACCAAGATTTGGATTATTAAAAACTGTTAATTGATTGTCCATTTCTTCATTAACATTCCCCTTGTTTCATCCCATACGATTGTTTTTTGAGGGATATTGAGATTCAAAATAATGAGAGCAGAAAAAAGCAATTTCCTCTTGTAAATAAGCTTCAGCAATTGAGTCTTCAACTGATGCTTTGTTACGTACTTTTTTCTTCAATTTCTGCATGCATCTCTTGAATGGGTACATCCATCAAAACTATACTAAACCTCTACATTTATATTCATGTGGAAAATGTAGTATCAAATGTTCCATTGAGTCAAAGAAAGCCGACGGAAAGATTTTTTCCAGTTTACATATAATTACAGCAATATCTTCTTCCAGTTTGCTTAGCGCATTATAGTTTGTTTTCGTTGCACAAATTTATCGAAAAAAATGATATGTCTGTTATTGAATCCCAAATCATAGAATTCAACAAACCTCTGAATCCAATCGACATAAGTTTTTCCATTATAACATAACAATCATGACTTTTTAATCCAGTAATATAACCATTATTAACACATTTTCCCAAATTGGAAGCATAGCCATCTAGAAGTCTCAAATCTGTAATCCACTGACAAAATAATAAGTGAATCTATTTGGACATTTTATAAGATGCTTTTTCCTTCATTAACCTCTGTGGTCTGACATTTTCAAATAGTTCAAGTTCTGGTCACCTGCAAATTTGGGCAAGATCTAATTGTGCCTTTACAGTATCTTTGGTCTTACCTAGTGTATCCAAAACTGTATGAAATAAATTATCAAAATAGTTCTTCTCAATATGCATAACATCCAACATGTGGCGGACTAACAAATCAGACCAATATGGAAGATCCAAAAAAATGCTCCGTTTTATCCAATTATGTTCTTTCCCAAAGCCATGAATTTTCTGTTGGTTTACTGTTGGTCCAAATGTGATGGGGGTAATGAAAATACAACTGATTTCAACTCTGTACCTGAGATCATCTTTGGAGGTTCATCCCTTTCAATTGTACCTTTTCTGAAATGATATTTGTTCCTCCGAAAAGGATGATCGGTTGGAAGAAATCTACGGTGACAATAAAAATAGCAAGGTTTTTTTTCATTGACTAACATAAAGGCTTTGTTTTCTTTCATACAGTAAGGACGTGATTTTGGACCATGTTTACTCCAACCAGATAACATGAAATATGCCAGAAAGTCACTAATCATCCACATCAATGTATCTTTTAATATGAAATTTTGTTTCGCAGCAACATCATATGTATTAACACCATCACTCCACAATGAATTTAACTCATCAATCAATGGTTTCAAATAAACATCAATATTCTTTTTCGGATTTCCTGGGATTAATAGAGTCAAAAAGATATAAGGCTCCTTCATCAACATCCATGGAGGCAAATTATACAAAGTTATAAAGATAGGACAACATAAATACTGACTACCATAAGAACCAAACGGACAAAAACCGTCAAAAGAAAGACCCAATCACACGTTTCTGGATTCTATAGTAAAAAACGGATGCAGACAGTCAAAACTTTTCCATGAATCACCATCAGATGGATGATTCAAGCTTTTATCAGTTGAAATCTTGGTTTTGTGCCATGACATCATTGGCGCTATGTTCTGAGACATAAATAAACGTTGCAACCTGGGTGTAAGGGGGAAATATCTCAACTATTTTATTGGAATTGATCTAGACTTCCCTGGTTGAGCTTCTTTATACCTCGATTGTCCACATGTGGGACAACTATCCAATGACTCATTTTCGCCAGAATATAAGATGCAATCATTTGGACATGCATGAATCTTCCGATAACTAAGGCCCAGATTATGAATCAGCCTCTTTCTCTCATAGTAATTTTCAGGCAACATATTTCTTTCAGGTAACAGTGTTTTAACCAAAGAAAATATATGATCAAAACAGTTATTTGACATTGCATTATCTAATTTAATAGCCATAAATTTTTCAATCGATTCTAATTTGCTTATCTTGTAACTAGGATATAATGCATCCTCAGCAGACCTCAACAACTCATAAAATTCGGATGGTGCCAACTCAGGAGTTAAATCAATATCATCGTGAGTTTCAGTTTGTTGCACATATGGACCTGCAACATCATGTACTAAATTTTGAAACCATGATGGATCTGGAATCAAGTGATTAGAATATTCTCTGGAACTGCGTTTACCATGTTGATACTAAAAAACATAATCTGGTTGAAAACCAAACCGCAAGAGATGTCCCCCAACCTTGTCAAATGTGTCAAACATTCTCAAAGCACATTTTTTACAAGGACACTTAATTGTACCTTCTGAAACATATTATGGTTTTGATGATGCAAATGATAAGAAAGCTTCAACACCCTCAATATATACAGGATTTAAACCAGAACCATTTAGATTTCTATGCTGATTTATCCAAGCGCGATCATCTAATAATGACTGATGTCGACTTCCTTGTTCCATATTTTTCTACATAAAATATAAAATCATCACTGTTTTTGAATAGTTTGAAATTATAAAAACACTATCTAAAAAATAATATAAATAATTACAACTACTTAATAATTACCATTAATTAAGGGCGACACAATTTCCAGTGGATTGATGGCTACTCTTTTGTCTGACGACTCATTTAATTGCATCTTTCTCACACTAATTATTGTTAATTATTGCTAATTATTCCTAATTATTACTAATTATTACTAATTATATCTAATTATTACTAATTATCCCTAATTATTCCTAATTATTTCTAATTATTCCTAATTATTCCTAATTATTCCTAATTATTACTAATTATTACTAATTATTACAAATTATTACTAATTATTACTAATTATTACTAATTATTACTAATTATTACTAATTATTACAATTTATTACTAATTATTACAATTTATTACTAATTATTACTAATTATTACAATTTATTACAATTTATTACTAATTTAGCAATACTTAGCAATACTTAGAAAAATGAAAATTGCTTGAATAATGAAAGGAAATTTGGTAATCATCGTTGTGGAGATGATTACAAATTTTCCCTTCATTATCCAAGCATTTTTCGTTTACTAATTATTACTAATAAAAAAATTTTATTATCAATATTTAAGAAAAAACGATATTAATATTATTAAAATAATAAAAAATTTATAAAATATTAAAATTATCAATATTCGCAACAGGCTTTGCTCTATTCTTAACATGTTCAAATCTCAAAAGGTCGCCAATTGTCAGGTTATGCACAATAAAAAGTTGTGTCAGTCATGTCCAATGTAAACTCTATAATTGTACTTGCATGGTTGATCACCTCGCAAGTACTGTTGTAATAGGATGACCAAAGTAATGACGTTCTCGTCTCTAAGAATCATCTCACTCCCTTTACATAGATCATTCTTCCTTAAAAATTTGAGGGGATATCAGTATCTTTCCCTTAAATTTTTAAGGAAGAATGGTCTATGTAAAGGGTCATGTGAGATAATTCTTATAGATGAGAAGGGCATGACTTGGGTTGTCCTATTGCAACACTACTTGTGAGGTGATCAACCATGCATGGACAATTATATAGTTTACATTGGACATGGTTGACACAAACTTTTTATTGCACATGACCTAACAATTGGCGACCCTTTGAGATTTGAACATGTTAAGAATAGAGCAAAGCCTGTTGCGAATATTGATAATTTTAATATTTTATAAATTTTTTATTATTTTAATAATATTAATATTGTTTCTTCCTAAATATTGATAATATAATTTTTTTATTACTAATTATTACTAATTATTACTAATTATTACTAATTATTACTAATTATTACTAATTATTACTAATTATTACTAATTGTTACTAATTGTTACTAATTATTACTAATTGTTACTAATTGTTACTAATTGTTACTAATTATTACTAATTATTACTAATTATTACTAATTATATCTAATTATATCTAATTATTGCTAATTATTACTAATTATTGCTCATTATTATGATTATTACTGATTATTACTGATTATTACTGATTATTACTGATTATTACTGATTATTACTGATTATTACTGATTATTACTGATTATTACTGATTATTACTGATTATTACTGATTATTAATGATTATTAATGATTATTACTGATTATTACTGGTTATTACTAATTATTACTAATTATTACTAATTATTACTAATTATATCTAATTATATATAATTATTACTAATTGTTACTAATTATTACTAATTATTACTAATTATTACTAATTATATCTAATTATTACTAATTATTACTAATTATTACTAATTATATCTAATTATATCTAATTATATCTAATTATTACTAATTATATCTAATTATATCTAATTATTACTAATTATATCTAATTATATCTAATTATTACTAATTATATCTAATTATTACTAATTATATCTATTTATTACTAATTATATCTAATTATTACTAATTATATCTAATTATTACTAATTATATCTAATTATTACTAATTATATCTAATTATTACTAATTATTGATAATATTACTAATTATATCTAATTATTACTAATTAATGATAATATAATTTTTTATTAGTAATTATTACTAATTATATCTAATTATTACTAATTATATCTAATTATTACTAATTATATCTAATTATTACTAATTATATCTATTTATTACTAATTATATCTATTTATTACTAATTATATCTATTTATTACTAATTATATCTAATTATTAATAATTATATCTAATTATTACTAATTATATCTAATTATTACTAATTATTACTAATTATTACTAATTATATCTAATTATTACTAATTATTACTAATTATATCTAATTAACACTAATTATTTATAATTATCACTAACAATATCAATTTCTTACTAAAAATAAATATAAATAAAAATCAATTGAAATCTAATTTAATTACAACTAATAAACAACAATTAAAATTAACATAAAAAAATAAAATAAATATAAAAAAATAAAATATAAATACCTTAAACTTTGATATTCTGAAGATATTAGCGCCCTCCAATTGCTCTCGTATAAAAAGATTTAACTTAAAGAAATTTTTTCCTTGAAACTGAAGAATGAAAAGAGAGAGAGAAGAAGATCTGAGTGATTTGGGAAAAAACGGATGACGGTATATATAGGTTAGATTAGTTACGACGAGGTTATTTGCGACGGGTTTCCCGTCACAAATGGTGGTATTTGCGATGGGGGTCATCGCAAATACATTCGCGTGCATTAATTACAGTTGGCGGTTAAAAGGGTATTTGTGACGGGGCCCGTCGCAAATAGTTCATGCCGACACTCTTAGTTGCGACGGGGCTCGTCGCAAATACCCTCGCGCGCATTAATTACAGTCAGCGGTTAAAAGGGTATTTGCGACGGGGCTCGTCGCAAATAGTTCCTGTCGACACTCTTTTCGCGATGGGATGACATCCTGTTGCAAAAAGCTATTAACTGTCGTTGGGTATTTGCGACGGGTACCGTCGCAAATACTCTTACGAGGTTTGGCGCGCAAGCCGCACGATTTGGCATGCAAGTCGTCCCAAACTATTTGCGACAGGAGACGAAAACCCGTCGCAAATAACCCGTCGCAAATATTGATTTTTCCCGTAGTGATCTTTTCAAATGAGATATGGGCATTATGAGTTTTTAGTTATTCCCTTTGGGTTATCTAATTCACCTACTGTATTTATAAATCTCATGAATGGAGTCTTTCATTAGTTTTTGGATCAGTTTTTGGTTGTGTTTATAGATGATATTTTGGTATATTCTAAAAGTCGGGAGGAACATGAAAGTCACCTAAGGATTATTTTGCAAACCCTAAATTAAAAGAAACTATATGGAAAGTTTAGTAAGAGTGAATTTTTGTTGCAAAAAAATTCATTCCTTGGAAATATTGTTTCTAAATATGGCATAATCGTTAACCCTTCTAAAACAAAAGTTGTTGAAGAGTGGCCAAGACCTACCAATATCATATAGATTCTTAGTTTTATTGGATTAACGAGTTATTACTGAAGGTTTTTTGAAAACTTTTCTTAGTTATCTAGACCACTAACTAAGCTAACACGTAAGGGAGTTAAGTTCATATGGAAAAAATAATGTGATGATTGTTTTCAATAAAAGAAGATTGGTAAATGCTTCAGTTTTGGCCCTGACTTCCAAGAATGGTGAATTTGTTATCTATAGTGATGTATCATTGAATGGACTCGGTTGTGTCCTAATGCAGAATGATCGGGTAACTGTTTATGTTTCACATCAGGTGAAACCTCATGAGTTAAATTACCCTACAAATGATTTGGAATTAGTTGTTGGTGTTTTTGCATTAAAAATTTGGAGGCATCATTTGCATGGCATAAAATGTGAAATATATACTGATCATAAAATTTTGAAGTATATATTCCCTCAGAAAGAATTAAACATGAGACAGAGGAGATGGCTGGAATTAATCAGGGATTATGATTGCACGATTCATTTCCATCCAGGAAAGGCAAATAAAGTGTCTGATGATTTGATTTGAAAAAGTAATGTTATATTAACCATGCTACGTTTGGAATGAGATCCTTTGGTTATCGATTTGATGAATTTTGGATTGGAGTTTGTTGGTGCAGGGAATTCCTTTATTTTGTTTCAGGTGGTAGTGAAATCATCTCTATTATACAGAATTAAGCAAGCACAGAAAGAAGATAGGGAGCTGTAGAAAATGGTATAATTGGTTCAGAAGGGTAAGTTACTTGAATTTAACATTGATAAAGATTGTATTTTGAGGTTTGGAAAGAGATTATGTGTGCCTTTTGATTCACAGTTGAAGAAAGAGTTGTTATGTGAAGCTTATAGTTCTCAATTTTTAGTTCATCCTGGCAATACTAAGATGTACAGAGATATTTTGGAGTATTACTGGTGGGACAGAATGAAAAGAGATATTGTTGACTTTACTGTGAAGTGTTTGACTTGTCAGTAGGTTAAAGCGGAAGGATAGTTACCGAAAGGGATGATTCAGCCTTTTCCATCTCCATAGGGGAAATGGGAAAATATATCCATGGATTTTGTAGTGGGATTACCAAAGACTTCTCTAGGTAATAATGTGATCTGGGTTATTTTTGATCAATTGACTAAATCTTCTCATTTTCTTCCTATTCGAGATATTCTATCTCTATATCAAATTTCTCGATTGTATGTTAAAGAGATATTCAGGTTACATGGAGTTACCCTCTCCATTGTATATGATCATGATCCCAGGTTTACTTCTAACTTTTGGAAAGGCCTTCAGAAGTCATTGGGAACCAAATTAAATTTCCGTACAGCTTTTCATCCTCAATCAAATGGGTAGTCAGAACGAAAAATTCAAACCATGGAGGATATGTTATGTGCTTTTTCAATGGATTACTAGGGAATTTGGGATCAATATATTTCTTTGGTTGATTTTTCATATAATAATAGTTTTCATTCCAGTATACAGATGGCACCATTTGAAGCATTATATGGAAAGCGGTGTCGAACTCCAGTTTTTTGGGATGAAGTAGGTGAAAGGAAGTTGATGGGACCAGAATCGGTAGAAGAGATGAAAAAAATTGTTGATTCAGAAGCATATGAGGACAGATCAGAGCAGGCAGAAAAGTTATGTGGATAACCGGATGAAGGATCTTTCTTTCGAGGTAAGTGATCATGTCTTTCTAAAAGTTTCATCATGGAAAAGTGTGATGTATTTTGGTAAGAAAGGGGAGATGATTCTGAAGTTCATTGGACCCTATAAAATCTTAGAGAAAGTTGGTTCAGTTGCCTATAGAGTGGATTTACCTCCAAGTTTATCTCAGGTACACAATGTTTTTCATGTTTCAATGTTAATAAATTATATGTCGGATCCATCTCATGTTTTGAGTCTAGAGGTAGTTCAGTTGAAAGAGAATCTTTCTAATAAAGAACTACTAATACATATTCTTGACCATAGAGAGAAAGTGTTGTGGAATAATATGATTCATCTGGTAAAGGTTTTGTGAAAAAATTATATGGTTGAAGAGGCAATGTGGGAATTTTAAAATTCTATGAGCGATAAATACCCCCCCACTTATTTGATAAGTAAATAAAATTGTGGGGATGCAATTTCTAAAAGGGGGGAAGGATGTAACATCCCAGTTATTTATAGAATAATATATTTTCATATATATTAATATTTATGAATAAGATATTAATTTTATGTTAAAAAGGATGCTTTGTCTGATAGTGTACTCGAAACGCAACAACGAGTTTCTTCAAAATCTTACGTTTCACACAACACTAGGTTATACAGAAAAATAATACAATAATAATATTATTATTTAAAATGGTAGTTAACGCCTAGTCGTTGTATTTATGGGAATGAACAAAACTAAATACAACATGATTACACATATTTGTTAAATATTTTTACATTTATCCAATAAATTTTAGAGGATTAAAATTAGAATGAATCCAATTTTAAGCATAAGTTACTCTAATATTTTTAAAAGGATGTTTTACTGCCTTTTGATGGTAAACCATTTTTAAATATATTTTTTGTCACTTTTAAAATTTCTATTTGAAAAAATAAACTTCTTATTTGAAAGTGGGACATAAAAATTTACTTTGGTTGAAATTTTGGTATTTTTTTGAAAAAAAATCATATTTTAATGAATAGTGAAAAATACTGCATTTTAATTCAAAATTATCTTTTCGTCTAATTTAATTACATTGATAGATTATAATTTGAATTGGTTTTAAAGTATATTTATATTATGTTTTTATCATTTAATTCAATGTTGTTCATTGGAGGTAATTTCACATTGAAATTTTATATTAACACGTGTCAATCTTTTGATGGTTTTTACTTTTAAAAAAACTTGTTTTCTCGTTTTAACAATGATAATTAATTTTAAATTAATAAATGAAACTTTTATGTTGTGAATTTGTAAAAATGGATTTCATATTTAGAATTATTAGGTACAAATTATGTAAATAGGTCCATTTTATTTTTGGACATGATGAATAATAACTTTAGTAATTATTTTTATTTACCACAGTTAAAGGGTAAATCAGGTAAATAAGGGTAAAAATAATATTATAATAATATAAAACTACCCTACCACTTGTCCTAATCCTATTTTATGGAATATGGCTGACCAATACAACCCCTGGAATGAAACTTTGGCCTTTAGAAGCCACTTGGGTGTGATTATGACACTTATATCTTTTAAATTAAAGGAAAATATGTTATAAACATAAATCTTCTTAATAAAACAATTTTAATATGGGTTTATATAAATTATCTATTTGACTATAAATAGTAATTAAAAACATGAAAAAAAATCCTACATCATGGTATTTTATTTATAATTTTTAGACATTAAATAATTAAATTTAATTATGACACAATGATGATACAGTGATTGCTTTATTAAAGAATGAATCAAATAAATGATATTATAAATATTAAAATAAATATTATTTGACATAATTTATGTCATCCAATATTTTTCTATGATAATATGACATGTTATAATACTATTAAATACTTTTTTTAAGTTATCTCTCTATTTGGATTTTATTTAAATTCAATAAAATGAATAGTGTAAAAATTAACATAATTGATGTTTTATAAAAATAGTAATTTATTAAATTATTTAAAAATACTAAAAATATTTTAAAATCACAATGTGACTATTATAAGGTCTAAAATTTAATTAAGTGTACAATTATGGAAAATTTACACATATAAGTAAAATTAATAGCCTCTTAATAATTAAAATGTTGTCACCGCAATTAAAATTAAAAGAGAATAATTATGGGTAAACAAAAAAGATATGGTTTAAAATAAAATAAATACATGGATAAAAATTATTGGATGATATTATTTAGAACTATCCTAATATTATCTTAGAAATATCTCAATTTGGATCCATTTGTATTAAAATATAATTTTTATTAATTTAATATTTTAATACTTTCCAAGGGTGCCCCTTCCCTCTCCTATAAAAAGGTACTTTCTCTTCTCTAATACTCACACTTCAAGAACTCTTTGGTTAGGAAAATATCTTCCCAATAATCTTCCTAGAATTACTCCCCTCATCCTATAAGCATCACTTAGGATAGAAATCTTCCCAATAAATCCTTTTGGTATAAACCAAAAGAAGTTACCCGATTAAGAGGTAACGCCTTCTCTCGTGCTTTTTAGTTTAATTTCCATTCTCCACCCCCTATACTATTATTATTTTATGATTACATAACAAATATAGTATCCTAAATATAATAGTATGTTTTCATGGTGAGTTTTTAACCTACAATTACACACACCTCCATTTAATGGGTAACAAACATACTATTTATGTGTTCGGTGAACTACTACCTCACGAAACGATGATTGTTCAATTTTTCCATACCACCTATCATGATGGACATTATTATGGAAACTATATTTATATATGATATATATTATATTTATATTTTCTTTATGCTTCTGTAATTTTTATTTATAACATACCTTTATGCTTTCCATGTTGTGTAAATACGATAATTTTGTTTGAGGAAGTGTGGACTACCGCCCCCTCAAAGTGATATGACTTGTTCCCGCTATACATGAAACCTATAAAGGATGGTTTTATTAAAAATATGATAAATACATTACATTAATATAATACTGTTATTATTATACATTTATATCATTTGATTATTATTCTTTTAATATAACAAAGAAATGAAAGTAGCGTTCATACGTACGTACGACCTACCATCTCCATGAATGGTGCATTTCATTTATTATATCCAAATATTATGGATATTATAAATATATATATACTGGATATATATGATATTTAAATAATGAATAATATTCTTTAGATGATGGACTTTTGACTACATGGACAATTTACATCAAAACAAGTTCATTTTCGACTCAAGTACCGAATATCGAAAAAACATCTGATATAAACTTAAATAATTATATAATTTTATAACATGGTAATAAGTGGTATAAAAGTAATAATAAAATTTAAAAAGGTTATCAATCAAGTAGAAATTAACCTAAGTTTATTATTCAGGAACATAACGATTGTACTTGACGAGTCGGACTCAGGGTAAGGGGCTTCGTCTCAATCTCCTTTCATTGAGGCATATTTTGATAATATACACATCCTTACTTTATACAGTGTATAATCAACCCTTTTAATTTTAATTTCATTCAACGGTTTTCAAAAGGTAATCTTTTTATATGAAGTTTTTCACTAAACTAAAAAAGGAATGTTTTTAACGTATGTGGGGACAACGACTTCTCCATTGTCACAACCATTATTTGATATTTGGATTCCTCTACAAGACGTAATGTTTTAAAAGAAAAATAAATAGAATATACCCTTTTAATGTATTTTGATATTGAAAATTGTTTTGATAAAGGATTGATTATGTCAATATCTTGAAATTATCTCTTGTGATTGTAATGTGGAAATGTTATTTTTCGTTATGCTAGTTTTATGTGTTATGATTATGTTATGGTACTTGGACATTTGACAAGTGGTTACATGATAAACCAAAGACGGGTGGTTATGTGATAAACCAAAGATGGGTAGTTCCATGATAAACTAAGGACGGGTGGTTATATTATAACCTCCAATGCATTGGGTGTGAAAGTTGGTCGTATGGCTATTCCATTTCGTGTTATGTGTGGAAGTCGACCATATGGTTATTACATTTAAGTATGTTTATGTCCCAAGTTACCTTTATATGTTATATGTTTCTTTCTATGGGATTTATAGTAATCTTTTGGTTACAAAAGGGTAAGTAATGAGCTTATATTCAGTGAAGTATATTTACTACTTCTTAAAGGTGAAAAGTATTACTTTATGATAAAGTATTCATGGTTTACATGTTTTCGCAAGACTGATAGTTTTCATTATTTATGTATCCATTACTAAGATTTTTATGCTCATCCCAAGTTTTGAAATGTTTTTCATATTACTTAAAGAATAATAGAGTCGAGGATGAGATCAAGGAAAATTCATGATGTTTAAACATGAAATGAACCATGTTTCTTTTTAAAAAGTTTTTGTTTTATGAAAAAATTTGGATAGTGAGTAGAAGTGTCTACTTTTAATATTTAAGTTTTTATTTATGAGTTATGACCTGATTATCTAAATCTCTAAACCTAAAAAGATCCTCGAAGTGAATTAAAGTCAATTTGTTGACTTATCTCAAGATTATGTAATGTTTAAGGTTGAGGCCTTATACAACCCCTCTCTCAGGTTACCCTTGTATAACACATCTCATCCCAAAGGCACTAATCTCTCCTACCTAGACTATAAACTATATCTCACATAGGTTACAACTCGTGGTGAAATATCCATGCTCCCATATCAAACATTATAAGGAAACCCTTGTGCCAAAACACCCACTCTAACGCCCTCATATATGTATATATATCAAGAATCACATGCCAATACATTATCCAATTCCAAGGCACTAATCCTTATCAGACATCTATATACAATACTACCCCCTCAAGGGTTATAATATTATCCATTATTAGATAACGACATCACCCTGAGATGGCCTGTGACGAGAATAACCATAAGCATATGGTCTGGTTAAGTATAATTCTATTAAGAGTCTATATGGGAAAGCACTGTATAGGTTGTTATTGACACTTGAAGTAATTGAAATCCATTTTATTTTCAAAACCAACACCATAATCACCATAAGGGGTTAATCATAAAGGCACCCACTACCTATAATAACCCACTAGGGGTCATTTTACATCCCGTATAATGAGGGACTACATAGTCATTGTCAAGGAACATCTCTCTGTAAGATCCTAATGGATTATCATTAAAGGAAATACCATGGTCCAACTGAGTATAATTCCATCAAAAAGTTATATGGGAAAACTTGATATAAGTTTTTTTTGACACTTTAAACAACTAAACCCTCTTTGTCGGTGATATTAATCATATACAAGCACACAAATTTCATCTAAGTCTTACCTTCCAAAAATGATGTATGTACATCGGCCTTTTACTAGTAGGCCAAGATCCAAAATCAAAATAACAATATCAAATACACACATAATATTTAAATAAATATCTCAATCATAAAAATATAAATCAATAACATAAATCCCATAACCCTAGTAATCTAGATATTCCACTGAAAATGTGTTCATAATGCACCAGTCTGAGGTCTATGTAATGCTCTGACACATACCTAATCCCCATCCACCATATCATAAATAGAAAGGAAAATAAAAGACACTCTGATAATTATTTGTATAATCCCTCAATCAGAGACCACTAGTGGGTGTCTCAACTGGTGGTGTTACATGACCTACAGAGATCCTCTCCATATACTAGAGACTACCGACTAACAATGAGGGTATATGGTGTTAACATAGGGATACTATAGCCTCACATCAGAGTAAGAAATAATGGAAATAACCTGTAGCACCCTCGGTTTGAGTTATATAGCCTTTTTATGCCCTTTTATGTGTTTAAAGTGCTTGGTATGAGTTGGGAAGAGGTTGGGAGAGTTTTAAATGGTTTTGAATAAGTTTTGAGGCCTTTTTAAGGATGCACAGTTTGAGAATGGTTAGGGAAAACTATGCGAGATGAACTATGTGGGCAGTGGTGTACACATGATTTATGCACGGTTTGCCTAACCGTGTGGGGTGGGCTATGCAAGGTTCCCCTTCGAGGCAATAATAGGTGCACGGTTAGTGCACGGTTTGTCTAACCGTGCAAGATAACCATGTGGCCCTTTAAAATAGGATTTTAAAATCCAAGATTAGTCGAGATTGCCCTAAAAACACCCAAACTCTCTCCCACTCAATCCTCACTTGGGATTTTTGGTTATCAGGGTCTAGGGGTGCTCTCCCACTCATTTTGGAAGGGATTTGAAGGGGTTTCAAGGCGGTTTGAAGGTAGTTTCTCCCAGTTAAGTCTCTCCTCTTGGTTTCTCTTTAGTTTTCTCTAGATCTACTCTTCCATATCTCTTGTTTTTCTAGATCTACATATTTTTCATGTATATATAGGGTTTTTTTCCTTGGATGTTGATGTTAAGGCTTTTTGATGGTATGAAAGGAGATCTAGAGTGGTTTGGGTGGAGCGTTTGTCCGAATTTGTGGTGCGGTTGCTTGTGGGTTGATTTTTCCAGAACCCTAAAGCTAGGTGGCTTCTCTCTCAACTCCACTTGGTTAGAACTAGTGGATTTGGATGCAATTAATTTTTTTGACTTGAAATTAATTGTGAATATGTTTTTTTAATCTTAGTGTAAACCCATTGGGTGAATATTTGGGGATTTTTGGGAGAAATGGGATATTGTTGAAAGAGGGGTTTGGTTGTGTGATTTTAAAATGTAGATTTTAAAATTGGTTGCTTGGTTTAGATTATGAAAATGGTTTTAAATAAAAATGTGGTTTTATTGAAATTTGGTTGGACATGGAGAATGGTAGAATGTGTCTTCAATAAATGGGTGATTTATTGAAGTGTATTGGCATGTGTTGGAGATGGTTGTGTGATTATTGTGCGACCTTGGTGCCTTGTGCTTGTTGGTTGATTAAGTGTTATGGATTGTGTTGATTGTGTGGAAGTGGGAAGGAAGTCTCACTATAAAATGTGATGTATAGTGTATGGAAGAGACACCATTATGGATAGTGTTTGGGAAGCACTACTAGTTAGAAATATAGTGAACGGGTTGGACAGAAGCTCCGCCATTTTGGTTACCTTGTTGTGTGTTTCTTTTCAATGTAGAATTTGTTGTGATAATGTGAAATGGTGAAATGGCTTTTGGCATGGTTGTTCGAATTTCCTATGAGTTGCATGTATTTGGGTGAAATTGGCTTGGTAAAGGAGTGTTTGGTTTGTTTTAAGTTGTTGCACTATTTAACGTTTTATATAAACTGTTGTATATAAATGTGCTAATGGTTCTTTCCTAGTGTCATGTGTAGGGAAGTAATTTGGGGAAATCCTACTGAGTATTATTACTCACACCTTCTTTGTCACTTGGGTGCTTTTTTAGATGTTGTATTCTGAGACATAGGTAAGAGTAAAGAATCTCATTTTGCTAGTGGTTCGGTATGATGCTTTGGTGATGTTGTGGTTCTTGGAGCATGAAGCTTAGTGTGGAGCTATGGATGTTGTACTAGTTCTTTGGGGTATTTTTGTGTAGTCTTTCTCTTGGTACTCTGATAATTGGTTTGGTTGTAATGGAATTTGGGAATTGTTATGAGATAGTTTGGTTGTATTTTGGTAATGTATGGTTTGAGTTGTTTTGTTGACATGCATCATATAGTTGTTTTTTATAATGGCTTGTGTGGTTGGTTGTTCGATTCAAAGGTAAAATCGTTCCCCAATTATTCTTGAAGCCGTCGGTATTTATTGCCAGCCTTTGGCACCCTGGGAATGTCGATTAAGGCCAAGTAGCATTCCTCTTCCCTCTCAAGCCAATGGGATGGGCATGATGTTACAAGTGGTATCAGTTTGTTCAGTCCTTGGCTTTTAAGTGAGAGTAGTTTTTCGGTCATTTAGCGTTGATTGTTGGTATTGGTGTTGACATTCATTCTTGGCCTATTCCTTGATTTGGGATGGTATCAAGGCATAGGATTTTCAGAACTTGGAATGTATAGCATAAAATTATATAGCTAACCCTTTTATATTGAACTTCGAGTTACCAGGGAGTTGGGTACATAAGTGTTTGGAAACACTTATAGGCTGTGGAAATCTCATTGTCGTGGGTGTATTCAATGATATGAGCATGACATGCATGGAAGAAATGACTTCCTACTTGGATACATATTTTATTGGGGTATAATAATCTATGGTGTGATATGAATGTGTGGATTTTTAAAATCTGAATTGGGTTTCAAAATGAAAAGATTTGAAACATGGGAACTTGTGGTATTTTGAAAATGGGTCAATTTTCAAAACATGGTGGTTTTTTTTCAAAATAGTGAAACATGGTAAATGTGAACTTGTGGAAAGCTCGGTTTTTATAGTTGCAATGTATTGAATTTGAAAATTGCATACCCTTTCTTATTAAGGGAGTATGACTTATGGTTGTTTTTGTATTGATAGAAATGGTATCGGGTAGGCATCGTAGAGACCAACCAGAGGAAGCTTCTGAAAATATGGTTGCACCTGAGCCCCAGGTGAACCAATATCTAGTGTAGAGTATAGTTTAATCTTTCTAATCTATGGAAAGTGGGAATAAAGTGGATGAACTAAAGCATGGGGATCATGCAGTTTAGTTTCAAAGGCAGAATCCACCCATCTTTAGGGGTGATTAGGATCTAGAAAGGGTTAAAGCATGGCTGAATAAAATAAATAGGATATTTGACTTCTTGAGAACATTGGTAGAGCTAAAAGTGAAGTTAGTCGTGTACATGTTAGAATATCTTGCCCTTCAGTGGTGGGAGATGGCGGTCCAAGATGGGATGGACCAAGGTGTGACATGGAAAGGTTGTAAGGAATTGTTTAACAAACAATTCTACCCTCATACGTTCAGAATTTATAGTACACCGGATTTATTCAGTTTGAAGCAAGGGAACATGGTGGTAACAGAATATAAATCTAAGTTTATGAACTTAGTGTGGTTTTCACTTGAGGTGGTGGGTAGTACATCGTTGAAGGCACAAATTTTTGAAGTTGTGTTGAGGAAAAAAATATGTTCCAAGATATCAGTGTTGTGTATAAATGATTAAACGGAAATGGTGAATAGAGATACAGTGGTTGAGCGAGACCTTTTGGGGGATACAGGCAGGGGAAGTATGTTTGTACCCACAGGCAATAGTGGAAACTCAAATGTTGGGTTCAAGCGGAAGAGGGACACTTATTTACAGGGTGGGAGTATGGCTCAGAATCCAACAACAAGATCGATGAATCTTCCTCTAAATCCTCAGAGTAAGCCGGGATTTTTTCAGTGTGGATCTATGGGGCACATCAAGCGAGATTTCATGGCACAATATCAATCATTGTATAATTGTAAGCAGATGGGGAATTTTTAGTGTTATTTTTAGAATGCTCCAAGGTTGGGTGTCTGTGACACCCTTTAGGGGTCACGAGGGTCTTATGCCTTGACAGGATGGGGACAACTACATACCCCTCAGCAATAGATTAAAGTTGGTCATGGTGATTCTGGCAATACCATGACACCTCAGCAGGGTAATAAATAGCATAGTGTGGCAAGAAAGTAGTTGTTTGGAGCTGCAAAGGCGGTGATGGATGATCAGTCAGGACCATCCACGCTGCGAGGTATGGTTCTTTTAAATTCAATGTTGATGCAAGCTTTGTTTGATACGGGTGCTTCACATTATTTTCTTTCTTCTCACATCTTTGATTTTTTGGGATTAACTATGGAAATGATGCCTTATGTTTTGAAACTCCAAACTCCTCTGGGTCAAAGAGAGTGTCGAGCTTTCCTCTATAGAGCATGTTGCATAGTTGTGGACGACATTGAATTAATGTGGTATTTCTCAGTGCTTGAGATGGATGCTTGTGACATAATCCTGGGAATGGATTGGTTGGCGATGTTTAAGTCCCACATTGGTTGCTATGCATGAATGGTTAGTTTTACGATGGAGGATGGAGTTGAATATCTCTTTATATAGAAGAATGATGAAAATCTAGGTGAAACAGATTTGTTGGAACCAGCTGTTGGCACAATATCATATTAGTTAACAGTTTTTTCATTGCCATTAGTGGAATGTATTGAGTAGAGTGTTCTTCCGGAAGTTGTGGATCAGTTTATGGATATCTTTCCCAAAGAATTATTAGTGTTTCCACCTGTGAGAGAAGTGGAGTTTATGATTGATCTCCTTCCATGGACCAGTCCTATCTCACTTCCGTCTTACCGAATGGCACCAGTAATATTGTGGGAATTAAAGGTGCAGTTGGAGGAGTTAGAGAACAAAGGGTTCATCTGGTCTAGAACATCTCTGTGGGTAGTGTTGGTTTTGTTTTTTAAATAGGTAGATGAAACTTTATGGCTCTGTGTGGATTATCATAGACTTAATTAGGTTACGATAAAGAACTGATATCCACTTCCATGCATTGATGATTTGTTTAACCAATTTAGGGGAGCTCATTGGTTCTACAATATTGACTTGAGGTCAGGATATCATCAATTGAGGGTAAGTAAGGAGGATATCCACAAACATATTTTAGAAGTATATATGGCCATTATGAGTATGTGGTTATGCCCTTTGGCCTAAAGAATACACCAGTGGTGTTTATGGCATTGATGAATCAAATATTTCAGAGATATCTAGATTCTTTTATGGTGGTATTTATTGATGATATAATGGTGTATTCAAGGACAAGGGTAGAGCATGAGTAGCACTTGGTGATAGTGTTGGGGATCTTGAGGGATCATCGGTTGTATGCCAAATTTTCAAAGTGTGACTTTTGGATACATGAGGTTCATTTCCTTGGCCATGTTATTTTTGAGAGGGGTGTTTCAGTTGATCCAGAAAATATAAAGGTTGTTATCTTATGGAAACTGTCAAATAATGTTTTCGAGATACAGATCTTCCTTAGTCTAGCTGAATATTATCGACGTTTTGTTCATGATTTATCATGATTGGCTTCGCCAATGACATCTTTAACAATGAAGAATATCCCATTTCAATGAGATGAGTAGTGTCAAAAATGCTTTGAAGAGATAAAGGGTCGCCTTACATCATCACCAATCTTGGTTTTTCCTGAACTAGGGAAAGGGATGTGGTGTATTGTGATGCATCGGGATTAGGGTTGGGATGTGTTCTCATGCAAGGGGATCATGTGGTTGCATATGGCTCATGATAGTTGAGGTTTCATGAGAAGAACTACCCAACGCATGATTTGGACTTGGCAGCAGTGGTTCATGCTTTAAAAATGTGGCGTCATTATCTCTTCAGTGAGAAATTTACAGTGTTTATTGATCACAAGAGCTTAAAACATATTTTCTCACAAAGAGATTTAAACTTTAGGCAAAGAAGATGGATGGAATACCTCTAGATGTTTGATTTTGACATAATGTACACACCGGGTAAGGGAAATTCGGCAACAGATGCATTAAGTAAAAAATCATATGCTTAGGTGGTGAAATAAGCATCAAATCAATGGCAGTTGATGTCGTTCATAGCTATCATGCAGTTGGAATGTGAGGACCAGGGTGGAAGAGTAGTCTTCTTTCTGGTTTCGTTGGTTCCTGACTTGGTTGGTTTGGTTAAAGAGGCACATGCATCTGATTTCGAATGTGTGGCAATGAGGTCGAAACTCAATGGTGGGGAGACCATTGAGGGTTGGAAACTGAATAGAAATTCAGTCTTGTGTTTTCAGAATCGGATGGTGGTACCGGAGTCTTGTCAGGAGGCACTACCACAAAAATAGTTTTTCCCGGCGCCAACCTTTATCAGCGCTAATGAAAAAGCACTGATAAAGGGGGTACCTTTATCAGCACTAAAAAAAGCACTGATAAAGGGTACCATTATCAGCGCTAAAAAAAGTACTGATAAAAGTACCCCTTTATCAGCACTTTTTTTTAGCACTGATAAAGGTACACCCTTTATCAGAGCTTTTTTAGCGCTGATAAAGGTACCCCCTTTATCAGTGCTTTTTTTAGCGCTGATAAAGGTACCCCCTTTATCAATGCTTTTTTTAGCACTGATAAAGGGACCCCCTTTATCAGCGCTTTTCTTAGTAATGCTAATAAAGGGGGGTCTTTATCAGTGCTTTTTTTAAAAGCGCTGATAAAGGGTCGACTTCAAAAAAAAATTAAAAAATATATATTAATATATTAATATATAAATATAGTTATATTGATATAAATATAATATATAATTTTTAAATATATTTTAGATAAGTATAAATATACATTTACACTTCATATACTTAATATATAAGATATTTAGTAAAAATGGCTTATAAAAAAATTAAAAAAATATTTTTAATTAATAATTTGCTAATTATTACGGAAAAATAAAAAAAAATTAAAAAAGATCCAAAATATGTTGAAAACACAACTCAAACTTCAAACGACCATAACTTTTGATCCGGGTGTCCGTTTGAGCTCTACAGCATATCAAATCGAAGACTTTTATGATCTCTGTAAAGACCCGCAAATTTCAAGGAAATTTTTTTTCTTAATTTTCTTTGGAATTTTACAAGAGCGCAGCTTCAGACGGCACCTGATTCCGAGGCCCGGTGTGCCCGGAATCATTTTCCGAAGTTTGGCTCGGGTACGTTCAGTGAACGGACGAGCGGGTTTTTCTATCTTTTTAACCGGTGCCCGGAATCGAATTCTGAGGGCACCGATGAAATCGCAGCGCCGGTATTTGCTTAGAAACGCCCCTTCCGGAGTTGCGTTTGCTCAGACGTGGTTTTTAAATTTTGCGGCTTTAAGTCAGAAATAAAATAAAGTTTGTGCGACAACTTTATTCTATTTCACTTAAGCTGCTTGGAAGCCACTTGAAGCCACTTAAAGGCGGCTTGATCTGAGTTGAACTGGATAGAATTCTATCCAGAAATATCCTACCCCCTTGGTAGGATATTTGTGAGGTGGGGCCCGCACGAGCCCCGCCGTTTCTTTCGCTAAGTAACGCACCCGCGAAAACCCGTCAAAGTAACTGAAAAGTCAACCGACGCGTTTTCTTTAATTCTTAACAGACCATTTAATTGGGCGGTTTATTTCGTGAATTAAATGGGCTGTTTCTTTCGTGAATTAAATGGGCTGTTTCGCTCGTTGAATTAATTCAACGAACTGATGGGTCGTTACTTACGCTTTTGCGTTTGTTGACATGTTTATAAAATAAGACCAACCTAAAAATCCTTTGAAAGGATTTGAGAGGATCTTTGTTTCTTCATCTCCCCGCGAAGAACGCGAAGAACGCGAAGAACGCGAAGAACGCCGGCGACCGGAATTCGACGACGCACACCGAGATCTGCGACGTCGACGAGCTTTACCCGCGACGTTCTTCGGCGACGCCTCTTCTTCCGCAGCCGATCCTCGTTCGGCAACTAAGGTGAGAAACGAATCGTTTGAATTCTCCCTTTTTAATTTCGAAATCAACGGATTTAAATTAATTAAATCCGTTTGATCTTGATCCGGAGATTGGCGACGCGACGCCGGATACCGCGACGACGCGACGATCCCCCTTCTTCCGCGACGAGCAATCCCGCGACGATCCCTCGTTCGGCAACGACAGCTGCGAGGTAAGGGATGTTGGATTATTTTATTTTGTTTTCCCCGTGTTTATTCTTTTAAAGTGAAGAACATGATCTCCGACAATTTTAATTTATTTAAAATTGTTGTTGATTATTCCTCCCGTGGTTTATGACTAACGCGGAGGGTGCGGGTCAAACGAACAAGACCCGGCAACCCTCCGCCGATCTCTTTTGTTGTGCGGATATGGCGTACGACGACGAACCGCGTGGCAGGGGCGATCTGTTGATCCCGCAGTGAAGATCGGCCCCCGGGAGGAGCAACGGCGCAGACGGGAGGCAAAACGGGCCACCGGAGCAACTCCGGCGGCCCGCGGAAGGTGGCGGCGGCGCCCGGCGCGCCGCCGGAGGAGTCCGCCGCGGCCGAGCCGCGGCGGCGGCGAACCGCCGGACCGCGTCCGCGGTCCGGCGACCCATCACGCGGCCCGCGCGGGCCGCGTTTTCCACCAAGTCGCGGGTCAAACCCGCGGCAGTTTTTCGGCCGCTCGGCCGAAGCCGAGCCGGCCGGTCCGGTCGGCCGGGCCGCACCCAGGCCGGACCGGACCCGGCCTAGCCGGGTCAGGCCGGGTCGGGCCGACCCGGTTCGGCCGACCCTAGGGGGGGTTCGGGCCGGGTCGCCCCGGGCCCAGAACCTCCGTTTCGGGCCCTCTTCGGTCTTTCGCCCATATCTTGGGCCTGGGACCTCCGATTGACGAACCGTCAGCGGCTACGCGATCCTTGGATCGATACGGTCGTTTCAGTATATTATAATCAAGGTTTCGGAAGACTTTGGGTTCGGCCGGGTTGGTTCGTACACGAAACCAACCGGGCCCTCGGAGCGGAAACGCTCATAACTTGAGCTACGGACGTCCGAACGACGTACCGTCAGCTGTGGTAGTTTCCTCTAAGTGAGACGGAACTTTTGGCATACTCCGCCCGAGGATCGGATACAGGCGGAGTACGGTCGGGTCGGTTTTGCCCTAAAAACCAACCGGGCCCCTGGGACGAAAATGCCAATAACTCTCAGACCGGGCGTCCGATTGACGCGCCGTCTGTTGCGTTGAGATCCTGTTGTCGATACGGAACTTTTGGATACATCAACTTCGGACTACGTGTCAGTTGATGTATCAGCCTCTCGGCTCGTGGAGCGGACCCTCCTAAACGAGCTCGCTATGTGCGGGAACCCTAGCGCTGGCTGTGACTTCGACGACAGAGCAGAGATCCTCCGTGGAGTGCGGCGACGACAGAGCAGAGATCCTCCGTGGACTGCGACGACGGCAGAGCAGAGATCCTTCGTGGACTGCGGCGACGACTGTGCAGAGATCCTCAGTGGACTGCGTCGACTACTGCACTCAGCGATCCTACGTGGATCAGTGCTACAGGTTCTGTGTGAGCCCGATCCTATGTGGGTCCTTACTACCGGTTCTGTGTGAGCCACTGCCTACAGGTTCTGTGTGAGCCCGATCCTACGTGGGTCTTTTGCGGGGGTTAGTACCTATCGATCCTTCGTGGGTCCGACGACTTAGATGGATCAGTGATCATCTTTGACGTCATCTGAAAAAGTATACCTGGTTGAGCTGAATCTTATGTTACTCTCCTTTGTGGATTGTGTTGAACTATCCTATGTGGATTTACTGTTTACTCTCCTTTGTGGATTTGAGTCTTGCTATCCTATGTGGATTTACTGTTTACTCTCCTTTTTGGATTTGAGTCTTGCCTTCCTATGTGGATTGAGTTGTTCTTGAGCTCGTGAGCAGAGCTAGAAGTGGGGACTTAGGTATATGTATGGGCATATACCTAAGTCGAGTCAGATGTTACTTCGTGATTGCATCTTTCTTTTGTGCTATATCCTTTGTGGATTTCGGGAGACCTTCGGGGGTCTCGGGGTCCTTACTGAGTAGCTTGTACTCACCCCTGCACGGGCTATGCCCGCACCTTGTTGTGTTGGTTGCAGACGACGGACAGCGCTGATCACGGTTGGGGCGTGGAGCAGGACGGTACCTGGAGGTGGACCACTGGGCGGGACGCGCTCGGAGCGGACGTGGGACCCGAGGAGCCTGGAGGCTATCTGTACCCACCCTTCAGGTGGGATTGCCAGTGGACGACACGAGGCCGCCGTCTTTTCTTCAGTTGCTGTACTTTACTTTTTCAGTTGTACTTTACAGTTGGGCTTGTATTCCGGCCCCCCTTTACTTTTCTGCACTTTACTTTCCGCTTGCTGACTCTGTGTGGTTGTTACTTATAAAGGCAATGCCTTCCCTGTTTACTGGGATTTTACGCCTTGGTGCTAGTCGCCAGCCCCTGGCCTATGGAAGGCGGGCTTGGGGTAGTCACGGCACGGGCCCCGAGGACGGGTCGTGACAATCTCTACGGGCTAATGACTAAGTAAAAGCCTCTATCATATTTTTCGAGGCCAAAAAAGTCCCATAAGGCCACCAAAACTGAGTTTTTAGTTGGGATACCCCGATTTCTTAACATTTTGTGGATTTTCAGACTCGTTTAAGGGGGGTATTATTGGCTTTTTTGGTGGGGAATAAATTTATTCCAAGGTATTACATTCATATTGATATTATGTTATTAAAATTTTATCATTTTTTATAATTCACTGCTATTTATAATCAAATATATAACAATATATACATATTTTTTATATATTCACACATAAAAATTTAATTATAAATATAAATAATAAAATATATTTACATATAAAATATATTAGATTTATCTAAATAATAACTAATATCCATCTTATTTAAAATACCAATATATAAATATTTATATACCTATCTATTAATCTAACTATATATATATATATTAATCTAACTATACATATATATTAATATAACTACATATATATATATTAATATTACTATAAATATATATATTAATATCACTATAAATATATATATTAATATCATTATAAATATATATATTAATATAACTATATATATATATATTAATATAACTATATATTACTATACGAATAAATATAACTAAATATATATATATATTTAAATAGAGATATATATTAATATAACTATATATATATATTAATATAAATATATATTACTATACGAATAAATATAACTAAATATATATATATAGAGAGAGATATCATGAAATGGAAAACAAATCAAAGTAGAGGAGTGGTAAGGGCTTAGGCGCGTAGGGGGGAGGTCTCGAGTTCAAATC
The DNA here is from genome assembly GCA_963277665.1 of Viscum album. Lineage (NCBI taxonomy): Eukaryota > Viridiplantae > Streptophyta > Magnoliopsida > Santalales > Viscaceae > Viscum > Viscum album. Next base: position 1,420,505,683 of record OY728161.1, read on the forward strand.
CTGGTGGAGGCAGGGGTGCACGCGCATGGGGAATATGGGAGCTAGCGCTGATAAAGGATGGAGGGGGTGCGTGAAGCCACTAGAGGGGGGAGTAAAATCACTGTAAAACGGGGGGCTCAAGTGCTATAAAAGCCCCCCTGATTGGCACAATTTTTTTAATTTTTTTAATTTTTTTTAATTTTTTATATATATTTTTTAACTTTTATCAGCGCTTTTTTGATCATTGATAAAGGGGACCCCCCTTATCTTCACCAGCTTTAATAGCACTTTTCTAGTGCTGTTAAAGGCCATTTTTAGCGCTGATAAAAGGCGTATTTGTAGTAGTGAGGAACTTCTCAAGGTTTATCATCATTCTAGGTGGGCTGCCCATCCTGGAATTTAAAAGATGTATAAGGCATTTGAAGCACATTTTTGGTGGTTTGGTATGAAAAATAAAGTGGTTGTGTTTGTTTGAGATGTTTAACTTGTCAACAGGTCAAGGCAGAGCATCAGTGTCCACCAGGAATGTTGCAGTCCTTACCTATCCTAGTGTGGAAATGAGAATAGATAGCAATGGATTTTGTGATGGGTCTTCCAAGAACAGTCAGGAATCATGATGTCATATGGGTTATTGTGGATCATCTCACAAAGTCGGACCATTTCATTCCGATTAGTGAATCCCATATGATGGAGGATCTGTCCAAAATCTATATCCAGGAAGTGGTAAAGAGGCATGGTGTTCTAGTTTCAACTGTATCAGATAGAGATATGAGGTTTACATATCCTTTTTTGAAATCCTTACAGCAAGCCCTTGGGACACAGTCGACGATGAGAACGACATATCATCCTCATATGTATGGCCAATCTGAGAGGACGATACAAAATTTTGAAGATATGCTAAGGGATTTTATGATGGATTTTGGTGGTTCATGGGAGGATCACTTACCGTTGGTGGAGTTCTCCTATAATAATAGTTATCATGCTTCAATACATATGGCTCTTTTTGAGGCATTGTATGGGCGTCTGTGTCTTTCTCCACTATATTGGGTGGAAATGGGTGAGACTTCGATGATTGGACCGAGCCTTGTCCAAGAGACTACATAGGAAATCAATTTGATCAGAAAGAGGATGGATATGGATCAAAGTCATCAAAAATCATATGTATACCATCGTTGTCGACCGTTGTCATTTGAGGTGGGTGATCGTGTGTTTTTTAGAATCTATCCTAGGTTGAGACATCATCGGTTTGGGAATTAGGGTAAGTTATCTTCAAGGTATATTGGGACTTTTGAGATACTTGAACAAATTAGAGAGGTGTCTTATCAGTTGAATTTTCCACCATGGTTTAGTGTGGTGCATGATGGGTTTCATGTGTCATAGTTTTTAAAGTATCAGCTAGATCGTGACCATTTGATTGATTAGGACCATGTTGAGATAGAACCAAATGCTTCCTTAGTGCACATGCCAGTGCAGATTGTGGATAGGCAAGAGAAAGTCTTACATGATAAAAGTATCAATTTAGTTTGGGATTTTTGGTAGCATGGTTAGATTCAGGAGGAAAATTGGGAGTGGGAGAAAGATATGGTCAAGCAATGGACTGAGATCTTTTGACAACACGATGATTATCTCTTTCCGAGGATGGAAATTCCAATGGTGGGGAGAACATAGCACCCCCGGTTTGAGTTATGTAGCCTTTTTATGCATTTTTATGTGTTTAAAGTGCTTAGGATGAGTTGTGAATAGGTTAGGAGAGTTTGGAATGGTTTTGAATAAGTTTGGATGCCTTTTTAAGGATGCACGATTTGATCACAGTTAGGGGAAACCATGCGAGATGAACCGTGCGGGAAATGGAGTACACATGGTTTGTGCACGGTTTGCCTAATCGTGTGGGGTGGGTCGTGTGAGGTTCCCCTTCGAGGAAGCAGCATGCACACAGTTAGTGCACGATTTGTCTAACTGTGTGAGGTAACCGTGCAGCCCTTTAAAAATAGGGTTTTAAAATCCGGGATTAGTCAGGATTTCCCTAAAAACATCCAAACACTCTCCCACTCAATCCTCACTCAAGATTTATGGTTCTCAAGGGCTAGGGGTTCTCTCCCACTCATTTTGGAGTGGGTTTGAAGGGGTTTCAAGGTGGTTTGAAGGTAGTTTCTCCTAGTTAAGTCTCTCCTCTTAGTTTCTCTTTAGTTTTCTCTAGATCTACTCTTCCCTCTCTCTCAGTTTTCTAGATCTACATCTTTTTCATGTATATATAGGGTTTATGTTGCCTTGTATGTTGATATTAAGGCTTTTTGATGGTATTAAAGGATATCTAGATTGGTTTTGGTGGAGTGTTTGTCCAGATTTGTGGTGTGGTTGCTTGTGGGTTGATTTTTCTAAAACCCTAAAGGTAGGTGGCTTCTCTCTTGACTCCACTTGGTTAGAACTAGTGGATTTGGTTGCAATTAATTTTTTTTTTCTTGAAATCAATTTTGAATATGTTGTGTGAATCTTAGTGGAAACCCATTGGGTGAAGATTTGGGGATTTTTAGGAGAAATGGGATATTTTTGAAAGAGGAGTTTGGTTGTGTGATTTTAAAATGTAGATTTTAAAATTGGTTTCTTGGTTTGGATTATGAAAATTGTTTATGAAAATTGTTTTCAATAAAAATGTGGTTTTATTGAAATGTGGTTGGTCATGGAGAATGGTAGAAGGTACCTTCAAAAAATGGGTGATTTATTGAAGTGAATTGGCATGTGTTGGAGATGGTTGTGTGCTTATTATGAGACCTTGGTGGATTGTGATTTTTTGTTGATTAAGTGTTGTAGCTTGTGTTGATTGTGTGGAAGTGGGCGAAAAGTATCACTATAAAATGTGATGGATAGTGGACAGAAGATCCACTATTATGGATAGTGGTTGGGAATCACCACTAGTTGTAAATGTAGTGAATGGGTTGGATGGAAGCTCCACCATTTTTATTACCTTGTTGTGTGTTGCTTTTCAAGGTGGAATTTTTTGTGCTAATATGAAATGTTGAAATGGATTGTGGCATGGTTGTTCGGATTTCCTATGTGTTGCGGGAATTTGGGTGAAAGTGGATTGGTAAAGGAGTGTTTGGTTTGTTGTAAGTTTTTGCACTATTTAACATTTTATATAAACTATTTTATATAAATGTACTAGCGGTTCTTTTCTAGTGGTGTATGTAGGGAAGTCATTTTGGGAAATCCTACTAAGAGGAGTTTGGATATTGTTGAAAGAGGAGTTTTGTTGTGTGATTTTAAAATGTAGATTTTAAAATTGGTTTCTTGGTTTGGATTATGAAAATAGTTTGTGAAAATGGTTTTCAATAAAAAGGTGGTTTTATTGAAATGTGGTTGGTCATGGATAATGGTAAAAGGTGTCTTCAAAAAATGGGTGATTTATTTAAGTGAATTGGCATGTGTTGGATATGGTTGTGTGCTTATTGTGAGACCCTGGTGCCTTGTTCTTTTTGGTTGATTAAGTGTTATAGCTTGTGTTGATTGTGTGGAAGTGGGTGGGAAGTCTCACTATAAAATGTGATGGATAGTGGATAGAAGATCCACCATTATGGATAGTGGTTGGGAAGCACCACTAGTTGGAAATGTAGTGAATGGGTTGGATGGAAGCTCCACCATTTTGATTGCCTTGTTGTGTGTTGTTTTTCAAGGTGGAATTTGTTGTGCTAATATGAAATGTTGAAATGGATTGTGGCATGGTTTTTCGGATTTCCTATGTGTTGTGGGAATTTGGGTGAAATTGGATTGGTAAAGGAGTGTTTGGTTTGTTGTAAGTTGTTGCACTATTTAATGTTTTATATAAATTGTTTTATATAAATATACTAGCAGTTCTTTTCTAGTGGTGTGTGTAGGGAAGTCATTTGGGGAAATCCTACTAAGTATTATTACGCACCCCTACTTTGGAACTTGGGTGCTTTTGCAAATGTTGTATTCTGGGACACAGATAAGAGTAAAGAATCTCATTTTGCTATCGATTTGGAATGATGCTTTGGTTATGTTGTGGTGCTTGGAGCGTGGAACTTGGTGTGGAGATATGGATGGTATCCTAGTTATTTGGGTTCTTTTTGTGTATTCTTCCTATTGGTACTCTGATATTTGGTTTGGTTATAATATCATTTGGGAATTGTTATGGGATAGTTTGGTTGTCTTTTGGTAATGTATGGGTTGAGTTGTTTTGTTGACATGCATCGTATAGTTGTTTTTGATAATGGATTGTGTAGTTGGTTGTTAGATTCAAAGGGAAAATTATTCCCCAATTATTCTTGAAGACCTTGGCATTTATTGCCAGCCTTTGGCACCCTGGGAACATCGCTTAAGGCCAAGTAGCATTCCTCCGCCCTCTCAAGCCAATGAGATGGGCCAGATGTTACATAACCAAACAACATGAATCACAAATAATCATAGTACACATAATCAATAAACAAGGATCATACTATATCAAAATTAAATATGGAAGCATACAGTTATATATCCCAATTGGTCTCCCACTGAGACAACCACATATACAAAAATAAACAAGAGAATAAAATATAGAATAACCTCTACAAGTATCATTGATCCTCACCTTATCCATACCCTAATCCCATCCAAGATATTTTGATAAACAATTCAATCTTGGGCCACTTATCTACCTAAATATATGATAAATGAGGTCTGCTCAGGTACCCAAGTACCATGTCTTCCCAGATGGAGTGTGAGTACAACTCAGTAGGGCACCACTAGTGAGGTCCCAAACATAACTAGTAAACACGATGTATGCACATTTGGATGCTCAAGAAATAAATAAATAACTATTTAATTGCAATAACATAATCATCATCAATCCTTGTGGTTATAAGGTGACACTCAAGATCGATCATACCTATTTCATCCAAAGTCAGAGTGTCTCTGAGCACATGGCATGATCATGCTAGGGGTTGGGTAAATGCCTGCCCACAATATCATCATAAGTTAATATGATCACTCAGAGGGAAGAGTATCCCACCCAAATCATATCATAATGCACTTAGTACATATCAGGTGTAACACTAAATGTTAGAAAGTATCCTAAGAATCTCATAGGAATGAAATCACCAAATCCCAGGAAGCATCCTAAGTATCCCATATTAGCATAAACATCGAATCTCAGGTAACATCCTAGGAATTCCATATAGTATTAGGTGTGAATGATAGATATTAGAAAGTTTCATAGGCATATATATGTTAATAAGTGAAAATCACTAGATCCTAGGAAATATCCTAGGAATCCCATATTATATCAGGTGTAAAACCCTGATCCCATGATGTCTCCTAGGAATCTCATTCATAAAAACTTGAGGGAAGTAAATCCCTTTCATAATATCTCATGGAATAATAATTGGGGGCCAACATCCAGCCAAAACCACCACACATGACCAAGGTTTTCCTTTAAATTGCACAACCCATCATCATCATTGTAGCCACATTAGGCCCACGTCATTAATCTTTAGGTTCTAATATGACACCCAAAGTTGAAAATATGTACTTCCTAACACTAAACCTCTCTAGGGTCAATGTAATATGGGGCACCCACCATAGTTCCCTAAGTCATGTCATGATTAGGACACCCTATATGGGTTCCCTCAACTCATTTTCATCCCTCAATCCAAACCCGGCGCTTGGAAGAGATAACATCCCCAAGGTATACCCACTCAGGTGATCACACACTTGTGGGTGAGGAACACTCACCCCACTATCATACCAATTATCCTAAAGGATATAAGGTATCTCAAGGTTATTTTGTGGAATGATCAGGCTAATCATTCCCAGTCCATCACTCACTCCTACTAAAGGGAGCTAAAGAACTGATCTTAGGCCAACTATGTTATTCTCATCTCGTTAGCACCCCTTTGGGGTCCACGTATCTCGAGGCACATATTTATAATTAATCCTTTGGCCATCGGTGATCGAGGCACCAAGCTAGTTCACAAGGGTCCATCATGGACATTGAAACTTCATTTATCCACATGTGATTTACTTTAATGAAACAATTTATTTAATTAAAAAAAAGTCAATCACCCATAGTGGCGAAACCATATATCACATGCCATATCAAATTCATAATGGTGTGGCCTATTTTTTATACATTTTTGACACATATAATCTAAGTATTAATTTATTTTTCATTTAAAAAATGATTTTTAATTAGTAAATTTCTGAATAATGGTTTTATGAGCTATAATTTTTATTTCTTTAATTTCCTAATGAAAATGATGATTTTTGGGCTTAATTGATTAAATGATTCTTGGGTTAATTTTCTCATCAAATCAAGATCATAAATTTCTTAATTATTTTGTTGGTTAATCATTGAAATATAATTTTCAAACATTTATTTTAGGAATCTAGAGTTTGGAATTTCAAAGTTCTATATCATTTGTGAAGTATCATAAACTGTGACTTGGAAATTTATTTAAAAATTTGAAAAGTCCCATTTTGTGACCTAGATTTCATTAATGAATGATTTCCTATTTATTTTATTCTTACTTATTTTTCATTTTTGTATAACTTTCAGGGATGAGATCCCAAATATTAAAAATGAAAAATCAAAGATGTTGGAAATTGAAGGCAAAGTAGGAGCTCAAATCGACGAATACAATGAGATGCAAGGGAGGATTTTGGAGTTTGTTGGAAGACATGAGGATATTGAACTGAGTTACATGGATCTAAGTCCTACCCACATGTAGGAGGAGTGCATTCAGTTTAGATCATTTCTTGATTCACATGAGGAGAAGGATGGATAGTGATAGGAGCACCCTATGGAAACTCAGGAGAAGAGATCATAGCAGTTCACTGTGAGATCGAGGATAGAGTTTCCATATGGATTTTTTTAAATTGGAGACATAATCTAGGACAATCAGACACTGGGGGATAAACACAATGGAGGAGGAGACATAAACTAGACTGGTTGTGTCTATAAAAAGGGAGCTTGGAGGAAATGGAAATCAACTCAACAAAAAATATTTTCCTTTTCTAATCAATATTTTTTTATTAGTTTTATATATTTTACTTTCTCTTATGATCAAATGAATTAATTATTGTGAATTGATATTTTTAAAATATTTCTTGGCTAAAATTTTCATAGTGAATAATATTATTCTATTTCTTTTATTTCTCTTTGATCATGTCACCTTTTCTTTACCAGATCACTTTCATTCTTTTCTTTCACTCTGGAAGTAACTTTTTCAATGCTCAAGAATCAGTGGAAGATGATTTTTTGCACAATTTTTCAAACTATTAAGAGCACTTTAATTTTAAAATATTCTGAAAAAGAATTTTGAAATAAATTAAAGGAAATCACACCAAGGTTGTATGATAGTTCGGTCTATGAGATTTCATCCACTCATTTTTTGTGATTTTGTTGAGTTTCATAGTTGAAAAGTTATGGAATTTAACCTTCAATTTTATTCTCCTTGAAAAGGTCAGTAGGAATATTTCTCTGGTGTATGTTGGTCCAGAACATGTTTATATGATTGAGGAAATATAAGGGTAATTAGTCTATCAAAATTCCCCTTACAATCTCATTATCTATTCACCACTCATCTGCCTGGACTTTTTCCTAGTTGAATTGTTTGTTTAGTGAACATAACCATGACTCATTCATTTGTTTCTTGCTTAATATTTGTCCATCACTATATTTATTGCAATGTTATTTTCTAGTTATTTATCTTGACCACTCACACATATTGTTAGTCTTTCCCTATGAATTGACCCTGCCTAAATCTATACTAGTTTTAAGTAGGAAAATAAATAAATAAATTTGTTAGTTCAATGAAAAACCTAGTGAATTTTTTGGTGTCATTTCTAGGTAAGGGAATGTGTGACTATGAAAAAAACTAAAAAAACTAAGAAAAAAATTATATGTATATATATATATATTCAATTATATTTTCAAAAAAAATATTCAAATTAAACACATAAATATGTTTAGAAAATAAATCTATTTAAATTATTTGTGCATGCTCTTTTGAACATGTTTTTGAAATTTATTGTATGAATGAAAGAAAAAATATGAAAACATAGAGCCTTTAATTCCTGAAATAGAAAATAATTTAAGTGCTCTAAAAAATAAAGTGGGAGTGAAGGATAATAGGGAGGTAGTGGATCACCAAGAAAATTCAACTCTGCATCATCCTAAAGATTAGGTAATTAAGAGGCATATGCTTAAAGAGTTTTAGTTTATCAAGGTCTCAAGTGATCCTTCATGCATTGGTATTACTCCTCAATCTAGAAATTATGAAATAAAATAGTCATCATTGTCCATGCTACCATATTTAAATATAATTCCTAATAAAGACTCTTTAGAATTCATTAGGGAATTTTATAGTGTTGTGCATTAGCTACCATTGTGAGGTCTTTGTGATGAAGATATGAAAATGTGAGTATCTCCATTTTATCTTAAGGGTAATGCTAGAACCTGGTTTTAGTAGTTATAAGAGGAGATGTTTTTTACTTGGTGTTGGGTCTTTAATGACTTTATTATGAAGTTCTACACTGGGTGGATGACATATGAAATTAGATATAAAATGACCACTTTTATGCAAGATGGGGGTGAGTTTTTCTACGAGACTTGGGATAGATTTATGGAAATTCTTATATATTGTCCTAATAATCATTTTTCTCAACATTTATTCATTGAAACTTATTAAAATGGTCTTACCCTTTATAATCAAACATAATTGTAAATCAATTTTCTATAGGAGATTTTTCTGATAAAACTTCTAAAGTATTAAAATATATTTTAAATACATTTTCTCAAAAATAAAAATGTTATAAAAGGAGAAACATCCATAAAAATAAACAATTTGTTTTCAATAAACTCATCCCCAGGCTGTTTTGATTTCAAAAAAAAATTCATTTAGGGATAAATGTCACCATTGTGGTATGTTTGGTCATTTTAAATCTTATTTCCCCAACATTTATATGCATTCCCAAGCCTCTGAAAATGTAAATTTTGATGGGTATGTACCTATTATGCATCCTATGGATGATACCTTTTCAAACAATTACAACCAAGGTTATTAGAATCATTCTAAGCCCTCTTAGAGAGATCGGGGAATGTTTAGACAACCTATTGCTCCTGGATTTCCACCACAGCCTATGAAATAATTCTGGAACCAATATAAGACTGAGTCATCTTATTCACAAATCGATTTAGAAGGTATCATGAAATAAATTCTAAGTAGGATGGATACTCAAGATACAAGACATAAAGACGATATGGAATCTCAAAGGCTTGCTTTCAAAAATGAAATAACAATATGAAAACTCAAACTAGTAACATGGATAGAGAATTAAGAGGTAGAGAAAAAGGGAAGCTAGAAAGTACAACGTAGGCTAACCTAAGGGAGAATTTAATAGTACTAACCATAAGGAGTGGTCTGAAAACTTATGAGAAACCTAGAGTAGACCCTGTAATAGTTCAAAATGAAATTATGGAAGGAACTAAAAACCAAAATAAGTTATTTAAAAATCTATAATTATGGATAGTTTCATTGAAAATGGAATAAATCCACCTTTTACACTTAAAAAAGAATAAAATGATTCTAAAATTAGATAGAATAAAGGGAAGTAAAAGTTTCAATAAAAAATTGAGGGCACACCCATATCTTAAAGAACTTTCCCCCAACCATCCCATTCCCTAAAAAAATGAAACAAAAAAGTAAAAAACCTAAAATTATCAAGTTAATTGAGCTTTTGAATAAGCTCCAAGTGAAAATTCATTTAATTCAAGCTTTAATTCAAATTACTTCATATTTTAAATCTCTCAAAAAAAAGTTTCAAACAAGAAAACACATGAGGATTTTGCTACTTATAGCCTCACTGAAGAGTGTAGTATTGTAATATAAAATAAAATACCTCCAAAACTCAAGTATTTTGGGAAATTTTTCATTACTTGTAATTTAGGGAATAGTTTTAAACTCAATTGATTTTGTGACCTTGTGAAAGTATCAATTTAATCCCTTACTCACTATTTCAATAGTTGAGATTGGGAGAACTGAAACCTACCATTTTTTTCCTACAACTGGTTGATCACTCAATATCACACCCTATAGTTAGGGTATATGATCTTCTTATTGGTGTTAGAATGTTATTTTTACATGTTTATTTTCTTATCTTAGACATAGAGTGTGACAAGAAAGTCCATAACATCCTAGGTAGGCCTTTCCTTGCCACATGTGAAGCTATGATAAATGTTTCTAAGGGGAGATTTATTTTCAATTTTGGTGAAAAAATCAAGGAATTTAATGTTTTTAAAAACCCCAAGTAACCTATACTTGAGGAGAACTTCTCTATAGTATAAATACTGGAAAATGAGAACTCTTTTATCTTCTTGAAGAGTAATTCTTAGATATCATGGAAAAACTAGGAAGTAAACTTTCATTTAAAGAAACCTATTTAGAGGTTGATGTGGGTGAATTGTAGGACCATTTTTATGAGTATAAGGGTGAATTTATAGATCATTTATATGATTTTTATGAGGATTATATCTTTACTTCATATCTGAGTTCTGAGAGCAGTGAGTTGTCTATTATAGATGGTGGTGAGGGACAAGAGTTATCTAGCTCTCATTCTTTATTTAAGAGGTACATTAAAGACCATGGGCCACCTGGGCCCAAGAGTTTCCTTTCTAGTCAAGAAGCACCACATGTAGAGCTTAAATGACTCCCTTACCATTTAAAATACTCATTTTCATGTGAGAGTTTGGCATTTCCTATAATAATTTCTATTGAACTTCAGGAAAGTAAAGAGGAAAGGTTGTTGAGTGTGTTGAAGAAGTTCAAATATATTATAGGTCAAACTATATCTAATATCAAAGGTATTATCCATTATTATTACATTCATAAAATCCCTATGGATACTGATAATAAGCCAAGGGTAGAGGGACAAATAAGGCTCAATCCTAACATGAAAGAGGTAGTCACAAGGGAAGATATTAAATTGTTATATGCTAAAATAATATTTTTTATCTCAGGTAGTACTTGGGTCAGCCTAGTCCAAATTTTTCCAAATAAGTGAGGTGTTACAGTCCTCACTAATGATAAGAATGAATAAGTTCATACTAGTATAGTTTCCAATTTGAGAGTTTGTATAAACTACAAGGAACTTAATTACTAGAAAGGATTATTTTCTAATGTAATTTTTAGATCAAATGCTTGAGAGGTTGGTCAAAAATGAATTTTTCTATTTTATTAATGACTATTCTAGTTACAACTAGATTCTCATAGAACCCAAAGACTAGTAAAATTCCACCTTCACTTGTCTATTTGGGAGATTTTTATACTGGAGAATTCACTTTAGCTTGTGTGGTGTTCTAACCACCTTTCAAATGTGCATGATGTTTATTTTCTATAACATGAATGAGAAGATTATAGAGGTATTAATGGATGATTTCTCTATTATTGGAAGCTCATTTAAAAGTTTTTTACAGAATCTAGAATTAGTTTTGGGAATATTTCTAGAGACCAACCTTGTGGTTAATTAGAAAAAATGCCAGTTTATGGTCACTGAAGGGATAATGTTTTTTCATAAAGTCATCAAGAAGGGAATTGAGGTTGATGATTCTAAAATTGTGTTCATTAAAAAATGGACCCCTCTAGAAAATGTGAAATGTGTTAGAATCTTCTTAGGGCATGTTAGTTTCTACTGGATGTTCATAAAGGATTTTTCAAAAATAAAAAACCCCCTTATACACTATTGGAAAAATATACTTCATTTTTTTATGATAAATGTTTAGAGTCATTAAATATTCTTAAATAGAAACTCACATCTTCACCCATAATCACTGCTACTAATTAGAAGTTTCCATTTGAAATAATGGGTGATATTGGTGATGTTGTCATGGGGAAAATCTTAGGGAAAAAAAGAAAAGATATTTCATTTGGTGCACTATGATATTAGGTTACTAGATGGTGCTCAAAGAAACCACACCACTACTGAAAATGAATTAATAGATATTTTTTTCTCTATAAAAATTTAGGTTGTACCTAATTGGTTCAAAAGTTATTTTATTTACTGATCATTCATCTCTAAAGTATTTTTTGTACAAAAAAGAAGCTAATCTATGATTGATTAGATGGATTCTCCTTTTACAATAATTTTACTTAGATATTTGAGATAAACTTGATGCTAAAAATCTAGTGGTTGATCACTTACCCTGATTACCCAACACCCAAAATAGTGACCTAAGAGAGATTGACTAATCATTCCTGAATGAAGAATTGATGACCGTGACATTTGTTCAGGTAGCTTGGTTTTCTAATTTTTCTAATTTTATATTTGTAGGAGTCTTTTACAAGTATCTCACACAAAATCAAAGAAATATATTTATTTTAAAATCAAAATAATACTCTAGGGTGATGCTTTATAGTTTAAGAGGATTGTCGATGGTATTTCATGGATATGTGTGCTTAAAGATGAGATATGACCCATTCCTAAGAGTTTGTACTCTTCACCATGGGTTGGACACCATGGGGGAGGACTAAACAACATCCTAATAATCAATTTACTAGTGCTGTTAAATTCAATAAGAAGAGTATCTTTTTTAGGTTTGGAGTGACCAATTTTTTCATTACTGACAATAGAATCCATTTTAAGAACTTTAAATTCAAAACTTTAATGGAAAAAATATGGTTGTGTTTATAAAACTATAATTGGTTATCAGCCATAGTTAAGTGAACAATTTGAGGTCTCGAATATGGATCTTAAGAAAATTTTGGAGAAAACTATTTGTAGCTTTAGGAAATATTGGTTTTTAAAGCTAGATGAGTCCTTGTGGGTCTATATAATTATCAGAGTTGGTGGCCTAGAACCAACTACTTTGTACTTAATTAATTAATAAATACCTTATCACATCTTGATTGTTCTTATACATGAAAATGCATGTGATAATGTCCTAAGGATAGTTGTTTCACCAAAGGGTCAGAGCGGATCCCTACTATAATGAGAACCTAGAAGTGTCATAACACTATTCTTGAATATATGATCTATGGTCAGATGATATTATTTGAGGGACACAAATTATACAGGACATTGGGGGTTAGGACTCATAAAACTTTGAGGCACCTTCTCATGGTGTGTGCCCTTAGTAATATCTAGGAGGATATAATGAGAAAGAGACCCGCCAGTAGTAAATCCACATTTCATAGTGTCATTAGATGTTTCTATATGTGGACATGTGTATTGGTCCTTAGACTTTAAAATTATTATTAATGGGTATTACAACTCATGCACTTAGATGTATTGATGAAAACTGTGACGACACACTGTTCGTAGTGAGGTAGGATATATTGGGTGTGTCATGAGTAATACTGCATTAATAGATAATGCGAGAAAGGATTTGTCCCTTTTGTTCCATAATGGAAGTTGATATCTCATGCTCTTTTATGGAATTAATATAGCCTAAATAAATCCATGGCCATGGTGAGGAATGTGTGAGTTCAATTCTGGGATGTCAAAGAAAGAATAATTGAGCACGTGAGTTGATGACACCAGCATGCAACCCGCTTGATTCGAGATATCAAGACAAAAGGATTACATTACACGGTAAGCGTTCATAGGAGTTGGCACGTCATTGTGGCATTAACTTTTTTCTCTATGGGTGTCTTGGCGTGTTTCTAGATGTTAACCTTGGACTTTAGGCAGGCTCCGCCTAATGCCACTGAGAAAGAGTCCTAGAGGGTCACAAACCAAGTGTGTCCAAGTATCTCAGTTAAGTATTCATTTAACAAGTTGAATAAAGATTATTCTCGATTGTGGTTTAATAATTATTCAAGGATGCCTGATCGCATTTATTTCGACACTAGTTATTCAAGAGAATATATTATGGGTGAAATAATATATTTATTAGCGAGAAATGCAGTGATATTTATTTGAGAAATAAATAGTCATTATTCAAGGTCTAATAAATGTGGTGGAGGAAATAAAGAAAATGTAAAAACAAAATTACACGTCGTGTATATTAATATACATGTTGTGTAGTTTTTTGGGGGATTTGTGAGAAATAATGTTATTTATTTAATTAAATAATATTAGGTGTAATTCACTAGGAGCATGTCAAGTGATAATAATAGTCAATTTTTATTATTAGACATGAGGTCTTACTAAGAATTAAATGAAATGAATAAATTCTTTCAGGTAATTAATTAATTTGATTATTCTAAGTAATAAAATTCCAATTAAATTATTCACATTAACCTAGACATTCTCTATGGTTGTGCACAACAGATCTAGAAAAGATCTCAAGCCAAGAGAGAATTATTTTTCCACCAAGAATTCTCTCAAGTTACGAGAGAGATACTCCTCCACCGGATCAAGGAGAGCGCTTTGGAAGTGGCTCTCAAGGAGATTTAAGGTAGACATCGCAAATGGAAGCTCTTTTACGCTAGCACCTGGAAATCCCTTCGGCAACATCCAGAGATACATGGAGCACATGTGGATCACCGCTAAAGGCATCTTACACTTGGCTTCTATGACGCAACAATGGATCACATTGGATCGTGACCAGAAACATCAACGAAGAGAGAATTCCATCAATGGAATTATTGTCTTTTAATTAAATTAATTATAACCAACATATGATGATTCTCTCCATGGTTCCAATACTCCCCTCTTTTCTTTCGTTCTTCATTCTATTCCGAAGATCCGACATTTTATCATCGTGACAGATCTTTGATTGATCGTTGTTAATGGAAAAAATAAAAGTTGGGTACACCCACCCACGTGCTTCCACTACATCTGGAACCAACAATAACTACACTCAAAACTCATATAGTAATGTCTTCTTATGGACTTATTTTTGGGAAAACATTTCATTTACTTGTATAGCCACACCATAAATCTATTTGGGATTTCAAGGCATTGAATTTTGATTTTAATGTTGTTAGAGAGAAAATACTACTCGAGTTAAGTGAACTTGATGATATAAGAAGTAAGTCTTGTGAAAATTCTAAGATATGGAAAGTTATAAATAAGGATTTCCATGAGTTTTTCCTTCAAAATAGAAACATTATAGTTATAAATAAAGTGTTACTTTTTGATTCTAGCCTTAAGCACTTCCCTGAGAAGCTGAAATCTAAGTGGTCTAGACCTTTTACCATCTTAAGGGTGTTGGTTAATGGAGTTATCGAGTTATTTGGTGGGGAAAATATACCTTTTATTGTTAATAGAAAAAGGATTAAATATTACATTGAGGGGAATCTAAAGTTCTTGGAAGTTGTTTTTGTCCTTGATTATTAAGATTTCTCTAAGTCTAACTAAATACTATAAACTCAGTGATTTATAAAACCTAACCCATGGTTCTTTGTTTTTGTTTTGTTTTCTTTTCTTTTCTTTGATAAGAATAGTACATTTTGTTATTATCTTCTTGGATTTCACTTGCTTTCTTTCTGGTTTTAAGTTAAGTTGATATTTCTCTTTTTGAGATCACTTTTATTATTTTAGTCACTTTCATTCTTGTGATTAGTTGTCGTGCATAGTCGATTATCTCTTACAACTAATCCAAAACTTTCTTGAATTTTCATGCATGATCGATTATCTATTGCATTTGATCCATTACTTTATAGAATTTCCAATTATGGTCAATCTAATTTTCAACGTGTTGTCAATTTTCCAATTGAAATATCCTCATGATCAATATATTTGTGTGGTCAGTTGCTTGATGTGGTCAATCTGGGACTTGTAGAATTTTCAGGTGTAGTTAGTGGGTTCTTCGTGTGGTCAATTGCCACTTTTTGTTGATTGAATTTGGTTTTTGTAGTTGTTTGGTCGATGCGGTCAGCTTGATTTTCTTCATGCGGTAAATTTTCTTCTTGTGGTAGATTTACTTTATGATATCTTCTTGTGGTTGCTTTCCATAGTTGATTAACCTACTGTAAGACCCTCACGGTCGATTATCTACATGGTCAGTCGAGTGCATGCACAACTAAAGGACTTAATCACTAGGAGAAGAGTTTCAAATGTTTTTCAAGGTCTAGAAGGAGTTGTATTGTCATATCAAACTCAAATCAATTACCTCACAACTTAACCTATGTTACAATTTTAATATTGAGCTTAAATTCATGGTGTCTTATGTTTTTATGATTTTTCTTAAAGGGGTAATGGGGTATTGTTTTTTTGGAACAAAAAAGGTATTTTATAGATTACATTCAAATGATAAAATCCCAATGTTTAGGTAAGTGTTTTTCTTTATCTGATATTTGTTTTAAATTTATACTTTCATTGGATTTATGCACTCTACTAAGAATAAAGTATGGGGGGTCCTTGGTTGTTTTAAAAGAATTGATTGATTTTTTATTTCTTTATTGGGTTTTTAACTTATTGATATCTAGGTTGTTGAAAATTAAATTAAACCAAATTTATAACCTTTTTAACACCCTTAAAATACCTTTGGGCTAAATTTTTTTCTTGTTTTGTAAATCATTGTTCAATATGATTCCTTTTGAGTTCATTAGTGAACTCTTGATTTCTGTTACAAAATAAAATCATGTACTTCTTAAAATCTACTTTGAAAAATACTTCGGTGGTGGAAAGTGTGTTATTTTGATATTTCTTATGGCCTATTCAAACACTCTTTGAACTTTTCAATTGAAAATTATTTTAAAAAAAATTGTTTTAAAAGTTTTTTCGATGTAGGATTCAATGTTGAGGACAATGTTGGATTTTAAGTGTGGGGGATGAGGTTTTCACTTTATTTAACTATGCTTCATATGTTGTTCACATAAAAATTCATCAAAAAATTTCAGAATTAATTGTTTTTAAGCTTCAATTTACACTTTTAATGGGTGATTTTTTTGAAGTTTGAAGGTCTTTTTTTCACTTTAAGGAGGTTAATTTATCTATCACTCCATGGATTTAATCGGGTGCATAATTTTATTACCCTATTAAAAAAATTTCCTTTGGAAAGATTTTAGGAGTATGTATTATAATTATCATTGAAATTGAACTTTTTGGTTTGAATTAAACTAATAAAATATGCATCTAAATGAGCTATGAAATGAACTCCCAATCCTGGTTGAACTTTGTATTCTTTATTCTTTTACCGTTGGATGAGTTATTTATTATGTGTTGAATAAATTATTTAATTTTTCTCATCCAATGGTGTGTCAAAATTATTCTAATCTTCTAATGTATGTGTGTCTATTCACTTGGAGAAAAGAGAAGTTTGAAAGTTTAGTTGAATGTAAATTGATGTGTGTTTAACTCTTATAAAAAAAATTAATTTCAATCATTTTTTTAAAAAAGAAAACAAATTTTTTACCAAAATCAGTTAATTTTAAGTGGTTAATCAGATTAACTATTTGAGAGTGTCCATGGGGGAAAATCCATTTGAAAAACAATTCTTTGTGGTGTTTTAATTTTTCAATCTTGATATTTATTTTCTTCAACCAAACTTGGTAAATGGATTGCTTGAGGACAATCTATCTTCTGAGTGTTGGGTAATTTGATGTGACCTATTTTTTATGCATGTTTTCCACATCTAAATCGAGTATTAATTGAATTTTCATTGAAAAAATTAGTTTTAATTAGAGGATTTCTGAATAATAGTTTTTCTGAGTTGTAATTTTTATTTCTTGAATATCTTGATGAAAATGATGATTTTTTGGCTTAATTGATTAAATGATATTTGGGTTAATTTTATCATTAAATTAGGATCATGCATTTCTTGTTTATTTTTGTGTTTAATCATTGAAATATAATTTCAAACATTTCTTTTGGGAAGTTAAATTTTGGAATTAAAATATGTCAAAGTTCTATATCATTTGTGAAATATCATAAACTGTGAGTTGGAAATTCATTTAAAAAATTTCAAAGTGTCATTTCATGACCTAAATTTCATTATTTAATGATAAACTATTTATTTTCTCCCAACATTCATTTCATTTTTGTATGAATTTCAGGGTTGCGATCCCTAAGATTAAAAATGGAAAATCAAACCTGTTAAAAATTAAAGGCAAAGTAGGAGCTTGACTCGATGAATCTAAGGAGATGTAAGGGAAGCTTCTGGATTTTTTTGGAAAATATGAGGAGATTAAACTGAACTATGTGGAGCATAAACCTACTAATGTGTAGGAGGAGTGCATTTAGTTGGGAGTATTGCTTGTGTCGTGTGAGGAGAATGATACATTGTGATAGGCGCACCACATGGAAACTTAGGAGATGATATCGGAGTAGATGATTGTGATCTCAAGGATAGAGTGTTTTCACAATTTTTTTTAATTTGAGACACAATCTAGGATAACTGGACACATGGGGAATGAACACAATGGGGGAGGAGGCACAAACTAGGCAGATTGTGGCTGTAGCGAGGGAGCTTACAGGAAATGGAAATCGACTCAACATTGATGATTTGATTTCTCTCCTCAATATTTACTATTCGTTTCTTATTTTTTTTATTCTAATCGAATGAATTCATTATTGTGAATTATTGTTTCTAAAATGTTTGTTGGATAAAATTTTCATGGGGAATAATATTATTTTTTGTTGGGGTTAGTGTCCTAGAACCAACTGTGTGCACTTTGGATTACATGTATATTCAAAGAATTGAATATTAATTTAAATATCTTATTACATGTGGTTCATAGTTTTGTGTGACTTTAATATAATAATGTTCTAGATTATCTGTCACATTGAAAAGGGCATAACAGTTCCCCGCTATGATGAGAACCTTAAAATGTCATGATGATATTCTTAAGCCTTGTTATATGATCATATAACATTCTATTCCGGGGCACATGATATGTTGATTGTCAAGTGTGAGTACTCGTAAGAATATGATAATTTATCTCATAAATTTTACACTTGGTAATCTCCAAGATAGGAGATTATGAGAACAAACCTATTAGTAGGAATTCTACATGTTTATGTGTCATTGGATATTCCTACCCGCGAGCACGTGTAATGGTCTTTGGACTTTGAGATTAGTATTAATGCATGTCATGACTCATGCACTTAGATGTATTGTCGTAAACCATAATGAAACCATTTCATGGTGAAGTTGGGTACATTGGGTGCATCACGAATGACATGTTATTAATAAATAAGTCGAGGAAGAATTCCTCTTTCCCGTCTTTATGAAAGTTAATATCTCAGTCATTTGATTGAAATTGAATCACTGCATTAAAATTCCATAACCATGGTGTAATGATGAGTTTATTTTAGATAGTTAAATAAAGATGTATCAAGCATATAGGTTGATGGCAAGGGTGTGAAACCTACTTGATGTGATATTATAACAAATGGATTCTATTACACAATGAGTGCTCGTGTGTGGTTGTTGATGTTGCGACATTAACTTCTTTGTATTAGGAGTCTTGAACTATTTCTAGATAGTAATCTTGTACTTTAGGCAAACTAACTTAATTTCAATGAGAAATAATCCTAGAGGGTCACACACTAAGTGTTTATGTTGATATCAGTTAAATTCTATTTGAATTTAATTATTGGAATAAATATCATTCGCAAGACCAATGAATAATTTTATTCAAGTTTTATTGATCACATAAATTAAATGAATATTTATTCTCATGGTAATTATTTAATTACACAGATATATAATATTTATTTATTGAATGAATAAATATTTATTTGGGTATTTGATAAATGTCAAGGACTAGTGGACTAATGTTTTGTCTGGTGATAAATATTAATTTTCAAGATGATAAATAATATTTATCATTGCACCAAATAACGCGTTCCATGAGAAAATAATAATAATAATAATAATACATGGCATGAGGTCATATAAGGTTTAATATATTATTTTAAGGGTTTTTGTGAAATTAAATAATATTTTAACCCTAACCATTTCTCTACAAATAGATGATTATGTCTATTGTGTAGAGTTTTATTGAAATTGAGAATTGTTATGCACAACGATATCTAGAGATCTCTCTCATGACTGAATAATGCTCTAGATATTCTCCTTACTCCTCCATCATCTCAAGAACAGAAGTGAATGGAGGATTCTTCAAGCCCGAAGGAATCTTCACAACAATTAATATGGACACCACTTGATGATTGATTTTTTGCGCTAGCACCTGACAATCCATCAGCATTGTTTGGAGATCATAGTAGTACGTGTGGGTCACCATTAGAGGGATTCTACCCTTGGATTCTATAAGACCAATGACGATTGACTAAAAAGGGTTTTTGGATGATCAACATCTTCATCGAAGAAAGATCTTAAGAACAAGGTATTATTTTTTTCGATCTATTTAAATTAATTATAAATTTGACATGAAAAAGGTCTTTTTTTTGTTACAATGACCTTCTTTGTCAATATTCTTTGGAATAATTTCATTGTTCATGATGTTTACTCCTTGTGCAATATGTGAATGATTCATCATATCCGTCATAAGTCGAGCTATCCATTGAACCAATAAGTGCTTCTACTACATTCGGAACCATCATTTTGATGCTTTTATTTCTCTTTGATCATGTCACCTTTTCTTTGCTGGATCACTTTCCTTATTTTATTTTTCTTTGATGGTAACTTTTTCAATGTTCAAGAATCAATGACAGTTGATCTTGTGCACAATTTTTCAAACTGTTGAGAACATTTTCATTTCAAAATCTTTTGACTATAAATATTGAAATAAATAGAAGGAAAGAACACAAAGGTTGTATGATAATTCAGTCTAGATGATTTCATCAACTCATTTTTTTGTGATTATGTAGAGTTTTATGGTTGACAAGCTGCAAAATTCAACCTTCACTTGTCTGCTCCTTGAAAAATTCAATAGGTAAATTTCTTCAGTGGATATTGGTTCATAACATGTTCACCCGATCATAGATTTGTAAGAGTAATCAGTCAATAAAAATTCCCCTTGAACTCTCATTAACGGTTCATCACTCACTTTATTGAAAATTTTCCTTGTTGAATTGTTTGTTTAGTGAATATCATCATAGTTCATTCATTTCTTTCTTTCTTGATATTTTTCCATGATTGTATTAGGCCCATTTAATAATCGAGTCAAAAAAATAGAACCAATGAGACCTCTTTATCGGGTCGGACTTGCTGGGTCGGGGGGGGGGTCCCTCGATCCATGTGCAGGTCTAATCATGGGTAGACATAGATGGATAGAGGTGGGGAACTCTGAGATCATTTTCTTTAAGTAGATTCCCATGGGAGTGCCTTGTCTTCATGGGTGAGTAATGAAGGGGGCACCATGTACCATGCTTGAGTCCCTATAGAAGCATCATGCCCCCCATAATGGTCACAACATTGAATATAAACACATGTCCTAAAAACTATCTCAAAGTACCCAAAGGACCTCACCATGAAATTTGTTAAAGTTCAAGAGTTTGATTAAACAACCCATTATATGGGCTTACCCCCTTAAATAACCAAGAATCATTTCATAATATTAAGGGGAACAAGTGGGAAATCATTTATAAAGAGAACATTCACATAAAAAGGGCATTCCCAATGTTAAACACTTTTAATAGGTTTGGTTGTCTCTTAAGCTGAAAAATATTTTACAAAACTCCATAGTATTGCATTTTGAAATGTAACAATTCATTGCCTAAGAGGATTCATATCTAATTTCATGAAATCCCCTCATTGCCATTTTTGAAAACACCTTAAGATCATCATTTAACTAAGTCATGATACATACGTGGTAGGCACTCCACATGCCAACAAAAATGAAACCCAAGAATAACACTTACATGGTCAACATTAATTGATCATAGGTAATGAGAATAACCTTATTGTAATTAAAAAAACCATCTGAAAACTACCAATAATTTATGATTCAAGAAACAAAGGCTTAACATGGATCTACCTACCTTGAGTCATTTAATCCATTGACATTGGTTGTTTTTTTACCAAAAGAGATGATTGAGGGCCCTTAAATCAAGTTTGGGAACCCTGGCAATAAAAATATCCACATAAAAATCGGCTCGCAAGGAACCATAGGTTGTCATGGCCATAGGAGAAGAAGGGTATGAGGAAAGGAGGAGGAAGAAGATGGAGAGGAGGGATTTGGATCACTCAATTGAAGGATTTCCACCACTTCGATGGATATTCGAGGGAGAGGAAGCTTGAAGGAGAAGAGAGCCACGTGGGGTGTCAATCAGAGGTATTGAAACAAATAGGGTGGGAAAAGATATCCCCAACTTAAGTTGGAATATTAAAAATTTAAGAAAAATCAAAATTTTAACAGGTTGCACAATTTGATTGCAAGGTTGGACAAAATGCACGACGACTGTGCAAATGCTTTTGGAAACTCAGGCTTAAACCGCACAGTTAGGGAACCGTGCACCCTAGTCATATATCTTGGAATTTCCTTTGTTTTCTTTAAAAAAATGACTTGCACCCTGAAATAAAAGACCGAACCAATAAATAGTAAATCACGTACCTAGAAATGACACTATGGGTGTCATAATTAATAGTTATTAGTGTTATTATTCCGAGTATTTTCATTGCATGTGTTATTGCTATTCTCATCTGTTATTGGTTTTATGCTTTTGGTATGTACTAATATTAGCGGTGTATTAATATTATAAAGGACATGTGTATTGGTATTAGTTGTTGATGTTGTTGTTACTATTGTTATTATTATTGATAAATTAGGTTGTTATTATTATTACTTTGTAAAAGGGTGTTGGATGAAAGGAAACAACTTTTCTCCTTGATGCTATCATGTGGGCGGGCAAGGAGGCCAAGGGAGAGGAGATTTCTTCCTCTGTTCCTCATATTTCTTGTCTTTTTATATCTCCATGAATCTTCAATGTCAGTTAACCAAGCTCTCCTCCTCCCTTTCTTTTAGTTCTTAAAATTTGCATGTGTTGAGATTTGAAAATTAAGAAATTTGGGAACTAGGTTTCGCTGGAGCATAGCAAAATCCTTGAGAACTAAGAAGCTTTCGTCGATTGAGGTGGATAGTGAGAATAGTGACGGAGATTGAGACAAAAAAACCACTTAGAAAGATTGAAACATTACAAATTTTTATAATAATATTACCAAAATTCATGTAGTTGATGTTCAACCTCCAAGCATTTGAAAGAGCCTGCGATGTTATATTATATATTTATTATTAACATAAACAACCAATGATTTTTATGTATACAAAAAAGGAAAATCAGATCTATCATCTATTTTGAATTTATGATAACTATTTTTAAAATTTTATCAAATTTAATAAAAATACTAATTACATAGAATTCCCATTGAACCGGACCGACCATCTCGATAAAAATTCCGATGTCCGAGTCACTATTGGAGCGAGCGGCCCGAACCGGTTTCGTGCGTGGACCGTTTTGACACCCTGTGTGCTCTCGGCTCATGCACGGGCTCGTCCACAGAAACCCGCCGTCCATCGCGCTGTGGGTTGGGTACTTATGCGTTTGGAGTTGAAGCGATTCAGCCACTCCAAAGTGCAGGTGCTGCGAGAGATCAGGGCGGGCTTTTTGTCATGGCAGCAAAAACGAGCTCTGCAAATCTCCCGAAATTTGGAGCTATTTCTAAAGGCTACAATTTCGCCTCTACTTGGGAGCAGGTTAGTTTCTCCTCTCTCATTTTCCACCAACTTCTTCAATTTCATTCCGGGAGCCCTAGCTTACGACCTGTCCTACTCTTGCAATCTCAGATCCGTCACTTTGTTTTTTTTTCCTGTCAACGAATCCCAGCATTTACGATTTTCATATTAGAGGAGGTATGGAGCGGCGATAATCTTGCAAATGCTTAAGTGGATGAGGCCTAGCGGAAACACGATGAGGATGGAGGGGTGCAGGAGGATTAGGGAGACGTGTATCTGATGAGGAGGGAGGCGAGGGCTGCTGGTTGGGGGAGGGATGCGATGTGGGAGGTGAACCTGGTAGGGTGGCATTATGTAGCAGTCTATCATCAGAGTCCAGTAGAGGTTAATCTGCGAGCTGGGATTGAAGACGGTGAAGGGGAAGATTATGGAAACTGATACATACAAAAATTGGTATCACCATGAAAATTTAATCATTATGCAAATCGAGGAGAATAATCTTTTTCTTCCCTTAAAACCCTATAAAATGCACTTTCTAGCCCGATGCTCAATCTTGGTGTGATTGGTTGGAGAAATCGATGAATAGGGAAGATAACCACAAACCTTTAATTAAGGGAAAAGGATAATTTTAATGTAGCAGAAAATAAGGCGTGTCATGTTTTAATTGGGGGAAGTGACAGCATGCAAAATGCCATGGAAGCAAAATAATTTTTGAAGCTTTGCTTTAAAAAATGGGATCTTGCAAATTTCAGTGTATTTTAATGTTTCCTGTTTAACAAATCCATTTTGATATGGAGTTTATTTCCACAGCATTTACTGCAAAATTGCTTTAGATTGATTAAATGAAGGCAAGAAAAAATTCTAGATTATTATTTGAATGAAACCGGTTTTCCATAAAATTGATAAAATTCTGCAAGGGTCTCACTCTTTTTTTTTTCAATTCAAATCATTTACTATTGCAGGATTGCTTAGTTTTGTGCTCTTCATATGTAATTAAAAAAAATGACAAAAAATGACGAACAAAATGCGGTGAAAGCTGAGAGGGAGGGACGGGGAGTGGGGAGGGGAGGGAGGGGTTATAAAACATGACAAACAAATTGCGGTGATAGTTGAGAGGGAAGGAGGTGGAGTGGGGAGGGAGGGGTTACAAAATATGACAAACAAAATGCGATGACAACTGAGAGGGAGTGAGGGGGAGGGAGCGAGGGAGGAGTGGGGATGGAGTGGTGGGAGGGAGTGGTTACAAAATACGACAAAAAAAAATGAGGTGACAGTTGGGTGGGTGGGTGGGCTTACAAAATATGACAAACAAAATGAGGCCACCATTGAGAGGAAAGGAGGGATGGGAGAAAAGGGATGTGGAGGATGGGGAGGATGGGAGGGGGATGGGGAGGTGGGGAGGATGGGAGGGGGATGGGGAGGTGGGGAGGGAGAGGTTACAAAACATGACAAAAAAAATGAGGTGATAGGTGGGAGTGAGGGAGGGAGGTGATAGTTGAGAGAGGGAGGGAGGGAGAAGTTACAAAACACGACAAACAAAAAAAGGCGACAGTTGAGTGTGTGATTTTATTGGATTAAACAGTTTTTTAATTTGTCCTGGAGCAAGTTCATGTGTGATAAGAATATAAACTGTTTCCTCAAGCAGTCAAATGGTGGACAGGATTACAAAAAATGACCAAAAAAAAAAAGTGGTGACAGTTGTGAGTCTGATTGCACTGGATTAAGCAGTTTTTAATTTGTTCTGGGGTAAGTTAATGCGTGGTAGGAATATCGTATGATGGACAGGATTCGTTTGATTTCATTTTTCTTCAATACATGATGGGCAGGATTACAGAATAAGACAACAAAAATGAGGTGAAAGTTGCGAGTCTGATTGCACTGGATTAAGCAGTTTGAATTTTTCGGTGTTAAGAATATAGATTGTTTCCTTGAGCAGTGATATGATGGACATGATTAGTTTGATTTCATTGTTCTTCAGTGGAGTAAAAACATGATAAAATCATATTTTATGAGTAAAAAAAGTATAAATTAATATCCAAACAATGAGGACCTATTTTAAATATGATTTTGAAAATACCGATTCAAGCTGCTTTTTTTATAAATTTTTTGTTCCCAAAGCTTATTCCGACAATCCTACGAAATTGTTTCAAGAACATTAAAACAAAAAACAAAATCAAATTGACCCTCAATTGTCATTTCACTTAACACATGTATGTACACTGTCCTCTGTTCAAGTCAACACTGACTACCGTTTTGTACTAACGAATTCTGTTAAACTATATTTTACTCATTGTTTTGTGGATTTCTACAGAATGCACCATTAACAGAACAGCAGCAAGCAGCAGTCTCAGCACTGTCTCATGCCGTCTCCGAGAGACCATTTCCACCACGCATGGTATGTTTTCTGTTGTTATCTGAAAATTTGACTTCAATCATTAGTTTGTGGCATTGCCATTCAGTGGAACACTGTCACCTCTTATTATTTTGTTGTTCTTATGTAGTCTCAGGAGTCCGATGCTGGCCTGGACAATGATGCTTTATCAATCTCGACAAAGGGTGATGCTTTGGAAGATTTTGGTGCTGTTCTTCCAGTTTTGGTCAACACAAATCAGGTACCCATTTCAATTTTTTAGGCTACTGTTAGAGATTATTTCTTGTTATTTTAGTATGTGCTTGCTTTGCTAATTATCTGTCTTAAGCTCAATGTGTACCAGAAAGCTCCATCTCGATAGGAGTGATAAATGACTGTTCATTTTAATAATGTTCTTGGTGAGTTGAAAGCCAAAGTAATGACCTTTGGGTTTAGCATGTGTGCACTGCTGATTGTTCACTAATTGATGCAATATCTCAACGTGTTTGTCATTGATAGAGTTGAAATGTGTGGGTCTGCTAATGGAACTGCAGCTGATGGTTTGGGTGGAAACGGATCACCTCTGCCCTATACTTATCATAGAAGGGGGAGGAGTATGGTTTAGTTTGTTTGTTAGCATTCTGTTAGACTGTTTGGTTTGTTAGTCTGTTGGGTATGTTATTTCTGTTACGTCTGTTTTCTTTTAATAAGTGGAGGGTAGATTTGTCAATAAATATTGTTGTCTTGAGAGTTATAAATACTAAGGGGAGTGGTTATGCAGAACCATTCGGATAGTATGGGAAAAGGATAGACAGAGGTCTTGGCCTGCTCTAGAGAGAGACGGACATGAGAGACAGTCTGAAGGCTCTGTACTGTAATTTTCTGAAGAAACTGGTTAGAATTTCTGAAAAATTCTGAGATTTTGGATAGAGTAGCATCGCTGAAGAATTATGGAATTAGAGAAATTCTATGAACACTCGAATGGAGAGCAGAATTACATTGTTGGAAACAACTGTTCCAGAGACGAAGTCAGGAATCCAGCGACAGACAAATCTTGAGGTAACAGTCCTTGAGATGAAAACAGATTTCCAACGTCAAATGCAGGAGCTTACGACTGCAATTGGACAGTTGAATATGTTTGTTCGAAATTCAACAGGGAATTCTGGATGAGAACAGGAGAAAGAAAAATCCGCAGTTGAAGGAGAAGACGAAGTATGAAGGATATGGAGACACCGAATAGACTAAGAGTTGACGTCGACTTACCGAAGGAGGACGAACGCAGAGAGCTGAGCGCGTACACTAGACAGATTGAGATGCCATTATTTTCTGGCGAAGATCCAATATCGTGGATATCACGAGCTGTAACATATTTTTCTTTACATCAAACGCGGGAAAATTTGAAGGTACTGATGACACAGATTTGTATGGAAGGATTGACGCAATATTGGATGATATCATTTAGATCAGTACGACCAGAACTCATATGGAGTCAGCTGAAGGAGGAAGTGCTTGGCCGATATGGGAGTGCTGCAGAGGAAGATCCTTTAATGTACCTCAAGGAGCTGCGGCAGACAGAAACAATGGACTCTTATATTGATGAGTTTGAAAGAGTGACAATGCGGATAACTGAACTTACAGAGAAGTGGTATATGAGCATGTTTATCAGAGGATTAAAAGCCGAAATTGGAAGTACTGTGATAACGCATGAACCACCAAGTAAAGCCAGACTGTTAACCTTAGCACGCCGGGTGGAAAGGGAGTTGATAGTTAAGGGAATTCTTAAACAACCTTCACCACGTACTCGATCTGCTGCAATAGAGAAGAATAGGAGGAAATTACCGGAGAATATAGGGAGTTAGAAATGCTGGGAACCACAGTTTGTTCGCAGGGACAACTGACAACTAGGCAAAACCAAACAATGTTGTTGGAAGGTGAAATTGAAGGGGTACCAGTGATTGTTTTGATCGACAGTGGAGCTAGCCACAATTTCATTTCGAAGCAATTGCTTAAGTCACTTATGGTATAAATTATAGAAACAACTCCTTCCCATATTCGGATGGGAGACAAACATCAGGTAGAGTCTAGAGGAATGTGTAAGGCGATGAAATTGAGTTTGGCAGCAGAAGAGTTTGAAATTGATGCATATATATTTGATACCGCAGGACCGGATTTGGTATTTGGAATTTCTTGGCTTGAAACTTTAGGATACGTGACTACACATTGGAGACAGATAACAATGGAGTTTACTTGGAAGGGGCAGACTGTGATGCATCAGGTATTACAAATTATGATTCAAAATATTTTGTATGTCGGTGGAAAGAAGTGTTCTTTTGGCGGGAAGACAGTGGAATATTTAGACCATATTATTTCTAAAGGAGTTTCTATGGATCCAAAAAAACTGATGGCTGTTAGGCAGTGGAGGGAGCTTAAAAATGTAAAAGAGGTAAGGGGTTTTCTCAGCTTAACTGGATATTATCGGAAGATTCAGAATTATGGGAAAATAGCTTGATCACTTACTTCATTGACTAAGAAAGGAGAGTACAAGTGGACAAAGGAAGCCTAGGAAGCTTTTGAAAAACTTGAAGAATGTATGACTACAACACCCGTCTGGGCAATGCCCGATTTTACAAAACAGTTTGCAGTGGAATGTGATGCTTCCGGTTATGGAGTCGGAGCAATTTTAATACAGGAGGGAAGACCACTTGCGTTTTTTCAGTAAATCGTTGTCCGATGCAACTCTTGCAAAGTCAGTTTACGAGAGAGTTAATGACACTTGTGCTGTCCATTCAACATTGGAAACAGTACCCGTTGTGGAGACGGTTTGTGGTGTTTACGGATCACCATAGTTTGAAACATATGCTTAGTCAGCGTATAATTTCTATGGATCAACAGTGTTGGCATGCAAAGCTAATGGGGTATGATTTTGAGGTAGTATATAAACCAGGAAAGCTAAACAATGCAGCAGATGCATTATCACGTGTGGCAGAGGAAGGACAATGTCTAACTTTGTCTGTATCTTAGCCAACTTGGGAGGAATTTCAGATAGTGGTAAGAGAAATTCAGCAGGACGACCGATTACGCTAAACAGCTGAAGATTTACAGCAAGGAAGAATGAGTTTATTTGGTAAACTTTCCACAACGGTCTATTGTATTTTAAGAATAAACTGGTATTAACAAAACAATCAGCGTTGGTTCCAAAGTTGTTACATTAGAACCATTTGTCACCCACGGGCGGTCATTTGGGCTATCTGAAAACTTATAAGCGGCTAGCTAATGGGGTGGTATGGAAGGGGATGTCTCGTAGTGTAATGAAATATGTGTGGGAGCGTGCAATTTGTCAGAAAAATAAGTACGAGACACTTAACCCAGCTGGTCTACTTCAGCCTTTACCAATTCCAACTTTGGTATGAGGGGAAGTAATTATGGATTTTGTATCTGGGTTCCCTAAATCTTAGGGGTATGATGTGGTTTTTTTCGTGGTTGATAGACTGAGTAAGTACGCCCACTTTATCCCACTGAAACATCCTTATACTGCTAAAACAGTGGTAGAAGTTTTCTTAAAAGAAGTGGTTAAATTGCATGGCATACCCAGAACAATTATGCGGGATCCTTTGTTTACAAGTTTGTTTTGGCAAGAGCTCTTCAAGTTGCATGGTACAACATTAAAGATGAGTTCCTCTTACCATCCGCAAACTGACGGCCAAACTGAGGTCATAAATTGATGTTTG
The DNA here is from genome assembly GCA_963277665.1 of Viscum album. NCBI lineage: Eukaryota > Viridiplantae > Streptophyta > Magnoliopsida > Santalales > Viscaceae > Viscum > Viscum album. Next base: position 1,420,535,253 of record OY728161.1, read on the forward strand.
GAAGCTTACTTATGTTGTTTTTCTACTGATCAACCTAAACAATGGGTAACTTGGTTACCATGGGTAGAATATAGCTACAATACATCTTATCACACCTCAACCGAAAAACGCCATTTGAAATAGTATATGGCCGTCCACAACTTATTCAATATGTGAAAGGGGAGCCAGTCATGGAGATCGAGATGAAGTGTTAAAACAACTTCGGGAGAATTTACATCGGACACAACAACTTATGACCAAGTTAGCTAACCAACATCGATGAGAAGTAACCTTCAAAACAGGGGATTATGTTTGGGTGAAATTGCGTCCAAAGTGTCTATGGATGGTAACACAAATTAACAGGAAGTTGACTGCCAAGTATTATGGGCCTTTTCAGATTGCAGAGCGGATAGGAGCTGTTGCATATAAACTTCATTTACCCGAAAATAGTAAAATTCATCCAGTTTTTCTTGTTTCATAGTTGCGAGCAGCTGTGGGTTCTGTTCAAGCAGAGGATACACTAAGGAATTTATTGTTCAGGGAGATTTTCCAGAAACAATTTTGGCAAAACGTTACTAGGGTACTACTCTCCAATGGCTTATTAAGTGGCATGATCGCTCTAGTGAAGAGGCAATTTGGGAAGATGCACAAGTAATTCTGGATCAATTTCCTACTTCCCACCTTGAGGACAAGGTGGAAAATCAAGGGGACAGTATTGATAGAGTTGAAATGTGTGGGTCTGCTGATGGTTTGGGTGGAAACCGACCACCTCTGCTCTATACTTATCATAAAAGGGGGAGGAGAATGGTTTAGTTTGTTTGTTAGCATTCTGTTAGACTGTCTGGTTTGTTAGTCTGTTGGGTTTGTTATTTTTGTTACGTCTGTTTTCTTTTAATAAGTGGAGGGTAGATTTGTAAATAAATATTGTTGTCTTGAGAGTTATAAATACTGCAGAATGAGGAAAGCCCCTTCGCCTCCTTACCTCAAAGTGAGGCGGAGACATTCTTTTATAATGAATGATAAAATCCACATCGGACCACAAGTCCGATGTGGGATACAGACTCCAACACTCCCCCTCAAGCTAGGTGTACCTAGCTTGGACAGATAATGAAAAGAAAGCACAAAACAGACGCTAACACTCCCCCTCAAGCTGGACAGACCCAGCTTGATTACAAAACAGACGAAATAAAAAAAAAAGAAAGCTGCAAAAGGCTGCTGCTCCCCCTCACGATCAAAGCTCCTTCGCAGGATGATGGATGGATGATGTCGCGGACGCAGCAGATGACCACTCAGTCTGGCCGGTTGACGGAACGCCAGGAATGCCGCACTAGTGGGGCCGGTCGATGAAACGCCGGGAAATCCAAACTAGCACCGGGAAAACCGCATTTGCGGGGCCGGCGACGGGAGGCGGGGATGCCGCAGAATTGTTGCGGGGCTGGCGGTGCCAAAGGGCTCGAATCCAAGACGGTCAAGGTGCTGCGCTAGCGAATGAACGTGCCGGCGGATAGAGATGCGGCTGCCGGGAGTCGCCGGGAGATGCCGGCGAGGCGGGGATGCCGCAGGAGGTGCCGGAGAGCCGAAACTGAAGTTGGGCAGCCGCTGGGAGAAACTGGAGCCGACTGGCTGCCGGAAGAGGAGCGCAGGAGGAGGCCGGCGAGGGAGCAGGACAGCGGGAGGCGGCGCTGGAAGCCGGAGGAGGCCGTCGGCAGAACTGGAGGCGCCGACAGATATAGAGGCCGGCGGAGCACAGGTGGCCTGGTCCACCGCGAGCGGGGAAGGGAGGCCGCTGGGGGAGGAAGGCAGCCGACGCTAGGAGTCATCCGGCAGAGAGAGATCCACCAGAAGAGAGTCGCGCCGGGAGAGGAGGGGCCGCCGGGAAGGGGAGCCGCGCCTGGACGAGTGCGCCGGGAGCCAGGAGCCGGGGCGATGGCACCGCTGGGAGAGGACTCCGCTGGGGCGAGGGCTGGATGTCCGCACAGGAGCAGCGGGCCGCGCGCAGGGAGCCGCTATCGCGGGAGAGGGACTTGCAGTAGGAGGAGGCGGCGCCGTGGGACGTCGCAACAGCTCTGGATCGGGAGGGAGACGGCGCCTTGGGCGGGAGCGGGAGAAGCGCCGGAGAACGTGGTCGGCAGTCGGGATCGTGGAAGTGCGTCGCCGGAATGGAGTGCGTTGCGGAATCTGGCGTCGGGCCGTCAGCCATCGCGCACAACAGGAGGAGACCACCGGGAGGCACGACCGGAAGGAGGATCAACCGCCAGAATCCGCCGGAGATGCGGCAGGGGGGAAGATCCGTCGTGGCTGGATCGGGAGTAGAGGAACGCTGCAGGAGGCGGAAAGATCGCCGCAGGGGAGAAGGGGCCGAGCCAGGCAGGAGGGCCGTTGGGGAGCCGCGCCAGGCAGGAGGGCCGTTGGGGAGCCGCGCCAGGCAGGAGGGCGACGTGGGGAGCCATGGGAGGGCGACACGGGAAGCAGGGACGCCGGGGAGCCGGGAGCCGCGTCAGGCAGGAGGGTCGCCGAGAATGATGACTGGCAGGAGCCGCGTGGGGCAGAGGCGGAGGGGCGGCAGCGGTAACCCTACAGGGCTTTGAGGCCGCCGCCCCCCACGGGGGAATTGCAAAGAACCCTAGATGGAAAAAAAAAATGTGAGGGAGGGATCAAACCTCCTCTGATACCATGTAGAATGAGGAAAGCCCCTTCGCCTCCTTACCTCAAAGTGAGGCGGAGACATTCTTTTATAATGAATGATAAACTCCACCTCTGCTCTATACTTATCATAAAAGGGGGAGGAGAATGGTTTAGTTTGTTTGTTAGCATTCTGTTAGACTGTCTGGTTTGTTAGTCTGTTAGGTCTGTTATTTTTGTTACGTCTGTTTTCTTTTAATAAGTGGAGGGTAGATTTATAAATAAATATTGTTGTCTTGAGAGTTATAAATACAAAGGGTAATGGTTATGCAGAACCATTCGGATAGTCTGGGAAAAGGATAGACAGAGGTCTCAGCCTGCTTTAGAGAGAGACGGACATGAGAGACAATCTGAAGGCTCTGTGGTGTAATTTTCCGAAGGAACTGGTTAGAATTTATGAAACTCTTGTGTCTTTTTCTCTAATTCTCATAACACGAAATTGAACTCTATCATTCATGGTTCCGCATTTTACTCTGATTATTTATTTATTGTTTTATTATTGTTCACTATTGTCATGCTCGATGACATGATACGGAGGGTATAGTCTCTCCACTGTCGGATTTAGACTCTCGCTGCTAGTCGACAACCTCTTACGTACAAGGAGACACGCATGAGGTCACGTGACATTCCGGCTCGGACCCGGTGGTTCGGGTCGGGATGTTACATTATTACTTTCAGTTTCTGAGATATTTGGAAACCAAGAAAGAACGTAAGTTCATCATACGCATCTCAAATTCACTCTGCATTAGTTTGCTAAAACTTTTTGCAGGAGACTTTTGGGTGGATCTGAAAATAATGTCATCTACATATATTTGTATGATATCACTGTCTTTAAAGATTTTCATAATGAAAGGATTTAGATGTTTCGTTCCTTTGGTAAAGTTGTTTTGAACAAGGAATCTGGATAAACGATCGTACTAGGCTCATCGAGCTTGTTTTTGTTCGTAAAGTGCCTTAATTTAAATATAGGATTCAAAAATTGTGAATTTTCAAAACTAGGAGGTTGTTCAACATAAACTCTCTCTTGTACGTATCTGTATAAGAAGACATTCTTAACATCCATTTGAAATAGAATGAGATTCAAATGAGAACAAAAGATAGTGGAATTCAGATTGACTGAAGACCTGCCACCAGAGCAAAAGTTTCTTTATATTCTATACCTTTTTTTATTATTATCTTTAGCAATAAGTCAAGCCTCATTTCGAACAATGGTTCCATTCTCATCATATTTATTTCGGAAGGCCCATTTAGTTCTTATAACTAAAAATTTTTCTGCTTATTTAACCAAATTCAACACCTTGTTTCGTTTGAACTGATTGAGTTCCTCATGCATAACCTTTATCCAACTTTCACCACTTAAGACATCATCTGCCGTTTTAGATTCAAATTGAGATAAGAATGCAAGATATTCTCATTCATTTCGTAAGGACCTTCCAGTTTTAATGGGTTGGTCAACATCACCAATAACATTGTTAATGGGACGATGCTTTAACAATTTTTGGTTAGTAGGCAAAAAGGTAGATTGTTCCACATCTATTGGATTATCACCTTTTGAAATATTTACTTCCGGTCGAGTGACTTTCGATATTTGTGGTTCAACTACCAGATCTAAAACGGAGGGGGATTTTAAAAACACAATCCGAATCACTTTCATAATCCAAATGTTTAAAAGACAACTTTGCAAACGGATTTGTTTCATCAAACTTAAAATATGTTGTTTCTTTAACAGTATGTGAATGTTTGTTGAAAACTCATTAAGTCTTGTTGTGGAGTAACCAAGAAAAAATTTTCATCAGATTTTGGATTAAATTTAGCAAGATTATTTTTAGTATTCGAAATGAATATTTTGTATTTGAAAACTTTGAAGTAATGAACTTTTGGTTTTCCTTTTGTTCCACAGTTCGTATGACGTTTTCTTTAAAACCAGATGAAGCAAAATGCGATTTATAGTGTAATAGATAGTGTTAATAGCTTCAACCCAAAAATATTTTGCAACTTGATATTCACACAACATAGACCGAACTATCTCCTATAGAGGTTCATTTATTCTTTCAACCACTTTGTTTTGTTGAGGTGTTCTTAGCATAAAAAAGTTATGTTTGATACCTTTCTCACTACAAAAAGTTTCAAATTCCAGATTCTCAAACTCCTTTATGATCACTTCGGATAGTGATTATAGGAAGGTTTTTCTCATTTTGAATTAGTGAAGAAAACTTTTGAAATAGTTTAAGTGATTCCGATTAACATGAAAGATTGAAAACCCAAGTATATCTAGTATAGTCATCAACTATGACATACACATAGTGTTTGCCTCCGATACTAGTAGTTTGTGTGAGTTTGAAAAGATCCATGTGCACTAACTACAGTGGTTTGGATGTTGAGACATCGTCAATGGGTAAAGCTAACCTAGTGTTGCTTTCTGTATTGACATAGATCACAAACTTTAGAAGAATGTCGAACTTAAGTTCCGGAATGTCCTTTACAAGTTCCTTCTTGGAAAGTTTAGTCAAGGCCCGAATATTGTAATGTCTTAATCTTTTGTGCCAAAGCCACGACTTACTCTCTATTGACACTTTGGAAAGGAAAGTTTCTGCAAGTTAGGTCCTCCAAATTTATAGTATAAACACTATCATGTTGATTGATGGGTAATATGTGAACCCCCTGTGAACAAGTTATGATGCATTTATCATTCCCAAAGTTCGCAGAGTAACCTTTATCACTTAAACTGATTTGTGGAAAATGAATACCAAAGTGTAGTTCGGTAGGTTTATTTATAGATTAAGATATGAGATACAATCATGAGATAAGGGGAGATTTGAAATTTAAAAAATAATAAGACGAAGACCTAGTCAAACCCCATATCCTAAAATATCTAAATATTCAAAATACTCACCCCCTTTAAGTTGGAGCATATATATTTATTATGCCCTATTTGCCATACAAAAATTTCACCCGTGTTCTCGGAACCCCTTTAGTAAACACATCGACCAATTGCTCTACGGTGTGAACATAGCCAAAAGTGTGAGGTTTTTATTTTTTCCGAAATTTTCCCGTTCAAAACGACAGTCAACCTCAATATGGGAACACCGAATTTGTAGCAGTCATGATTGCTTTGTCACACCATACATGTGTTGGCCTTTTGACAAGATAACCAATCTCATCCAGAAGATAGCGTGCTTATAAGATTTCAGTTTTTACATGTGCCATTGCTCGGTGCTCTGGCTCAACACTTAAACCGAAAATCCCAAGAACACCATGCTTTGAAACTGAAACCGCGTGCCCTGTAAATGAAGAATATGTTTGTGTGTACCTTACACCGTCGAGCTATTGCCATTTTCTTCCACCCACATGCTTGATGAAGACCCCTTAGAGGCACCCAAAGGACTCCCTCCTCCGTGGTGTATTCGCGGGCTGAAACCGAATCACCCATCGCATGGGCAGAACCCTCCTTCAAACTCATGGCATGCTAGTGCCTCTCAAAGTAAAGAGAAGATGAGTAAGGGAGCTTTTGATTGATCACTATCTCATGGTGATTATCTCCTTATAATGGCCCTTGGACACTCTCGAGTCACCTTGCATCAACTCGTACGTTATGAGTTATGCATGCAGTTACAAACCGGTTGTAACCCTCAACCATTGCTATTCTTCCATGTGTTTCATTTAATGAAACATAAATGATATCTTATGTGGTTTATATTTAAATGTTAACTCGTTAGCGTTTAATTGGCAATGGTATGATATCGTATATCGTGCTCTCACGATAAGCCCAATACCAAGGCATACAATATGCCTTGAATACATGCATGCCGTACCCTATGACAGGTTTATATCATCACATATGATATATGTTGTTAAATCAGAAATCCCCCTCTCCCTTCAAGGTGAGGAGAGAGCCTTCATTTATAGAAAAGAAAGAGGAGGTTACAAGGGAAGTTACAAAGGGAAGTTACAAAGGAAGTGGGGCAGGAAGTTACACATACTCCAACACTCCTCCTCAAGCTAGGTGTACCTAGCTTGGACACATAATGAAAAGAAATCAACAAAACAGACGTTAACACTCCCCCTCAAGCTGGACATGCCCAGCTTGATGACAAAACAAGACAAAATAAAGCAGAATAATAGATAAAGCCGCCAGGCTGCTCCCCCCTGAAGATGGTAATGTGATGCCGCTGAAAAATAAAGGATGGGTCATCGCCGGAAAAGTGCGGGGCCGGACAACAGAGCGCCGGGAAATCCACACTGGCGGGTCGGTCTTCAGAGTGTCGGGAAAATCTGCACTACGGGCCGGTCGTCAGAGCGCCGAGAAATCCGTAATGTCGGGCCGATCGTTGAAGCGCCGAGAAATCCGCTCGGGAGGGCCGGTCGTCAAAGTGCCGAGGAATCCGCAATGGCGGTGCCGGTCGTCGAAGCGCCGGGAAATCCGCAGGAGGAGGCCGGCGATGGGATGCGGTGATTCCGCAGGAGACGCCGGGCAGAGAGGCGGGGATTTCGCAGGAGGCATCGGGCAGGCAGGCGGGGATTCCGCAGGAAGCAGGAGGAGGTCGGCAAGGAGGGAGCAGTTGCGCAGAGGCGGCACGGGAGGCCGGCAGGGCTGGAGGCCGGCTGCAACAGAGCCGGCGGGAGACTCGCACAGGAGGCGGGCTGCCGGAAAGAGCCGCAACAGGCGAGATCGGGAGGCCGGCGGCAGGAGTCTCGCATAGGGGGGGTCGGGAGGGCTGCGCCTGGGTCTGGAAGGGAGCCGCGCGGGATGACAGGGCAGAGGATCGCTGGGAGGGCGGGGCTGTCGCGCTGGGAGGAATCCTGCTCGGGATCGCCTGGAGAGAGTCTGGAGCGCCGCCGGGATGATGAGGACCCGCGACGGCGAGATGCAGTAGCGCAGGGCAGACATGATTGCGGGAGCCGGGATGGGAGGCGCGCCAGAAACCGCCAGAAACTGGAGGGCAGTTTGGGCGAAGCGGGACATGCGGGAGCGGCCCGTTTCGGTCGCCTGGAGAAGCGAGACATGGTGCGGGCAGTTGTAGAGAAATCCCGCTCGGGATCCGCCGGGATGAGGAGTCGCCAGACAAGAGGGAGATCTTGGAGGAGTCGTCGAACAGGAGGGAGATTTGCCGGGGATGGAGGGAGCCGCGCAAGGAGAGGGCCGTCGCGCGCAGTAGGAAGATCCGCCGGAAGGGAGAGCCGCCGGGAGGGAGGGCCGCCATGGAGGGAGCCGCGCGGAGTCGGGCCGCCGGGGAAAGCCACAGGGGGCGGACGGGAAAAAAAAAACTAAGGCTCGTAGGCCATGGAAGCCGCCGCTCCCTGTGGGGGAGAAAAAAAAAATTAAACCCTAGAGCGGAATAGAAAAAAAATAGATGGGAGGGGGGGTCGGGATTAAGTTCCCTTTGATACCATGTTGAATCAGAAATCCCCCTCTTCCCTTCAAGGTGAGGAGAGGGCCTTCATTTATAGAAAAGAAAGAGGAGGTTACAAGGGAAGTTACAAAGGGAAGTTACAAAGGAAGTGGGGCAGGAAGTTACACATACTCCAACATATGTTTTAGGGCATATCCCCAATAATCTCCCGTTTCCACTAAAGCCTCATAGGTTCTGTGTCATTTCATCTTATGTCATATCATATACAACTTGTGAAACCATATCCAATTTTATTTAGATATCTTTTAAAGTCTTTTGAAAAATTATGATTAATTTCACATCGTATGACATCATATGCAATATCTTGTGAACACCCATCCAAAACTCTTTTTGGGTAAACTCTAAAACACTTTTAGAGCAGCTCTTCGAGTCAAACTAAATCCTCATTTAATCAATAAAAAATGTGACCCCATGAACCTTTGTAGTGTAATGGCCCGGACCTCTCCGGTCCATTACTTTGTGAAATGTTGGTGTTGGAGGTGTTCTGGGAGGTCAAGGGGACTTATCCCCAACACTTTGCCAATTTTTCCAGTTCTGTGAACAGTGTTTCCAGTTTTATGAACAGTAACAGATCGGTTTCACCGATCGGTCTGACAGATCGGTTTCACCGATCGGTGTGACTGATCGGTTTCACAGATCGGTCTAACAGATCGGTTTCACAGATCTGTCTGACAGATCGGTTTCACAGATCGGTGTGACAGATCGGTTTCACAGATCGGTCTGACGGATCAGTTTCACGGATCGGTGTGACAGATCAGTTTCACGGATCGGTGTGACAGATCAGTTTCACGGATCGGTGTGACAGATCGGTTTCACGGATCGGTGTGACAGATCGGTTTCACGGATCGGTGTGACAGATCGGTTTCACGGATCGGTGTGACAGATCGGTTTCACGGATCGGTGTGACAGATCGGTTTCACGGATCGGTGTGACAGATCGGTTTCACGGATCGGTGTGACAGATCGGTTTCACAGATCGGTGTGACAGATCGGTTTCACAGATCGGTCTGACAGATCGGTTTCACAGATCGGTCTGACAGATCGGTTTCACAGATCGGTCTGACAGATCGGTTTCACAGATCGGCGTGACAGATCGGTTTCACAGATCGGCGTGACAGATCGGTTTCACAGATCGGCGTGACAGATCGGTTTCACAGATCGGCGTGACAGATCGGTTTCACAGATCGGCGTGACAGATCGGTTTCACAGATCGGCGTGACAGATCGGTTTCACAGATCGGCGTGACAGATCGGTTTCACAGATCGGTTTCATGTACAGTAACAGTGGGTGAACAGTGTTTCCAGACTCCTACAGTTTTGCCCCTTTTGACGTTTCCTTTGATGTAAAATACATTTAAAGCCTTATTTTAAGGGCTCTTAAGGCCGTTTAAAATGCCATAAATCCTATATTAATTATTCCTAAGGCTTGGAATGTTTTACTTGGTCAAACCGCGTGGGTTAATGCGATCCGTTTTTAATGGAGAATTAACCGGATCTTAAACCGTCGCCCCATTAAATCTTAAAAAGGGACGAGATATCATTCTCCCTTGTTCTTTCCATTTGTTCTCAGCTAAGAGACGCTAGAACCTTTCAATCCTTTCCGTAGGAGTTGCACAATCAATCTTTACCCCTAGGATTGGTTCTGTTCTGTTTTGGATGCAACTGAGCCGTGTCGATCAATCTTCGATATAAGGTATGTTGTATCGTCGTTCTTTTGGGGTTCATCTTCTCCTATCCTCTTTTCTATAATTATACCATGTAATTTCCAAGATTCTAATGGGTTTTCTTGGGGTTGGTTGGTACTGTCGTACCGCAGCATCCCCCGGTGGATGCAGTTGTCGCGAGGGGAGGATCGTGACCTGTTGTGTGGATAAAGAACGTGAGGAACTGTTTGAGGTAGGGGATTCATGGCTTCTCTAATTGTATATGTGCAATCGTAGAATTAGCATGATTTATCCCTTTGGATCACAATGAAATTGACCTAATTAAATACTTGAACCGGATTAAGAGAATTGGTTGATCGCATGTTGTTGCTTTATACCGTGATAACGGTTTGCCTCATGTTTTCCTAGATATAGTGATATCTATGTTTTCTTTGATTTGTTGTTCGTTCATGATAGAAATTGATAACGAACGTAAAGCCGGAATTAATTGTTAATTAATTGGCTAAAGATAAAGAGGCATGTAAATTAATCTGGTTATTGCCGTAGTTGTAGTTGTTCTAATTTGAGGATAATCAAATTAGGGAAGTAAGCATGGTTATTTAATTGTGATAGCTTGCTAATTAGGTATCCATGATTGGAACCTACGAATAACAAATCTGCCAATTCAATATGGATTAGAGAACAGATTATGTGGGAATTTCTAAAAGGGGTTCTGAGTTACCCTCTTGTTTGTTAAAGGGTCAAGAGCCCATGATGTGATGTTTGTTTTCCTGCTGCTTGTGCTGTGATGTGAGCCTGGATGGTTGTCGTGATATGTGGAGGCATGGAGGCCTTGTGGTTATGGCAGCAGATGACGCCTAGAGTGGCGAGATGCATCAGTTTATGCATTGGGTGTCGGGGAGGACACCAGGGGTGATGGAATGGGATGGATGTGGTTGCTGGTTGCTTGCGGTTTTCTTGAATGTTAATCTGCTTTGCTTTTCCCCACTGCTCAAGGCAGCTGGTCTTGCTACCCTTCTTCCGAAGGAGGCGAAGGCGCGCGGGGTATGCCACGTGCTTTCCGTGTTTAGCCTCTCGAGGGAGAATGGGTATATGCTCTTTCTATAGGCGGCAAAGACTCGACGGGTAGTATATCTATTCACCGTGTTGAGCCTCCTTTGTGTTTAGAACCATAAGATGTTTTTCTAGAATGCCTGGGAATGTGGAAAAGTAATTCTGTAATGAATGTTTGATTAAATGGTGAAAATCCACGGGGATGGAGATGCTGGAATTTAAAGGTGATGTGAATCTTAAAAAGGAGCAGTTGTTTTTGAATGTGATGCCAATTCAGTTTAATGTGGAATTGTTCATTCTTAATTAATGTTTAAAGAATTAATTAACGTACAGTGGAACTGATAAAATGAGAATGGAGTAATCTAATAAATCTCTTCAAATGTTTGTGTGCTTATAGTATACCTAGTCTTAGAAGTAGCAGCCTGGAGTCTGAGGGACGTTAGCTGCAGTTGTATCTAAGACTAGGTAATGCCCATAGTGTGGATGTGAGTTACTTATATATTCTGTACTTTTTGTGTTTCTATACGCTACTCCACCCTGTCGGTAAGGGCAACTGACACCCCGGGGATTCTGAGCCCTGGGGGGGTGTTTTCCCCAACATTCTGATGGGAGGTTGAATGGCTGACTACCCCCTTTAGCTCCGCTCTCTTCTCTTGGTAGATACTTGTGCCATGAGGCACAGCGGTTAGTTACCCCATATATGTGTGTAGAGGGTTGTAATGGCTTGTGGTTATTCACACACATATATTCTGGATATAGTATCCTACGGACTACTATAGGTGTAACGTGTATAGGCTATGATGGCTTGAGGATCCTTACTCGGAGTATGGGCTGTAATGGCTTGAGGTATTATACCCGACGTATGATACACGTTATGCGTGCTGTGGTGGCTCCCGGTGACTACCTGGTTACTTTTGGTTGTGAGGACGGTGTGGTGCTTCGCCCAGGTGTCTGCGGGCAAGCCTATGTGGTGCACGGGGTGCAGATTGTGGAGCTTCGCCCAGGTGTCTGCGGGCAAGCCTTTGGAGAGAGATGCACATGACGTATGTCGTTGGGGCAAAGCGGCAAACCAGTGGGGAAGTAGTAGCGGGGTACCCTTGATATTCTATACTATATGCTATATTCTTGTATGCGTTACTTGGTGAGAGTAGCCATGGTGAGGTTGAGAACATAGTATACCTGTTTAGGTGACGAGTTAGTTTCACTTGTTGTTCACTGGGCTTTAGCATGCTTTCTTTACTTTTGCATGAGAGGCTTGAGGAGGATCCTACTGAGTATACTGTTATACTCACCCTATGTATATATAAACTGTTTTTCAGGTCACTTGGAGCAGGTTGGAGGTCACGCTGGTTACTTCTAGCTTGTGGTTGGAGGAGGAGCTGTTCGGGCTTGTGGTCGCTGTCGTTTTACTTTCTTTTGGGTACTTTTAGTTTTCCCTTTCAGTTGTAGTACTTTTGCATGACATTTCATATATGTACTTGGGTTTCTTTTATATTTCAGTTATGAGTTGGAGTTGGTTGGAGTCTATTCTATCTCTCTCTTCCGCATGTGTTCTCTTAGAGGGTAATGCCTCCCATTTGTATGTTTATTATACCCTCGGTGCTAGTCGCCAACCCGGGGCCTACTGGAGGCGGGACTCGGGGGTCATTACTCCCTTCTCACATTGCCGGCCCAGGAGGGGTACACTTTGTGGGGAGGGGGTCGTGACAGAGTGGTATCAGAGGTCTGGTTGGGGGATAGGATGGAGTTTGGAGTTAGGCACAGGTGAGGATGCATGGGATGGTAGGGCAACAGTGTCATTCATGTTTAGCAAGTGGGGTAAACACTGGAGACCGACAGAGACATAGGCGTTCAGGGCCCCCTATGATCTGTTGCACGAACCTTTAAGTTTACGATGGCTACTAAACAAAGTGATACTGGTTGCAGGGTAGAGACCTAGGAAAGGATCATGCATCATTATTCTTTGCGCCTGTGTTTGAATGGGTAGACCTTGGGATAGGTAACCTGAAATTAATAAAACAAAACAATTAATTAATTAATGTGAATCTTCCATATTCCAGGCTTAGGAGTTCTAACAGCTGTTATTTTACAGGTATGGCTCCAGGTCGACGTCCTCGTCAGGTTTGCGCAGAAGATGCCCAGCAGGCTGTTCCAACAGATCACCGCCGAGTAGAGGTTGACGAAGATGACACTTGGAGGAAGACACTTCGAGAGTTTCAGCGCCAGAGTCTACAGAAGTACGAGGGCTCCGTTTCAGATGTAGTCACAGAAGACTGGTTGGAGGAGGTCGAGATAGGCTTCAGTTCGATTCGTGCTCGGAAGGAACACTGATTGTCTTTGGTTGTGACGATGCTGCGTGGAGCAGCGAGGCAGTGGCGGTTCTTGTTCCTCGGTGATCGTGAGGAGTCAGCGATCTCATGGGAGAAGTTGGGGGTAGAGGTTGTCTTTTCCAGATGATGGTGCAGTCATCCCTGATGCAGAAGGTGGAAGAGTCTCAGTTGGGTGATCTAGAGGTGGAAGTTTGGAGAGACAGAGTTGTTTGTGGGGAGGCCCCTGATGGTTGGTCGGAGGATGAACAACACCGAGTGTTGTATCATGGCAGACTTTTTGTTCCCTTGGCGATGCGCGAGACGGTTCTCCGAGAGTTCCATAGTTCACTCTTGGCAGTACATCCTGGTGTGACGAAGATGTACCGATCCTTAAGGAGTCAGTTCTGGTGGCCTGGGCTGAAACGTATGGTTGCAGAGTGTGTGTCTCGATGTTTAGTCTGCCAGAAGGTGAAGGCCGAACACCGTGTTCCTGGTGGTCTTCTCCAACACATAGAGATTCCTCAGTGGAAGTGGGAGGACATCTCAATGGACTTTGTTACAGGTTTACCTCGAGCTCCGGGAGGACATGATGCTATATGGGTGGTAGTGGATCGTTTAACTAAATCGGCCCACTTCATAGCAATCAAGGAGTCGAGCTCAGTGGAGGTTTTGTCGAGACAGTATCTGGAGGAGGTGGTGAGGCTTCACGGAGTTCCTAAGACGATCATTTCTGATCGAGATCCTCGTTTTACCTCTAGGGTGTGGAGAGGTCTCCAGCATGCTTTTGGTTCTCAATTATGCCTTAGCACTGCTTTTCATCCTCAAACGGATGGTCAGACAGAACGAACAATCCAGACTCTTGAAGACATGTTGCGCTCTTGTGTTCTTGATTTTGGAGATTCATGGACAAAGCACTTACCCTTGGTAGAGTTCGCTTACAATAATAGTTTTCACTCTACCATCGGCATGGCGCCGTTTGAAGCCTTGTATGGCCGGCCATGCCGTTCTCCGTTGTGCTGGACTGGGGTCGGAGAGTCAGCAATTCTCGGACCAGAACTAGTGCAGAATACAACAGAGATGGTTCAGGTGATTCGTGAGAGGATGAAGACAGCACAGGATCGTCAGAAATCATATGCTGATCAAAGAAGGAGACCGTTAGAGTTTAATGTTGGGGATCATGTGTTTCTGAAGGTGACTCCCCGTCGTGGGCAGCGAAGGTTTGGTCGTGGAAGTAAGCTTTCTCTCCGGTTTGTTGGGCCTTTCGAGGTGTTAGCTCGTGTTGGAGCTGTGGCATATCGAGTAGAACTTCCCCCTCAGATGAGTCAGATACATGATGTTTTCCATGTATCACAGCTCCGTCATTATCTTCATGATGAATCTCATGTTATCGATTGGGGAGAGATCGATATTGACGATGATGCAACCTTCGAGGAGCGACCTGTGGAGATCCAAGACCGCAAGGAGAAGGTGTTGCGTGGGCGTTCTATCCCCTTAGTTCGTGTCTTGTGGCGACACGGTGGCATGGAGGAGAGTACCTGGGAGCGCGAGTCACAGATACGTGCTCAGTACCCAGAGTTGTTTAATGTTTAACTCCTTTCATGTAATGATGTTTCCTTTATGGTTAGACCTTTCATGTTTTATTTATGTACCTTTGATGTGATGTTGTGAATGAATTGTTTGGGTATGGATTGTTTGTTCCCGGATGTCGTAGTTTTGTTCCAGCTTTCGAACAACTCATGGTGGTTTTCCCCTGAGAGGTATCTTATGGGGTGGTTGTTCGGACCCCTCTTTTCTTCTGGGTTGGTTTTTAATTCTCGAGGACGAGAATGTTTTGAGAGGTATCTAATGTAATTGCCCGGACCTCTCCGGTCCATTACTTTGTGAAATGTTGGTGTTGGAGGTGTTCTGGGAGGTCAAGGGGACTTATCCCCAACACTTTGCCAATTTTTCCAGTTCTGTGAACAGTGTTTCCAGTTTTATGAACAATAACAGATCGGTCTCACCGATCGGTCTGACAGATCGGTCTCACAGATCGGTTTCACCGATCGGTGTGACAGATCGGTTTCACAGATCGGTCTGACAGATCGGTTTCACAGATCGGTCTGACAGATCGGTTTCACAGATCGGTGTGACAGATCGGTTTCACAGATCGGTCTGACAGATCAGTTTCACAGATCGGTGTGACAGATCAGTTTCACAGATCGGTGTGAGAGATCAGTTTCACGGATCGGTGTGACTGATCGGTTTCACAGATCGGTGTGACAGATCGGTTTCACAGATCGGTCTGACAGATCGGTTTCACAGATCGGTCTGACAGATCAGTTTCACGGATCGGTGTGACAGATCGGTTTCACAGATCGGTGTGACAGATCAGTTTCACAGATCGGTCTGACAGATCGGTTTCACAGATCGGTGTGACAGATCGGTTTCACAGATCGGTGTGACAGATCGGTTTCACAGATCGGTTTCATGTACAGTAACAGTGGGTGAACAGTGTTTCCAAACTCCTACAGTTTTGCCCCTTTTGACGTTTCCTTTGACGTAAAATACATTTAAAGCCTTATTTTAAGGGCTCTTAAGGTCGTTTAAAATGCCATAAATCCTATAATAATTATTCCTAAGGCTTGGAATGTTTTACTTGGTCAAACCGCGTGGGTTAATGCGATCCGTTTTTAATGGAGAATTAACCGGATCTTAAACCGTCGCCCCATGAAATCTTAAAAAGGGACGAGATATCATTCTCCCTTGTTCTTTCCATTTGTTCTCAGCTAAGAGACGCTAGAACCTTTCAATCCTTTCCGTAGGAGTTGCACAATCAATCTTTACCCCTAGGATTGGTTCTGTTCTGTTTTGGATGCAACTGAGCCGTGTCGATCAATCTTCGATATAAGGTATGTTGTATCGTCGTTCTTTTGGGGTTCATCTTCTCCTATCCTCTTTTCTATAATTATACCATGTAATTTCCAAGATTCTAATGGGTTTTCTTGGGGTTGGTTGGTACTGTCGTACCGCAGCATCCCCCGGTGGATGCAGTTGTCGCGAGGGGAGGATCGTGACCTGTTGTGTGGATAAAGAACGTGAGGAACTGTTTGAGGTAGGGGATTCACGGCTTCTCTAATTGTATATGTGCAATCGTAGAATTAGCATGATTTATCCCTTTGGATCACAATGAAATTGACCTAATTAAATACTTGAACCGGATTAAGAGAATTGGTTGATCGCATGTTGTTGCTTTATACCGTGATAACGGTTTGCCTCATGTTTTCCTAGATATAGTGATATCTATGTTTTCTTTGATTTGTTATTCGTTCATGATAGAAATTGATAACGAACGTAAAGCCGAAATTAATTGTTAATTAATTGGCTAAAGATAAAGAGGCATGTAAATTAATCTGGTTATTGCCGTAGTTGTAGTTGTTCTAATTTGAGGATAATCAAATTAGGGAAGTAAGCATGGTTATTTAATTGTGATAGCTTGCTAATTAGGTATCCATGATTGGAACCTACGAATAACAAATCTGCCAATTCAATATGGATTAGAGAACAGATTATGTGGGAATTTCTAAAAGGGGTTCTGAGTTACCCTCTTTTTTGTTAAAGGGTCAAGAGCCCATGATGTGATGTTTGTTTTCCTGCTGCTTGTGCTGTGATGTGAGCCTGGATGGTTGTTGTGATATGTGGAGGCATGGAGGCCTTGTGGTTATGGCAGCAGATGACGCCTAGAGTGGCGAGATGCATCAGTTTATGCATGTGGGTGTCGGGGAGGACACCAGGGGTGATGGAATGGGATGGATGTGGTTGTTGGTTGCTTGCGGTTTTCTTGAATGTTAATCTGCTTTGCTTTTCCCCACTGCTCAAGGCAGCTGGTCTTGCTACCCTTCTTCTGAAGGAGGCGAAGACGCGCGGGGTATGCCACGTGCTTTCCGTGTTTAGCCTCTCGAGGGAGAATGGGTATATGCTCTTTCTATAGGCGGCAAAGACTCGACGGGTAGTATATCTATTCACCGTGTTGAGCCTCCTTTGTGTTTAGAAGCATAGGATGTTTTTCTAGAATGCCTGGGAATGTGGAAAAGTAATTCTGTAATGAATGTTTGATTAAATGGTGAAAATCCACGGGGATGGAGATGCTGGAATTTAAAGGTGATGTGAATCTTAAAAAGGAGCAGTTGTTTTTGAATGTGATGTCAATTCAGTTTAATGTGGAATTGTTCATTCTTAATTAATGTTTAAAGAATTAATTAACGTACAGTGGAACTGATAAAATGAGAATGGAGTAATCTAATAAATCTCTTCAAATGTTTGTGTGCTTATAGTATACCTAGTCTTAGAAGTAGCAGCCTGGAGTCTGAGGGACGTTAGCTGCAGTTGTATCTAAGACTAGGTAATGCCCATAGTGTGGATGTGAGTTACTTATATATTCTGTACTTTTTGTGTTTCTATACGCTACTCCACCCTGTCGGTAAGGGCAACTGACACCCCGGGGATTCTGAGCCCTGAGGGGGTGTTTTCCCCAACATTCTGATGGGAGGTTGAATGACTGACTACCTTGGCTCCGCTCTCTTCTCTTGGTAGATACTTGTGCCATGAGGCACAGCGGTTAGTTACCCCATATATGTGTGTAGAGGGCTGTAATGGCTTGTGGTTATTCACACACATATATTCTGGATATAGTATCCTACGGACTACTATAGGTGTAACGTGTATAGGCTATGATGGCTTGAGGATCCTTACTCGGAGTATGGGCTGTAATGGCTTGAGGTATTATACCCGACGTATGATACACGTTATGCGAGCTGTGGTGGCTCCCGGAGACTACCTGGTTACTTTTGGTTGTGAGGACGGTGTGGTGCTTCGCCCAGGTGTCTGCGGGCAAGCCTATGTGGTGCACGGGGTGCAGATTGTGGAGCTTCGCCCAGATGTCTGCGGGCAAGCCTTTGGAGAGAGATGCACAGGACGTATGTCGTTGGGGCAAAGCGGCAAACCAGTGGGGAAGTAGTAGCGGGGTACCCTTGATATTCTATACTATATGCTATATTCTTGTATGCGTTACTTGGTGAGAGTAGCCATGGTGAGGTTGGGAACATAGTATACCTGTTTAGGTGACGAGTTAGTTTCACTTGTTGTTCACTGGGCTTTAGCATGCTTTCTTTACTTTTGCACGAGAGGCTTGGGGAGGATCCTACTGAGTATACTGTTATACTCACCCTATGTATATATAAACTGTTTTTCAGGTCACTTGGAGCAGGTTGGAGGTCACGCTGGTTACTTCTAGCTTGTGGTTGGAGGAGCTGTTCGGGCTTGTGGTCGCTGTCGTTTTACTTTCTTTTGGGTACTTTTAGTTTTCCCTTTCAGTTGTAGTACTTTTGCATGACATTTCATATATGTACTTGGGTTTCTTTTATATTTCAGTTATGAGTTGGAGTTGGTTGGAGTCTATTCTATCTCTCTCTTCCGCATGTGTTCTCTTAGAGGGTAATGCCTCCCATTTGTATGTTTATTATACCCTCGGTGCTAGTCGCCAACCCGGGGCCTACTGGAGGCGGGACTCGGGGGTCATTATCTCCCTTCTCACATTGCCGGCCCAGGAGGGGTACACTTTGTGGGGAGGGGGTCGTGACATGTAGCGTTGACAACAAATATGAATTCCTAAAGTCATAAATTTTAGCAAATAACGGTCTCTAGCAAAGTATCATTGCTACTCAAACTACTGTTGATGCTAAAAAACGCGTCCAAGATGGATCAATGAGGAAGGACGACCAAAAGAAGCAAAATTGGAGGATGCGGCCAGAGCCCCGTGCAACACAGGAGTTGCGCAAGTTCGTATATTGAGGTGCCGTGAAAGCCAAGGTTGTGCACGCATGCAACTCTTGTGTGAGTTCGCACTTTCGCGAGCCAAGAGTTCAATACCCCTCAGCTCGCCACTTTGTGGACTTTTGGATCTTTTTGATAAGTCGAAGTGTCTCAAACTCGCACAACCTTGAATTTTATCGTGCAAGCACCGATCCAACCACCTTCCATGGATTCATGCAAGTGAGAAATGAACGCTCATAAAATAGAGACACTAAGACTAAAATTGAAAGAACAAAATGGAAGTGAAAGAGCGCTGTCGTGGGCGCCCTCAAATGATTAGTGTAATTTGGGGTACTTAGGTGCAGCAGAGTGGCTGACCAAGGTCGTTTCTCAAAGGAGGAAGTGAATTTAACAACTTATTAGAGGTATTCTAAAAAAAATAAAATAGAATAGAATAGAATAAATCACTACTTTAAAAGTTTGGGGTTTGTTGTAGTTTATGAATCTAGAAGAAGTTTGCTGGAAGAAGATTGTATAATTTTTTTTGTTTTTAGTTTTGAAATGAATTTCGATTAAAATGACACAACAAGAAGATGTTTTTTTTAGAAATCTATTTAAAAGGCGTAATCGATCTAACTCTACCTCTTCAATTTATTATTAATCATTATCATGTAAATTAACATTCACTTAATTATGATCCCTTAATTTGTTAAATCCCGAACCCTACGAGAATTAACTTTACCACGAAGATGATGTGAATTTAACCCTAGGCTAACTTCGGAACATGCAATCGCAGCACCCTGCTTTGATTGATGTTCTAAGATTAGCTTATGGTCAGTGGTAAATTAAGGCTCATATCCATTCTGGAAATGAGGATGAATTGTGTTTAGGGATTATATTTGAACTCTACAAATTTATCCCGTGTGGTCTTGTATTACCGATTAAGATCGCGCTCTCACAATTTACACAAAATCCCGACCTCGCGTGTTTTTGTGTTAATTGTTCAATTGCTTGCTTAGTTTCTTACAATTTAAAAACAGAATTCATGGATCATATTAAATGAATTACAATATCTCAATGATTCAAAATAATTAAATGAAGAGGGTAGAAGATAGATCGATTACTAAAAGACTACTCTTCCATGGGTGGCGTAATCATCGTAGAAGCGTTTTGCATGTGCAAAGGTTTATAATGGGTATAACCCAATAACGCTTCTACTCAAGAATTCCAGCCCAAAGAGGAAGATTAAGAGAAGAAGAAATTTAAACAAAACAGAAGAAAAGAGAAGAAGTAAAAGAAGAACAAAGAAGTTTATTACACAAATGAAAACATTACAAAATGAAGAAGAGAACGAGGCTTCGATGAGGAGATCCTTGCTTCAAGAGCTACCCCTCTTACAATGGTTGGAGAATTTGGGTGAAACAAATTCTCCTCTGCCTCCAATCTCCCAATGCACGTCCCCAACCCCTCCAAATGAGAAAAACTCTAATTTATAGAGGGGAGGGGAGGAGAGGTTACAAGTGGTTTCAAGTGTGAATGTGGAAATTCGGCCAAATATTTTAATGAAAATTGCACCGCCCATTTGACCACCAAAACGCGTGAATTGGCCGGCCTTCCAGAAGGATCAAATGTGCGGATATGGGTTCTCTATCTCCTCTCCAAATTTGGGCTCAATACAAGCCCATATGTAGGAGTTATGGCCGAAATACAGAAGCTTATCCATTCTGGCGAGTTCAGCCCAGCTTTGACTTTATGGCCCAATTACTCTATTAAAATGCATTCTTTTGATCTAGTGTCCTGAATAAAAGTTGTAGATAATTAAGTTAGGAACACTGTTACAAAATTTCAAATTCAAATAATAAATATAAAAATATTTATATTCGAAATACTACAGTGCACTATTAAGGGTAAAACTGGAATTTTCACCAAATTTTCAAATGAATGATCAAATCCCAAATATTTTATAAATAAACATATTTAACACAATGTGAGGAAATTATATCATTTATTATCAATAAAATATTCAATAAAATAGTGTTTTATCAACTCCCCCACACTTACCCTTTTGCACACCTGGGCAAAACCTCATATCAAGTAAACATCAAAACCAATTTTAAAACACATATCCTTAAGATCAATCAATTTCACACCAAGAATCAAAAGATATCATGCCTCATAAAAAACCTTATTTCAAGTTCTCCATTTATATCATTCAATATATTTCCACTTCATTTATCCGCCCACGCACAAAACACTTACCTCGCTTGAATTTTCTCTCATCACTTAAATATCAATTTTTTGTTGCAATGTCTTTCTCATCCAAACTCATACAAGGGTCACCATAGGCTTGATAGATTCCTACATCGCTACCCGATGTGAGTCAAGGACATATGTTTATCATAAGGACTTTTCAGGGTTGTTCTGTGGCTTTCGGTTGGTAGGATTAAGATGTGAAAAACTCTGAGGCTGAATGAGGAGGGCTTGACTCTTTTGAAGCAAAATTGCATTAATCTAATTTTCACTTAAATATGGTCTTCTCTTCAATCCCCATAGTATCAATTCAGCTCCATCATCATGAAAAGTCATGAAAGGTTTACACCATTCATCATTTCAGCATAAAAAATGTCAATCTTCTCAAACATGATTTTCTTGAAAGCTCCAGATGGGCACAACTTTCCACCTCAATTAGAAGCTCCAGAAAAGGCACAGCTTCACTTGTCAAGAAAGCTCCAGAAAAGGCACAACTTTCAATATAATGACTTTCTTTAGCAGCAAACACATCTCTTCAGAATTTAATTTTCCACCCAAAGTATCACAGAATGTGGTGGCAAAACACAAGAGAACTTCCCCCACACTTAAGCTCAACTAGATTATGCAATTTCACTTCAAGAGTTGGTTGGATAGGGAAAATTGGCTTGTAATGTGGCTATCCTAACAGGCTTTGCATGGCTTCTAAGGGCTACAAGGATTAAATATTCAAGGTAGGCCATTATAAAAAAGGATTCTTTGAAATAGGGGCTTTAATACCAAACAAATGCCTCAATCATTTAAACATAAGTACCTCAAACCCTCAAGTTTTGACAGGAATAGATCAAATTCTGGTTAAATCAAGTATGGTTTGGTTCTCTCAAGAAGTGAGGTGAATGTAAAGAATATGAAAATAATGGTTTAGAAGCCTCACAGGAAAGTGATTTCAAATATAAAGACAGTGAGATTGGCATGAGATTCAAAATTCAGCGTACTTTTCATGAAATTACTAAATATTTGAACTTGAAACAAAGTCATTTCAGCATTCATTTAAGCTTAGTTTCAAGGGGTAAATTGTTTCACTTATTGATATGGATTTAAAAATGGTGATGAGAATCATTTCAGCCCAAAAGTTTCAAAAACACACACAAAATTGTAAAATAAACACACAATTTGAAAAACACACAATTTTTTTTTTGTTTTTTTTTTGAACAGGAAAGCAATTGAAATTACTAAACTAAAAGGTTCCCTCCCCCACACTTAAAATATTGCATTGTCCTCAATGTGAACCTATGAGATGATATATGCACATGAAATGCAGAATTTTTAAATAGGACAAATAATATAAAAGTGAAAGGGTTAGGAACAGCCTGATGTGCTCAAGTGATGATGGGGTCATACAGTGTGATAAAATCCACTGCATCAGTAGGAAGTCCCTCAATGTATCTCTTCAAACGTTGCCCATTGACTGTAAAGCTCCTTCCAGTGTCCTCTTGTGTGATCTCCACTACACCATAAGGAAAAACATTAGTCACAACATAAAGACCTAACCATCTGGAACGCAACTTACCAGGCATCAACTTCAGTCGTGAACTGTAGAGAAGGACTTTCTCTCCAACATGAAACTCCCTTTGTTGGATCATTTTGTCATGAGATGCTTTTGATCTCTCCTTGTAGAGCCTTGAGTTCTCATATGATGATAATCTAATCTCCTCAAGCTCTTGAATTTGCAGCTTCCTTTGGATTCCAGCTTGGGCCAAATCCATGTTGCATTTCTTTATAGCCCAATAAGCCCGATGCTCGACTTCCACTGGGAGATGACATGCTTTCCCAAAAACAATCCGAAATGGGGACATACCAATGGGGGTCTTGTATGCTGTTCTATAAGCCCACAATGCATCATCCAAGCGCTTGCTCCAATCCTTCCTATTTGGCTGCACGGTTTTCTCCAAGATTTGTTTCAACTCACGATTTGAAACCTCAGCCTGACCATTTGTTTGGGGGTGGTATGGTGTTGATGTTTTGTGTGTCACCCCATACTTTCGAAGGAGGGAAGCAAAATTCCTATTGCAAAAGTGTGTCCCTTGGTCACTGATGATGACCTTTGGTACTCCAAACCTGCAGAAAATTTGAGCCTTGACAAAATCCACTACAACATGAGAATCGTCAGTCCTGGTGGCCTTGACCTCCACCCATTTACTCACATAATCAACAGCAACCAAAATATACAAAAATCCAAATGAACTAGGAAAAAGACCCATAAAATCAATGCCCCACACATCAAAAATCTCACAGAATAGTATGGGTTGTTGGGGCATCTCATGTCTCTTAGAAATGTTCCCAGTGTGTTGGCAACGAGAGCATGACTTACAAAACACATGGGCATCATGAAATAATCTAGGCCAATATAATCCAGAGTCCAAAACCTTCCTAGCTGTCCGTTGGGGTTCAAAGTGTTCACCACAAGCAAGTGTATGACAAAAATGCAGAACAGACTCAAACTCATGATCGGGAACACACCTCCTAATGACTTGGTCACTACACATGCGCCATAAGTATGGATCATCCCAAACATAAAATCTTGACTCACTCTTTAATTTTTGGACTTGATGTTTCTTTAAATTTGCAGGGATTTCAGAAGCAACAAGGTAGTTAACTAAATCAGCATACCAAGGATGCGTACCTGAGATGGTATAGAGATGCTCATCAGGGAAAGTGTCCCGAAGTGGTACCTGATCCAAGGTGTCATCCTCTAGTGTGTGAGTAAGCCTACTCATGTGGTCCGCCACCATGTTTTCTGACCCCTTTTTGTCCTTTATCTCGATGTCAAACTCTTGAAGAAGGAGCATCCAACGGATAAGTCGTGACTTTGCATCTGACTTCTTCAGGAGGTACCTCAAAGCTGCATGGTCAGAAAAAACAACTACTTTAGAGCCCAATAAATATGAACGGAATTTATCTAAAGCAAATATGACAGCAAGAAACTCCTTTTTCGTGGTTGTGTAGTTTGATTGGGCTGAATCCAATGTCCTTGATGCATAGGCAATCACATGTGAACGTCCTTTCACCCTCTAAGATAAGACAACTCCAACCGCGAAGTTGGAGGCGTCACACATAAGCTCAAATGGAAGGTCCCACCGTGGGGGCTGTATGATAGGTGGAGTGGTCAGACACTTCTTCAGCTCATCAAAGGAAGTCCTACAAGAATCATCAAACACAAAATCAGAATCTTTTTGAAGTAATCTTGACATAGGAAGAGCAATCTTACTAAAATCTTTGATGAAGCGCCGATAAAATCCTGCATGCCCTAGGAAAGATCTAACATCACGCACACATGAAGGATAGGGTAAGGATGAAATAATGTCTACCTTAGATCTATCAACCTCTATCCCATGTTTTGACACCACATGCCCTAAGACAATTCCATGCTCTACCATAAAATGACACTTTTCAAAGTTCAGGACCATATTCTTCTCAATACAACGATTCAACACCTTTCCCAAACTACTTAGACATTCATCAAATGAAGTCCCATACATTGTAAAATCATCCATAAATACCTCCATGCAGGTCTCAATAAAATCAGAAAAAATACTCACCATACATCTCTGGAAGGTACCTGGGGCGTTGCAAAGTCCAAATGGCATCCTCCGGTAGGCAAATGTGCCAAAGGGACAGGTGAATGTAGTCTTCTCCTGATCCTCTGGAGCTATAGGAACCTGAAAATATCCAGAAAATCCATCCAAGAAACAATAGTGTGTTTTCCCAGCTAGTCTCTCGAGCATTTGATCAATAAATGGGAGGGGGAAATGGTTCTTGCGAGTGGTCTGATTTAGTTTCCTATAATCAATACACACACGCCAACTGTTTTGCACCCTCATTGGAACTAAATCATCCTTCTCATTTTTAACAACAGTAAAACCAGTTTTCTTAGACACAACCTGAATTGGACTTACCCACTGAGAATCTGAAATGGGAAAGATTATACCTGCCTCGAGCAATTTCTCAACTTCTTTTTTAACAACTTTCAGGAGGGTGGGATTGAGTCTCCTTTGTGGCTGTCTCACCGGTTTAGCCCCATCCTCCAAGAGAATCCTATGCATGCAAATAGAGGGGCTAATACCTGATATGTCAGCCAAGGTCCACCCAATCGCCCTGATGTTCTCCCTCAAAATATTCAAAAGCTTTTCTTCATGTTCAAAAGGGAGATTGTTAGCAATGATAACAGGTAATCTCTCACCATTCAACAAGTATGAGTATTTCAGATTTGGTGGCAATGGCTTGAGTTCTAATGAAGGAGGGTGTAGTATTGATGAAGACATTGAAGGAACTGAAATATGTGCACAAAGAGTATCAGTATCAGAATAGACATCATCAAAATCAGAGAATAAATCATCAAATCCATCAGCATACTCAACAGCCATTTCATAATCAGAGTGAACATGATCAAAATCAGAATATGATTCCATTTCAAAATCAAATCTTAGAGAGTCTGGTTCCTTAGAAATGGGTGTGGAAGTACTCTTAGACATCAAACTAGAACCAATACTCAGAATCTCCCTAAGCATAGGACAATCCAATTCCATGATGTTTTTACTTGGTGGTTCAAAATGGGAGATAACAAAAGCAGAATGGTCCTCTGAGGGGTACTTCATGGAATCCATAACATTAAATATCACAACTTCATCTCCAAACTCCATGGAAAGTGTACCCTCATTGACATTTATGATAGTTTTTGCAGTTTTGAGGAAGGGTCTACCTAAGATAATGGGGGCATGAGAACTTACCTGATCATCCTCCATGTTAAGCACATAGAAGTCTGCTGGAAAGATCATGTCTCTTACCCGAACAAGTACATCCTCAAGAACTCCCGCTGGATATGCCATAGCTCTATTCGCCAATTGCACCACTACTCTTGTTGGCTTCAACTCACCAACCTGCAAGGAAGAGAATACAGAGTGAGGCGTCACATTTATTGAAGCTCTTAAATCACAAAGAGCATCAGAGAAGTGCAACTCCCCTATGGTACATGGGATGGTGAATGTCCCGGGATCCTTGCACTTTGTTGGCATTGCTAGAGTTGGTGTAATGAGTGCCGAGACATTCCTTCCAAGGTTGATCCTCTCATTTCCCTTGAGCCCTCTTCGATTGGTATAAAGTTCTTTTAAGAATTTCGCATACCTTGGAATTTGCTTAATGGCTTCAAGTAGAGGAATGTTGATCTCCACATGCTTGAATGTGTCCAAAACCTCCTTTTGCATTGCTTCTTCAGCCATCTTCTTGGTTTGAACAACCCTGTTTGGAAAAGGGGTTTAGGAGGTACATCATCAATCTTTTTCTTACCTTTATCTTTCTCCTTGGATTGCTCATCAGTTGGTATGGAATGCAGCTTCTCTAGAGTAGAGGTGAATCCCGGTGGAATGGTAGGTCTAGATGTATCATTCATTTGCTTCCCACTTCTCAATGTGATGGCACTAACATTCCCCTTTGGAATTGGAGTGGGTTGGGAAGGTAGATTTCCAGAATTCTTACTCACAAGTTCATGGAGGGCGGTGGCAATCTGACTCATTTGAGTCTTCAACTCTCTCAGCTCCGAACCTTGACTCTTCAGCTCATTCTGTTGATTAAGAACAATTTGTTTCAAAAGATCATCAGTGTTAGAGTCTACCTTGTGTTGGATATTCCCTTGTTGCTGACTCGTTGATGTTTGAGCTTCGAATCTCCTTTGGGGTTGTTGGAAACCCTGTTGGTAAAGTGGAGGCTGCTGGAAGTTTGGTTGAAAAGGGGGCCTTTGTTGTTGTCCAGAGCCATACCTCATGTCTGACTGATCTTTCCACCCTTGGTTGTATACTGTATCAAACTTCTTTTGGGGATATGGTTGTTGTTGTTGCTGCTGAAATGGTCTCCCAGAGAACACTGCTTCACAATCTTCTGTCTCTTGTAGTTGTGGGCAACAGTCAGTTGGGTGGCTTGTCTCAGTGCAAATGCCACATGGCCTTGAAGGAGGGGATTGGGATGTCTTTTGAGCCAATGCAATCTGCCTCACCATAGTTGTCAATTCTTCTAACTTAGTATCAATCAAATGACTTTCAAGAGAAGAATGACTTACTTGATGTACTCCTCGAACATGTGGTGTACCTCTATCACCAAATTGTTGAGAGTTTTGGGCCATTTTGTCGATCAATGCTCGTGCAGCTACTGGTGTCTTGTCCACCAATGCTCCTCCAGCTGCAGCATCCACCATGCTCCTCTCCATAGGTGTGAGTCCTTCATAGAAGTACTGAATGAGGAGTTGCTCACTGATTTGGTGATGTGGACAGCTTGCACACAACTTCTTGAATCGCTTCCAGTACTCATACATTGACTCCCCTTGTGCTTGCTTGATCCCCGATATCTCCTTTCGAATGGATGTGGTCCTTGATGCTGGAAAAAATCTTTGCAAGAAAAGACGTTTCAAATCATTCCAACATGTTACATCTTCAGGTTGCAAATAATACATCCAATCTTTTGCAGCTCCATCAAGTGAGAATGAGAATGCTCTTAATTTGATTTGATCTTCAGAAACATTTCTTGGTTTAAGGGTTGAGCAAACCACATTAAATTCTTTCAAATGTTTATTGGGATCCTCACCAGAGAGGCCATGAAACTTTGGAAGTAAGTGAATTAACCCAGATTTTAGTTCAAAGTCCGATTCGAGATTTGGGTATGCAATACAATTTGGTTGATAGTTAACATCAGGTGCAACCAATTCTCGAATGGTTCTATTAAGTTCATTTCCATTATTTCCAGCCATTGGTTCCTCTTTTATGTTTGAATTTGAATTGCTTCCAATTTCAATGTTTCCAGAAGAGAGAAATTCACCAACTGGTTGAATATTGAAACTTCCCGTAGACTGAGAATTTTTGATTCGAGCCCTAAGGCTACGTTCAATCTCAGGGTCAAGATCTAAGAGATATTCGGGATTAGTTCGTGTCATAGATCAAATAAAAATGAAAAGAAAGAAAGTGGACCATAGTAAAATAAAAATGAGAAGTTTGAGTTGATGGTCCAAAAAGAAGTAGAAGAAAATAAAAGAAGAGGAAGAAAAATCAGATTGGGTACAGAAGGAAGAAAGAAGAGAGGAAGAGAATAAAATGTAAAATAAAATAAATACCTCTAATTGGTTGAAATAATTACTTGCCTCCCCGGCAACGGCGCCAATTTGAAAGAGCGCTGTCGTGGGCGCCCTCAAATGATTAGTGTAATTTGGGGTACTTAGGTGCAGCAGAGTGGCTGACCAAGGTCGTTTCTCAAAGGAGTAAGTGAATTTAACAACTTATTAGAGGTATTCTAAAAAAAATAAAATAGAATAGAATAGAATAAATCACTACTTTAAAAGATTGGAGTTTGTTGTAGTTTATGAATCTAGAAGAAGTTTGCTGGAAGAAGATTGTATAATTTTTTTTGTTTTTAGTTTTGAAATGAATTTCGATTAAAATGACACAACAAGAAGATGTTTTTTTTAGAAATCTATTTAAAAGGCGTAATCGATCTAACTCTACCTCTTCAATTTATTATTAATCATTATCATGTAAATTAACATTCACTTAATTATGATCCCTTAATTTGTTAAATCCCGAACCCTACGAGAATTAACTTTACCACGAAGATGATGTGAATTTAACCCTAGGCTAACTTCGGAACATGCAATCGCAGCACCCTGCTTTGATTGATGTTCTAAGATTAGCTTATGGTCAGTGGTAAATTAAGGCTCATATCGATTCTGGAAATGAGGATGAATTGTGTTTAGGGATTATATTTGAACTCTACAAATTTATCCCGTGTGGTCTTGTATTACCGATTAAGATCGCGCTCTCACAATTTGCACAAAATCCCGACCTCGTGTGTTTTTGTGTTAATTGTTCAATTTGCTTGCTTAGTTTCTTACAATTTAAAAACAGAATTCATGGATCATATTAAATGAATTACAGTATCTCAATGATTCAAAATAATTAAATGAAGATGGTAGAAGATAGATCGATTACTAAAAGACTACTCTTCCATGGGTGGCGTAATCATCGTAGAAGCGTTTTGCATGTGCAAAGGTTTATAATGGGTATAACCCAATAACGCTTCTACTCAAGAATTCCAGCCCAAAGAGGAAGATTAAGAGAAGAAGAAATTTAAACAAAACAGAAGAAAAGAGAAGAAGTAAAAGAAGAACAAAGAAGTTTATTACACAAATGAAAACATTACAAAATGAAGAAGATAACGAGGCTTCGATGAGGAGATCCTTGCTTCAAGAGCTACCCCTCTTACAATGGTTGGAGAATTTGGGTGAAACAAATTCTCCTCTGCCTCCAATCTCCCAATGCACGTCCCCAACCCCTCCAAATGAGAAAAACTCTAATTTATAGAGAGGAGGGGAGGAGAGGTTACAAGTGGTTTCAAGTGTGAATGTGGAAATTCGGCCAAATATTTTAATGAAAATTGCACCGCCCATTTGACCACCAAAACGCGTGAATTGGCCGGCCTTCCAGAAGGATCAAATGTGCGGATATGGGTCCTCTATCTCCTCTCCAAATTTGGGCTCAATACAAGCCCATATGTAGGAGTTATGGCCGAAATACAGAAGCTTATCCATTCTGGCGAGTCCAGCCCAGCTTTGACTTTATGGCCCAATTACTCCATTAAAATGCATTCTTTTGATCTAGTGTCCTGAATAAAAGTTGTAGATAATTAAGTTAGGAACACTGTTACAAAATTTCAAATTCAAATAATAAATATAAAAATATTTATATTCGAAATACTACAGTGCACTATTAAGGGTAAAACTGGAATTTTCACCAAATTTTCAAATGAATGATCAAATCCCAAATATTTTATAAATAAACATATTTAACACAATGTGAGGAAATTATATCATTTATTATCAATAAAATATTCAATAAAATAGTGTTTTATCAGGAATCAAACAACTATCGCACTCAATCACATAGATCGTGATTTGTTGTTCAATAGTTGTAACCCCTTTATGCTTGAGCTTCCGTCTCTATTTATGGACATCATCTGTAACATCCTTTCCAAGATTTTTGGTTATGCCACTGTCTTCTAATGGCTTCAAATGATCTTTAGGGTAGACCCTCCGTTTGTCTTTGTTTACCTGAAGCTTGAGATGTTCCGGTATGAGAAGTTTGGAAGATGTATGATTCGGAAAGAAGGTAGTTTGAATGATGTGTTTCTACAAAAACAAAACTAAAACAAAATTAAAATAAACATTAGTAGAATGGGTAGTGTATTGTGATTTATCAAAACTTGGATATGGAAGATGTCATTTAGAAAATGACTCAACATACTTTTCCTTCATGAGTAAGTCGCTGTTGTTGAATGTAACCCTCAAGCTTCTTTGGGGGATCCTGATAGAGACAAAGGAACGGCTACTATATATTAGCAGATAACCAGCAAATTACATGAAGAAGAGGAGGAAGAAGATCAGAATACTTAGAGAGTTCCGCCCAAGCCCGCAGGCCGTTGTCCAAGCCAAAATGCTGCATCCCAACTATTCTCTTCGCTCTCCCTTTTCCCCCCATGCAAACTTATTTATAAGAGATCCTCCACCTCCACGTGGCCCCTCTCTAACAACAATATTCCCCCCCCCCCCACAACAAACTCCAAACTCCCCCAACAAACTAACCCCTTATACCCCCCTAAAAAAAGACCCCCCCCCCAAACAAACTCAATCACTGCAGGTCCCTAACAAACTAACCGGCATAACAGGTCTTTATCACTGCCACCGTCCCGAAAAACCACCTTGTCCTCAAGGTGGTGGATTTCGCAGGCATGTCAAGCGATCTCCCAAATACGCCTCGCTGCTTTAGTGTTTTGGAGAGAACCGAGCAGTACTGCTACTATAAGATCGAGTTGCTGCAATCCTGTATAAGGTGCCCGTACTGCATATGCACGCCACACAATCTCTCATATGTGTTGTAGTGAACTGGGTCGTAAGTATGGCTGACACCACCTTGCTTCTTACTTGGAAAAATGGTATGGGTCTTGAAAAACCAGGGGACCCCATCCTGTCACCACGGGCTTAACCTGCGCAACTGGTGGTAAAATAACAAAAGCCCCTGTTTGAGCCAACGCATGGTGCGGCGTCTCGTGCTCCAACAATATGGACCTGGAAGTGTCCTGCTCCGTATGCGACAACTGTACCGAATACCGCCTGGTGGTAGTGTCATCATGATCTTCGGGTAGTCCCTTTCCCCTGCTATGCGTCCCATGGTTGGTAGACCCCCTGGAGTGCGACGCAGACAACTGCGTTACCGTCGTCGGGAACTCTGGCGTAGTTGCAGTGGGTTCCCTTTACGGAGCTTCCAAAATCCTCAAAGAGCGCTTCTTTGAGTTGCGCCTAGGTGAACGTAGTCACAAGTCCTTTAGCCAGTAAAAACCAAAGTTCATACATACCTGACATGCATAGGCGTCTCATTAGCATCTTCATCTGATCCAGCGTTTGACTGCTCGAGAAATAATCCTCAGCTCGTGAGATCCAAGTCTCCGGAGGTGTGACAAAAAATTCCGGTAAAAACTCTTCGTGCAAGTATTTTTCCTGATTTTTGATTACCTGGGCTAGTGAAGCCCAAAGGTCCTGCATGTGAGTTGCCATAGGCTGCCGCAGTCGAACAGCGGGGCGCCCCTAGGTATGCGCATATCCTCTCGAGGGATATATATATATATATATATATTGTTTGGTTTTCCTCCCCCAATAAAATAAATATGGGTAGGCCGCTGCTCCACCCCATTTTTTTTTTTAAAGAATACCATGGAAACTGGAGCGCACCCATTGGTATGCTGTAACAACCTGTGCGCCTCCTCCGGTACGACATTGTAGCGGGGTGCGTCAGAAGGCACCCCCAAGCGAGAAAACGATCGGGCGTTTCGTTTGAGCAAAACGAGAACGGTTAGCGCGCCGTAGAAGCATGCCGGCGGTGCGTGGGACCTCAGATGAGAGCTGGCGGGGCGCGCCTCCTCGTAATGTGAGTTGATAGAGAGGGAGCGGATGACAGACGCGGAGGTGCGCGTCGCAGTTGGATGGAGGCGGTAGTCGTTGGCTGTGCACGACGTCACAGAGGGAGCGGTCGACGGTGCGCGCCTCTGGGAGGAAACGAGTTGATGGGGCGCCCCTAGTTATGCGCATATCTTCTTGGGGGATATATATATATATTGTTTGGTTTTCCTCCCCCAATAAAATAAAAACGGTTAGGCCGCTGTTCCACCCCCCTCTCTGTTTTTTTTTTAAGAATACCATGGAAACTGGAGCACACCCGGTGGTATGCTGTAACAGCCTGTGCGCCTCCTTCGCTACGACAGTGTAGCGGGGTGTGTCAAAAGGCACCCCCAAGCGAGAAAACGATCGAGCGCTTCGTCTGAGCAAAACGAGAACGGTTAGCGCGCCGCAGAAGCATGCCAGCGGTGCGTGGGACCTCAGATGAGAGCCGGCGGGCGCGCCTCCTCGTAACGCGAGTTGACAGAGAGGGAGCGGATGATAAACGCGGAGGTGCACGTCGCTGCTGGATGGAGGCGGAAGCCGCTGGCTGTGCACGACGTCGCGGAGGGAGCGGTCGACGGTGCACGCCTCTGGGAGGAAACGAGTTGATGGGGCGTGCGACCTCAGATGAGAGCCAACGGGGCGTCCACTATGCGAGATGAAGAGCGCCGATAGAGCGCAACTGTGTTGTTGAAAACGAGACGGAGAGTCGCAGCACTTGGAGTCTGCCGGAGGAAGACGGAAGGCCAGACCAATTGATAGAGACAGATGAACGACTACTTTATATTAGCAGATAACCAACAAATTACATGAAAAAGATGAGGAAGAAGATCGGAAGACTCAGAGAGTTCTGCCCAAGGCCGCAGGCCGTTGTCCAAGCCAAAAGGCTGCATCCCAACTATTCTCTTCGTGCTCCCTTCTCCCCCATGCAAACTTATTTATAGGAGATCCCCCACCTCCACGTGGCCCTCTCTAACAACAATATTCCCCCCAACAACAAACTCCAAACTCCCCCAACAAACTAACCCCTTACAAAGACAAATATACCCCCCCTCCCCCACACAGAAAAGACCCCCTGGTCCCCCCAAACAAACTCAATCACTGTAGGTCCCTAACAAACTAATTGGCATAGCAGGTCTCTATCAGATCCTTTTGTCTCTCCTTCACCTTCTTAACTGCCTGAGTGAGCCAACTGCCCGCTTGAGAGGCATGGGGGCGTCACACAGCCTGGTGGGTGGGGGGGGGGGTAGCTTGGAGTTGTGTGGTCTTAATGGGTGTTATGTGGGAGTTAGCATAGGAGGCATGGCTTGGGCATAAGAGTTGTGTGGTCTTAATGGGTGTTATGTGGGAGTTGGCATAGGAGGCGGTGAGACTGGATGAGGGTTTCCTGGCGGTGGCAACAGTTTCTAGGGTTGCTTTGATACTATGTTAAGCAACGATGACCAAAAAACCGCACCTCTAAAGCAAGGTCGGTATAAGAGTCGGGTTATATAAAAAATAATATGTTTGAGGACAAAGCCCAAGCTAACACTTAAAACAAATACCTTGGGAATGATATCCCTTTTTTATTTTCTTTGTTTTCATGGCCACATTATTTTCTTGTTTAATTTGTGCCTTTTTTGCAGTAGCTTTTTTAATATTTTGATGTAATTATGAGAATCATACTTCGTAGTTTGCTCTTTTATCTTTGGTACGCTCTAATGTAGTTTAATTATTACTGCATGAACTTTATATAATCTTTTATTCTAATATTGATCTTCACTTTGATGCAGTTTTACAAATGGTTTTTAGACCTAGAATCAGCCATGAAGTCCGAGGTTAGCACTGGTTGCTAATAATGGAAAATTTAATTATTGAATTTGTCATCCTAAAGTCACAGCTGACTTTTTCTCAGTATTAGACAGAGGAGAAGTACAGACAATATGTCAACTCTTTGATAGAGCGCATACAAACATGTGACAATCTACTCATTCAGGTTAGCTCATGTTTTGTATCAGATGCCTGATTCCAGCAGTTTTATCCCGTTCTTTGTTGCTGTTAAGTTAATTGATAATTTGTACTTTCCATGTTGTTGAACCAATTGTATGCAGGTGGAAGTCACTCTTGACCTATTCAATGACCTACAGTTGCAACATCAAGCTGTAGCAACAAAAACTAAAACTCTTCATGATGCGTGTGATAAACTGGTTTGGATTTTCTTTATTTTTTCTTTTGTTTTTAAAAGTATTGTTTTTGATGTTTCAACAGCCCATTCAAGGCATTGAAATATTGCATTTCATGGCCGACCAGCATTCAAATTTTCTTTTAGGAAAAGAAAACTCAACCGAGAAGCAAAGACTGATGGTCTGAAGAAAACTTCATCTCATTTCATTTTCTGTTACAGTTAATAGAGAAGCAAAGACTGATTGAATTTGTGGAAGCATTACGCAGCAAGCTCAATTATTTCGATGAATTGGAAAATGTATGTCTTTTTTGCAAAAATATAATGTTTTTTTTGGGTTTGATAATTTATTGTATTATGGAAATGTTCAACTGATCCTTGCGAACTGTTGCAAGATTTATTTAATCTTGAATCTTCTCTTCTAGTTTCTGTGATTTTTATACTGTTCATCACATTAATTCTTGACAATCTAGTTTGCTTAATAAGAAACCCTTTGTCGAAAGAAGAGCAATGATAAAACCTTAGTTATTAATTAGAGTTACTGAAACGTTCCCATCATTTCCTATTGAGTTGAAAAATATATTTGTTAAAGAACTTGATCCGCTTTTGGCCCCACGCACTTGGCTGTGGTGGTTGGGGGGTTTGGGGTTTGGGCCGGAGGTCGCGGGGTCGAGTCCCCGGACCTGTTTTCTTCTTGCGTGCGTTGTAATAACCCCCCTTTGAAAGAACTTGATCCGCTTTTGTATAAAACAAGGTAGAGAAGAGACGGGGAACAGACACGGCAGGGGAGGAGGAGAAGAAAGACCAGCGATACTCGGGAGCCCCCAGATACTCCTGCCCAAGCACAATGCCAAAACAAACTAACAGAATAATATTCCCCACCTCCTTCCCTCTCCCACGCCCCCTTATAACACAGCCTAGGCCCACCTCTACGAGGCCCAACTCCCTCCACTTTCTGTTTGAGCCACTTTGCTTGATTTGCCCCTCCTTATATAGACTTTCCACTTGCCCGGAAGGTCCCAGACTCTATTACTCATCTTCCCATGCAGCTTCTTCTGCGGACTGACCCTGCTGGTGAATCGGGTTTTGGGGTTGCAGAATTCCGTCACGGAGATGGGAGCGTCGTTCTAGAACAGCTGCCGGTTCTGGCCATGCAGCCTCATCCCCTTGGAGGCCGAGGTGCAAGGAAACTGAAATATCCTGATTTCCAGCCACACGTTTAAATTGTGACGCATGAAAAACTGGGTGGATTCTGGGGGAAGGGGGCAGGTCCAACTGATATGCTACAGGCCCTATTTGTTTTTGTCGGAACCCATTTAAGTGTAAATGGGTGAGTCCCACATTGGACTTACCCGTCTTGTATATTGGTTTCCTAATCTATAAAAGAATATCCTCACCTCACATTGAGGTAAGGGGAATTCACCCTCTACTTGGTATCAGAGGGATTTTTATCCCGAACCCTCCCTCCCTTGCGGATTCCCGGCGTTCTCCCGGCCCCGCCTCTCTCCCTCCTGCCCTAGCCTTTCCCGGCGGGCCTCCTCTCCTGTCCCGGCGCAGCTCCTCTCCGGCCTGCACCCTCCCGGCAGGCCCTCCCTCCCGGCGCACCTCTCCTCCCGGCGCACCTCTCCTCCCGGCGCACCTCTCCTCTCCGGCCTGCACCCTCCCGGCGGGCGTCCCTCCCGCTACGCCTCCACCTCCCGGCGTCCGCCGTCCCCCCGCGGTGCGCCCTCGTCCCAGCTCCCTCGCCCCGTCTGCCCCCGCGCCCTCGCCCGCGCGGCTCCCTAGCCCTCGCCCGACGGCCCTCTCTCTCCCCGACGCGGCCCGCGCCGGCTCCTCCCTGCGACCTTCTTCCCTGACGGCGCTCCCTCCCCGCGGCTCCCGACGCCATCACCCGCGCGCCCCCCCCCGTCCCGGCACCACCTCCCTCGACGCTCCCTCCCGGCCAGCCCCGCCTCGCCCCGCCGGAACGCCCTCGGCCCGACGCCCGCGACTCCCGGCCCTCCCGTCGCACCTCCCTCCTCTCGCGCGGCTCCCGGCCCTCCGGTCCGACGCGGCTCCCGTCGTGCCTCCCTCCCGCCCCGACTCCTCCTCCGGCAGCCCTCCTC
This sequence comes from Viscum album, assembly GCA_963277665.1. Lineage (NCBI taxonomy): Eukaryota > Viridiplantae > Streptophyta > Magnoliopsida > Santalales > Viscaceae > Viscum > Viscum album. The sequence goes on from OY728161.1 coordinate 1,420,571,675, forward strand.
CTGCAACCGCCCTCCGCAGCGGCTCCCTTCCCAGCAGCGGCTCCCGCCCGGTTCGGCGCTCCCCAGCCCGTCTACCAGCAGCTACCCTGCGGCCTTCCTGCGCCGTCGGCCCAGCTCCCTGCGTTAATGGCGGGCGAGTCCGCCCGCGGCCCTCCGGCATCACCTCCGGACGCCAGTATTCCGGCCGGGCCGCACCCTCCCTTCCATTGTCGGCCTTCCCGGGCACCTATGCACCCAGCCGAGCGGCTCTCCCATCCTCCATCATCGGCTCTACCGCGCAGCGGTCCTCCTTCATCCAGTACCCGTTACAGGACAACACTCTCGCCAGAGGAGCTTGCTTTGGTAACATCTTATCGCGCGACTGCGCCACCATCTTCTTCTCTAGCCCCACTTGCTCAGACTGACAACTCCACCGCCTGTGTTTCTCATCGCCAGACAGCGTGGATGTTTGATTCCGGTGCGTCAGAACATCTCACAGGGGACTCTGGTATGTTCACTACCTATCATCCGTACACCGGTGCCTCTACCATTACTGTTGCTAATGGCTCAACAATCCCTATTACCGGATATGGCACATGTTCCTTGACCCCGTCTCTTCCCCTGACGTCGGTCGCTCATGTTCCTCAAAGTCCCTTTAATCTTATCTCTATCAGCAAACTCACCACCGAATTGAATTGTGTTGCTATTTTTAGCTCATCTGGTGTTGTTTTTCAGGAGCGGAAGACGAATCGGGAAATTGGTCGAGGTTATCTTCGGGATGGGGTTTACCTGTTTGATACCCCATCATCCCTTGCTTGCTCATCCACCACAGCCCGAGCCCTTGACCTCCATTACCGCCTTGGCCATCCACCGCCTTCCACCCTCCATAAACTTTGCCCCCAATTCGGTTCTCACCTCTCCTTCCATTGTGAATCCTGCAAGTTTGCCAAACATCATCGGATGATGTATGCTCCTCGCCCGGAACCACGTGCAGCGACTCCTTTCGCTCTTGTTCATTCCGATGTATGGGGTCCTTGCCGGGTTCCTAGCCAGTCCGGGTACCGTTATTATATCACCTTTATTGATGATTACTCCCGCATGACCTGGCTTTATCTTCTTTGAGATCGAACGAAGGTTCTCTCAACCTTTCAGACATTTTTTCAGGAAATCCAGACACAGTTTTCCCTCCCTGTGAAATGTCTCCGATCTGACAATGGGCGAGAATACTTATCCACTCATTTTCAGCAGTTTATGAGGGCCCACGACATCATCCATCAGACCTCCTGTCCTGATACCCCTCAGCAAGATGGGGTGGCCGAGCGGAAACACCGACATATCTTGGAGACCGCTCGTGCCCTCCTCTTCCACCACCAGGTCCCTCTTCTTTTCTGGGGGGATGCCATCCTCACTGCTACTTACCTTCTCAATCGTCTTCCCTCCTCCATCCTTCAGGGGGAGACTCCTTTTCATACCCTGTTTCCCTCTCTCCCTCCTCACTCCCTTCTACTCCGTATCTTCGGATGTCTCTGTTATGTCCGGGACACTCGCCCAACTCTCTCCAAACTATCACCCAAATCCCTTCGCTGTATTTTTCTCGGGTATTCCCGCACTCAGCGCGGGTACCGATGCTTCTCTCCAGACCTCCGCCGGTATATCACCTCTGCCGACGTTTCATTTGTCGAGAGCTCTCCTTTCACTCTCCCCTCTCCTTCTCCTGACACTACCATCGATGACTGCCTTCCGCTCATGGTTCACCCGCCTCTGGTGTCTCCTCCGACCGGTCATCTCTTTGGACAGACCTACTCTCGTCGTCCTTCCACTGTCCCTCCCGTCCCGGCCGAGGAAACCATTGTTCCCGCTTCGCCTGATGTTCCTGACACAACTCCCGAGGATGTGCCGATTGCGCTCCGGAAAGGTACTCGCTCGTGTCAGAATACTCCTCTCTTTGTATCTTCTTACAGGGGCTTGTCAGCTCTGGAGACCGTGTCGCTTCCTCGAACGGTCGGTGAGGCCAAATCTCACCCCGGGTGGCTAGCCGCAATGAGAGATGAATTGCAGGCTCTGGATGCCAACCATACTTGGGATCTTGTTCTCCTTCCGGCAAACAAACAGGCGGTCGGCTGTAAATGGATCTTCACGATCCGTCTCAATCCTGATGGCTCTCTCTGCCGCCTCAAAGCCCGGCTTGTCGCCAAGGGATTTGCTCAGACATATGGCGTCGACTACTTTGAGACCTTCTCTCCAGTCGCCAAGATGGTCTCGGTCCGCCTCTTCATCTCTCTGGCTGCTCATCATCACTGGCCCCTTCATCAACTCGACGTTAAGAATGCCTTTCTCCATGGCTTTCTTGACGAGGAGGTCTACCTGCAGCAGCCCCCTGGTTTCTCTGCCTCTGGTGCCGCCTCCCATGTCTGCCGTCTCCGTCGCTCCCTCTACGGCCTCAAACAGTCTCCTCGCGCCTGGTTTGGCCGCTTCAGCATTGTCGTCACCGCCTTTGGCCTCTCTCGGAGTATGAAAGATCACACCGTCTTCTTCCGTACGACGGCACACGGCTGTATCTTGCTTGTAGTTTATGTTGATGACATCATCATCACAGGGAGCGACTCCAGAGGCATCGCCAGCCTCAAGACGCATCTTCACCATCACTTTCACACCAAGGATCTTGGAACCCTCACGTACTTTCTTGGCATCGAGGTCTCCCGAACTGTGGACACTATCTCTCTCTGCCAGCGCAAGTATGCTCTTGATCTATTGCAGGATGCCGGGTTGAGCACCGCCACCTCAGTTGACACTCCCCTTGAGCCTGGGGAACGCTCCCTTCATTCCGACTCGGATCTCTTTCCTCATCCTGAGAGCTATCGGCGCTTGGTCGGTAAACTCAACTACCTCACCATGACGCGTCCCGACATTGCTTGTGCCGTTGACAAAGTCAGCCAGTTCATGGAGCATCCCACCTGCTCTCAGTGGGATGCTGTCCTCCGCATTGCCAAGTACATCAAGAAAGACCCTGCACGCGGCCTTCGGTACTCACATCATGCTCACATGGATGTTGAGGCTTTTTGTGATGCGGACTATGCCAGTTGCCTCGCTACCCGCAAGTCTACTTCGGGATTCGCCGTATTCTTCGCCGGTAATCTCATCTCTTGGCGCAGCAAGAAGCAGACTGTGGTCTCCCGTTCTAGTGCCGAGACAGAGTATCGAGCCATGGCCACTGTCACTACTGAGATCCTCTGGCTTCGTCATCTTCCCCAGGAGCTCGGTTTCCCGGCATCGACTCCTGCTCATATCTGGTGTGACAATCAGGCCGTTACGAAGATTGCCTCGAATCCCGTCTTTCATGAACGGACGAAGCATATCGAGGTGGATTGTCACTTTCTCCGCCACCATCTGGAGCAGCACCATATCGGTTTCGGCCATATCCCGACGGCCGATCAGCTTGCCGATCTCTTCACCAAAGGTCTTCCCGGAGCTCGTCTTGAGTCTCACTTCCAGGCTGGGTATTCACAGCCTCCCTGGCCCAGCTTGAGGGGGAGTTTGAGATTGTCTTGTTATTCTTTTTGTGTGGGACTCTATCCAATCTGGGCATGTCCAGCTTGAGGGGGAGTGTTGGAACCCATTTAAGTGTAAATGGGTGAGTCCCACATTGGACTTACCCGTCTTGTATATTGGTTTCCTAATCTATAAAAGAATATCCTCACCTCACATTGAGGTAAGGGGAATTCACCCTCTACAGTTTTAAAATGGTAAATGGCCCAAAGAAACAGGGTGATAACCTTTGGTTGATCAGCTGAAGGAGGGAATGTTGCCTGTGCAGTCGGAGGTGCACGTAGACTCGTTCCCCAACAGCCAAATTGGCTGTGCGTCGGTGGCGGTCCGCTTGCTGGTGCATGAAATCTTGGGAATGAGCTAAGTGATGTTTCAATTGCCTCAAGGCCTCCTCCCTGTCACTCAAAAGCATTAACAACTGCCTGCATTCAAATTTCCGAGGGAAGGTAGTTGAGGATTGTAGTTGGTGAATTCCCCTTCCCTCAATGAGAGGTGGAGACATTCTTTTATAGATGAGTAAAACAAATTAAAAGGAGGGTAAGTCCGATGTGGGACTCAGAAATACCCATTAAACTGAAATGGGGTCCAACACTCCCCTTCAAGCTGGACATGCCCAGATTGGATTGAGTTCCACAAAGACAAAACACAAAGACCATCTCATACTCCCCCTCAAGCTGGGCCATGGAGGCTATGAATACCCAGCCTGGTAGTGAGAGAGTCAAGACGAGCTCTTGGGAGGCCTTTGGTGAAGAGGTCGGCAAGCTGATCCGCCGTCGGAATATGGTCAAAGCTGATATGGTTCCGCTCCAGATGTTGTCGAAGAAAGTGGCAGTCCACCTCGATATGCTTCGTCCGTTCATGGAAGACGGGATTCGAGGCAATCTTTGTGGCTGCCTGATTATCACACCAGATATGAGCAGAAGTTTGTGCTGGGAAGCCGAGCTCTTGGAGGAGGTGACGGAGCCAGAGGATCTTAGTGGTGACCGTGGCCATGGCGCGGTATTCGGCCTCGACACTCGATCTGGAGACGACAGTTTGCTTCTTGCTGCGCCAGGAGATTAGGTTACCGGCGAAGAACACGGCGAATCCCGAAGTAGACTTGCGGGTAGCGAGGCAACCGGCATAGTCCGCATCACAGAAGACCTCAACATCAAGATGAGCATGATGTGAGTACCGAAGGCCACGTGCAGGGTCTTTCTTGATGTATTTGACGATGCGGAGGACAACATCCCACTGAGATCTGGTTGGATGCTCCATGAACTGGCTGACTTTGCCAACGGCGCAGACAATGTCAGGCCGCGTCATGGTGAGGTAGTTAAGTTTACCTGCCAGACGTCGATAGCTCTCGGGATGAGGAAATGGTTCCGAGTCGGTATGGAGAGATCGTTCCCTAGGCTCAAGAGGAGTGTCAATTGCAGTCGCTGTGCTCAAACCTGCATCCTACAAGATATCAAGAGCATATTTGCGTTGGCAGAGAGAGATAGTGTCCTCAGAACGAGAGACCTCGATGCCAAGGAAGTAGGTAAGGGGACCCAGATCCTTGGTGTGAAAGTGGTGGTGGAGGTGCGCCTTGAGGTTGGCGATTCCTGTGGAGTCGCTCCCTGTGATGATGATATCATCAACATAGACCACGAGCAAGATACAGCCATGCGTCGTTGTACGGAAGAAGACGGTGTGATCTTTCATACTGCGAGAGAGGCCAAAGGCTGTGACGACTGTGCTGAAGCGGCCGAACCAAGCCCGATGAGACTGCTTGAGGCCATAGAGGGAGCGACGAAGGCGGCAGACATGGGAGTCGGCACCAGATGCAGAAAAGCCAGGGGGCTGGCGCAGGTAGACCTCTTCGTCAAGAAAGTCATGGAGAAAGGCATTCTTGACATCCAGTTGATGAAGTGGCCAGTGATGATGAGCAGCCAGAGATATGAACAGGCGGACAGAGGCCATCTTGGCTACTGGAGAGAAGGTCTCAAAGTAATCGATGCCATACGTCTGAGCAAAGCCCTTCGCCACAAGCCGGGCTTTGAGGCGACAAAGAGAGCCATCGGGATTAAGACGGATCGTAAATATCCACTTGCAGCTGACTGCCTGTTTGCCCGCAGGGAGGGGGACCAGATCCCATGTATGATTGTCCTCCAGAGCCTGCAGTTCATCTCGCATAGCCTGTAGCCACCCCGGGTGTGACTTGGCATCGCCAACTGTGCGGGGAATAGAGATCGCCTCCAGTGCTGACAAACCTTTGTAAGAAGATGTAAATAAAGGAGTTGTTTGACACGATCGAGTATCTTTCCGGAGTGCAATTGGCAAGTCCTCGGGTTCCGTGACAGGAGCATCTGACGAAGTGGGAACAATGTTGTCCTCGGCCTGGATGGGGGGTATAGTTGATGGACGACGAGAGTAGACCTGTCCAAAGCGATGACTTGTAGGAGGAGACACCAGAGGCTGGTGAAACAGGAGTGGAAGACAGTCATCGATGGTAGTGTCTGGATGAGGAGTGGGCGGAGTGAAAGAAGAGCTCTCGACAAACGATACATCGGCAGAGGTGATGTAGCGGCGTAAGTCTGGAGAGAAGCACCGATAGCCACGCTGAGTGCGGGAATAGCCGAGAAAAATACACCGGAGGGATTTGGGAGAAAGTTTTGAGAGATTGGGGCGAGTGTCCCGAACATAGCAGAGACATCCGAAGACGCGGAGTGGAAGGGAGTGAGGGGGAAGAGAGGGGAACATGGTATGAAAAGGAGTCTCCTCCTGAAGGATGGAGGAAAGAAGACGATTGAGGAGGTATGTGGCAGTGAGGATGACATCCCCCCAGAAGTGTAGAGGCACCTGGCGTTGGAAGAGGAGGGCACGAGCAGTTTCCAGAATATGCCGGTGTTTTCGCTCGGCCACTCCATTTTGCTAAAGGGTATCAGGACAGGAGGTCTGATGTATGATGGCGTGTGCCCGCACAAACTGCTGAAAGGGAGTGGATAAGTATTCCCGCCCATTGTCGGAGTGCAGACATTTTACAAATATAGAAAACTGTGTCTGGATCTCATGATAAAAAGTCTGAAAGGTGGAGAAAACTTCTTTCCGATCTCGAAGAAGGTAAAGCCATGTCATACGGGAAAAATCATCAATGAAAGAGATGTAATATTTATACCCGGATTGACTCGAGGTGGCACAGGGACCCCATACATCTGAATGAACCAAATCAAAGGGTTTGGCGGCCCGTGTGTCAAGTCGAGGATAATATGATGTGCGATGGTGTTTTGCAAAGGTACATGACTTACAATGAAAAGATAAAGATGGACTAATATTTGGGTAGAGCTGATGAAGAGCGGAGGCGGAGGGGTGGCCCAACCGAGAATGGAGGTCTACGACACGAGTATAGACAGACGTGCAGGCGACGGATGTCGGACCATCGAACATGAACACCCCATCTCGAAGCTGGCCTCTACCAAGTTCCTGGTTCGTCGTCCGCTCCTGAAACACAACAGAAGACGAGGTAATGATAGCATTACAATTGAGATCCTTGGTCAGCTTGCTGATGGAAAGCAGGTTAAACGGACTGCGTGGTACATGAGCTACCGAGGATAAGTGAAGGGAGGAGGTGAGGGAGCATGTACCAAAGCAGGCAATGGGGAGAGTGGAACCATCAGCAACAGTGATGGCTGAGGAACCAGTATAGGGACGGTAGTTGCAGAGTATACCTGCATCCTCGGTAAGATGGTCGGACGCACCTGAGTCAAGCATCCAAGCAGGGGAACGATGACTGACAAAAGCAGTGGGACCACCGGAGTGGGCAAGAGATGCTGATGAAGAGGCATGGAGGTGGTCCTATGATCGTGGATCAGCTGGATCTCAGCCATGGAGAGATCCAAAGACGACAGAAGAGCAGCAGCAGGTGATGATGCATCTCGGATCGCAGTCTGGCCTTGTCGTGGGTGCGAAGCAGGACGACCATGAAGGACCCAACAACGGTCAACCAGGTGGCCGAGCTTGCCACAGTGCTGACAGAGGGGGCGAGGTCGACCGTCTTCACGGTCGCGTCCACGAGTGCCGGTAGGGCGACCACCACCACGACCCAGGAGAGCAGTGTGATCATGGCTAGGGACGGGTGGGGCAAGGTCCCGATGAGCTTTCCCCAGGCGATGATAAACCTGTGGGATATCCAGCGTAGAAGGGCTGACAAGCATCTCGGTGGCCGTCGTGGCATAGTTCGGAGCGAGGCCATTCAGGAGATTGAAAATGCAGAGCTGGTCCCGTTGAGTCTGCGCTTCCGTCGGAGTCTGAGGAACGGGCCAAAGTTCTTGCAGTTCGTCCCGGAGACCTTTCCATTCCAAGAAATAGGTCGGAAAGGTCCGATCCTGCTGTCGGATTTGGGATAGACGCTATAGAATGTCAGAGACCCGAGCCAAGTTGTTGGTCTCAGAATACATGACAGTCAACGAATCCCAAAGTTCTTTGATAGTGTTGGCAGTTCGGGTAACATCTTTCATCGATCGGTCCATGGAGTTGACCAGTAATGTGAATATTTTGCTATCCGCAAGTTGCCAAGAGTCGAATTTGGTGTCAGTCATGGCGGGTGGAGGATTCTCAAGATGAGAATGAAGGGCCATGCCGCGCAGGGACATCAAGACCGTCTTTCGCCAGACGGAGAGATTTGTGGCGTCCAGCCTATCATCTACAAGCCGGGAGGAGGCAGTGATCAGGGAAGGCAGAACCGAGGAAGCTTCCATGGTGGGCGACGAGAGGCGCGGGTGGCGCGGTCGTCAGGATCAGCCGGAAGGGCGGGCGGGAGCGGGAACCATCGGGAAGAGTCGGGGAAGGCGCGGCCGGCGCTGGGTCGCCGGGACGAGCGCGCAAGGAGGGCGGGGCTGGCGCGGGGTTGCCGGGAGCTGCGTGGGGAGCCGGGAGTCGTGCCGGGAGCCGGGGCGAGGGGGGCCGCTGGACGAGGGCGCCGGGGCGAGGCGCTGCTGGGTGAGGGCGTCGGGGTGAGGGCGCCGCTGGGCGAGGGCGCCGGGGCGAGGGCGCCGCTGGGCGAGGGCGTCGGGGCGAGGGCGCTGCGGAGCGAGGGTGCCGGGAGGGGAGCCGCGCCGGGAGAGAGGGCCGCCGGGAGGGGAGCCGTGCCGGGAGAGAGGGCTGCTGGGAGGGGAGCCGCGCCGGGAGAGAGGGCCGCCGGGAGGGGAGCCGCGCCGGGAGAGAGGGGTCCGCCGAGAATGGCTAGGGCAGAGGGGAGAGAGGCGGGACTGGACAGAACCAGGAATCCACAAGGGAGGGAGGGCTTGGGATTAATTTCCCTCTGATACCACGTAGCTGGTGAATTCCCTCAATGAGAGGTGGAGACATTCTTTTAAAGACGAGTAAAACAAATTACAAGGAGGGTAAGTCCGATGTGGGACTCAGAAATACCCATTAAACTGAAATGGGGTCCAACAAGGATTGTTGGGGCTCTGCGACCATAGGCCACTTCGAAAGGAGTAGTATTGATAGTGGCATACCAAGTAGTGCTGTAAGATAATTCCGCCCAAGGAATCCAGTAGGACCAATGTGTCGGCTGGTCACCAGCAAAGCAGCGCAAATAGGTTTCCAGGTAGCGGTTGACGACCTCAGTTCGGGTGTTCGTTTGCGGGCGGTAGGCTGAACTAAACTGGAGCCTAATTCCATGCAGTCGAAATAGCTCTGTGTAGTGAGAAAGACTGTCCCGATCACTAACAATGGATTGAGGCATGCCCTGTAGTCGGACAATCTCTCGGAGAAAAAATTTCTTTTGGTGCTGTGTAGGGGTGCTTGAGAGGCAGAAAATGAGCATATTTTGAAAGTCTATCAACCACAACAAATATAACGTTGTACCCTTTCTTTTGGTGCTGTGTAGGGGTGCTTGAGAGGCAGAAAATGAGCATATTTTGAAAGTCTATCAACCACAACAAATATAACGTTGTACCCTCGAGACTGGGGCAGCCCCATTATATAATACATAAATAAATCTGCCCATACTTCCCGGGGAATTTCCAAAGGTTGAAGCAACCTGACTAGGGAAAGGGTGGAGTATTTATTGCGTCGGAAAACTGGACATCACCTCACATATTCTTGCACATGCCGCTTCATGCCAGGCCAATATAAGTTGGCCGCTAGCTTCCGGTAGGTATGGTAGAAGCCTGAATTGCCCACTTGAGGAGTCATATGGTATTCTGCCATGAGTCGTGGTATCCAAGACGAGGTGGCTCGTAAGACCAAGCGGCCTTTGTATTGTAAGACACCCTGATGATACGTGTAACCGGGGTATAGATTCCGGCCAGCGAGCAAATCCTGAATAATTTGCTGCAGGTATGGGTCTGCTGGAACTTCCTTGGTGAGGTTGATGCCGTCCGTCCACGCAGGATTGGACTGGGTCAGCTGCAACGAGCACTTGTCCCCCTGGTGGGAGGGAGCGTCGACAACTGAATTTGTCTGTCCTGGTTTAAATTTGACCTTAAATTGATAGCCCAATAATTTGGCGATCCACTGCTGGTTGGCTGTTGTAATGTGCTGCTGAAGCAACAATTTGAGGCTGCACTGACCGGAGTAAACCATAAAGGGCCGACCCAGTAAATAGGGACGCCGATGTTGCATCACAAGAACAAGGGCCATATGTGGACTTAGCCAAATTCTGGGCTGAGAGGGCTTTGCTAAAGTACGCAATGGGCTGGTGGTGCTGTATGAGAACCACCCCAACCCCCAGCCCGAAAGCATCACACTCCAGGTCAAAGCCCTTGGAGAAATCCAGCAGAACCAACACCGGTGCCTCTGTAATGAGCTGTTTTAAGTGATCAAAAGCCTGTTGAGCAGTGGAATTCCAGTGGAAACCATCCTTCTTAGCGAGGGGTTGTGCATTAGTGCCATATCCTTGGATAAGTTTGCAGTAGTATCCTGTTAGGCCAAGAAACCCGCAGCTCCCTTTTACCTTCACAGGCAACGGCCAGTCGAGAATTGCCTTGATTTTGGTCGGGTCCATAGATACACCAGCTTGAGAAATGATATGGCCCAGATCTGCTGCTGTGCAAGAAGACATTTGTGTTGGTTTGCAACGAAACTATTGTCCTGAAGGGCTTGCATAGTGGTGGCCAAGTGTTGTAGGCGGTGTGTCCACTACGAGCTGTAGACTAAAATGTCATAAAAAAATATTAACACAAATTTACGAAGCGAGGGACAAAATAAATCATTCATAGCGGCTTGCAAAGTGGAAGAAGTATTAGTTAGCCCGAATGACATTTCTGAATACTCATAATGACCATTGTGAGTTCGGAATGCCGTCTTGTCCACATCTCTCTCACACGAATCTGATGATAACCAGACTTGAGATCTGTTGGAGTCTGCATCCCACATCGGACTTGAGGTCCGGTGTGGTTTTTAATATTCATTATAAATACACCCCAAGGGCTCATTTAGAGAGGACACCTTGGGGGTTCGGGTCTCTCATTTTATTCTTCTACATGGTATCAGAGGGATTTACTCCCGACCCTCCCTCCCTAATTCTGGCTCCCATCCAACTAGCCGCCGCCCCCCCCTCCCTCCGTTGCTCCTGCCGGTCCTCCCTCCCGGCGGCTCTCCTGCCTTGCGCGGCTCCCCGGCGGCCCTTCTGCCTGGCGCTGCTCCCCGACGGCCCTCCTGCCTGGCGCGGCTCCCGGCTCCCCGGCGTCCAGGCTCCCCGGCGTCCAGGCTCCCCGCGTCGCCCCCTCCCTACCGGCGGATCTCCCCCCGCGCGGCTCTCTCCTCTGTCGGTATCTCCCGTCGCGCCGGTGTCGCCCTTTCTCCGTCACTTGGCGCCCCTCCACTATCCAGCGGCCCTCCGTCCCGGTGCGCCTCCCGCACGCGGCCCTCAGGCCCTTTCCATCCCGTGGCACCCGATTCTCGGCGGCCCTCCCGTCCCGCGGCGCTCCTCCCATCCAGCGGCCCTCCTCCCTCTCCCGTCACCGGCCCTCCGCGCGCCCTCCCGGCCCTTCCCGGATTTTTTCGGCCAGATCCGGACAGCTCCGGCCGGCTCCGGCCTGATCCAGGCTACTCCGGCCAGATCCGGCGATTTTCGGCCAGATCCGGCCAGATCCGGCGATATTCGGACTGTTCCGGGCAGATCCGGGCAGATCCCAGATCCGTCCCCACGCATCTCCGCTGCAATCCCGCTGCAACGTCGCCTCCCTATTCAGCCGGTCTCCCCACCCTGCCGGCGCCTCCGACAGCCGGCCTCCTCCGGCTTCCAGCGCCGCCTCCCGGCCTCCTGCTCCCTCGCCGACCTCCTCCTGCTCTTCTCTTCCGGCAGCCAGCCGGCTCCAGTTTCTCCTTGCGGCTGCCCAACTTTAGTTTCGGCTCTCCGACACCTCCTGCGGCATCCCCGCCTCGCCGGCATCTCCCGACGACTCCCGGTAGCCGCATCTTTGTCCGCCGACACGTTCATTCGCTGGCGCAGTAGCTCAACCACCTAGGATTTGGGCCTGTTGGCGCCGCCAGCCCCGCAACACTTCTGCGGCATCCCCGCCTCCCGTCGCCGGCCCCGCAAATGCGGTTTTCTCGGTGCTAGTTTGGATTTCCCGGCGTTTCATCGACCGGCCCCACTAGTGCGGCAGTCCTGGCGTTCCGTCAACCGACCCGGTCTCTGTGTGGTTCATCTGCTGCGTCCGCGACATCATCCATCCATCATCCTGCGTAGGAGCTTCGATCGTGAGGGGGAGCAGCAACCTTTGCAGCGTTCTTTTTATTTCGTCTTGTTTTGTCATCAAGCTGGGCATGTCCAGCTTGAGGGGGAGTGTTAGCGTCTGTTTTGTTGCTTTCTTTTCATTATGTGTCCAAGTTAGGTACACCTAGCTTGAGGGGGGAGTGTTGGAGTCTGCATCCCACATCGGACTTGAGGTCCGGTGTGGTTTTTAATATTCATTATAAATACACCCCAAGGGCTCCTTTAGAGAGGACATCTTGGGGGTTCGGGTCTCTTATTTTATTCTCCTACAAGATCCAACTTTGAAAAATATGTGGCGCCGTGTAATTCGTCCAACAACTCTTCTAACATTCAGAAGAGGAAATTTATCGGGAATGGTTTTCTTGTTGAGAGAGCGATAATCGACGCACATTCACTACGATCCATTTTTTTTTTTACCAAGTGCACTGGGCTGGAAAATGCGCTGGAGCTGGGGCGGATCAAACCCACCGTTAATAACTTGTGCTCCTGAAGTTCAATTTCATTTTTTTGTGTATTGGTATGGCCGAACCACCACAGGTTGATGGATGGAGACAAGGCGGATGGCATGGTCCCAAGGGCGCAGAGTGGGAAGCCCTGTAGAATTTGTGAAAACCTGTTTGAACCTGTCAAGTAACGCTTGAAGATCCCCATGTTGCTGATTCCGCAGCAAAATGGCAGGCGTACTGGTCCTGCCACCCAACAATACTTGACCTGTCAAAGAGGAAGCTGTTTGACTGCATGGGGCTGCTCCGTTAAGGCAATAGGCCCGGTTCTCAGCTGCAAATTTCATGGACATTGTTTTCTAATTGGTCTACCTCCTCAAGAGTATGCAACTAAGAAATTCCCAAAATAAGATCCAAGTTGCCCATGTCCAAGACTTGCACGTCAAGAAAACAAGCATAGTCTCCCATGGACAAAGATAACCATTGACAAGTGCCTTGAGACCACAACTGATACCCATCATCGAGCGTGATGCGCAAGTTGTGCAAGTCGTGGACCACCCACCCAAGGAGCTGGACCAACTTGGGTGAGATGAAATTATGGGTAACGCTGCTATCAATCAGAATGAGAATTGGAATGCCTACCAGAGAGCCCTCTATTTTCATAGGTGGCATGCCGGTACTGGGATGGCTCTGGTTTGTACAACATGACCTAATATTGTGAAATTTCACCACTTGACATTCAACCTCCTCAAGAAACTCGGGTGGGACATCTGCTGCTTCGTTGAGATCCTTGTGTGCAACATCGTCGTCAACTTCACCCAAGATGAGCACCCGAAGTTTCGAACTAGCGCACTTGTGCATGTGAGTAAAAGGTAACCCTCACTGAAAACAGAGCCCCTTTTTTCGCTGTTCATCCCACTCTTGACTGGTCAGATGACGGATGCCGCGTCCGCTGTTCGGGACTTGTCGGGAATTCTCGAGGGAAGGGCCACCCATGCCCCTGCCCGCGCGCGGCAGAGGTCGCAGGGGATTGCTATATTGTGGTGCGGCGACCCAGAATGTGGCGTTGGTTGCTAGACGTCGTTCTCACGCCCACTGTTGGGGGCGTGCGGTCCGACCCCACGAAATTGGGGGCCAACGCCTCTGTTAATTGCAAGTTCCACATGGCGCGCCAGACACATCACTTGAAGACGTGTTGCCAGATTATGAATACGTACCCAGTACTGGATCTCCTCGCGTATGCCATGCAAAAAATATCCCACATATTGTTTTGGTTGGCGTGACATCAAGGACCCCAAATACTCATATTGCTCGATGTAGTCCTGAATTGCGATGGTGAAGAGCCACGAGTTCTTCGTAGGGATTTTGGACCCCCATGCCACTGAAACGTTCCATGAGTTCAGTTTGAAAAATTTGCCAAGATAAATCTGGATGAATTTCGGTTAGAATAGTGAACCAGTGGATTGTTGGACCGTCTATACTTGGACAAGCTGGAGTTTCAGTGTGCTAGGGCTATAATGAATTCGGAAAAATAATTTGGCGCGCGTTAGCCAGGCCTAAGGATCAGAATCGTCAAAAATTAGCAACTTGACCCTCCTGTCGATCGGCGGGTGATCGGGGAAGAGGAGCGGTTCCTGTGCGGCCCAGGTCCATCCTTCTCAGGCGATGCCGGCCAGGCCAAGCCACCCCCCGTGGTGCTCGATGCCGTAGAAATGAGCATCAGATGAGATTCATCCAGTTGTGGCTGCTTCTCATTACGACATAGTATGATTTTGCGGAATTCGACTTGCTCGGCCATGTCCTGGTCCCAGCGTTGTTGCTGACCTTGACGAAGGTCATGAACGTGTTGGTGGAGGGTCTCTACATGGTTCATGCACTGTTCCATGGCGTCCAAGCGAGATTGATTGCGAGTCTCCATGAAGCGAAGATAAAGCGGGTTGAAGCATAGGGGGCCGCACACGACAGGTCGGATCAAGTGTTAATGAACTTGATCCACCTTTGTATAAAAGCTACTGTAGAAAACAGAGAGGGAACAAACACGACAAAGGAGGAGAAGGAGAAGAAAGACCCGTGATACTCGGGAGCCCCCAGGTACTCTCGTCCAAGCACAATGCCAAAACAAACTAACAGAATAATATTCCCCACCTCCTTCCCTCTCTCACGCTCCCTTATAACAGCCTAGGCCCACCTCCACACCTCCACGTGGCCTAACTCCCTCCACTTTCTGTTTGAGCCACTTTGCCTAATTTGCCCCTCATATAGACTTTCCACTTGCCTAATTTGCCTCTCTTAAGATCAGTGACACTTCTATATTCTTGGTCATAGAAATGACAATTTGTTTTTTGATCCATACACAAATGCTGCTTCTGCTGAGTTGACAGGAATTCAATTTCTTGATTTTGCTTCCTGGTGGTAAACTTTTGACATGGTTGGTATTGTGGTAATTTTTTGAGCAATGGATCAAAGTGTGAGTAAACTATTATGGTTGGTGATAGGATATGGGTTAGGGGCTGCTGGGTTGCTGCTGTGTAGGGGTAGGTTGGATGTATTAATAATGGCTAGGGGTAGTTTCTTTTCTCCCTGCTATCTTCTTCTTCCTTCTCGAGCTTCCAATTGTACAAAAATTCTAATTGCTAATAGAAATACCTTGTTTTCTTCTCTCTTCCACTTTGTTTCATATCAGTTTTCCCTAGCCTTTGAAAATCCACCTTGTCCTCTAGGTGATTGTTAGGCCATCTGCTTGAATCATAAACCAAAAGTTCCGTGTTGGCCTTGCCCATGGCGGAGGCTTTGGCGGTGACCTTGGCGCCCAAGTAACTTGTTATGTTGCTCTTTTCGTTTGTAACAATCTCCTCCTCTTCTCGTGATATGCAAGGGCTGGAAGCAGCTTGTCCCTACGAGCAATCTTCTTTCGATGTGGTGGCTTGTGTACATCTATGTCTCCCCTACGGACCCTAGCACCGACCATCTCTACTCGCAGCTGTTTGTAGCACTCTACTGGAGTCTTCTGAATGGCTTGTCCCGCCCCGCATCCTTCCACTGCAAGCTTCAGTTTGGTCACCACATGTAGAGGTTTCTGAAATCCAGTAGAACGTCGAACAAATAGCTCCACTCCCTGGACTGGTACCCGTACAAACTGGAGTAGGGTGCTACAAACAGCTCAGAAAGAAACCACTTGTTGTCCTGAAATTTTAGGAGTCTGCATTTGCCTCTGCAGGTGCCGTTGAGTCTGCATTTGCTTCCGCATTTGTTGTTCCTCTGTCATTCCGACCAGTCCGGTAATCACACAAGCTCTCTACAACTGGCTTCCTTCTCACCATTTCCGCCGCCGCTATAGGTGTCGAAAAATCGAACGAATGTTGTTGTACAGACTGCTTTATATGCGTTGCTGCTTGTGTTGGTTTGTTCTGCAGCTCCACGGTTTACTCCCCCTCGGTACATTCCTCCGCCTTCGGCTCTTTTGTAATCTATTCCACTGTTTCGAGCACTGCTGCACTACCAAAACTGTGGCGCAACTTGTCTTTGAGTTGTGACCAAGTGAACTCAGTCTTAATTCCTTTTGGCCAATAAAAATCATAGTTCAAATATACCCGGCATGCAAAACCATGCTTGAAAAAGAAATCTAGTTGCTGCACCCCCCAATGTTGTTTGAACCAATATCCGCCGCGGCTTGAGTTTTTCAGCTTCAATCAAGATTCTCTCTCTAGAATCTCTCAATGAGAACACCAATTGATATGAAAGGTGGAAGAGAGAGGAAAACAAGGAATTTCTATTAGCAATTAGAATTTATATTCAATTGGAATCTCAAGAAGAAGAAGGAAGAAGAAGATAGCATGGAGAAGAAGAAGAAATCCCCTGGGAACCTGCTACCCGAGACCTTGGCCGCAGCCTCCTGTCGAGCAGAAAGCCAAGTTGGAGTTTTAGTGTGCTAGGGCTATAATGAATTCGGAAAAATAATCTGGCACGCGTTAGCCAGGCCCAAGGATTAGAATCGTTGAAAATCGACAACTTGACCCTCTTGGCGATCGGCGGGTGATCGGGGAAGAGGAGCGGGTCCTGTGCGGCCCAGGTCGCATCCTTCTCAGGCGATGCCGGCCAGGCCGAGCCACCTCCGTGGTGCTCGATGTCGCAAAAATGAGCGTCTGATGAGATTCTTCTAGTTGTGGCTGCTTCTCATTACCGACATAGCATGATTTTGTGGAATTTGACTTGCTCGGCCATGTCCTGGTCCCAGTGCTGCTGACCCTGACGAAAGTCGTGAACGTCTTGGTGGAGGGTTTTGATTGTGGTAGATGGCTCAGTAAGAGAAGTCTCTACGCGGTTCATGCACTGTTCCATGGCGTCCAAGCGAGATTGATTGCGAGTCTCCATGAAGCGAAGATAAAGCGGGTTGAAGCATAGGGGGCCGCACACGACAGGTCAGATCAAGTGTTAATGGACTTGATCCACCTTTGTATAAAAGCTACTGTAGAAAACAGAGAGGGAACAAACACGACAAAGGAGGAGAAGGAGAAAGACCAGCGATACTCGGGAGCCCCCAGGTACTCTCGTCCAAGCACAATGCCAAAACAAACTGACAGAATAATATTCCCCACCTCCTTCCCTCTCTCACGCTCCCTTATAACAGCCTAGGCCCACCTCCACACCTCCACACCTCCACGTGGCCTAACTCACTCCACTTTCTGTTTGAGCCACTTTGCCTAATTTACCCCTCATATAGGCTTTCCACTTGCCTAATTTGCCTCTCTTAAGATCAGTGACACTTCTATATTCTTGGTCATAGAAATGACAATTTGTTTTTTGATCCTTACACAAATGCTGCTTCTGCTGAGTTGACAGGAATTCAATTTCTTGATTTTGCTTCCTGGTGGTAAAACTTTTGACATGGTTGGTATAGTGGTAAAATTTTAAGCAATGGATTGAAGTGCGGGTAAACTATTATGGTTGGTGATAGGATACGGGTTAGGGGCTGCTGCGTTGCTGCTGTGCAGGGTTAGGTTGGATGTATTAATAATGGCTAGGGGTAGTTTTGTCATGTGAGTTCGGTGGCTGTTAGCTGGTTAGGCGGTGGGTGGATGCTATTAAATAAGGGCTGCTGGGCAGTTGAGGGGGGGGGGGTCTCGATTTGGCTTTCTGCTCGGCAGAAGGAGGCTGCGGCCAAGGTCTCGGGGAGCAGGTTCCCAGAGGATTTCTTCTTCTCCATGCTATCTTCTTCTTCCTTCTTGAGCTTCCAATTGTACAAAAATTCTAATTGCTAATAGAAATATTTTGTTTTCTTCTCTCTTCCACCTTGTTTCATATCATTTTTCCTTAGCCCTTGAAAATCCACCTTGTCCTCTAGGTGATTGTTAGGCCATCTGCTTGAATCATAAACCAAAAGTTCCATGTTGGCCTTGCCCATGGTGGTGACCTTGGCGCCCAAGTAACTTGTTATGTTGCTCTTTTCGTTTGTAACAATCTTCTCCTCTTATCGTGATATGCAAGGGCTGGAAGCAGCTTGGCCCTATGAGCAATCTCCTTTCGATGTGGTGGCTTGTGTAAATCTATGTCTCCCCTACGGACCCTAGCACCAGCCATCTCTACTCGTAGCTGTTTGTAGCACCCTACTGGAGTCTTTTGAATGGCTTGTCCCTCCCCGCATCCTTCCACTACAAGCTGTTTGTAGCAACCTACTGGAGTCTTTTGAATGGCTTGTCCCTCCCCGCATCCTTCCACTACAAGCTTCAGTTTGGTCGCCACATGTAGAGGTTTCCGAAATCCAGTAGAATGCCGAACAAATAGCTCCACTCCACAGGTGCCTGGACTGGTACCCGCACAGACTGGAGCAGCTGTCGTCGCAGGACTGAAGACTTTCAGCTCCTCTTCGGCTCGAGGAAACAGCTCAGAAAGAAACCGCTTGTTGTCCTGAAATTTTAGAAGTCTGCATTTGCCTCTGCAGGTGCCATTGAGTCTGCATTTGCTTTCGCATTTGTTGTTCCTCTGTCATTCCGACCAGTCCGGTAATCACACAAGCTCCCTACAACTGGCTTCCTTCTCACCATTTCCGCCGCTGCTATAGGTGTCGAAAAATCAAAAGAATGTTGTTGTACAAGCTGCTCTACATGCGTTGTCGCTTGTGTTGGTTTGTTCTGAAGCACCACGTTTTGCTCCCCCTTGGTACATTCCTCCACCTTCGTCTCTTTTGTAATCTATTCCACTGTTTCGAGCACTGCTGCACTACCAAAACTGTGGCGCAACTCCTCTTTGAGTTGTGACCAAGTGAACTCAGTCTTAATTCCTTTGGCCAATAAAAATCATAGTTCAGGTATACCTGGCATGCAAAACCACGCTTGAAAAAGAAATCTAGTTGCTGCACCCACCAATGTTGTTTGAACCAAAATCCACCGCGGCTTGAGTTTTTCAGCTTCAATCAAGATTCTCTCTCTAGAATCTCTCAATGAGAACACCAATTGATATGAAAGGTGGAAGAGAGAGGAAAACAAGGAATTTCTACTAGCAATTAGAATTTATATTCAATTGGAATCTCAAGAAGAAGAAGGAAGAAGATAGCATGGAGAAGAAGAAGAAATCCCCTGGGAACCTGCTACCCGAGACCTTGGCCGCAGCCTCCTGCCGAGCAGAAAGCCAAATCCAAATACCAATCCCCCCCCCCCCCCCTCAACTGCCCAGCAGCCCTTATTTAATAGCATCCACCCACCGCCTAACTAACCAGCTAACAACCACCTAACTCTCGTGACAAAACTACCCCTAACCCATATTCCTATCAGTTGGGGATCATCTTATAGGACTTAAAAATCAAGTTTGATAACACTAAGAGATTCTATTGTGATAACATGTTGGCAATTAGCACTGTTCATGACCTAGTATAATGTGATCAATCACAGCATATTGAAGTTCATCAAGGAAGAAACAGAGAACAGTTTTTTGAATTTTTTGTTGGGGTTAGCGTATTTCAGTTTTTCAGATTATTGTGTTCAAGCTGGGAATAAAGAATTTCCACTCAGCTTGAGAGGGAATGTGATGAAACATGCAATTCAGTTAGTTTCTTGTTTTAGTTAGCCTCTTGTTTTTATTTGCTGGTTAGTTAATTTTCTGTTCTCAGTTTTCTTTGGTTTATATTTTCCTTTTTATTATTGGGGTAGTTAATTGTACATACAGCCAGCATTGTACCATTATTATTCAATGCGATATTTTTTTCTTCAGATTTTTCCTTTTGGTTTTGTGTCATTTTCATTCTCACCATCCCCAACTTACTCTTCATATTGTTATAGCTTGTTTGTTGTAATTTTCTTGATTTTCTCACTTTACATTCATGCAGTTTGCAGCTAATTTTTATTCTCCAAACATGAGTGTTGGCAGTCGGAACTTTTTACCATTGCTCAAGCGGCTGGATGAGTGCATATCGTAAGTAATAAGCTTTTAACTATTAATTTAATATGGGTGTTGTTGGCTGTTCCTTTCTCAATTTTTTAATTTTCCAATGTCTTGAATAGAATCGAGTGTCTCAGCACTGTATCTGAATAATTACCCTTTTTCGTTACAGATTGCGAGAAACCTTGATGCAACATTGATTTGAGCCCCTTCCTATTACCCCTTTTCCCTAGCTCAGGGTATTATTTTAAGGGCGGATTAGTATTTTACCTTTTTTAGGGTTTTAGCCATATTAATTAATTTTGAGAGTTGTTGGAATGGTGTAGCCCGATTCTTTGGATGAAGTTGGGCCGACTGCTAGTGGCCCAGACTGCACACCAGACCGTAACTCTCGCGGTTCGACCTCCGCGGTGAGGTTGCTGGCGGTTGTAGGGGGCAAAGTGCCCTTGCTCAGGGGTCCGCCCCCTACCCAAAATTTGGGCACTGCAACAATTCTGACCAAACTGTAGTAGAGTTGATCGGCGACACCGATAGGTCACTGTAGCTTCACAGACTTCCAGCCATCGATTATCATAGCACAATGGACTTACTGTGCGGTTGGTGGCACAATTGCATCTTCTTTAAGTGCTCATTCGAGCTAGGGTTTTAAATACTCTGAAAATCTCACTGTAATTATATTCTTGAATTTGTTAAGTGTTTCTGTCTCTCTGTAGGGATTATTCTCGAACCACGTAAATCACTGTGTTTATCTTCTTGTTCTTTTGTTCTTTTTTCTCCTTTTTACTTTTGCAGATTGTTTGTCGCTTGTTGCTTCCGGCATTTCTTCAACAATTGGTATTAGAGCCTGAGTTCAAAAGATCAAGTTCGGTTTTTTTGAATTGAATGATGACTATGGAAGAAGGAAAGGTGAAGATCGATCGTTTCGACGGAATCTTCAGTTACCGGAGGATGCAAATTGAAGACTATCTTTACCAAAAACAGTTGCACTTGCCGCTTTTGGGTGAAAAACCAACGGAGATGGAGAAAATAGAGTGGTAAATCGATAGAATTTGAGAGTTGTGCGCCTTACGTTTGCTAAAAACGTGGCGGTCAATATCTGAGAGGAGAAGACAATAACTTGGTTGATGAAAGCTCTCGCGAATATACACGACAAGCCTTTCGTGTCGAACAAAGTGTATATGATGAGACAACTGTTCAATCTGAAGATGATTGAAGGGAAGATTATTGCTGATCACGTTAATGAATTCAACACCATTGCAAGTCAGTTGTCATCGGTAGGAATTACACTTGACGACAAGGTATGTGCATCGATTTTATTGTCTTCGTTACTTGATAGTTGGGAAGCGATTGTAACAGTTGTGAACAATTCTTCTGGGAATACAAAGTTGGTTATGAAGGATGTGCGAGACCTGATCCTCAATAAGGATATTTGGAGAAGAGAATTGAGAAAATTCTTTGGTTCTGCTCTGAACGTGGAAAAAAGATGCAAATATGCGCAGCGGGATAATCGCAGAGAACGATGGAAATCAAGAGTAAAGAGCCGAGATGCAAAGTGGCTTGGTCCTACCTGTTGGATTTGTGGGAAGGAAACGTCGAGGAGTGCAGAGAAAATCTGAAGGCACCTAAAACCAATATAGCAAACACGATAGCTGAAAGAATGGATAATGTGTTGGTGTTGAGTGTGGATAGCCCTATGGAGTCTTGAATTTCAGACTCAGGGTATCTTTCCATTCCACTTTGGAAAAGGGTTTCCTGAATAATTATGTTTTTGGAAATTTTGGCAAGGTCCATCTTGTTGATGACGAACCCTTGCAGATTGTGGGGAAGAGAGATGCACTAATTAAAACCAATAGTGTGAGTTTGCTTGTTCTGGAAAATGTGAGGTATATTCCTTGATTGAGAAAGAATATTATTTTTATCGCTTCTGGGATGATAGGAACAAGATGATCATCAGAAGTCAGAACATGATATTTAATGAAGGTGTCACATATAAGGATTGTCATGAGAATGAAAGTCTGAGTGCCAAGAGCAAGTGGAGTTTGAAGGTGTATCGGAGCATGTGGCAACGAAACCGGTGGAGCCTCCTCAAGTGGAGTTGAGGAGAACAACAAGGGTGAGAAGGCCTGTGTAGAGGTATTCACCATCTTTACATTATCTGTTATTGATTAACGATGGAGAATCATAGTGTTTTGAAGAGACAATTGTGACGACTCGGACCCGGATGCCACTTAACGGGTGCCCTGAGCCCGGTGGGCCACATGGCCTCAAGCGCATCTTCCCGAACGCCAGAGGCTGCCGATTAGCAGCGAGGGCCTATGGTGTGTCCGTGGGAAGACTATGCCCTCATTAGCAGAGTGTAGCACAACGGAAGAGATATAAATGAATAGTAAACAGCGGAAGCAATATAAATAAATAACGGAAGCAAACTGATGCAATAGATAAACAAGAATAACAATAACTGTATCAGCTGGAACAATAATGATGTAATGTCATGTCACTAGAAAACTGGAAAGCATGGATACAAGACAATATGCATAACATGTTCCACAAGGTAAAAGAAAACAAAGTCTACTCCAAGCATCCTGAGATCCTACTCGGTCATCTGCTATCAAACTCCATCCTATCAGCCCACAATCAAGTATTGGAAGTTGAATGCTTCCCTTTGTCAATACCAGCAACCATGTAATCTACTCCGGGTACCAAACGGTGCCCGGAGAGGGTGTGAGATAAATCTCAGTGGGCCACCACCAACGGTGTCTATAACATCCGGCCCGTGTAATGGAATATAATAGTGTGAAGGCATGCATATATATAAAGTAAAGCAAGCAGTACAAAATAAATAAATAACCAAGTACCTGCTTCAGCCCTCGGTTGGTGTCTGAACATGTAACCAGTTCATTAATTAATCAATTACAATTTAATGTTAATAGGTCACGTGTGACATAGCCAACACTGACATCACCTCGTGATAGTATAAGTAGTGAAGGTCCCAAGACGTAACAAGGCAACCAAACAATGATATCCAGTGAGGAAGTTCCAGGGTAAAAACCAAGGTAACGTAAACTCACGGAAAGCTAACTCAGTAGTATCTGAGTCTAGCTAAGGGGTAAGAGTGTAATCCAAGGAGCGTAATCCAAGGCATTCCACAATAAGGCGCCTACCGAGTCCAAGGTGATCGACCAAGGTAAAACAGGGCTAAGCAAAGACAGGGCCCGATGGGCTTTAACCATGACACCTACTAATCAATGTTGGATCCAAGGAGTGTATCCGAGGTATCTTGTAAGAAGAAGGGACCCAACGGTAGTATACCGGGCATCCAAGGAACAGACAAGAACCAGAATCTAGGTGAGTATCAACCTAAGCAAACCGTATCCTTGAATTGAATCAGAATGAGGTTCTCAAGACCCAAGGTATTCTTCTCTTAGAATCCAAGGTGAGCACGAGTCAGGCCATTCCTATTTGATATTGTAATCATGTTATAATTCATTTGGTTCAAGTCTTGCCTTCCATTAGTGTGGATAGGTCAAGTAGAGTTGAAACCATTGGTCCAGACATTGTCTTCCATTAGTGTGGATAGGCCAAGTAGCGTTGCAACCATTTAATCAAGTATTAGTTAGCCATTAAGGCATAATCAATTATCGAGGTTCACTCCGCTACCTTCCATCAACATGGAAAATGGGTGTTACAAACATGTAACCTTTATTCAATCTCTTTTAATAAGGCTAAGTTATTTACTTAGTATACTTGTCATTTCACATTTCATATTTCACATTTAATAAACATTTGTAAGCACTTACCTTAGGCGGGTCAAGTGGTGAGCATACATGGTACTTGCCATTATGCAATTATCATTAACAACAAGTCAATTATTATAAGGAGACTCACCTTTAAAAAGGTCAAGTAAATGCACACCCGAACGGTGGCTCAAACGTGGTGAAACACTAAAACCCAATTATGGCATAACCTTCGACATGAGGCGGATTGAGTTGTGGGTGTAACCACTAACAAGTAATCACATATTTAGAAAGAGCATAATCATAGGATTCTAACGAGTATAATCATGGCATGTTAATTTAAGAAACGGTTCCCAACGAAACCGGTGGGCCCCACACGAACATTCCAAAAACAACGAACTTTAGGGATGAGTTATAGACCACCCACCTTAGGGTTGTGCGACTCTCCTCCGGTATCGGCCCTTGATTTGCCTCGGATCAGAGTAGATCTAAGAAAAGGTGAAAAACGCTCACATGGTGATATCTAGGTTGAGAGTGAAAGAGAAGAAGTATGGCTAAAGAGGACTTGAGTAATTACCGTTGCGCATCCTTCAAAATAACACAAACCGCATGGTTAGGCAAACCGTGTGCAAACCATGCGACTTGGCCTAGGAAAAAGGGGAGTTTGCATGGTTAGGCCGCATGGCCATGCACAAACCATTCGAGATGCCACTGTTCAAAATAACACAAACCGCATGGTTAGGCAAACTATGCGCAAACCATACGACTTGGTCTGTTTTCCTAAAAAGAGGTGCTTCGAGCTCCAAACAAGTCCTAGACACCTTTAAAACCTCTGGTAACTCATTAGGCATCTATATTAGGTCCAAAGTAAAGATTTAGACCGAAAATTAAAGGATCCATACCTGAGTGAAAAATCAGGTTCTTACAACAATGCGGTTGAAGGAGTCAAACAAGTTGGAACTGACTATGAAAGAGGCGATTTCATCATTGCATGATAACAATTCTTGAGAGCTGGCACCTTTGCCACAAGAAAAAGAAGCATTGTAGATCAAATGAGCGTACTGAGTCAAAGAAGAACATGATGGTAAGAGGAGGTACAAGGCAAAGTTGGTGGTCAAAGGTTTTCAACACAAGGAATGTGTGAACTTCACTGAAATTTTGTCAATTGTAGTGCAACTTTACCACCATCCTAGTGGTTCTTAGTATTGTTGCATTAAAGGATTTACATCTTGAGCGGTTTGGTGTAAAGACTACTTTCCTTCATGAAGATCTGGAGGAGGACATTATGTTGCAACTAAAGAGATATGTTGAGTCAGGGAAGGAAGATCTGGTGTGCAAACTCCGGAAGAGCTTATATGGGTTAAAACCGACACCCAGGCAACGAAACAAGAAATTTGATGCATTCATGAACAAAAATGTAGACAAATGGTGCAACATGTGGATGACATTATATTACGGATGACATTATATTGTTTCTATATGTGGTTGACATGCTCATTGCAGGATCATGTATGCAAAGGATTGATGTGCTGAAAGAGCAGCTGGCTGAGGAGTTCGAAATGAAAGATCTTGGAGACAAAATTTTGGGGATGATGATCAAGAAAGACTCGAATGATGAAACCTTGATGTTATCACAGACCGACTACATTGGAAAGGTCTTGAGCAGATTTAGTATATTGGAAGCAAAGTCGGTTTCCATTCCAGAAAAATGGTGCAATATGTGGATGACATTATATTGATTCTATATGTGGATGACATGCTCATTGTAAGATCATGTATGCAAAGGATTAATGAGCTGAAAGGACAACTCGCTGGGGAGTTCGAAATGAAAGATCTTGGAGAAGCTGAAAATTTTTTGGGGATGAAGATCAAGAAAGACCTGAATGATGGAATCTTGATGTTATCACAGACTGACTACATTGAAAAGGTTTTGAGTAGATTTAGTATGTTGGAAGCAAAGTCGGTTTCCATTCCCCTGACAAGCCATTTCAGACTGTCAAAGGAGCAAACTCTGAAGACATCAGAAGAGGTCAAGTAAATGACAAAGGTTTTATACGCATTAGCTGTTGGAAGCTCAATGTATGCCATTGTCTATACCCGACCTGATATTGCTCATGCAGTGTGAGTTGTGAGCAGGTACATGGCTAATCTTGGAAAGCAATATTGGGAAGCTGTGAAGTGGATATTGAGGTATTTGAGGAGAAACAAAGAAGTATATTTGTGTTTTGTGGATGAAAATCATTGCAGGGGTATGTGGATGCTGATCTTGGAGGTGATGTTGACAATAGGAGTACCACGTGTTATGTATTTACTCGTGGAGGAACTGCAGTGAGCTGGACATCTCAACTGCAGACGGTGGTGACTCTATTTATCATAGAGATAGAATACATTGCTGTAATATAAGTCAAGAAAAAGATGGTTTGGCTGAAGAACTTCTTGGAGGAGCTGGACAGAAAGCGAGAGGAAAATGTATCGCATTGAGTGCTATAGATCTTGCAAAGAACCCAGAGTTACATGTCCGAACGAAGCACATTCAGTTGAAGTACTATTTTATCAGTCTTAATACAGGATGAGTTGTGGACATTATAGAAGATTTGTGAAACCAACAATCCGACAAACATGTTGACGAAATCGATGGTGGTAGAGAAGTTGTGGTACTGTTGTGCCTCTGTTGGTCTCCATCGATAAATGGAGGACGAAAGACTAAACATGGGAGAACACCATTTGGAGCATGGAAGGGAAAACAACTTTTATTTCATGAATTGTCAACTTGAAATTGAAGCTTTTAATGAAAAGTACACACTGATGAGTGAAGAAGAGGAGAATCTCAAATTAAGTTGTCTAAGTTAGTAGCATCGAAGCAGGTCAACATGGCAAATCGGATTCTAAGTGGGAGATTGTTGGAATGGTGTAGCCCGATCCTTTGGATGGAGTTGGGCCGACTGCTAGCAACCCAGACTGCACACTGGATCACAACTCTTGCTGTTCGACCTCCTTGGTGAGGTCGTTGGGGGTTGCAGGGGCAACGCGCCTCTGCTCAGGGGTCCGGGGATGTAGGGATTATTCCCAAACCATGTAAGTCGCCGTGTTCATCTTTTTCTTGTTATTTTGTTCTGTTTTCTCCCTTTTACCCTTCTGTAAATAGTTTATCGCTTGTTGCTCCCGGTGTTTCTGCAACAAGAGTTTCGTTTATGGCTGTTCTACCTGTGTTCCTCGCGTAAAGATTAGGTATCAAACTCGGTTCCAGACACGACGCACCACCTAACTGCAGCAACAATTTGTTGCGACTTGCCTCTACCCGCTCCAACGATCATCCTTCTGCCTGGCGCACCCCACTCGGCCGACCGAATCCACATTATCCTCCATATTAAAAAAAGAGAAATAATAAACTTTGGATATGCCTGCATCAAACGCGTGAAATCACGTCGTGATTTCCATCGATTCTTGGATCCCATCGTGAGTTGCGTGCCGATCCGCCACTTTGAACAATGTCTGTGGCTGCCTAACCAGTGACGTGGGCCCAGGCCTTTACTCACCCTTGTCGTGCCAGTCCTCCACGCGCAAGGCTTGCCATCGCTCGCCAAGCCTCCCCTGTGTGCTCGTTGTTCCTGAGCGCAATCTCTAATGCACACCCAACCACCCCTGCGCGCGCCCTCAGCGCCTAGTGCCCGCGCGTCTGGTTCCCACCCACTGACCTTCTGCGTGCCCAGGACTAGCACGCCTCAGGCCCTACGTGTTCACCCTTCTTTCGCATCCAGACCCCCGCGTTAGGCCCTTCATGCAAACACTGAGTGCATGCCAGATCTATGTGCTTGTGTTAAAAACTAAGAACCAAACATAAAAAAAAGAAAAAAAGAAAGGGATTAAAAAAAATAAAAAAGGTGAAAAAAACCTGACAGACAACAATCTCAGGAATAAGCCGCGCATGCAAGCCTAAGCCTCTGCGTTCCTTCATCTGTGGTTGTCATGGACAACACCAGTGAACTTAAGGAATCTCTCTCTCCATGCAAATAGTTTTAGAGAAACTTCGGCCGCAACAACATTCTCATGAATAACTTTGCCAACAGCAGGAACAACTTCACTAACAGTTTCAAGAAGAGCAGGAACAATCTCGAGTCTAACACGAAGCACTTTTGGAGGCCTTTTGAGACCTTCGCGTAGCGTCTCTGCCACAACCTTGGGTTTTGGCTGCCCGTACACCCCACAATGGCGTTGTCGACCTTGTTTGCGATGGAGTTGTTGTCTTCACTCTCTTATTAGAGATGGCAACAGATTTAGACCTCGACATGAATGATGACGAAGACGTGAACCTTGGGTTGTTGTTCAGAACTCCCTTTGTGAAGTTGCTCCTCACGCTCCAGTGGTTGGAGACTCTTCCTGTTTGCCACTAACAAAAGGCTTTGCTCGTGTGCCCTCAATAAAAGTTATTGACTACATTTTACTGACTCCCTAAAACATGTCACAATCCTCATTGGAGTTCGAGCATACTATTTTCCGTATTTCTCTCCCTGAGATTAATGCAGACTTGGAACCAAAGTTGGAAAGCGACAATCACCCGAATGACAAAAATGATGACGGTAGGAACCTACCAAACTCGGTGACGATGAAACGAGGAATTTTAGAGCAATGAATATTCAATACAGGTAGGAGCTCGGACCCAAGCTCTGGCCATCAGTGGAAGTATTCCATCCCACCATAGCACATGAACAAACAACTGACATGGAACGGGGGTCAGAGGTTCTACATCAACGTTCTCAATGAGCTTCCTTCTAGGTTTTCATCATTGCAAAGCGTGGATCAACCTTTCCCTTCTACCCAGATGATAATATCCACCTTATGGGACTCGAGGTCGAGTCCTTTCCAAGCTGGGGAGACTGATGCAACACCAATTTGTGCCCCCTTCCTGCAGCTAGCGCAACACCCACGTTACTTTAAGTCTTTTTATTCTTT
The DNA here is from genome assembly GCA_963277665.1 of Viscum album. Lineage (NCBI taxonomy): Eukaryota > Viridiplantae > Streptophyta > Magnoliopsida > Santalales > Viscaceae > Viscum > Viscum album. The sequence continues at coordinate 1,420,600,387 of OY728161.1, forward strand.
TATTTAATTACTATTTTCCCCTAGCTTTGGGTATTATTTTAAGAGCAAATTAGTCTTTTATTTTGTTTTAGGATTTTAGCCTATAAATAGGTTGTCTGTTGTCATTTGTAATTAGCCTTTTTCCATATTAATTAATTTCTAGAGAGTTTCCTCCTCATTTGTGAGTCTTTCCGTGTTCCTTCTGTTGTGGAAAACTTCGGGAGCGACGAAGCGAAAAACAGATCACAGAAGAGTAAAAGGAGAAAAAAAAGAACAAGTACACAAAAATTTACATGGTTCGGAAATAATCCCTACGCCCACAAAGAGGCAGAAGTTTCACTATATGTCGGGAACTTAATTACAAGGAGAGAATCAAAGTTTCTAACATCTGAAACCCTAGCCCGAAATGAGCTAATAAGGAGGACGAAACACTATTTCACCAACCGTCTGAAAGTCCGCTGTGCTACAGTGAAAGACAGTTGGAAGTCCGTATCGCTACAGTGAAAGGTGACCACTCGAGTCAAAAAAACTACAATTGATGTTGGCTAGAAGTCCAAAGAGCTGCAGTATAGTTGACTCCAAAGTACGCACTGCTACAGTGCCCTGTCGGCATCGGTCGGTCAGCTCTGCTATAGTGGTCAGAAATGCTACAGTACTTCAAAATATGGGCCGGTGACCTTTGGCCCTTGGACCCCCGGAGCAGGGGCGTGTTGCCCCCTGCAACCCCCAATGAGCTCACCACGGAGCTCGACCCGCGAAGGTTGCGTTCTGGTGCGCAGTACAGGCCACAAGCATTCGGTCCAAACATCATCCAAAACGGATCGGGCTACACCAAACCAACACCTCCCGAGTTCCTCAAGTTAGGACTACTACCCGCTAAGCTACTTCAAACCCTCTTTGAATAGATTTGTTTTTGTTCAATAAAAGAGCAATGTGTTGATATATTGTAAAAGAAAAAATGGAGGTGCCAGCCCAAATATGTCCAGAGCTAAGATTTCTTTTAAAGGAAAAAAAAACCCAGCAGGTCTGTTCTTTTATTCTGCTTTGTTAATGTTTGTTTTTTATTTTTCAGCTTCTGCTTGTTTATTTGTTTAGTTATTATTATTATTATTATTTTTGCTCGGAGCATTTGATGGAGATTTTTTGGAGGTGGGCAGGAGGTCTAAATTTGGATTTTATTAAAGAAAACTTCTGAAGGTTTCTAGGGAGGCACTTTTGAGGATGTTATAAACCTGAGCATGGATTTTTTTTTTGGGGCGTGGGGTGTGGGGTTGGTGAGATCTGGCCTGGGGATGAATTTAGCAGCCACTGCAATCAGCAACAGTGCCTTGGGTTTGAAGTGGCATCAATAAAAGGATTATTTCATGTTTTTGTTGGTTTTGTAAATCAATAATCATAAAATTGGCCATGTTGATGTTTTTTTGTAGCGGGGATCATCTGCAGACTGCTTGGGTTTGCTTCCCTGGTAAATTGTGCTGTGCTTGGGTGTCCTTTGTATCATTTAAAAACTCTATTTTTTTCACTATATGCTCCTAGAGGTGTCTCTTTTTAGGATGTGATGGGTTCCTCAGGTTTCTAAGAGGTTGCGTGCTTTTAATTTTGACGACTGTCACTGCTATAATTCAAAGCTTAGAGGGATTGAATTGGTGGCTAAAAGTGTTTGGCTACAGGTTTATTGACCACGGTATCCATCCAAGGCTGAGCAAACACTACCCTTTGACCATTGGTCTGTCCCTGGAAGGGCAGGCAGCCTACTAAAATGGTTGATGTTGGTTTTGCCCTTCTTTTTCTTTATTTTAAGGTTTGTAGTATTAGTGTACGAGTGCCTGGAATTGTGAGCACAAGCATGGTCCTTCACTAGTTGTGCATGATAGTATCCCGACAGCTCACGGCTGAAGCCTCACTTTATTTTCTAAGCTGACAGCATTTTTTTTTTCTGTAGAACTGAAACTCAGTTTAAATTATTATTTTCATCACTGCTTATATCTAATTTTATTTTCAAATGCAGGTATGTTGAGAGCAATCCTCAGTATGCTGAATCAAATGTTTACTTGGTGAAATTTCGACAACTTCAGGTATTTGTTTCTCCTTGTTAAGCATCGATGATGAATTTATGTATAAAACAATATGCTCTAAAGTGCATTTATGTATGGAGTTATACAGTCCCGAGCTTTGGGAATGATTCGTTCTCACGCGCTTTCTGTTCTCAAAAGTGCATCTTCTCAGGTAAAAATAGTGTAGGATTTGGGAATTGTTCTACACTGTTTCCGTTTCATAGTACTGGAAGACTCTTCATGATTTTTTTATCATCTAAATGTCCTATATCAGGTCCAGGCGGCTGTCAAAAATAGCAGTGGAAGTAAAGTGGGTGTAGAAACGTCCATCATTTATGTCCGTTTTAAAGCAGCAGCCAGTGAAGTAATAATTTATCACCATCATCATCATCATCATCATCGTCATTTTAATTGTGGGTTGCAGATGAAACAATAATGTAGGCAGGAATTTTTGGTGGCTGAACTTAGCATTGGTGGAAATGAGCAATATCTAGATTGTAATGACTGACATTATTATTATTACTATCTTTTCTTACGAGGGACTAATAGCTGTAGGCATTTGCAGCTAAAGCCAGTGCTAGAGGAAATAGAAAGTCGATCAACAAAGAAGGAGTATGCTCAGATGCTTGCAGAATGTCATAGATTGTATTGTGAGCAACGACTTTCTTTGGTGGGTCAATTCTTGCATTATCTTCTTTCAGTTTTGTTGTATATAAAATAAAAAGCTACAATGCCTTTAAAATAAATATTGTTTTATGATATCTGCCATCTAGGTTAGAGGAATAGTACATCGACGGATATCTGAATTTGCAAAGGAGCCCTTGCCATCATTGACCAGGTCTGGATGTGCATACCTGATGCAGGTGACGTGGAAGCTGGAATTTTTCTTACACCATTCTGTTTTTTTTTATGTTTTTGGGTTTTTATTGCAATAAGATGTCTATGAGAATCTTTTAGGCCCTTAGGGCAATGTGGTTGAGATCCTGGGCCATCTATCTAAATTTGGTTGGTTCCTTCCATTTGGATAATTGATAGGCAAGGAACAGAAACTTGAAGCAAATTTGGGGCGGTTTGCATCATGTTGTTGCAGCTTTTGATCTTAATACTAAGATACTGCATATGGGACCTCCTTGAAGCAATTGCGTGAGTCAATAATAACAATAATAAGAATAATAATAATAATAACAACAATAATAATAATAACAATAATAATATTAATAATAATAACAATAATAATAAGAATAAGAATAATAATAATAATAATAACAATAATAATAATAATAATAATAATAATAATAATAATAATAATAATAATAACAATAATAAGAATAAGAATAATAATAATCATTCATCAAACGTTGCCAATCATGGGTTTGCGGGAAAAAAACAGCCTACAATCCTTGCCAATCCTTTAACCCATTTAAATGGGGCTGACTACATTCATCAAACGTTGCCAATTAGCTCTATCAAAGATCATATTTTCATTGAAACCACTAACAAGATCATTTTGGATTACTTGCTTTAGTGTTCTTTTTTGGTCTTTCTCTACTTCATCTAATCTTACCTAATTTTTTCTCGTATCAATTTATTTCTAAACTTGTCCATTTTTGTATGTCCATATGCCCATCTTAGCACTTTCTTTTATGGTACCTTTACTCTTTGTTCAAGCTACACTCATTGCCATATAGAATTGTTGATTTAATAATCATTCTAGACAATTTTCTCTTTAATTTCGTAGGAATTTTACGATCACAAAGTACTCACAAGCCTTTCTTCATTGAAACCATTCATCTTGAATTTTATGAGTGACGTTTGCATATATTTCTCCATCACATTTGTTGAAAAAAACCTAAATATTGAAAACGATCTACTTTTTAAATGACGCGGGCTTCCAATCTCACATCCTTGTCATTGTTACATGGTCTTTTGCTAAAATAACACTCCATACATTTTGTATTACCCCTACTTAGTCGGAAACTCCTTGATTCTAGAGTCTCTTTCCATAACTCTCCTTGATTCTAGAGTGTCTTTCTATAACTCTAACTTCCTATCGATTTTCTCCTTGAAACCTGCAATGATAACTATATCATCCGCAAAGAGCATACAATTTGGTAGCTCATCTTGTAAGTGCTTTTTGAGTGTATTCATGGTCAAAGTAGATGAGTATGAGCTTAAAGTTGGACCTTGATGCATTTCATCAAATAAACCATCTATGTTGTTGAATGTCTAGGTGTAAAACCAACTTGATTCTTTAATATCTTTGTTTCTCTTTGTTGGAGTCTGTATCCCACATCGGACTTGTGGTCCGATGTGGTCCTTTTCATTCATTATAAAAGAATGCCTCCGCCTCACTTTGAGGTAAGGAGGCAAGGGGGTTTTCTCAACCTACATGGTATCAGAGGTGGTTTTCGAAACCCGATCCCTCCTCCCTCCCTAATTATTATTTTTCTCCCTTGCTTTAGGGTTTTTCCCGGTCCGGGGGGCGGCGGCTCCCATCCAAATAGTCGCCCCCCCCCCCTCCGCTACTCCTCCCGGTCGCGCAGGCCCTCCCTCCCGGCGGACCTCCCCCTGCCGGCGACTCCTTTAGTCACGGATCTCCCTGCCGGTACCGGCTTCCAGCGCTGGCCTCTCTCGCAGTCCGCGTGACGGTCCTCCCGCGCGACGGTCCTTCTGCGGTGACGGTCCTCCCGCGGAGCTCCTTCCCCTCCAGATCCCGGTGCGGCTCCCGTCCTCCATGCGCACGGCTCCCGCCCCTCCCGCGGCGGTTTTCCCCGACGACGCTCCTCCCGCCCTACCCGGTGGTCTTTTCGGCTCTCCGGCGTTCCTCCCGGTGATTCTCCCCTCCAGCTGCGGTTACCCGGCTTCGCCCGCGGCCTTCCCTGGCGGCCTCCCTTCCTCGGCTTGCGGCTCCCATACCTCCCGCAACTCTCGGCTCGTCTCCAGCGACTCCCGCCCTACCCGCCGCCGTTTCCGGCTCCCGCACGTGCCGGCTCCGCACCTTCCGGCTCCAGCAACTGCCGACTCTGCTCCTGCCGGCTCCCTCACCTGCCGGCTTCCGCTTCTCTAGGCAACCGCCCTCCCTCCACGTGGCGCGCCTGCTTCGTCCGGCGACTCGCGGCCTGCGCCGCTTCCTCGCGCGCCGGCCTCGCCCTCCCAGCGCGCTTGTTTGACTCTCCTCGCGCGACTCATGGCGCTTCTCCCATGCAACGGATCTCTCCCACTGCTCCTCCCGATCCAGCTTGCGCCTCCCATCGCGCTTCCCGACGGGATCCAGCCGCTCCTACGACGGTTCTCCTTGCTGCCGCGCCTCCCTGCTGCCGCGCCTCCTTTGGCGGCCTCCTGCGCATCAACAACTGCTCCCTCCATGCCGACCTCCTCTTGCTTCCTGCGGAATCCCCGCCTTCCTGCCTGGTGCCTCCTGCGGAATCCCCGCCTCCCTGCTCGGCGCCTCCTGCGGAATCACCGCATCCCATCGCTTCGCCGGTGCCTCCTGCGGATCCCCCGACACTTTGATGACCGGCCCTCCCGTGCGGATTTCTCGGCGCTTTGGCGATCGGTCTGACATAACGAATTTCCCGGCGCTCTGACGACCGGCCCGTAGTGCGGATTTTCCCGACGCTCTGACGACCGACCCGCCAGTGTGGATTTCCCGGCGCTCTGTTGTCCGGCCCCGCACTTTTCCAGCGATGACCCATCCTTTTTTTTTCAGCGGCATCACATTACCATCTTGAGGGGGGCAACATCAACAATGATTTTATTATTTCCGTTTCTTCTGTTTTTGTCTTGTATTTGTCATCAAACTGGGCATGTCCAGCTTGAGGGGGAGTGTTAGCATCTGTTTTTTTGTTGCTTTATTTTCATTATGTGTCCAAGCTAGGTACACCTAGTTTGAGGGGGAGTGTTGGAGTCTGTATCCCACATCGGACAGTCCGATGTGGTCCTTTTCATTCATTATAAAAGAATGTCTTCGCCTCACTTTGAGGTAAGGAGACAAGGGGGTTTCCCAAGCTACATTCTTCATATCATTTGTTCAATCACTTTTTCCTGAAGTTGCATGGCTTAATCATAAACTCAAGGCCTCCATAATTTCCATTACTTAAAATGTCTCTTTTATTTTTATACACAGTTACTAGTGTACTCTCTCTATTCATCAAACATTTTCTTAGATTTCAAAATCCCATTAAATAACCCAGTGAGCCAATTTATACCAGTCTCTCTTAAATATTTTCACACTTCAATGCAAATGTTATCTTACCCAATTGCTTTTTCATTGCCCATCATTTTCAAAGCTTCCTTAACCTTTCGGTAGAAGTTGTAATTGAGGTCTTGTTTAGCAATGCTTAGATTATCTTAATTAGTCTAAGCTAGTAGTCTTCTGCTCATTGAAGAGTTTATTAAAGTAGTTCTCCCATTTTTTCTAAATTCCCCCATTCATTAAAAGGGTACGATCTATTTCATCTTTTATAAATCATACTTGATCCAAATCTGTTATCTTTCTTTCCCTTCATGCAGCTTAAGTGTGGATCTGTCTTTCACCCTTCTTAGTATGTAATGAATGGTACAACTGCTTCAAAACATTTGATTTTGTCTTACTAACTGCTTTCTTTGCTTCTTTTCGTGTAACGTGATATCTTGTCCAAGTATCTTCATTACCGCAAAGTGTAAAATTTTAAAAAAAATCCCGTTTAGCTTTAACCTCAAGTTGGATATTCTCATTCCATGATCAAAATTCTTTTCTTTTTCGACAAAGCCTCTTTGATTCTCCTAAAATTGTTCTTGTTATGTTGCAAACACTTTTTGCCACCTCATCCCACATATAGACAGTTTCTTGTACTTCTCAATCCATTTCTGCCAAAAGTTTGCTCTTTAATTCCACTATTAAATTTTTCTGTAGGCACCACCATCTGACTCTCGGCTTCCTTAGTTGTTTCCTATTTCTCTTATCGCCACATTGCCTGCCCTAAGCCCGGATAGAGGGCTGTATTAAGCGTGTCAGTGTAAAACTTCGTCAAATCTTTCATGCCATGGATCAAATTTAATATAAATAAATTAAAAAAAAAACTTCCGCTGCGGCTCAACAAGCATTAATATATCTTTATTTTTTATTTGGTTGTTCTGTTTATAAATAAATTTGTTGCAGGTATGTCAACTTGAGCATCAACTCTTTGACCATTTTTTCCCATCTTCGTCGGGGGATGTTTCAAATCTGGCTCAACTGCTTGATCCTTTGTAAGCTCACTTGCCCTTATTATTGGATGGCCTCCTCTCTTCCCCACCACACCCTCCTTCCCTCCCTCAACTGATTAAGCGTTTTTAAATCAATGTTCCCTTTTTGGGGTTCTAGCCAATGCTATTTGTTTGTAAGATGGATAGGATTTTAGGGGATTAGTATTGCTACAAATCATATGGAAGATATGCTACAAACATCATAAATGATGAACCTTTTCCAACATGATGTGTGTAGCGAGGCCGGCACTAAGATAACATTTGCATCATGAAATGCCATTAGATTGGAGGGGACCTGGCAGTGTTAATCTTGCATTGAAGCCTGTGAGCACTGGGCCATGATTCATCATTATTTCGATTACAAAATGATTGAAGTCAAAAAATCCAATAAGCAGTTGCCAAATGCATGTCTGATTATAAGAAATAGTTATTATTCAATGTATTAATGAAACATCCATGTAATGTTTATGCTGCATGGAGATTTCTCACTAGGGCACTCTCTAGGCTGGATACTTCAAACCAAAAAAAGTAAAAAAAAAAAAAAAGTTGAAAAGAATGAGCCAACTGCCCTGTAGAAAACCGACAAAGAAAATCATGATATGTCAAAACAAAGTTAAAATGCAAATAATAACTGAAGGTTACCTTCTGAGAATTTTAAATGCAAGCTTTATTTGATTTCTGTTTTGAAAAAATAGTTTTTTTGTTTTAAAAAAAAACTCATTTGGTCATAATGGGGTTTGTTTGAAAGCTGTTTTTGAGAACAAGTTTTTGTTTTTAAAAACGAAAAAGAAAAAAAAGAAAAAAAAGAAAAAAAAAAGAAAAAATATTGTTTGATGAGTTCTTTTCAATTGGCTGCTTTTAAAAGCATGAAAACAGAAATATGTTTCTAAGAACTAAAAGGCATGGCATATTTTATATGTTTTACAGTTTTTGTTATTTATAACAGCCAAAATAACAACTTATTTTATTATTAACAGCAAACTTATAAATTAGTGCAACATCTAATTGAACTTATTTTAAATATGATTTTCAAAATGATGATTCAGACCATTTATTTTGAACATACAAAACTGTTTTTAGAGCATTCAAATAAAAATGAAACCAAACAAGCCCATGCTTTATGTTTTTTGTTTTGAGAATTTATTTTTATTTTCCGTTCTAAAAACAAAGAACTATAGTTTTGTTTTTTAATCTAAAAATAAATAATATATATTTAAAACAATATTTATTTATTAATGATATTACATGGTCATCATACATTGTGGTTTCATTTGTGACATCACTATAAATATTTTCTATTTAAAAAAAAAATTAATATTATCAACTGTTTTTTTTAATTTTGTTCTTTAAAGAAATTATTAAAAGTCGATTCCCAAAATAATTTTTGTCATAGCCGTTATTTGTCAGGTACATGACTGTCCTGTTTCTTTGAGTCAAACCCAATGAGGTTGATTGGTTCCATCTTAACCCCTTATCCCGTAAGCTTAAATTTTGAATCTTTCGCCTATCTCAGAGCGTGTATCTCTCATCTTGATCTATATATATATATATATGGAGGGCTCACTTGAGAGACGGTTTCTGGTTCTTACATGGTATCAGAGCCAAACCGGAAGAAGTCTCTCTAGAGTGGGATCCTCCTCTTTCTTCTCGGAACCGTACATTCATGGGTAAATCTCTTGTAAGTTGTGTACCAAACTGCACATGATAAATGTATATGTCCTCGTTTGAGGGAGACTGTTAGAGCAATTGTGAATCTGATACATGGATATGTCCAGGTTCACTGAGTTTGGCCCGGCCTCCCTTGAGTGGCGCAGTTTCTGGTTCTATTTCTTCTACAGTTATATTTTAAAAAAAATGAAGAACAATAGAACAATCAAATAGATTCAAAGTTTGTATTATTTCAAGTGTGGGAACCTAAACAAGTTGAAAACAATCCGTTGATCATGACTAGGACTTGTCATGGAACTGAAACAAGTAATTATGCCCATATTAAGCTCTGGGGACGGTGTTTCTCCATGTTTCTGATCATTCTTAATCATCAAGTTTATAGCATGATAAAATTTAACCATCTGTAGTGCAAGTACATATGCTGAATCAAAATACCACAAGGATTATAGATATAATTCCAAGGAATGCTATAAATTTATATCAACTTGCATCAATGAAAATTGATACCATAAATTTTGACATCAAACAAGTTGACAAGCTTACAAGATCAAGTTCAAATCTTGATCTTAACATGGGTAGAACACTTTCATTTAAAGAGGTACAAGGTTAACATTTCACCAATGATCAATTGTAACTTGACGCATGCCCTAAATTTTGACATCAAACAAGTTGACAAGCTTACAAGATCAAGCTGAAATCTTTATCTTAACATGGGCAGAACACTTTTATTTTTAAAGAGTTGCAGGGTTAACATTTCATCAATTATCAATTGTAACTTGACGTACGCCCTAAAATAAACATTCGTATTCAGAGGAAGGGAACCAAAAAATACAGACTGGATTTATAGGGAGCACAATGTATTATGGAGTTTAGAGTGAGCCATCCAGGGAGGCGTGAAAAGTAATTTGAGGGTCAAGGATAGAGTTAGGTTTGGTTTTGTTCACTGAAACTTAAATTTAAAAGCCTCCAAGAAAGGAGGATCACTTCATCTCACTATTTCGGAATCTTGTGATACTTCTGTAACATTATGTTGATGGTTAATTTTGCATGAATTTTGGTTTTTCGCCCTTAAATTAGTGTAATATCTTAGTTTTCCTATGCTCTAATTGGATGTGCAGGTGCACTTATTTGTATGACACGCTACGGCCAAAGTTTATTCATGAAGCAAGTCTTGATTTTCTTTGTGAGCTTGTTGATATTCTTAAATTTGAAGTCTTGGGAGAACAACTAAATCGACGAGGTGAATCATTATCTGGATTACGTCCTACATTAGAAAGGATCCTAGCAGATGTTCATGAGCGATTGACCTTTCGTGCTAGAACACATATTCATGATGAGGTAAGTATTTATGAAGTGTTAGCCTTTTAAAATTCTCTTCTACATTTTTGTCTACTAATGACTCAAACACAAGTAGAAGGGTGCATGTACATTAGGTGGACCATCCCAAATTAGAATATTCACACTAACCTACATTGTGGGTAGAAGATTTTTCCACCTACTAATGAGGCAGGTGGATGGGCTGATTGATATGGGTTTGAATTACAACCAAATTTTAAATACGAGGTATCTACAAGTCAAAATGAAAATTTCGAAGACTTTATGTTATCAAATGGTTTTTTCTTTTGAAAATTTTGTCGGCAACATGAGCAAGAGTTTGTGATAACAATCTGAAAAAAAGAATTGATATTGTAGATGGGTGAATTCCCTTACCTCAATGTGAGGTGAGGTTGTTCTTTTATAGATGAGTAAAACAAAATACAGAGAGGGTAAGTCCGGTGTGGGACTCAGAAATACCAAACGAAATGAAATGGGGTCCAACACTCCCCCTCAAGCTGGACATGCCCAGATTGGATTGAGTCCCACAAAGAAAAGATGATAAGACAAACTCATACTCCTCCTCAAGCTGGGCTATGGAGGCTGTGAATCCCCAGCCTAGAAGTGAGAGAGTCAAGGCGAGCCCCTGGGAGACCTTTGGTGAAGAGATCGGCAAGCTGATCTGCCGTCGGTACATGGCCAAAGCTGATATGGTGCTGCTCCAGATGGTGGCGGAGGAAGTGGCAGTCCACCTCAATATGCTTAGTCCGTTCATGAAAGACGGGATTCGAGGCAATCTTCGTGGCGGCCTGATTGTCACACCAGATATGAGCAGGGGTGTGTGCCGGGAAGCCGAGCTCATGTAGGAGATGACGAAGCCAGAGGATCTCAGTGGTGACGGTGGCCATGGCGCAGTATTCAGCCTCGGCACTCGATCTGGAGACGACAGTCTGCTTCTTGCTGCGCCAAGAGATGAGGTTACCGGCGAAGAACACGGCGAACCCCGAAGTAGACTTGCGGGTTGCAAGGCAACCTGCATAGTCGGCATCACAGAAGGCCTCAACATCCAAGTGAGCATGACGAGAATACTGAAGGCCACGTGCAGGGTCTCGCTGGATGTATTTGGCAATGCGAAGGACAACATCCCACTGAGATTGGGTTGGATGCTCCATGAACTGGCTGACTTTGCCAACGGCGCAGGCAATGTCGGGTCGCGTCATGGTGAAGTAGTTCAGTTTACCCACCAGACGTCAATAGCGCTCGGGATGAGGAAATGGTTCCGAGTCGGAATGGTGAGTACGTTCGCCAGGCTCAAGTGGGGTGTCCACGGCAGCGGCGGTGCTCAAACCGGCATCCTGCAAGATATCAAGAGCATACCTACGCTGGCAGAGAGAGATCGAGTCCTCAGAACGGGAGACTTCGATGCCAAGAAAGTAAGTCAGAGGACCAAGATCTTTGGTATGAAAGTTTTGGTGAAGGTGCGCCTTGAGGCTGACGATCCCTCTGGAGTCGCTTCCTGTGATGATGATATCATCAACATATACCACGAGCAAGATACAGCCGTGCAGTGTCGTACGGAAGAAGACGGTGTGGTCCTTCAGACTCCGGGAGAGGCCAAAGGCCGTGACGACAGTGCTGAAGCGGCCAAACCAAGCTCGAGGAGACTGTTTGAGGCCATAGAGGGACCGACGAAGGCGGCAGACATGGGAGTCGGCACCGGAGGCAGAAAAACCAGGGGGCTGCTTCAGGTAGACTTCTTCCTCAAGAACGCCATGGAGAAAGGCATTCTTGACATCTAGCTGATGAAGTGGCCAGTGATGATGAGTGGTCATAGAGATGAACATGCGGACATAGGTCATCTTGGCGACCGGAGAGTAGGTCTCAAAATAGTCGATGCCATATGTCTGAGCAAACCCCTTCGCCACCAGCCGGGCTTTGAGGCGGCAAAGAGAGCCGTCGGGATTGAGACGGATCGTATAAATCCATTTGCTGCCCACTGCCTGTTTGCCTGCTGGAAGGGGGACAAGATCCCAAGTATGGTTTTCCTCCAGAGCCTGCAATTCATCCCTCATTGCAGCTAACCACTCGGGGTGAGATTTGGCTTCACCAACCGTGCGAGGTATAAAAACTGTCTCCAGAGCGGACAGACCCCTGTATGAAGAGACAAATAGAGGAGTACTGTGGCAGGAGCGAGTACCTTTCCGGAGGGCAATGGGCAAGTCCTCGGGTGGCGGAGCAGGAGCAGCGGACGAAGCGGGAGCATCAGTGTCACGGGCCGGAACGGGGGATACAGTCGAAGGACGGCGGGAGTAGACCTGACCAAAATGGGTGTCAACAGGGGTTGACGCCGGTGGAGGAAGGATGATGAGGGGAAGGCAGTTATCAATTGCAGAGTCAGGAGGAGGAGAGGGATAGGAGAATGGAGAACCCTCAACAAAGGAGACATCCGCGGAGATGAAATACCGGCGAAGGTCCGGGGAGAAGCAGCGGTAGCCGCGCTGAGTGCGGGAATAACCAAGGAATATGCAGCGGAGGGATTTGGGAGAGAGTTTGGTGCGGCCAGGGCGAGTGTCACGAACATAACACAAGCAACCAAACACTCGAAGAGGGAGGGAATGAAGAGGGAGAGTGGGGAAAAGAGCCCGAAAGGGAGTCTCCCCCTTAAGGATAGAAGAAGGCGATTGATGAGGTAGGTAGCAGTGAGAATGACATCTCCCTAAAAAAGCAGAGGCACCTGTCGGTGGAAGATGAGGGCACGAGCAGTCTCCAGAATATGTCTGTGTTTCCGCTCGGCCACGCCGTTCTGCTGGGGTGTATCAGGACAAGAGGTCTGATGAAGGATACCATTTGCCTGGAGAAACTGCCGAAAGGAAGTGGAGAGATACTTGCTTCCATTATCCGAGCGGAGACATTTGACAGAGATAGAAAAACGGTTCTTAATTTCATTGAAAAAGGTTTGGAAGGTGGAAAACACTTCGGAGCGTTCTCGAAGAAGGTAAAGCCACGTCATGCGCGAATAGTCATCAATGAAAGAGATAGTATTTATATCCCAAGTGACTCGGAATGGTACATGGGCCCCAAACATCGGAATGAACCAGATCAAAGGGGTGGGAGGCCCGTGTATCCGTGCGAGGAATGTAGGAAGAGCGATGATGTTTCGCAAAAGAACAGGACTCACAATGAAAAGTAGGAGTCCGATGAAAGTCCAGAAACATCTGATGAATGGTGGATGCAGGCGGGTGGCCCAATCGGGAATGAAGATCTAGTGCCCGAGAAGAGGTAGACGTGCAAGCAATGGGTGCGGGTCCCTCGAACATGTAGACCCCGTCTCGAAGCCGGCCTCGACCAAGTTCCCGATTCGTAGTCTGCTCCTGAAACACAACACCAGAAGATGTAAATATGGCCGCACAGTTATAATCCTTAGTCAGTTTACTGATGGAAAGCAGATTAAAGGGACTGCGGGGCACATGTGCCACAGAGGGTAGGTGAATCAAAGGAGTCAGGGAGCATGCGCCGAAGCCCGCTATGGGGATAGTGGAGCCATCAGCGATGGTGATGGCGGAAGAACCGGCATAAGTGCAGTAAGACGTCAGCATACCAGTATCACCGGTGAGGTGGTCGGAGGCACCTGAGTCCAGCAGCCATGCAGGGGAGCAATGGCTGACCAAGGCAGTGGGGCAAACAGTACGAGCCAGAGAAGCCGAGGAGGGAGCGGGGCGGACAGAGGTCGGTGGATCCTGAGGCCGCCTGAGGTCGGCCATAGAAAGGGCCAGAGACGGGAAAAGAGAGGCGACAGTCGAGGACACGTCCCGGACCGCGGGCTGTCCCTGCCGCGGGTGCTGAGATGGTCGGCCATGCAGGACCCAACATCGGGCGATCAGGTGGCCAAACTTGCCACAATGGGGACAGAAGGGACGTGGATGACGTGAAGCACGACCACGTCCTGAGGAGTCCGCCATGGAAGCGTCGGGTAGCTGATGCAGCGGGCCAGCGAGATGATCATGCGCAGGACGTGCGCGTGCTGGAAGGGCCGCCGGAACGAGGGCGCTCTGCCGGGATGAGGGCGGGCTGCCGGGACAAGGGCGCTCTGCCGGGAGGGTCCGCCGGGACAGAGGCCGAGGGCGCCAGCTAGGGTGAAGGCGGCGGAAGGGGGGGGGGGGGGCGCAGGGCGAGAGCAGCGGGGGCGCTCGGGAGGTGCGGGGCAGCGGGAGGTGCTGGAGCTGCGGGAGGCGCCGGGCGAGGGTTGCCGGGAGCGCGCCAGGCGAGGGTGGCCGGGAGGCGTAGCCGAGGGCGAGGCGCCTGGGCGGGGCGCCGAGGGCGGGGCGCTGGGGAGAGTCGCCTGGGCGAGGCGCTGGGGCGAGTCGCCTGGGCGAGGCGCCGGGGAAAGCCGGGAGCCGGGACCTCGGGGCGAGCCGGGAGTCGGGGAGCCGGAACGTCGGGGCGAGCCGGGAGCCGGGGAGCCGGGAGCGCGCGGGAGCAGCAGGAGGCGCGGGAGGCCGTCGGGGCTTGGACGCCGATGGGAAGAACCGCGGAGGGCAGGAGGGCCGCCGGGAGGATGGAGGGCCGCCGGGAGGTGAGCCGCTAGGGCTGGGCGTGCGCACGGCGGGGCTGGCCGGGAGCGCCGCTGGGAGGGAGGGCCGACGGGAATGGCCAGGCCGGAGAGGGGGGGGGGGCCTGCCGGGAATGGCTAGGGCAGCAGGGAGAGAGGCGGGGCCGGGAGGACGCCGGGAATCCGCAGATGAGGGAGGGTTCGGGATAAAAATCCCTCTGATACCATGTAGATGGGTGAATTCCCTTACCTCAATGTGAGGTGAGATTGTTCTTTTATAGATGAGTAAAACAAAATACAGAGAGGGTAAGTCCGATGTGGGACTCAGAAATACCCAACTAAATGAAATGAGGTCCAACAGATATCATTTGACCTATTTAGAGTAGCAGACTAGCAAATTTTAATTCAACATAGGTTGAATAGACTAGCAAATTTTAATTCAACATAGGTTGCATAGACTAGCAAATTTTAATTCAACATAGGTTGAATAATTTGCACACAAATTAAAATTTAAGCACAAGAATGTATGGGTGATACAAAAGGCTCGTTGCAAAAAATTTAAAATGCATAATGTGTATGTAGGGGTGGGGTGCGCGCATGGCAGTCAAAGCTGTAATTGATCGCAGCCCACCTTGTTCTACTTAAATCAACCTACCTTCCTCAGGCTGCCTGCAAATTTTCAGTAAGGTTTATTAGAGTTGATCTTCTGGTCTTTTGATTTAGGATATTGGCACTGTAGGGTGTTTTATGTCAAGAATTATATCCGACAAAGGTAAGTACTGATGGATTATCGGTCTTTAAATTGAATTTGGCTCACATAACATTATTGTAGAAAGGCTCAAGTCAAGTAATCAATATAAAATAGCTTAGTTGTGGGTCTAAATGATTTTATAGGATTGGATCACGTACATATCCTAGACTTATGCAACAAGGTTATAGAATTATACTTGCTTCATTGGGGCCAATATGCTTAGTTCACGCTTTCTGCATTTTTGATCGATTAATGATAGCTGTTTCTCTGGGATTGATATCTTTCAATATTTTTTAACCTTTCTTCTCTGTAGATTGCAAATTATATTCCTTCTAACGAAGACTTGGATTACCCTAGAAAGCTAGATCAGCTTAATCAAAGGAAACAAGAAACTACTTCGGTAATGTGTTTCTTAATCCTAACTGCTGTCTGCATCTATTGATCCATTTTTTTAATACTTCTAAATTGTTTTGCATAGATACTTGGGAATGTAGAATTCTCTCTTGCTTTTTTGGCATTTCCTTTCTCAACCGCCATTCGTGTTCCAGAATTCTTTCCTCATGGTTTTTGAGATCTTTAGGCACTTAATTGTTGGAAAGCAATCTTCTTTCTCTCTGGATCGCTGGATTGCTTCAATTGTTCATTGTTTGAGGTTGTGGGAGATTGAACATGTGTTTTTTCTTTGTTGTGATAACTGTTTCAAAATTGAAATGAAGTGGTTTCATAGTTAGCAACCTGGTTTTTCTGTGCCATTTCTCTCTTGGTGAAGTTTTGTTTTCTTTTGTCACAACTGAAAAAAAGTTGTGATTTCATTCTCAATTGCCGTACATCATTAGAATTATAAGAATTTTTTAAAATGTCACTCATGCCTGCCACAAAAAAAAAAAGTTTTGTCTTCTCTATGTTTTTCCCCTATGCTTTTCTTTTTTAAAGTGCTGCACTCAAGCCCAAGATACATGCTTTTAAGAAAGATAAAAAGAGTATATTTGCTTTATTGTCTCCCACAATCAGTTTGAACCTCAAATTTTCAAATAATTATAGTTAGCTCATTAAATTTCATAAAGTTTGATCTTTTGTGAAACCATTCATTGTCGGGTTCAATTTGATGCTTGTTTGACTTCAAGTTATGATATTTAGGCCTTGTTTGGTACAATGGAATAAATTTTGATGGAAAAGGAATTGGAAACGGAATGGTAACCGGGTAAATAATCATGTTTGGTATGAGAGGAAACTTTAGGATGGAATAGTGATACAAAATTTGGAAAAGACAAAACTATCCTCATCTTCTCCTGCAGACTTGACCATGATTCCTTGCCTTCCACTGTAGTCGTGTCTCCCCCTTCACCCAACCTTGGTCTCTCACAGAAGCCCTGCTTTGCAACTCGGCCACACCTGCCTTGGTATCCCATTGAAGCCCCAATCTCTTGTTGTAACTCCATCGTCCCTCAATCCGTCGGCCGCCGCAACCCCAATCTCCCACCGTAACCCTGTTGTTCAGCTTCCCCCGTTACTAACCACAGCTCCAACAACATAACGATTGTTTGCAGCTGGCCTGGACGGGAGGAAGAATAGGGTGCGATTGCAGGTTTTCGATCACAGAGCATTGACAACGTGGTCACGGGGCTTCGTCAGTTTCGTCGTAGGGGGGAGGGAGCGTGGTTGCGTAGCTTCGGTCGTAGGGTGTTGACAGCATGGCTACGGGGCTTCTGTGGGGTCTTCATAGGGTGAGAGGAGGGGGTGTAGTCGCAAGGCTTCAATGGCATCGTCGTAGGCCAGGAGGAGTGCGGCATAGTTGCACGGGCAACTTCTCGTGGATGTGTTGAGCCACTGACTGCTAGCGGTTAAGGTGAAGTTTCAGGTAAACTCGGTCGTTGGGCTGGAAAGTGATGTCACGATGGTGTTGGTCCACTTAGCGCTTCATGCAAGAGAGATGTTGTTTGTTGGAGTCTGCATCCCACATCGGATTTGTAGTCTGACGTGGTCTTTATTATTCTTTATAAAAGAACTTCAAGGCCTCCTTTAGAGAGTACCTTGGGTATTAGGTTCACCCTCTTTATCATTCTCTACATGGTATCAGAGCAGATTTTCTAAACCCGAGCGCTCCCTCCCTTTTTTTTCCCGTCTAGGGTTTCTAACAATTCTCTCCCCGTGGGGGGCGGCGACCTCCATAGCCAGTAAGCCTCGTTTGCCGCCGCCCCTCCGGCCTTGTTTCCCTTGACAGCTCTCCACGTCGGCCCCTCAAGCAGTCGACCTCTCCTCGCTCGACAGCTCCCTCCCGACATCTTCCTCCCGAGCGGCCTCCGCTCCATGCGGCGCCCTCCTCCCGCAGCAAACGCGAACTCTGCCCCGTCTCCGGCCTTTCCCTGCGCAACATCCGCTGCGCCCCATCACGTCAGCCCCTCCCATCGGCCCCACCTCTTCTCGCGATGGATCCCATCTCCCGCGGACGTCTTAGTTCGTCCGGCTGCCCCTTCTGACGGATCCATCCTCTTCGCACGACGGCCCTCCCTACGGGAAAATCCCCACCGCGACGTTCTCCGCTTCCTTGATGCTGCGCCTCCCTGCGCGCCGACTTCATGTGTGGCGGATTATCCCGACGCCCCTCCTCTGTCATCGTCCCCGCCTGGAGATCGCGTCCCCTTCCGCATGCGAGCCTCCTCCCGTTCGGCCAGATCCAGTCAGCCGCGACTGGATCTCCTCTTTGGATCTCCCTCGTTCGCTGCTCCTCTGCAAGGTCGTCCGCTCCTCCTATGCCAGGCAGTCCGCTGCTCCTCTGCTAGGCAGCCCTCCTCGCCGGTTTCATCCGTGTCCAGCATTTCCGGCCTCCTCTCCGGCAACGGCCCGCTAGTGCGGCTTTCCCGGCGCTCCGACGATCGGTCCGCCAGTGCGGCTTTCCCGGCACTCCGATGTCCCGCACTGCCAGTGCGGCATTCCCGGCGCCTCTGACGACTGACCCACCTGTGTGGCTTTCCCGGCGCTCTGTCGACCGGTTCGCTTGTCCGGCTTCACAACCATTCTTTTTCAGCAGCATCATCCATCTTCTTGTGGGGGAGCCGCAACCATGACGATTTATCTTTTCCTTGTTTTGTCTTATTTTATAATCAAGCTGAGTATGTTCAGCTTGAAGGAGAGTGTTTGCAGCTTCTGTTGATTGCTTTGTTTTTTCTTTATGTGTTCAAGCTAGGTACACCTTGCTTGAGGGGGAGTGTTGGGTCTGCATCCCACATCGGACTTGTAGTCTGATGTGGTCTTTATTATTGCTTATAAAATAACCTCAAAGCCTCCTTTAGAGAGTACCTTGGGTATTAGGTTCACCCTCTTTATCATTCTCTACAGTGTTGAAGTTGTTTAAGAGCCTCTTGGTGATCAAGTAAGGCCGAGGCTACTGCCTCAACCTTCACTTCACTGCGTAGAAAGGACACAAGGGTTGGAGGTTTTCGCCCATAGACAACTTCGAAGGGGGAAGAGTTGATGGAGGAATGCCAAGTGGTATTGTACCATAATTCTGCCCAAGGTAGCCAAAAGGATTGGTCCTTAGGTTGCTCGTCGGCAAAACATCAAAGGGAAGTTTCCAAACAGCAGTTGACCACCTCCGTCTGGCCATCAGATTGGGTTGATAGGCGGAACTCATTTGTAATTTTGTTCCTTGCAATCCAAAGAGTTTTTCTTAGAAGTGACTCAAAAATAGAGGATTCGTGTCACTAACAATCGATTTTGGAACATCGTGATGGCAGGCGATCTCTTTAGCAAAGTTGTTAGCCACCCTCTTAGTTGTGAATGGATGTTTTAATGGAATAAAGTGAACATACATTGACAATTTGTCAATGACGACTTGAATGACGTCGTACCCCTTTGATTTGGGCAGTCTGGTAATGAAGTCGGTAGAAAGGTCCTCCCAGATGGCTGCCAGAATTGGTAGGGTCTGGAGCATACCCGCGGGGGAGAGCATGGAGTACTTGTAGTGTTGGCACCTGTCGCACTGCTGGATGTACCTGGCGCCGCATGCCCACCCAATATAAGTTTGCGTCCAACTTTTGGTAAGTGCGATAAAAACCGGCGTGGCCGCCCTGGGGAGTGGCATGAAATTTTTCGAGGCATGGTATCCATGGAGAGGAGGCTGGGGGACGAGGTGACCCTGGTACAATAGGTTGTCGTGGGAATAGCTGAAGCCTTTTGGGGTGTTGATGCTGGTTTGTAGCTGCTCAACAATTTTGGTGATGAAGGGATCATCCAGAAGGCCTTTTGTTAAATCGTGATCGTCTTGCCGAACTGTGGAAGAAATGGACAGCCAATAGGCAGACAAACCGTCTTTCCTGGACAATGCATCTGCCGCCGTATTCTCCTTGCCAGGTTTATAGAGGACATCAAAGTTATAGTAAAAAACTTAGCAATCCAACACTGCTGGTCCACGAAGGTGATTTGATGTTGTAACAAATATTTGAGGTTACGATGATCAGAATATACAATAAAAGGACGACCCGGGAGATAGGGGCACCGGTGCTGAATGTCGATGACTAGAGCCATAATCTCCTTTTCGTAAGTGGATTTGGACAGATTTCTATCACCCGCTTTACTGAAATAAGCAATGGGGCGTTGTTCTTGCATGAAGATGACACCCACCCCACGACCCGAAACATCGCACTCCGCCTCAACGAGCTGAGAGAAATCCGGCATAGCGAGGACTGGTGTTGTCGTCATGGTGTGTTTTAGTTTGTCAAGGCCGCTTGCGCTTCCAGAGACAACTGCAAACTGTCCTCAGAATCAAGAAATCTTTACTAGACATAGAACTCTCCTGGTTGAGTCACCAACAACCGAGGACGCTGCCTCCAGCAGCCGCAACGTGCTGCCCAATTACCCATGCAAAAAGCCCCCTCCTTCAAACAACCTGTCACATATATTCCAAATACAATACAATTACAAAACTACCCCTGAACCATCTGGGCACGTTTATTTCTCTTGGAATACGTTTTAAATACCCCCGACACCCTATCAACTCCGTCCCCCTGAAAATCCACCACAACCTTTGGTGCTGAGAACAGATTTTGGAAGTACCTGATCCGTGATCCGCCGCACGGTTTAAAAATTCCTGTGACAATGACTAGACAACAAGATCCCCAACAGCCAACTTAAGTTGGTAGACATGAAAAACCTGATATATATGACTTGTGGGCGGAAGATCAAGGCGATAAGCAACCGTACCAACCTTGGCCACAATAGAAAAAGGACCGTAATAACGGGCAACGAGTTTTGGACAAACGGAGGAAGAAGAAAACTTAGAAGTAGGAGATCTGAGCTTAACAAGAACCAAATCACCCAACTGAAAAACAACGAAACGTCTCTTCTTGTTTGGTGTACGCTGCATAGACTGTTGAGCAGTCAACAAATGAGTATGGGGTTGGTGAAAGTCCTTATCCCGATTCATTAAAGCAGAGTTGAGGACGTCAAGAGCTGTCTCTCCTCAAGAATAGTGTGGCAAAGCTGGAGGCTGCCGACCATAAATAATGTAGGAGGAGAAAATAGGAGACCCGAACCCCCAAGTTGTTTCTCCTAAGGAGCCCTTGGGGTGTATTTATAATAAATCATAAAGACCACACCGGACCTCAAGTCCGATGTGGGATGCAGACTCCAACACTCCCCCTCAAGCTAGGTGTACCTAGCTTGGACACATAATGAAAAGAAAGCAAGAAAAACAGAGACCAACACTCCCCCTCAAGCTGGACATACCCAGCTTGATGACAAAACATGACGAAATAAAAAGAAAACTGCAAAAGTTGCTGCTCCCCCTCACGATCGAAGTTCCCCCGCAGGATGAAGGATGGATGAGGTTGCAGGTGCAGCAGAAGAAACCACTCAAATCGGCTGGTTGACGGAGCGCCAGGAATGCCGCACTAGTGGGGCCGGTCGTTGAAACGCCGGGAAATCCAAACTAGCACCGGGAAAACCGCACTTGCGGGGCCGGCGACGGGAGGCGGGGATTCCGCAGAATTGTTGCGGGACTGGCGGCGCCAACGGGCCCAAATCCGAGGATGTCGAGCTACTGCGCCAGCGAATGGACGTGCCGGCGGAGAGAGATGCGGCTGCCGGGAGGTGCCGGGAGATGCCGACGAGGCGGGGATGCCGCAGGAGGAGGCCGGCGAGGGTGCAGGAGGCCGGAAGACGACGGTGGAAGTTGGAGGAGGCCACCTGCGTGGAGCGGCCAGCACGGGTGGAGGCCGGTTGCTGGCCGGAACAGTCCGGATCTGCCCGGAACAGTCCGGATCTGCCCGGAACAGTCCGGATCTGCCCGGAACAGTCCGGATCTGCCCGGATCTGCCCGGAACTGCCCAGAACAGACCGGATCTCGCCGGATCTGGCCGGATGAGACCGAAAATCGCCGGATCTGGCCGGAGTAGCCTGGATCTGGCCGGAAATCACTGGATCCGGCCGGATTCGGCCGGAGCTGTCCGGATCTGGCCGCCGGAGAGGGGTCGCCGGCCGGAGAGGGGTCGTCGGCTGGAGAGGGGTCGCCGGGAGGGAGCGCGCAGAGGAGGGCCGCCGGGAGCAGCCGGGAGGCCGCCGGGAGCCGCGGGGATGGAGCGGCGTCGGGGAGGAAGTCCGCAGGACGCCGGGGCGAGGTCGAGGGCGCCGGGGCTAGGGCGAGGCGCCGAGGGCGGGCTGCGCCGGGACGAGGCGGCGGGGCGAGGAGCCGGCGCGAGGCCGACGCGCGGGGAGAATCGCCGCCGGGAGAAGAGCCGCGCCGGAGAGGGGTCGCCGCGCGCGGATGAAGTCACGGAGGGAGGGCCTGCCAGGGAGCCGCGTCGCGCCGGGGAGCTGCGCAGGGAGGAGGAGTGCGCCGGGAGGGAGGGCCTGCCGGGGAGCCACGCAGGGCAGAGGCTGAGGGGCGGCGGCGGTAACCCTACGGGCCTTGAGGCCGCCGCCCCCCCGGACGGGAAACCCTAAAGGGGAAAAAAAAAAAAAAAAAAAAAAAAAAAAAAAACAGGGAGGGAGGGATTGGGGGTTCAAAAAACCTCCTCTGATACCATGTAGAAGGGGGAAATAGAGGAACCCGAACCCCCAAGGTATTTCTCCTAAGGAGCCCTTGGGGTGTATTTATAATAAATGGTAAAGACCACACCGGACATCAAGTCCGATGTGGGATGCAGACTCCAACACTCCCCCTCAAGCTAGGTGTACCTAGCTTGGACACATAATGAAAAGAAAGCAAGAAAAACAGAGACCAACAAATAATAACAAATGGCGTCTGACCGGCGGACACATGAAATGAGGTGTTATAGGAAAACCCAGCCCAAGGTAGCCATCAAACCCATTGTCGAGGGTGATCGGATGAAAAACAATGCAAATAGGTCTCAAGGTTGCGATTTACAACTTCAGTTTGATCATCCGTTTGAGGATGGTAGGAAGAACTTATCTTTAGCTCAGTGTCGTGCAATCGAAATAACTTGCGTCAAAATAGACCGGTGAACTAAGGATCACGGTCAGGTCACTGATAATAGCAGTAGGCATACCATGAAGGAGTACATTTTCTTTCATGAAGAGGTCTGCCACATCTTTGGCAGTATAGAGATTCCTTAAAGGTGGGAAATGTGCATACTTTGAGAGACTATCCACAACAACCAAAATAACATCATAACATTGAGACTTAGATAGTCCGAAAATGAAATCCATAGAAATTTTGTCCCATATCAAATTTGGAATCCGAAGGGGCTGTAACTGATTGGCTGAGCTTAATGTCTGATATTTGTGGCGTTGACAAAAGTCAGAATGGCAAACATAGGTCATCGCAGTACGTGTCATACCCTTCCAAATTAACCCTGCCGCCAAACATTTGTAAGTTTTAAAAAACCCCTTATGCCCTCCTGCTGGAGTGGCATGGTAATAATGGAGCAAGTTAGGAATAAGTTCGGAATTTTTGGACAGTAACAATCGCCCATGAAAGAAAAACATTCGGTTATGCAATGTATAGCCAACAGGAGCAGCTAAACGATTTTCTACAGTTGTGATGAGGGGCTGCAAATTGGAATTAGAAAGAACCTCACGTTTAACCTGCTGCATGCTGAAGCTCCTTATCACTCCTCACCCTGGAAAGAGCATCAACAACCCTATTCGTACTACCAGGTTTGTGAAGTATCTTAAAATCGTAGCCTAAAAGCTTTGCCTGCCAGCATTGCTGGTCCATGGATTTGATCCACTGATTTAACAAATGATTAAGACTCTTGTGATCGGTAAGAACAATAAAATGCCGCCCCAACAAATATTGTCGCCAGTGGTGAATGACAAGAACCAAAGCTATCAATTCCTTTTCGTAAACAGATTTAGCCAGATTCGAATCAGATAAAGCCTTGCTGAAATAGGCTACTGGCCGACCACCTTGCATGAGAACCGCCCCTATTCCACCACTGGAGGCATCACATTCCACTAGAAAAGGTAAAGAAAAATCAGGAAGAGCTAGGACGGGAGTTGAAATCATGTGCTGTTTTAAGGAATCAAAAGCTTGTTGTGCAAGAGGTCCCCATGAAAAGTTAACTTTTTTTGTCAGATCGGTAAGCGGTCTTGCTATCTTCCCATAGATCTTAATAAACTTGTGATAATATCCAGTAAGGCCTAAAAATCCTTTGACCCCCTTAACATTCTTAGGAACATGCCACCCCTGGACACATGAAACTTTTTGTGGGTCCATAGAAACTCCCTCAAAAGAGATCCGCTGTCCCAAATATTCCCCAATAGTTTGACCAAAGAAGCATTTTTTTCTGTTAATATGCAAACTACTGGTTTGCAAAATAGTAAAAACCTGGTGTAAATGTTCCAAATGGTCTCTCCAACTCTTCCTGTAGACCAAAATATCATCAGAGAAAACCAGGACACTTTTACGAAGTAGAGGTTTAAACATGATAATCATGGTAGCTTGAAAAGTAGCCGGGGCATTCATAAGTCCATAAGGCATAACTAAATATTTGTAATGACCTTGATGAGTGCGGAACGCCGTTTTTCAATATATTCCTCTCGTATCCGAACTTGGTGGAAACCTGATTTGAGATCCAATTTAGTGAAATACCGAGCGACGAACAACTCATCTAACAATTCCGTGATTATTGGAATGGGAAACCGATCCGGAATCGTAAGTTTTTTTAAGGCATGATAATCCACACACATACGCCACCCACCATCTTTCTTTTTGACCAGAATTATCGGACTTGAATAGGGACTGTTACTACCCCGAATCACACGCTGTTGTAACAGATCTTCTATCTGGCGTTCGACTTCATCTGTCAACCTGTGGGCAAGACAATAGGGTCTCACATTTACCGGATCAGAAGCCTCCTTTAGACGGATGGCCTGATCTGTTTTATGTCGAGGAGGAAGTCCCCTAGGCTCATCTAACATCGGGTGAAACTTGTTCAGCAAACTCCGCATCTCTGTGTCCAAAACTGATCCAGAATCTGCATCAGCAGCACCAGTGTCCCAGTGAAGTCCGTGTGTGGACAACTTCTTGCCATCCAGAAACGATTGCAAAGCCATTGGTATGTCCTGTTTGGGCTGTATTCCCTGCAAGGAAACCTTGCCTCCCTCTAAATTCAAAACTCATGGTCATTTTCTTCCAATGAGAGGTCATGTAGACTTAGTACGTGTAATAGTTAACTGGAGGAATTTCAATAAAGCTGTTGACACAAAATTGTGATTGGCTCACTGTCTATAATAATTAAAATCGACACTCCTACAACAATGCCTTCCAACAGCATAGACTTGGCACCCTAGTCTCCATGACCCTCTAAAGCTCAAAAAAAAATCACTTGATATGGTGCCGGGGGTACTTAAAACATATTCCAGGAGAAATAAACGTGCCCAGTTGGTTCAGGGGTAGTTTTGTAATTGTTCTGTATTTGGAATAGAAGTGATGGGTTGTTTGAAGGAGGGGGATTTTTGCGCGGGTAATTGGGCAGCTCGTTGTGGTTGCTAGAGGCAGCGTCCTCGGCTCTTGGTGACTCAACCAGAAGAGTTCTCTCTTTACTCTTTTCCGTGTAAAGATTTCTTGATTCTCTGTTTGTTGATTTCGTCTATTCAGAACATTTTCCTAGGCAAACAACTGGCAGTTTTCTTCTGGCTTTGTGTCCTCGGACTCATATGGTGGTTCCACGCATTCCCATACCATTAGCCGCATTTCTTTGGATATTTGCATGCATGATCAAATTTGGAACCACAAGAAAAACAAAGCCCCTTGGCCTTCCGTTCTTCATATTCAGTTCTGGAAAGATTCCGAACTCCCTTCCACATTGGCGCAACTTCTTTTTATTTTCAACACTGGAACCAACTGGAATTGAGATCGATCGAACCAAACTTGTATTAGCCAGATGACTGAAATTAGAAGCTTGCCTTGTCTGCCTCACATCTTGAATGCGAATCACACCCTGTACAACAAGGTCGCGTTCAACATTTCTTAACAAAAAAATTAGCCTGGCTTCGGTGTGAGGTTCATGTGTGGCTATAGTACTCTCGATTTTCGGCCGTAAACCTCCTAAAAAAACTAATATACCACAATTCTTGTAAATCGGGTATACACAAAACAACCTTTTCAAATTCGTTGATGTACTCACCCACTGAACTGCTTAATTCCTTTCAATTGTTTCGGAGGATTGCTTTCGTGCGCAGTTCTAAACCTTCCAAGTAGTTCTGCCTTTAATTCATTCCACAAGAGACTCGGTCGTTGTGACATTAAAGACAACATCCAGTGCTATACAATTCTCTCTGTGCATAGTTGAGCTATTGGCACACACAAGTTGTTCCGAGTTCGCAACTGGATCATCACCGACAAACATTGGCATCTCGACACGCTTGGCCAAGGCGCTCAAATCTGTCTTAAGACCTGCTTTTTTCGTATTCACTTCATAAGCCAAATGCAACCTCATTCCAAGTTCCTCACTCTCAAGAATTCACTTGAGTTTACTGAAACTCGGATCGGCTCCTGCATCGTTAGTTCGTACAGGATTTGACGCCAACTGCTCCACGCCGACTTCCCTCTATTTTAATCTACTCGCAGTTGTAACCTTCAGCTTATCCTCTACCCGCGTCTTTGTTTCCGACGTAGATTGTTGTACAGAGTGCTCCTGTATTTGGCGCGTGAGTTCGACTAAAGACGTCTGAATTTCCTCCATACGATTTTTCCGAACACGCTGCAACTCAGGCAGAAGCAATACTTCAGTAATCTTCGACTCCATACATTCCTATGCTTGCAAGCGTTGTTCCATCATCGATTCGAGTGAAGCTACACGTGACTCCATCTTTGGCAGCATTCAAGGCTTCGAGTTCCTTTCCTCCAGCACACAATTCTCAATGAAAGCACCAAAATGATAGAATACACGTATTTTTGTAGTTTATTTCTCAGGAAAATGTTCTGAACAAACGAAATCAACAAACAAAGAATCAGAATCAAGAAGTCTTTACAAGAGTAAACAGAGAACTCTCTTGGTTGAGTTACCAAAAGTCAAGGACGTTGCCTCCAACAACCGCAACGAGCTGCCCAATTACCTGCGCAAAAAGCCCCCTCCTTGAAATAACCTGTCACGTAAATTCCAAATATAGAACAATTTCGAAACTGCCCCTGTACCACCTTGGCACATTTATTTCTATTGGAATGTGTTTAAAGTACCCCCAACACCCTATCATTCCGAGTCAACCTAGTAAGGGGCTGAGCTATCTTACCATAATCTTGAACAAATTTTTGATAGTAGCCGGTAAGGCTGAGAAACCCCCGAGCTCCACGCACTGAGATAGGGGTTGGCCAATCAAGGACTGCCTAAATTTTGGAAGGGTCCATAGCAACACCATCCTAAGAACTGAGATGACCCAAACATTCCATTATTTGTTGAGCAAAACAACATTTCCTTGCATTGGCAAAAAAAATGGTTCTTGTGGAGGACCTGCAGGACTGCCTTCAGGTGTTGTATTTGGGCGTCCTACTCCTGGCTATAAACTAAGATGTCTTAAAAAAAATATGAGCACAAACTGACGCATAAGAGGTCGAAACAAATCATTTATTGAGGCTTGGAAGGTTGAAGGAGCATTTGAGAGGCCAAAAGGCATTACCAGATACTCGTAGTGGCCATTGTGTGTATGAAAAACGGTTTTTTCCACATTAGCATTCGCTATCCGGATCTGATGATAGTCAGACTTTTGGTCCAACTTAGAAAAGTGGTGCCATGTAGTTCGGCCAACAATCTGCTGAGTATTGGGATGAGAAACTTGTCCGGGATTGTGGCTTTGTTGAGTGCTCGATAATCGACGCAAATTTTCCTTGAGTCGTTTTTTTTACCAATAGAACCAGACTGGAATATGCATTGGTACTAGAGCGACTAATCCTCTGTTGAAGTAGCTCTTGAATCTGTTGCTCAATTTCAGTTTTGTGGGAATGTGGGTATCGGTACGGGAGGATAGATACTGGGTCGTGGCCCGAGGACAAAGTGAATTTATGATCATAGGAGCTCCTAGGGGGTAAACCAGTGAGCTCTTGGAAAACCGAGTGCAAGGACTGGTGGACATGTATCTGCTCTCCTGCACGAAACTTCATAGTTATGGTTTGCCAATTGATCAGGACGTCCCCAAGTGTTCGAAGCTACACAATTCCCAAGATGAGGTCCAAACCCCCAATATCCAACACATGAGCATCCATGGTACAAATATAAGTGCCTAAATCCAGTCGGAGGTGCTGGCAGAAGCCTTGGGATAATAAGTGGTGGCCATGGCCAAGCTTGACTATCTTTTTGTTAGTGGCTTGGACCGGCAGACCAAGTAGTGAAGCGAGTTTGGGGAAGATGGAGTTTTTTTTAGCTCCACTATCCAAGAGAGCCTCTAATGGAATCCCTCCCATCTTACCTTCTACCTTCATAGTAGTCAGAGCCTCGTTGTTCTGGTGGTGGTAAAGGTTATTGGAAGTGTGGTAGTCTGACATCAAGCTTTCAGAATCGTCCGAAAGTGGTTTTGTCTGTTGGTCCAGCGCCTCCAGTGGGGCTACTGCGTCTTCTGTTGGAGCTGGCTCATAATAATGAAACAGAGGATGACTACTTTGTATTAAGAGTAATATGCGCAAAAACTACACACGGGAGAAGAGAAGAAGACGCTTTGGGAGATTGCACTGCCGCCCAAGCTGAAGCCTCATCTCAGCCAAATGGTCGATTTCCGAGAATATTTTCCTTTCCCTCCCTCACCCCCTGCTTCTTAAAACACCCCCTGCCACGTGGAGCTGGCTACTCCCCCCACTTACAACAAACTCTAACAAATTCCCCCGATCCCCCCTAACAAACCCCATACAAAGACAAAAATACCCTTTAACCAAACTCCCTCTAGCTCAGAGGTTCCTATCACTCGCCTTCCCTTGAAAACAACCTTGCCCTCAAGGCTAGGTGTGGGGAACGAGTTCCTCGTTGTCGTGGGCTGCCTCAGGGCCCCTCTCTGTTGCCCCTTCTTCATTTCCAGCATCATCTTCTCTTAGTAATAGCATCCTCAAGTGTGGATCGAGACACCGGTGCATGGGCCTGTAGAGCTGACTGCATTAGAAACAAAGGCCCTTGCAGCGTCGATCCTCCCACTCCTGGGTGGTCAAGTGTCGAACACCTTGCCCGTCAGGGGGAGCATGAGTAAGAGGCTCGTGGGGAGCTCCCTTCTCGGCGACCTCTCCGTGTTTGTTTGGTTGGAAAAAAATCCTATCCGGTTGGTGCGGTCCCGAACGGATTGGAGGATGTCACGGTTCAGACTTGTGAAACTTAGTGAATTTACGGGACCCCTCGTTGTGGAATTGAGAACTCTCACCTCCCGCGACAGAGCGCCACATTTCGAGCTAAGCGCATTACGTGCAACCGGGTTGGTGGATCGTGAATGCGGACCCAACTGCGAATGTCGTCGCTTAGGCCATGCGGGAAATTCCCGACATACTGGGCCTCAGGTTGGCTAGGTAGCAAGGATGCCAGATACAACTGCTCAATATAATCCTGGACTGGGCCCTGCTGTTGGAGGGTTGCAAGCTTTTCGTAGGGGTTCTGAATTTCCAAGCCGTTGAAATGTTCAATCATCTCCTCTTTGAACATCATCCACGTTAAAATTGGGTATACCTTGACCAAAATTGTAAACCAGTGAATAGCGATGCCCTCTATACTTAACTGAGTTAGGGTGATTTTATCAGCTTTAGTTGTTTGGTGAATATGAAAAATCATCTCAGCATGCTTGATCCAACCCCGTGGATCCGTGCCAGCGAAAATCGGGAACTCCACTCGTCGTGCAGGAGACTGCTGCCCTGATCCAGTGTGGAAAGTGAGTGTAGCTACACCAACCTCCTGGTCGAGCGCAGGGGGTCTGTCCGACTGTTGTGCGTGTGGGGAAGAGACCTTCGTTGTTGTCACTGATGGATGCGCCTCGTTCGGCTGCGAGGTCTTGTACAGGCGACGAACCGCAAAAAACTGTCTTGGTGAGTTCAGTAATGTCGTGAGCCTGTGACTGTTGGAAGACAACCTGCTTTTGTCCCCATGTTTCCAATAAAGCTTTGAGTCGACTAAGTCGCTGGTTGACTTCGTTCCGGCGAGTTTGCTTACGAGTTTCCATCAGGATATCTGGCAACGCCTGGGCAACTGAACGTGAGCAAGCAGTGTGGAATAGGGATGTTGGTCTAAGCGTCGCACTGTGCTCGTCCAGGCTGGCCAAAATAAAAAAAAACCGGGGACGTTTTTTTTTGTAATATTTCTCGGCTGCCATAAAAAAAACTGGGAGCAACCTTATCTCAGTGTGTCGCAAAACGCGAGACGACGTGGGCTCCTTTGCCAAGCAAAGTATCGTCTGCCACGACTCGTCTGCCGGTCTGTTGGGCTTCGGTGGAGTGGTTCGAGCCAGACGTCGTTGCTCGGGACATTATCCGGTTGAGGAAGACTGCAACGTGTTGCAGATGTAGCGGCGAAGCACAACAACAATCCGTGTGGCCGGTCGAGGAGCCAATGGTCGTCAGGCGTGACCACTTGCGTTGCGCACCCCTTGCAATGAGAACGAGATGGAGAGACGCGACACTTGGAGTCGGCCGGAGGAAGACAACAGGCAGTGGAGGTGGCTCTGCGAGATAGGACGCGACAAAGGGGGAACAATGCGCGCCTCTGTCGATACCGATAAAACACACAACGGGATGCTTCGGCAGCAGGGAGCAACGACAGGTCATACCAATTGATAATGAAATAGAGGATGACTACTTTGTATTAAGAGTAACATGAGCATAAACTACATGTGAGAGAAGAGAAGGAGACACTTCGGGAGTTTGCACTCCCGCCCAAACCGAAGCTGCGTCCAAGCCCAATGGCCGATTTCCCAGAATATTCTTCTTTCCCTCCTTCCTCTCCTGCTTCTTATAACAATCCCCCTGCCATGTGAAGGTGACTACTCCCCCCACTTAAAATAAACTCTAACAAATTTCCTCGATTCCCCCCCAGTAAGCTAACCCCATACAAAGACAAAAATACCCCTTAACCAAACTCCCTCCAGTTGGGGCGCTTTGTTTCAAGGCTCATGTGCAAGATTTCCCTTCTTAAAATTTACTCGTTGCTCTAGTCGAGTGAGTTTCCAGAGGTGGGTGTGCGAAGTGGGTCGCTGTGTTGATTGCCACCCTAGCCCATCACGAGCCGACTAATCGCGTGAGTTGGCGCTCTGGACTTGGTGACCCACTCCGCGTTTAACAACCAGCTCAACACGGCAGGCGAGACTCATGGCATGCAGTTATGTCTCCAGATTATGGAGCTATGTCTCCAGATTATGGATACGCATCCAGTCGTAAATCTCATCCTAGTGACCATGAAGTAAATAGTTAACTTATTGATGCTCGGGTTTTCATGGGATCAATGAGGCTAAATACTCAAAATGTTCCATAGTATTGCACCATGCCTTGTTGACAGATGGCGGCCAACTCGTATGGATTTTGGATTTCCAGTCCGCTAAAGCATTCCATGAGTTTCGCTTATAGAATAGATCGGGACATTGAGGGATGAAACCTCCTTGACGATGGCAATGGATTGCGACCCCTACCATGTTGATGTGGGCGAGTGGCACCATAGCCTCCTTCGGTGTTCGATTTAGCTGACAAAAAGTTCCGCGTCGATGTGGTGCGTGGCATGTCCTGGCTCCCAGGCAAATTTGCCTGTTGCGTCAGATGTGACTGCGTGCAACGCGTAGATCTCTGAGGCGGTGGACGACAGCTCCTCATCGAGGAGCGATGCTTTCTCCGAACGACGAGTGAGGCCTGTCATGCAGTGGCGGAGTTCTGCTAGCTCCCTGGCTTGAGTCTTTCCGAATTCGGCCTCGTCCTTGCGTTTCAACTCCATTGCCGATTCCAAATCGATAAGGGTAGTTTCGAGGAGTCCCACCCGTTGGTCGTGGCCATCTTGACGAGAATGTTGGCACGTCTCCATGGAAGGGGAGGAGGAGAACCGGCAGGTTGGACCAATTTGGGTGAGAGACAACCCAGGGAAGGCGCTCTAGTGTATTAGAGAATTAAAGAAGGAAATTACTGGGGCTGGGGGGGGGGGCAACAGAGGAAGAATAACCCTACGGGAGTGCCAATTCTCTCTTCCCGTTCTAAGCCGCAGGCCGATTCTACCAGAATACTCCCCACCCCCCTCATTCCCCTCCCACCTGTTCTATATAACAACCGATTCAGGAAATCTTTTAACAACCTATGGGGACCACCAGTTCACTGCCCGCTGGGACTGCCTTGCCCCTCCTAGAGTATACCATCCATGGTCCTTCGGCGTCCCTCGCCTTAACAATAGATGCGTTGATTCTTGAAAAATGATGATACATATATGTTTGAGATGCTTCAATAATTCTTTTAAATAATATATTGTATTCAAAACAGTTCAAAAGGAGATCATTATATATTTCTTATATTCAAAATATATTTTTTGAAAATTTTAAATATATCCTTACGTTTTCCCTCGGTCTATGATTGCAAAATCCATGTTTTCACTTAGGGAAGAGAAATCAGTCAATTTAATTTTATCGATTATAAACCCGAAGAGTGAATTAACCAATTAAGCTAAAAATTAATAAGCTAAACCGACTTGACCGAGTGACATTTTCAAAATTACGCAAACAACACCGAGTCATTTATCGGATGCTTTGTTTTGGCAACTTAACCAACTTAATCGATATCTAAACCAACTAAGCTGATTTGCACAAAAATGTAAAGTGAATTATCCAAATTACATTCGGCTTAGTTACGTAATTCAATTTTATGGACTTATTGAGCCCTCCTGCCTTCAGTTTCCCCTTAGATTAAGAACCAAATAAACTAAAATAAAATTAACCTTTTCCATTTAATTTGTTCTACAAAAAATGGACGATGGCAATGGAAATTAATGATTATCTAGAAGTTTTGTTTGAACGATAAGATTTCATACATTTATTGATTCAAACCTGATACAACCTTGAGCCAACAGTCCACCTAGAGTGGACTCCTTTGTGTATAGATTCTACCAGCGTAACAGAATTGCAGGAGGGAGGAGAAGGATGGGAGGTAGGTGAGTAGAAGGAAGAAAGGAAGTTACACGGGAGGCACTGTTGCTCCCCGCCCAAGCCTTATGGCCGAATCCCAAGCCAGAGGCCGAACTCCACAACAGAAAATAATCCCTACCCAACTCTCCTCCGCTCCGCACTTTATAACATTACCTTACCCCCCCACCCCCACTTGGCCCTCGACTTCCCTAACAACTCCCCCCCAGAAAGACAATACTACCCCTGGCAGTTAATTCCCCCGTACCCACTTGCATACAACCCCACCCTACCAGTAGTCTCAGATGCCAGTCCCATGCCTTGTACGCCTGGTTGTGCACCGCATTGATTGCTCGCTTGTCCGACTCCTTGGCTCGTGTCCATTGTGTTGGTCTTGGCCATTGGCTTGGTCCTGCCCCCTTTCTGCACATACATTCCACGCAGCTGGAGTGGCTGGATTTGCCAAGCTCAAATGTCTTAATTATGACATTGTTTCCCACCCTTTCGTGAACCCATGCTTTTGGTCTCCAATGCTTTTTGTTGGAGTCTGCATCCCACATCGGACTTGAGGTCCGGTGTGGTCTTTTTTATTTGTTATAAATACACCCCAAGGGCTCCTTTGGAGAGACACCTTGGGGGTTCGGTCTCTCTCATTTCTCAACCTACATGGTATCAGAGGAGGTTTTTTGAACCCCTAATCCCTCCCTCCCTGTTTTTTTTTTCCCCTTTAGGGTTTCCTGTCCGGGGGGCGGCGGCCTCAAGGCCCCGTAGGGTTACCGCCGCCGCCCCTCAGCCTCTGCCCCACGCCTCGTGTCCCGCCTCTGCCCTGCGCGGCTCCCCGGCAGGCCCTCCCTCCCGGCGCACTCCTCCTCCCTGCGCGGCTCCCCGGCGCGACGCGGCTCCCGGCTCCTCCCGCTGCTCCTCTGCGCATCCCGTCGGCCCGCCCTTCCTGCGCGCGACGGCCCGGTCCTGACGCCGTCTCTTTCTCTGCGCGCGGCCCGCTCCTCCTGCGCGCGAATCCCGTCGCCGCGACTCCCGGTGCACCTCCTCCCGACGGCCCGCCTCTTCCCTGCCGGCTCCCGGTCGCGCAGCCCTCCATCGCGCCGGCTCCATTCATCCCCGCGCGACGGCCCCCGCCTTCCCTGCGCGCTCCCGCTGTCCGCTCTCGCTGTCCCTCCCGAGCGTGACCCTCCCGCTTCCAGCAGCCGGCCTCCAGCTCCGGCCGGCGACCCCTCTCCGGCGGCCTCTCCCGTCCCGCTCCCCTCCCGGCGACCTCGCCTGCTGCTGTCCGGCGGCCAGATCCGGACAGCTCCGGCCGACTCCGGCCGGATCCGGTGATTTCCGGCCAGATCCAGGCTACTCCGGCCGGCTCCGGCCTGATCCAGAGATTTCCAGCCAGTTCCGGCGATATCCGGACTGTTCCGGGCAGATCCGGCCTGTTCCGGCCAGCAACCGGCCTCCGCCCGTGCTGGCCGCTCCACGCAGGTGGCCTCCTCCAACTTCCAGCGCCGTCTCCCGGCCTCCTGCACCCTCGCCGCCCTCCTCCTGCGGCATCCCCGCCTCGCCGGCATCTCCTGGCACCTCCCGGCAGCCGCATCTCTCTCCGCCGGCACGTCCTTTCGCTAGCGCAGCAACTCGACCACCTAGGATTCGGTCCCCGTTGGCGCCGCCAGTCCCGCAACAATTCTGCGGAATCCCCGCCTCCCGTCGCCGGCCCTGCAAATGCGGTTTTCCCGGTGCTAGATTGGATTTTCCGGCGTTTCATCGACCGGCCCCACTAGTGCGGCATTCCTGGCGTTCCGTCAACCAGCCGGTCTGAGTGGTCATCTGCTGCGCCTGCAACATCATCCATCCATCATCCTGCGGGGGAGCTTTGATCGTGAGGGGGAGCAGCAGCAACTTAATATTTTATTTCATCTTGTTTTGTCATCAAGCTGGGTATGTCCAGCTTGAGGGGGAGTGTTGGTCTCTATTTTGTTGTTTTCTTTTCATTCTGTGTCCAAGCTAGGTACACCTAGCTTGAGGGGGAGTGTTGGAGTCTGCATCCCACATCGGACTTGAGGTCCGGTGTGGTCTTTTTTATTTGTTATAAATACACCCCAAGGGCTCCTTTGGAGAGACACCTTGGGGGTTCGGTCTCTCTCATTTCTCAACCTACACTTTTGTTCACCATTATGAAGCTTTTCATCTGCTGCAACATAAGAATGGACAAAGTCTAGAAAATCCGGCATTCCTTGTCCAGTCTTAAAAACAAGATTCCAAAGAGCTCCTGTAGCAGTCCCAAGAACAGTTTCAAAACCAGGACAGACCAAGGCAAGAAGAGGTGCCACTCTGCCCTCTAGGCCAACAACAACGCTGTTAGCTTCTGACGCGGATAATCCCAAAATAGAGCCAGCAACTTTTTTGTGGTGAACTGAGATCCCTGGATCCACAGTCCTGCCATCAGCTGGAGAAAGCGATCCTCGCGATCCAACAATATTGGATAGCATCGGGAGAAGACAACGTTGATGAAAAGATGATGGGTAACCTCCTTGTGAGGTGAGTGCTGTTTTCAGGAGCAAGAGCAGAAAAAAATTGGCGGATTCTTACAGAAATCCTGAATCTGTATATCTTTTTTGTTGGTGAGAAAAGGCCGGAGATGTACCAACAATACCTATGTTCTCAGGTTCTACAACAACCTGGGCTAGAGACAACACCGGCTCCTCTGTTGAGGGCAAATAATCACACTGCTCGACATATTCTTCAGTAGCCCCATCCTGCTAAGAGCTGGTAGCTCCCCCTGACGCGCAGGTGACGACTGGACGAGGGCGAGCCCAGTGGATGGCGCAGCCATACTCACATCACGCCCCTGTGCCGTCATTTCGCCAATCGCACCTGTCTGCGCTTCAGTCCCCTCCTCATCTTGTTGCTGCAGCTTCTCCAAGCAACGTACCACACCAAGAATATATTTACAGAATTTTGCTTCTTTGTGCTCTTGTTCAAACTGCTGAGTGATGTTTTTCACTGTTGAAGCCAGACCGAGTACCCTTCACTTCAAGGCGTTCCGTGTGCTGTTCCATCATCCCTTTTAGCCGAGCGTTCATCGTCATTTCCCCTCCCCGTCAAGGATTACCCGACCACACTCTTCAGCCTCCCCCGGAAGGAGTTCCGGTAGGTTAGACCAAGTGATACAACCTTGAGCCAACGGTCCACCTAGAGTGGACTCCTTTGCACAGTGAATCTACCAGCGTAACAGAAATACATGATGGAGGAGAAGAATGGGAGGTTGGAGAGTAAGGAAGGAAGTTGCACGGGAGGCATTGGTGCTCCCTGTCCAAGCCTTAGGGCCGAATCCCAAGCCAGAGGCAGAACTTCACAACAGAATAATCCATACCCATCTCTCCTGCGCTCCCTCCTTTATAACATCCTTACTCCACTCCCCCCACGTGCCCCCAAACTTCCCCAACAACTCCTTCCCTCAGAAAGTTAATACTACCCCTGGCAGTTAATCCCGCATACTCACCTGTGTACACCCCCTCTCCACCAGCCCTACTATCCATGTACCTATCACTGCCGCCCCCTTGAAAATTACCTTGTCCTCTAGGTGAGAAACATGATGACTTTCTGGTGCAGTAGCCTCAGATGCTAGT
This sequence comes from Viscum album, assembly GCA_963277665.1. Classification (NCBI taxonomy): domain Eukaryota; kingdom Viridiplantae; phylum Streptophyta; class Magnoliopsida; order Santalales; family Viscaceae; genus Viscum; species Viscum album. The sequence continues at coordinate 1,420,637,062 of OY728161.1, forward strand.
CCCATGTCTTGTATGCCCAGTCATGCGCCTTGCTGATTGCTTGCCTGTCCGACTCTTCTCGGCTCATGTCCATTGCGCTGGCCTTGGCTGTCGGCTTGGTCCTGCCCCCTTTCAGAACATGCATTCCGCACAGCTGGAGCGGCTGAACCACACTCCTGTCATGCTGGATTTGCCTTGTGAAGAAGCTCAAATGTAATAATTATGACATTGTTTTCCACCCTTTCCTGCACCCATGCTTTTGGTCTCCAATGCTTTTGTTCACCATTACGAAGCTTTTCATCAGCTGCAGCATAAGAATGGACAAAGTCTAGAAAGTCCGACATTCCTTGTCCAGTCTTGAAAACAAGATTCCAAAGAGCTCTTGCCGCAGTCTCAAGAACAGTTTCAAAATCAGGACAGACCAAGGCATGACGAGGCGCCACTCTGCCCTCTAGGCCAACAGCAATGCTGTTAGCTTCTGACGCGGATAATCCCCAAAGAGAGCCAGCAGCCTTTTTATGGTGAACTGAGATCCCTGAAGGCACATTGCCATCAGCTGGAGAAAACCATCCTCATGATCCAGCAATATTGGATAGCATCGGGAGAAGACAACGTTGTTGAAAAGATGACGGGTAACCTCCTCTCCCAATGTATGCGTGTACCAGGCCAGGCTGGAAACCTCTGTTCGTATGCTCTGAGAGAGAAAGGTTGTGAAGTGGGCATCATTCAATAATCTTTAAAACGAAAGTAACTTCAGCCGCTTGTGGCGTTAAACCAGAGGCAAGATCGGGCATGGCTGGAGTGCTGTTTTCAGGAGCAAGAGCAGAAAAAAATTGGCAGATACTGATAGAAATCCTGAATCTGCTTATCTTTTTGCTGGTGAGGAAAGGCTGGAGATGTACCAGCGATATCTATGTCCTCAGCTTCTACAACAACCTAGGCTAGAGACAACATCGGCTCCTCTGTTGAGGGCAGATACTCACATTGCTCGACATATTCTTCAATAGCTTCGTCCTGCTGACGAACTGGCAGCTCCTCCGGATGCATGGGTGACAACTGGTTGAGGGCGAGTTCAGTGGGTGGTGTGGCCATACTCGTGTCATGCCCCTGCGCCATCATTCCGCCAGCCACCCCTGTTTACTCTTCAGTCCCCTCCTCATCTTGTTGCCGCAGCTTCTCCGAGCAACGTACCACACCAAGAATATATTTACGGAATTCTGCTTCTTTCTGCTCTTGTTCAAAATGCTGTGTGATGTTTTTCTCTATTGTAGCCAGACCGAGTACCCTTCACTTCGAGGCGTTCTGTGCACTGTTCCATCCCTTCTAGCTGAGCGTCCATCGTCATTTCCTCTCCTTGTCAAGGATTACCCGACAGCACTCTTCCGCCTCCCCCGGAAGGAGTTCTGGCAGGCTGGACTAAGTGATACAACCTTGAGCCAACGGTCGACCTAGAGTGGACTCCTTTGTGCATTGAATCTATCAATGTAAGAGAAATACAGGAGGGAGGAGAAGAAGGATGGGAGGTAGGAGAGTAGAAGGAAGTTACACAGGAGGCACTGCTGCTCCCCGTCAAATCCCAAGCTAGAGGCTGAACTTCACAACAGAATAATCCCTACCCATCTCTCCTGCGCTCCCCACTTTTATAACAAACTTACTCCCCCCCACCCCCATGTTCCCCCCGGCTTTCTTAACAACTTCCCCCAGAAAGACAATATTGCCCCTGACAGTTAATTCCCCATACCCACTTGCATACAGCCCCACCCCACCAGCCCTACTGCTCCGCCCTACCATCCTTGTACCTATCAAAACCCTTAAGAATGTATTTTTTATTTTAAAACATTAGGGATAAATCATATTTTTCTTAAAGAAACAACATGGGTTGTTTTGTTTCAGTTTTGCCTCAGGAGCGTTCTAGTTGCATTGTAGATTCTAGTAGATACATTTCACTTTATTTTACTTGATTTTTTAATTCAAGATTGCAGGCTAATGCGGCCCAGGATACCTTCAAAACATGGTACCCACCTTTGGAGAAAACTCTGTCATGCCTTTCGAAATTGTATCGTTGCTTAGAGCCATCTGTTTTCACTGGCCTTGCTCAGGTATTTGACTTTTTTTTCTGCCACAATCTTCACCCCTCTTTTGATTGAGAAGTTCTACTAATCGTTAAAAATTGGGTTGGTTATTTTGACAGGAAGCAGTGGAATCCTGCTGCACCTCTATTCAAGTAAGTTTTTTTTACTATTATTTTTGGTGTACTCAGTTTGCTAGAGTTTACCGCTCTCTTGCTTTAAGATGACTGTCGTGGATCATAATACTTTCCCCCATGAAATTCTGTTTTGGTGGAATGAATTAAGTATATTTAATATGAGAACTAAAAAGTAGAGGGCACAGAATCATCCCCATTTAAGTACAAGAATTGAGGGGGGGGGGGGCAGTAAAAGCAAGAACATTTTGGCATTGCATTTGGAAGTGTCTTAAAATTATTTTTTGGTTGAATGAATTAACTCCACCTCAGTTTTGGCATGGTTAGTCACTTCCAAATACACAAATGCCTTCACTGCAGTGGTTACTTTTTCATTTAAATAAAAATATCCCAGGCCTTGGTATCGCTAAATCGTAAAGGGGAAAATCAAATAAAGGCATTAAGTCAATTCTATAACCTTCTGGGTCATTTAGATTCTGGATTAATTGAAAATTTGTTGATGGTAACACCCCTTACATGGTATTAGAAGTGAAATGGGGCATTATGGAGCATAGATAAGCGGTATAGGCAGAAAAATATGGTGAAGGGAAACATTCTCCATTTCACCCATCCTTCGATAAATTCAACTTTGTAGTCCACCGTGAAATTAGTGAAGGATAAAAAGAAATGGGCTATCCAAGTAACTCTTCACTTGTCACAAAGTTACCTAGATCCACCTGTGGGCTTTACTTTGCAGAGGATGCATGGGCAGCTAGGTTGATCAATGGAAATTCATGATTACCTTCTTTGTTCTCTCATTTTGTCAACAATATCTGTAAATTTCAACAGAAAATAATGCAAAATGAAAGAGATGCAAGATTGAGTCAGCACTATGTCGCAAGCACATATGCTTCATGCATCCATCCAACAACTGATTTTAGAGTCCCTTGCTTTCTTTTGTCAGCATATAAATTTAGGTCACGTACCTTTTCAATGTTCTGGAGTGGAATGATAAGATTACAATGGCTTCTCTGAAATCTTTGTCATTTTTTATACCTGTCAATAAAGGGCTGCTAGTGTATTTAAATATTTTGGATATGGGTATTGAATAGGTCTATCCTATCCCCCTTGAATTTGGTATTTCATATTTATTTTAAGCCTTGTATCTCAAATATGTCTACATAAATACAGTGTTCCGTCCTTATTCAAGAGGAATAGTTTCTGGGCCTACTCTTTCTACAAGGTCCATGCTTTATGTTTTGTAATTCTTGCAACTTGCTTGTGATTTTGCTTCATCTGATATAGAAAGCAAGCAAACTAATTGCAAAGAAATCATCCCCAATGGATGGACAGCTTTTTCTTATAAAGCATCTGCTTGTTTTGAGAGAGCAGGTATATACTCTGCTGTGTAGATTGCCAATTGTTAATCATTTATTACAATGACACAATGTTTGGATTTTCAGATTGCTCCATTTGATATTGAATTCTCAGTCATGCACAAGGAACTTGATTTTTCTCATTTGCTGGTGAGCATCTCTGAAGCTGAGCTTTCCATAATATAGGGCATTTTTTTTTCTTGTTTTAATAATCACGCACTCTGAAGCTTGCCTCTTGAGAGTACTGTGGTTTCTTGTCTTTCGTATTGTAATGCCAATTCCATTTTTAGGAGCACTTGAGACGGATTCTCAGAGGCCAAGCCTCACTATTTGACTGGTCAAGATCAACTTCGTTGGCAAGGACTTTGTCTCCTCGAGTTTTGGAAAGTCAGTTTGATGCCAAGAAGGTCGGTAACTGGTTCTTCCAAATAATAATCTTGTTTTTCTTATGAAAATAATCTGTCTCGCATGGGATTGATTTTCATCACGACCGTTCTGTTTTTTTGTTTTAGTGGGAGATGTTTACTTACCAGAAAAACAAACCATTTATGCTGCTTTTGGGGAAAAAATTTTCAATCCCTTTGTCTTCAGATTATGTCCGATCAATCAGCTCTCTTTCTCATTCTATTTGGTTCATGCTGACAATGATTGATGCATGAACTGGATCTAGATATTTTGGTATACTAAAATGAGAAGTTGATGTTAAAATCTCATAAACCCGAACTGGTTATGATCTGCTTTGACTTGTTGTTTTTGGTTATAATTTTATGGATCCTTTAATACCTCTGGAAAGTACCTGACACGAGAGTGTTCTTACATGCAGGAACTGGAGAAAACTCTAAAGGCCACTTGCGAGGAGTTCATTATGTCAGCCACCAAACTAGTTGTGGATCCCATGCTTTCTTTTGTCACTAAGGTCTCCTCTTTCCTCCTCCAGGGGACAAATAAATCATGTTTTATAAGCCCAAAAGATTCTTTCCTTAACAAGCAAGGTTTTAAGTTGAAGGCTATGTATTCTGTTCTGGAACTAACATTCGATCTGTACTTAAGGTGACTGCGGTGAAAGTCGCATCATCCTCCGGTAGTCAAAATCAAAAGCTAGATTCAGTCGTGTCTAAACCACTCAAAGATCAAGCGTTTGCTACTCCAGATAAGGTGGCCGAACTCATCAAGAAGGTATAAGAATTCCTTGTTTGAAACAATATTTTAGATTGTTCAGCTTTTGTTCGTTTGCTACCAGTTGATGAGTGGGAACAATGGAATCTCATGGATTGCATACCCATATTGTTTTGTTAAACAGTAACTTCATCATGGTTAAGGTTATCATAGAAAACATTCTGTATTTTTCATTTTTCAAATTTGTATTTATAAAATGTTTTGAAAAGAAAACATAAAAACAATTATTATTATTATTTTTGTTTTGTTAGTCTACATTTTGTAATATATTTTTGAAAAATTAAAACAAGAAATGTTTTTGAAAACCAAACACAGGCTAAGTTGCATTGAAATTTGTTGTGGTCTCTGGAGCAGGTGCATGGCGCCATTGAACAAGAGTTGCCAACAGTGATTGGGAAGATGAAGCTTTATCTGCAGAACCCTTCCACACAAGCAATACTTTTTAAACCGATCAAGTAGGATGATTATCAATAATGTGCATGACAGTAGTTTTTAAACCGATGAGTTGATTATCAATAATGACTGGAATACTGGGTGGTGATTTGGTATCATGCTTTATTGGCAGGACCAATATCGTGGAGGCTCATATTCAGGTGGAATCATTGCTAAAATCTGACTACTCTGCAGAAGACATGGAGAATATTAACATGGAGTCCGTGTCTGATCTGCAAGCAGAACTCGACAGCCTCCTGCAGTGAGCTCTCGAGGGTGTAAAATTATAAATATAATTTTAGTTTTGGGTTGGTTTAAAGTATTCAATTATGTCTTACTGTTATGAATCTATCATATTCATGAAGAGGAATTGATAACATATCACTCCAGCCATGTCTTGTTTTTCAAGGGCATATTTAATATGGTAGACTGTCATGATCAAAATAACAATTATGTCCGTATCTCAAGTTGGTGTAGTAGCAACACATGAACATGTGAAAATATATTAAGCAAAACTAGCGCAAATGTGATTACAGAGCAAAGCTTTTAGTGGAAGAACATTGCAAGATGCATATGAAAGTTTCCGATGCAGTAGAAGCGCTTGTTGAACAGTAGCTAACTCGATATTTTGTTGTGATCACTAAATAGTCTGAGATGTACATGACTGTCATGAGAATTTGTAGATTAATTGACATATGCCGGTATCAAGAAGTGATATCTTTTCACGTTAAATTTATAATTAATTCAATTAAAAGAATTACTCTACAATTGTGAATTCTTGTGGAAGAGGTTGATTGTTTGAACGTTGTTTGGTTAAATAGACGTGTTTTGAGGATTCAAAGATGAAATCTCTTTAGCAGTGATTTATACATGCTTTTTTTGATCTCAAAGTGACGTCGATGATATCTGGCGATATTGATTGTTTTGTGTTACTCCCTTTAATCACTATCACAATCCCTTCGGTCAGAGTTGTCTCTTCGGCTTTAAAAGAGGATGGAGGAATCAATTCTTTCGACCTTGAGAGAGAGCTCTAAAGTTCTTTGTTGAGAGAGAATTCTCTAGAGAAGAATGTTGTACACAACAAACTTTCAATCCTTGCACAAATGATATTACGAGGTATATATAGGGCCAATGCTTGAGTTTAAAATTAATTAATTGCACATGCCCTTAATTATATATTAATCCCATAATATACCCCATGCCATGTGAAATAATGATAATATTATTTATCTCATGACAAGTTAACTCATGTAATGATAAATATTATTTTTTAATCTGATAAATAAGTGCGTCAGTTCTCTTCAACATTTATTGAATTCTCGAATAAATATTTAAATAGATATTATTCATTTAATAAATAAATAAATATTCTATTTACAGTATGGTGAATAAATATTTATTTAATATTTGCGTGAGTAAAGAAATTATTTATTTAATAAATAATTATTTATTATCTTATGAATAAAAAAAGATAAATAATATTATATAGTTGCGTAATTGAATAATTACCTTACGAATAAATATTTATTTAATATCTGTGATTAATAAATCCTGAATAAAAATTATTTATCGATCTAGAGAATAATACTTATTTCAATAATTAAATCCAAACATAATTTAATTGAGATCAATATAAACACCAAGTGTGTAACCCTCTAGGCTTCTTCCTCTGTGGCATTAGGCGTGTTCGCCTAAAGTCCAATATCAGCGTCTAACAACACGTAAAAGTGCTAGGGTGGAAGGAGTCAATGCCACCACATTGACAACCATATACGAACATTCACTGTGTAATATAATCTATTTGTCTCGATATCTCATTACGTAGGTTGCATACTTGTGTCATCAACTTATATGCTCAATATGTCTTTCTTTAACTTCCTGAAATGAATCCGTCGACACACTATGACCATAGAATTTAGTTTGACAATTTCATTTCAATCAAATGGTTGAGATATCAACTTCTATAAAGATGGAAGAGACAAATCTTTTCTTGACTTATTCATTAATAATATATCATTTATGACGCACACAACACATCCTACCTCGCCACAAAACATATGGTGTCGTGATTTTCATCAATATATCAAAGTATGCAAGTGACGATATGTATTAATAATAATCTTAAAGTTTAAGGACCATTACACATGATTACATACAAGAATATCCAATGACACATAAACACGTGGAATTCCTACTAGTAGATTTGTCCTCATAATCATCCGTCTTGGAGATTACTAACACTACCACAAAATTGAGTTTCCATAGCGCAACCTTTTAACAGCGCTAAAAAAAAGCGCTGATAAAGCGTACTTTTAACAGTGCTAAAAATAGCGCTGTTAAAACTGACCCTTTATTAGTGTTTTTTAGCGCTGTTAAAGGACCCCCTTTATCAATGTTTTTTAGTAGCACTGGTGGTGGGGGGGGGGGGGGTTATCAGCACTTTTTTCCTAAAACTGATAAAGTGTATATTTCAAAAAAAAATTTATAAAAAATAATATATTGATATATAAGTATATTTATATTGATATAAATATAATATATATGTTTTAAATATGTTTTAGATCGATTTGATATGTGGTAGACGCAAAACGGACACCCGGAGCAGAAGTTATGGCCGTTTGGAGGGATTAAGGACCTTTTCGGGGCTTGAAGAATATGAGAAGGTGTTCCAGTGGTCATCGGAGTGTAAGTTTATTCGCAAGCATTGATTTGATATGTGGTAGAGGCAAAACGGACACCCGGAGCAGAAGTTATGGCAAAACGGACACCCGGAGCAAAACGTATGACCATTAGGAGGAATTATGAGCATTTTTTGGCCATGAAGAACGTGAGAAGGGGTTCCCGTAGTCACCAGAGTGTAGATATTTTTGCAAGCTTCAATTTGATATGTGGTAGAGCGAAAACAGACACTCGGAGCAGAAACTATGATTGTTAAAAATTGAGCAACCCTCCTAGTGCCTAAAAACCTAAGAAACCCATAACTCACTAAAACAACCATAATTTCTGCTTCGGGTGTCCGTTTGAGCACTGAGACCATTCAAATCGAATCTCGTGAGATGAGTGATGACCACATCCAACCGAAGCCGTGAGAAGATCAAAGAAACGGAAGATATATCAGTTATACCACTCTAAAAAAACTCCAACTTCAAACAACCATAACTTTCGCTCCGGATGTTCGTTTGAGCTCTACCACTTATCAAATCAAAGGCAGCGAAGAGATCTATGCAAAATTATTACTTCAACAAAGTTCTAATCATGTATCGAACCCTAAAACCCCCCAAAACCATAAGAAGGCCTCCAAAACTATGTTTCCGTGTCCAGTGCCCTGTCATTTTTTTTAAAATAGTAATAACTTCTGATCCATGTGTCTGTTTGGACTCCGCCACCTGTTATATCTTAGTTCGTTCCATGAGCCTCGGTTTGAATGGTCACGGAGTTGAAACGGACACCTGGATCAGATGTTATGCCCGTTTCAGTGACCGTGGTTTGTTTGGTTTTTCAAGCCTCCATTTCTAGCACTTTTGTCTTGTCTGCTGTTTTTTCAAACAGCTGTAACTTATGATATGTCTATCCGTTCGGCCTCCACCACCTATCATATTAAATCTCGTTTGATGATCTTCGATTTGACTGGTCACGGAGCTGGAACGGACTCTCGGATCAGAAGTTTTCGTCATTTTCCTGAGTTTAGAGTTTATTTGACTTTCTGACTATATTTACGGGTTTTGAGGGTTTCTCCATTTTTTACCCATTTTTCAGGTTTTCAGGGCTTGTTATCGTTTTTCATAATTACTGTTATTTATAATCAAATATATAACAATATATATATATATTTTATATATTCACACATAAAAATTTAATTTTATAAATAAATAATTAAACATATTTACATATAAAATATATTTCTCAATATATAAGCCTTATCTAAATAAAAAACTAATATCCATTTTATTTAAAATACAAATATATGAATATTTATATACCTATATAATGTTTACGTGTATATATATGTGTGTGTGTGTTTGTATTGACAAACTGATATATATTATCTATATATTCTAAACATATGTATATATATATATTAATATTTAATATTTCTATATATATATAAATCTGTATAATTATACTTACAGATACACATATAATATATATATTTGTGTGTGTGTGTTGTATATATGTATTTATTTATTTATACACATAAAAAAGCATATTTTATAAATGTATTTAAAACTAATCTTATAAATATATATTAATATACGAATAAATATATTAATATATAAATATAACTATATATATATTAATATAACTAAATATATATATATATATTAATATAAATATATATATGTTAATATAAATATATATTAATATACGAGTAAATATAACTATATATATATAAATAAATAGGTATATAAATAAATGAAGAGAAAAGCAATATGGTGGAGCGGTAAAGGCTTAGGTGCGCAGGTAATAGGTACTGAGTTTGAATCCAGGGGGAGACAAGTCGCGCACGTGGGTGGAATAAGGGCTAGCACTGTTAAAGGGTGCAGGTGCTGTTAAAGGCTGGAGGGGGGCGCTGTTGAAGCCCCACCCTGATTAGCATATTTTTTTTAATGTTTTTGAACTTTTATCAGCACTGATAAAAGGGGCCTTTATCAACACTTTTCTAAGCGCTGATAAAAGGGACTCCCTCTTTATCTTCACTGAGATTGACAACGCTTTTCAGCGCTGATAAACACCTTTTTTAGGGATCCTCTCGTCCCCTCGACCCTGCGGGAACTGGCCCAAGCCAAAGGGTTGGCCACCTTGGGCCTAGCTGGGGGCGTGCGGTGCGCAGGTGGGCAGGCCAACCCAATACCTCGTTACCCAACAACACGTTTACGCCCACGGGGGCTGGGTGAGTTGGTTCAAGGCGGTGGCGTCCTGTCGCTGAGGTTCCGGGTTCGAGTCCTCACAAAGGCAACGCGCACCATACGCCAGCGATCCTCTCGTCCCCTCGACCCTGCGAGAACTGGCCCAAGCCCAAGGGTTGGCCACCTTGGGCCTAGCTGGGGGCGTGCGGCGCGCAGGTGGGCAGGCCAGCCCAATACCTCGTTACCCAACAACACGTTTTTCCCATGGGGTGTTAGCCGAGTGGTACCCGTTGGTTGTACCCCTCGCTCTCCGTGGGAACTGACCCAGGCTCGAGTCCCGCCAAACTTGGACACTGTGCATATTATGCACAGGGCGATTCAAATCCATTTGCCTAGTTAGGGAACGTGCGGCGCGCTCTGGGCATGGCGGGGCCCCCAGTGGGAGGTGAGCGTTACCCTTACACACATTTGCCGCTTCGGTGGTGGCGTAGTGGTGAAGGAGAGGGGTACAACAACGCCGTTCTTTGGGAGGTTCAGGGTTCGAATCCTGGGAGTCCGCTTTCGGGGCGAACCTCTCCCCCGGGATCCACTCGCCTTGCCGGGTCACCCAGTTTTTGACTGGGTGGGAAAAATGAGGTGCAACCCACCCATGCTGACGAATTGCTTGACGAACCATCGCCACCCGGGTTGTCACCCTCCGGGACACTGCCATCTCAGCTGGCAACGGCTCCTTCCCGGCTGGGGCTCTCTCTAGAGTGACCTCTTCGTGGGGAGGGGGGTTTCCTTGTGTGGAGGGTTCGAAAAGGCCACACAAGGGAATTCCCTTTTTTAAAGAAAAATAAACACCTTTTTTAGCACTAATAAAAGCCTGTTTTTTGGTAGTGCACTACTACAACTTGACCTTTTATTAGCGCTAAAAACCGACATTAACAGTGCTTTTCTAGCGCTCATAAAGGGGTGCCTTTATCAGCACTGTAAGAACCTGGATCTTCGTTCAGGTATGTTTTTTTTTTCTGGAGTTTTTAAGAAAAATGGTTTTTCTGGAAATTTTCAAAGTACACGCCGTGTACTCTATTCCGGCTCGAAGCCGTGTGCTGGCCGTGTCCGGGCCACACACACGGTGTGTAAGGCTGAGGTGAAGGCCAGTTTTTCGGAGTATGGAAAAAATTGAAGTACACGCCGTGTACTTTTTTTTCATTAAACGGACCGGGGTCACGCCTAACCCCCATATTCGTCTTCTTCTTCAATTTTCGACCGTCTGAGAGCATCCGTACGGCCGAATCTTCTCCGAGCTTCCGCCTCGCCGTCCGTTCTCCGATTCGAGCACGGTCGATTGCGTTTGAATCGCAACGGTGAGTTCTTCCTTCTACTTGAGCCTTGTTTCTTGATTCCTCCTTGTTTTCAAGTTATCGTCGGATGAAAGTTTTGTGCGTTTTCTCAGATCCACGTCGTTCTAAGGGGAATCTGTCATCAGGGTTCACGTATATCGATCTTCTAGGATCAAGGTAGGTGGTTTGTGCCTCTCTGTAGAAATTTGATGAGTATTATGTGCAAATTCCACCAATACCCATGAACGGGGTATTGCGTGTTTCCTGTTTTGCCCCTGTTGTTTGCCTACTTTGCTTGATTTCTTTAGTAGAGGTTATTGCTTGTGATTAGAGTAGTTTGTTTGTGCTCAGATTGTTTTTCCATACTTGTTCTGCCTGTTTGGCGTTTTCCAGTTTCCATGCCTAGTCGTAGGATAGTGGAACTGTTGTTTTATTATTGCTGTTGAGCCTTAGTTGATAGCCAAGTAGTTCTTGAGGTTTACTTGGACGATACACACGCGTTGATCATGTTTAGTTATACTCAGGACTGTGACAACCTAGAGTAGTAGACCAAAGGGAGAATTGACGGAAGGGCTTCTCCAGAGTATCTTTTAATTACGATGCGAGACTATAGGGGGAATTGACGTTGAGTGTTTCCCCAGAGAGTCTGAAGATCCACGAAGCGGGCCATAGGGGGAATTGACGTTGAGTTCTTCCCCAGAGAGCTTTTAGCACGATACAAGACTATAGGGGGAATTGACGGTGAGTACTTCCCTAGAGATTCTGCTTACTTACGTAGCTGAACCAGAGGGGTGAGACTGTGTGTGCCTCCCAGAGGGTTGCTAGTACTTAGAGGTTGAACCATAGGGGTTAGACTGTGAGAGCTACCCAGAGGGTTACCTGTTTTCTTCTTGTTTCTGACTGCTTACTTGTGTGCTTTACTCGTTAGAACTATGGATTGTAGCTGTTTGTGCTTTTCTGTTTACTGCTTCTTGTTTTAGTACTGCCATGTATTCATTGACTGTTAGACACAAATCTTTGGGTGATTGCCTACTGGGATTGTATCTCACACCCTGTTTGGACCATGCTTTTGGGCCCAAGAAGACTATGTTGCTGCAGGTATAGACAAGGGCAAACACCCTTATACTTCAGGGTCTTGACTGCATCAGGAGCTGGGGAGCATGGGACCGAGCCGTGGCTCGCAATGCTGAGGAGATTATTTGTTTTTCTTTTGCACTTGGTTTCAGTTTTATTTCAGCACGTTGTTGTGTTTGCTGTTTTCCTTAGATACTTGTACCTGCTGCATCATTTTCATCATAGTTATATATCTACATTGCTTCCGTTGTTTGGTTTCTGTTGTTGTGCATGTCGTTTACTACTTTCGTTGTTTATTGTGGTTTTCTTACCTCGTATACCTTACCGAATGAGGGCATAGTTTCCCTACTGACTCACCAAGGCCCTCGCTGCTAGTCGGCAGCCTCTGGCGTTCGGGGAAACGCGCTTGAGGTCATGTGACGAACCGGGTACGGGGCACCAGTGGAGGGGCTCCAGACTCGGGATGTTACAAAGTGGTATCAAAAGAGTTATTTTCTCTTTCTTTACTGTTTGGAGACCTTAGCCAGGGATAGGATGAATTCGGTACTTGGCATTAAGCTGTGCTCGGGAGTAGCTAACCCGTGTACAGGGAAAAGCCATACTACCTCGTTAATTGTAGTTTTCTGGTTTTGAGATTTTATGGTTGGTATGTTTTCACCTAGAGTGATTCGTATGACTTGTGCGATTATTGTTTTGAAATTTTGGTTCTATTTCTGTCGCAACCCGATGAGATGAGGGTATGCCATCTCATGAATCATATAGGCACTTGTAGAAATCACATGTCATGCATTCTTGCCATGCCATCTAGGGTGCATTAGCGATTTCATGCTGTTGTGATAGACTCTGTGTAAAATTATGCATGCTGTTGTGATAGATGCTTGATAGATTCTCTGCTGTTATGTTAGAAAACTGTTTGTTTTGTTCCTTTCTTAAAAATGAACGTTGAATTTTGGTTCTTGAGGTGTTACGGGCCCTCACAGATCAGAATTTGGCACCTTTTCCCTTGTTTTAGTGTTTCTGGAATTCTGCGCAGTTTTTGAGCTACTGCCCAGAAAAACCCAAAATACACGACGTGTACTTTTTAGATACACACCGTGTAGTTTTCAGGCCGTGTCACTGACCGTGTGGTCAGAACACGGTGTCGTGGGAGTAACTTTGGGAACACGCTGTGTACCATTGGTACACGGCGTGTGAGTTCAGAGCTGTGTACCCGACCATTTCACTAACAACACGGGCCGGGGAAGCTCGGGTAGAACACGCCGTGTCCATTGGGAACACGCCGTGTAGTCTTGTCCAGGTACCCGGTCGTGTCACGAACAACACGGTCCGGTGTTACCTTCCTTTCCACACGCCGTGGTTGTTTGGAACACGCCGTGTAGTCTTGCCCAGGTACTCGGTCGTGTCACGAACAACACGGGACGGTGTCGCCTTCGCCTATGCACGCTGTGTAAGGTCCATCCGTGTAGACGGCCGTGTACTCAACAACACGGACCTCTGAAGCCTTGCCTAGTGCACGCCGTGTTTGTTTCGAACACGCCGTGTAGTCTCGGGTTGAGTCAGACCGTGTTGGTTAGCTGTGTAAGGAGACTCGGGAAGGGGGATAGTTTACAAGTACACGCCGTGTGTTGGAGTCAACACGCCGTGTAGTTTGAAGTGTACACGACTTGTAGGTAAGGGGTACACGCCCATGTCAGTGGCTTAAGTAGACATGCCGTGTAGTTTTTATACACGCCGTGTAGTCGTGTTTTGCAATCTTGTGTGTTTTTTCCCCTGTTCCCATTTTGTACTCTTGTGTTCTCTGTCCTTGTTTTCCTGATCTAAGGTGTGCTTTTGATCTTTCAGAGCTATGCCTCCGAGACGTCCTCCGGTCGTACGTCTGTCGTCCGGTAGTGATCAGACGCCAGACAGGGCTGATCAGAGACTTCTTGTCGATCCCCCAGCCGAGCCAGCCTTGACACCGGTTGTTGTACTAGTTGCGGGCACTGATGCGTAGTTTAGGGAGGGTTTCATGAGGATGATGCAGGCCTTCCAGGGAGCACCGCCTCCTGCCTCGTCTATGGCAGACTTGATGCGGGTCTTTCAGCAACATCATCCTCCCACGTTCTCTGGGGAGGGAGGACCTCAGGCTGTAGAGTCATGGCTGGAAGCCATGCTGACTATATTCGAGCATCTGGAGATGCCTCCAGAGAGGCGGGTCAAGCTCGCCACCTACATGCTCCGAGACTCCGCCAAGAGGTGGTGGGACGTGATCTCACAGGCGGGTCAGCAGAAGGCTATGGCTTGGGAGGAGTTCCAGCGCGTGTTCTACGACTACTTCTACCCAGAGACCCTGAGGGCCGATCGAGCCCGGGAGTTCATGAGCTTAGAGCAGGGTACTCTATCTGTCATGGAGTATTCCTCTCGTTTCACTGAGCTGCAGCGTTTTACACCCCTTCAGGATGGGAGTGAGGTTTTTTTGGCGAGGAAGTTTGAGGATGGACTCAGGTGGGAGATTCGCTCATAGGTGAACATCTTCCAGCTGACTTACATTACGTCCATCGTCAACCAGACATTGATTGCAGAGCGTAATCTGAGAGACTCTGGAGCTGCGAGTCAGGGCGGTTCTGCTTCCAAAGCTATCTTTCCTTCAGATGACAGCAAGAAGCGCCGTAGGGAGCCTACGCACGGTGATTCGAGGAAGCGAGACACATCATCAGGCATCCAGGTGACATGCTATCAGTGTTGCCGGACATGGCACATGAGGCCGCAGTGCCAGAGAGACCCCGTGGAGTGCCGATCTTGCGGCAAGTTGGGTCACCTTCAGCGTTTCTGCCAGGTTTTCTCCCCATCACCAGGTGACCAGGGTTCTTCCATGACTCCTCATTCAGGAGCAACCCCACCAGTCTCTCACTAGTCAGGGAACTGGAGTTCTTCCGGCCGTTCGGGCCGAGGTAGAGGTCGAGGCCGTGGCGGTCAGCCACCAGTACCTCAGCACCAGCAGGGAGGTTCAGCTCAGAGTGGTCAGCCAGGGGTGCAGGGCCGCGGCACGGGCCAGTCGTTCGCCATGGAGCAGACTTATCATGAGCAGGATCCCAACCCTTCTACTGTTTGAGGTATGATTTTAGTAGCCTCAGTTTTATCTTCAGCCCTTTTCGATACTGGTGCTATGCATAGCTTTATCTCTGTTGCCGTTGTGGAGAGCCTTGGACTCTGCATCTTTTATTCTGCCGACTCGTTGACACTAGACACACCTTTGGGAATGAGGAAATCTAGTGTACGTCAGTGTAGAGAGTGCCCTCTCAAGACTGCAGGGTATCGCTTCTTATGGGATCTCTATGTCCTAGAGATGACAGGATATGATGTCATTCTTGGCATGGACTGGTTGATTCCCTTCCAGGAAGTCGTTGAATGTTATCGCCGCAGAGTCAGTTTCATTTCACCCGAGGGTGAATCTTTCCTTCATAGAGGCGAATGGGACGTTCGGGCGAGTCGGGCGGGACTCGAGCATCTTGGGTATGAGGAGTGAAGACCCAGATTGCTAGCCTTTACTTGGATGATCAGGGGACTCCACATTTGGACTTCGCTCAAGTGGTGGATCGCTTCCGGGATGTCTTTTTAGAGGACTTTTCGGGCTTGCCTCCGGAGCGTGAGGTAGACTTCTCTATTGAGCTCGTGCCAGGAGCGGCACCGGTGTCCATTCCTCCATATAGGATGGCCACACCTGAGTTACAGGAGCTCAAGAAGCAGTTGGAGGAGTTACAGGCTAAGGGTTTCATCCGACCCAGTACTTCTCCTTAGGGTTCACCTGTTCTGTTTGCAAAGAAGGCAGATGGTACCCTTCGGATTTGTGTGGATTATCGGAAGCTGAACCAGTTGACGGTCAAGAACCGATATCCTTTGCCGAGGATTGATGACCATTTCGATCAGCTTCGATGAGCCCAGGTGTTCTCGAAGATCGAATTGAGGTCCGATTATCATCAGTTGCGCGTTAGACCATCAGATATACCTCTGACAGCCTTCAGGAGCAGGTACGGTCTTTACGAGTATACAGTCATGCCCTTTGGACTCACGAATGCACCTGTAGTTTTTATGGAACTGATGAACCGAGTGTTCCATCCTTACTTGGATTCCTTTGTCGTGGCCTTCATGGACGATATCTTGGTGTACTCTCACACTCGACACGACCATGCCACACATCTTGAGATCGTTCTGAGTACACTGAGAGAGCATCGACTTTATGCTAAACTCTCGAAGTTCCACTTCTGGATAGATCAGATTAATTTCTTGGGTAACGTCATCTCAGAGGCAGGAGTATCTGTGGACCCAGAGAAATTGAGAGCTGTAGTTTTCTGGGAGCAGCCGAAGAACGTTTTTGAGGTGCGGAGCTTCCTAGGGCTGGATGGATACTACAGACGCTTCATTCGGAACTTTTATCGTTTAGCATCACCCTTGAAAGGTCTGACCAAGAAGGGGGCGAGGTTCTTATGGTCATATTCTTATGAGTCAGCCTTTCAGGAGCTGAAAGGGAGGTTGATGTCAGCACCGATACTAGTCTTTCCAGAGCCAGGCAAGAGCTACACTGTTTACTGTGATTCTTCGGGTATCGGGCTGGGAGTTGTGCTTATGCAGGGAGATGGAGTCGTTGCATACAGGCCTCGATAGTTGAGGCCACATGAGAGGAACTAACCTATGCACGATCTGGAGTTGGTAGCTGTTGTTCATGCCTTGCACTGTTGGAGACACTATATTCTGGGAGAGAACTTTGTGGTCTTCACTGACCACAAGAGTCTCAAGTATATCTTCACTCAGCGTGATCTGAATCTAAGGTAGCACAGGTGGGTTGAGTATCTACAGTCTTTTGACTTCGAGCTTGCCTATACGTCGGGAAAGGGTAATGTCGCGGTAGATGCATTGAGCAGGAGAACTCAGATTATGGCAGTTCAGGAGGCTAGTAGTGAATGGAAGCTGATGGCTCTGTTCTCTGAGATTCATCTAGAGGTGCACGACAGACGGGGACAGACTTTTCTATCCTCTGTATCTATTACCTCCACGCTACTTGATCGGGTATGGATGAGGCAACTATCAGACTCATAAGTCTTAGTCTTGCGGGAGAGTGTGTCAGGAGAGGACCCTCTTCCTGGATGGACAGTGGGCGAGGATGAGATCTTGCGTTTCCAAGGATGCATGTGGGCGCCAGCAGACATACATGAGGAGCTGATCCGGGATTTCCATTCCTCAGTTTGGGCAGTTCATCCTGGAATCACCAAGATGTATCGGGATCTTCATCGCCAGTACTGGTGGCCAGGTATGAAGAATGATGTTGCTGGCTTTTTCATGAGATGTTCTACTTGTCAGCAGGTGAAATTAGAGCATCAGCGACTAACAGGCCTTTTACAGCAGTTACCCATTCCGGAGTGGAAGTGGAATGATGTTGTGATGGACTTCGTGACTGGGTTGCCGAGATCACCTCGAGGGAACGATGCTGTTTGGGTTGTCGTCGACAAGCTTATGAAGGTTGCTCACTTCTTGCCGATCAAGGAGACCTTTAGTGTCGATGATCTGGGACAGCTTTACATCAGAGAGATTGTGCGTCTTCATGGAGTTCCGCGCTCTATTTTTTTAGACAGAGATGCGCGATTTACCTCTTGGTTCTGGCAGGGACTTCAGAAGGCCTTGGGTATACAGGTACTTTTGAGTACAACATACCATCCCCAGATTGATATCCAGTCCGAGCGCACGATCCAGGTGCTTGAGGATATGCTCCGAGCTTGCATCCTTGACTTTGGCGGTTCTTGGGAGAAGCATATTCCTCTGGTGGAGTTCGCCTACAAAAACAGTTTCTAGGCGACCATCCAGATGGCGCCATACGAGGCTTTGTACGGTAGGCCATGCCGATCACCCTTATGATGGTTGGAGGCAGGAGATGCAACTTTTCTGGGACTTCGTCTTGTTCAGGAGACTTCAGAGCAGATAGATATGATTCGGAAGAGGATGGCTACAGAACAGTCTCGGCAGAAGTCTTATACTGATCAGCGGAGACGACCTCTGGAGTTCGAGGTCAGTGATCAGGTTTTCCTACGTGTCGCACTGAGGTTGGGACACAAAAGGATTCGGAGACAGGGTAAGCTTTCGCCACGGTACGTCGGGCCGTTTGAGGTTTTGGAGAGAGTGGGGCCAGTCGCCTATCGGTTGCAGCTACCTCAGAGGTATCGGGCCATGCACGACGTCTTCCACGTCTCTCAGATCTGACGTTACTTTTCAGACCCGTCTCACGTCTTTCAGCCTGAGGAAGTCTAGCTTGAAGCGGATGCGTCGTTCGAGGAGCATCCTATTCGGATTTTCAATCGTGGTACGAAGGTTCTCCGCGGGCAGTCTGTTCCTCTGGTACGAGTGATATGGCAGCACGAGCGAGTATAGGACGAGACCTGGGAGAGGGAGGTCAATGTACGATCACAGTGGCCGGAGCTATTCGGGGATTCTTCTTCTCCACCTCGTTAGGGAAATTCGGGGATGAATTTCTTTAAGGGGGGAAGTTTGTAAGAACCTGGATCTTCGTTCAGGTATGTTTTTTTTCCTAGAGTTTTTAAGAAAAATGGTTTTTCTAGAAATTTTCAAAGTACACACCGTGTACTTTCTGAGTACACGTCGTGTACTTTCTGAGTACACGTCGTGTACTCTGTTCCGGCTCGAAGCCGTGTGCTGGCCGTGTCCGGGCCACACACACGGTGTGTAAGGCTGAGGTGGAGGCCGGTTTTTTGGAGTACGGAAAAAATTGAAGTACACGCCGTGTACTCTAGAAGTACACGCTGTGTACTTTTTTTTAATTAAACGGGCTGGGGTCACGCCTAACCTCCATATTCTTCTTCTTCTTCAGTTTTCGACCGTCCGAGAGCGTCCGTACGACCAAATCTTCTCCGAGCTTCTGCCTCGCCTTCCGTTCTCCGATTCGAGAACGGTCGATTGCATTGGAATCGCAGCAGTGAGTTCTTCCTTCTGCTTGAGCCTTGTTTCTTGATTCCTCATTGTTTTCAAGTTATAGTGGTATTAATGTTTTGTGTATTTTCTCAGATCTACGTCGTTCTAAGGGGAATCTGTATTCGAGGTTCACGTATATCGATCTCCTAGGATCGAGGTAGGTGGTTTGTGCCTCTCTGTAAAAAGTTGATGAGTATTATGTGCAAATTCCACCAATACCCGCGAATGGGGTATTGCGTGTTTCCTGTTTCCCCCCCGTTATTTTCCTGCTTTTCTTGATTGCTTTAGTAGAGGTTATTGCTTTTAATTAGAGTAGTTTGTTTGTGCTCAGATTGTTTTGCCATACTTGTTCTACCTATTTGGCGTTTTCCAGTTTCCATGCCTAGTCATAGGATTGTGGAACTGTTGTTTTATTATTGCTGTTGAGACTTAGTTGATAGCCAAGTAGTTCTTGAGGTTTACTTGGACGATACACACGCCTTGAGCATGTTTAGTTATACTCCGGACTGTGAGAACCTAGAGTAGTAGACCAAAGGGAGAATTGACGGAAGGGCTTCTCCAGAGTATCTTTTAATTACGATGCGAGACTATAGGGGGAATTGATGTTGAGTGCTTCCCCAGAGAGTCTGTAGATCCACGATGCGGGCCACAAGGGGAATTGACGTTGAGTACTTCCCCAGAGAGCCTTTAGCACGATATGAGACAATATGGGGAATTTACGGTGAGTGCTTCCCCAGAGAGTCTGCTTACTTACGTAGCTGAACCAGAGGGGTGAGACTGTGTGTGCCTCCCAGAGGGTTGCTAGTACTTAGAGGTTGAACCATAGGGGTTAGACTGTGAGAGATACCCAGAGGGTTACCTGTTTTCTTCTTGTTGCTGACTGCTTACTTGTGTGCTTTACTCGTTAGAACTGTGGATTGTAGCTGTTTGTGCTTTTCTGTTTACTGCTTCTTGTTTTAGTACTGTCATGTATTCATTGACTATTAGGCACAAATCTTTGGGTGATTGCCTACTGGGATTGTATCTCACACCCTGTTTGGGCTATGATTTTGGGCCCAAGAAGACTATGTTGCTGCAGGTATAGACAATGGCAAGTTCCCTTCTACTTCAGGGTCTTGACTGCATCAGGAGTTGGGGAGCATGGGACCGAGCCGTGGCTCGCGATGCTGAGGAGATTATTTGTTTTTCTTTTGCACTTGGTTTCAGTTGTATTTCATCACATTGTTGTGTTTTTTGTTTTCCTTAGATACTTGTACCTGCTGCATCATTTTCATCATAGTTATATATCTACATTGATTCCGTTGTTTGGTTTCTGTTGTTGTGCATGTCGTTTACTGCTTCCGTTGTTTATTGTAGTTTTCTTACCTCGTATACCTTACCGAATGAGGTCATAGTTTCCCCACTGACTCACCAAGGCCCTCACTGCTAGTCGAAAGCCTCTGAAATTTGGGTAAACGCGCTTGAGATCATGTAGCGAACCAGGTACGGGGCACCAGTGGAGGGGCTCCGGACTCGGGACGTTACAAGTGCTATCTTGAGCGCTGATAATCAGGCCCTTTATCAGCGCTCAAAAAAGTGCTGATAAAGGCACCTTCCCCTGCACCTGCACAACCAGCACCTGCACACCTACACACCTGCACAAAATAGCACCTACACACAAATCAAGAACCGAAATACGACAAAGCGAACACAATATTTTGACAAACAATGCTATATACATTTACATAACATCATGAATACAAAAATACACACTGTTATATACATTTCATACAATGTTTTACATGGTTACAATTACAATTATCCAACAAAAGTTATAAACATTAATGTTTCATCCTTTTATATCCATGATCCTCTCTCAAAAATTGTCGTCCACGGTATTTGTTTCCGAACAAAGCATCCGAACTCAAGGAAAAAAATTCACCTATATAAGAAAACAAATATCATGTTAGTAATACAATAATGAAATAAATTAAAACATTAATATGAAAGAATACATTAATATGGAAATTTGAAACTAAAATATGGAAATTATAAACTCAAATTTTTTCATTCTCATAACAATGAAAGAGAATAATGTAAAATCAATATATTTTTGGATGATTTATCTCATTTAATAAATACTGATTCTTTATCTAATGAAAAGATTTACCGGTCACACCGTGTGTCGGATTGAGGCGTGGTTGATTCGTACATGTCACAAATGACTCATGGATCGTTGTCATAAAGCATCAAAACAATCCGAACGCATTTGCTCGGTTTGCTGTATGTCACTTGTGTTGTTTTCTAAAGTTAATGTCAATTTGAAAATGATATCAGACACTTTTAGCCATACCAGTCACACCGTGCGTCGGATTGAGGTATGGTTGATTTTTAAATGTCACAAATGACTCATGGATCGTTTTCCTAAAGTATCAAAACAATCCGAACGCGTTTTATCAGTTTTCTGTATGTCACTTGTGTTGTTTTCTAAAGTTAATGTCAATTTGAAACTGATATCAGACACTTTTAGCCATAACAGTCACAAAGTGCATCAGATTGAGGTGAGGTTGATTCGTACACATCACAAATGACTCATGTATCATTTTACTAAAGTATCAAAACAATCCGAATGTGTTTTCTCGGTTTTTCGTATGTTACTTGTGTTGTTTTCTAAAGTTAATGTCAATTTCAAACTGATATCAGACACTTTTAGCCATACCGGTCACACCGTGCATCGGATTGAGGTGCGGTTGATTCTTACACATCAAAAATGACTCATGGATCATTTTCCTAAAGTATAAAAACAATCCGAATGCATTTTCTCGGTATTCTGTATGTCAGTAGTGTTGTTTTCTAAAGTTTATGTCAATTTGAAACTGATATCAGACACTTTTAGTCATACCGGTCACACCGTGTGTTGGATTGATGTGAGGTTGATTCTTAAACGTCACAAATGACTCATGTATCATTTTCCTAAAGTATCAAAATAATCCGAATGTGTTTTCTTGGTTTTCCATATGTCACATGTGTTGTTTTCTAAAGTTAATGTCAATTTGAAACTGATATCAGACACTTTTAGCCATACCGATCACATCGTGCATCAGATTGAGGTGAATTTGATTCTTACACGTCAAAAATGACTAATGGATCATTGTCCTAAAGTATCAAAATAATCCGAACGCGTTTTTTTGGTTTTCCTGTATGTCACTTGTGTTGTTTTCTAAAGTTAATGTCAATTTGAAACTGATATCAGACACTTTTAGCCATACCAGTCACACCGTGCATCAGATTGAGGTGCGGTTGATTCTTACACGTCACAAATGACTCATGGATCATTTTCCTAAAGTATCAAAATAATATGAATGCATTTTCTAGGTTTTCCGTATGTCACTTGTGCTGTTTTCTAAAGTAAATGTCAATTTCAAAATGATATCAGACACTTTTAGCCATACTGGTCACACTGTGCGTCAGATTGAGGTACAGTTGATTCATAAACATCATAAATGACTCATGGATCATTTTCCTAAAGTATAAAAACAATCTGAACACTTTTTCTTAGTATTCCGTATGTCAGTAGTGTTGTTTTATAAAGTTTATGTCAATTTGAAACTGATATCATACACTTTTATCCATACCGGTCACACCGTGCGTCAGATTGTGGTGCAGTTGATTCATACACATCACAAATGACTATTGGATTGTTTTCCTAAAGTATGAAAACAATCCGAACGCGTTTTTTCAGTTTTCCATATGTCACTTGTGTTGTTTTCTAAAGTTTATGTCAATTTCAAACTGATATCAGACACTTTTAGCCATACCAGTCACACCGTGCGTCGGATTGAGGTGCAGTTGATTCGTAAACGTCACAAATGACTCATGGATCGTTGTCCTAAAGTATCAAAACAATCCGAACGCGTTTTCTTAGTTTTCTGTATGTCACTTGTGTTGTTTTCTAAAGTTTATGTCAATTTGAAACTGATATCAGACACTTTTAGCCATACCGATCACACCGTGCGTCGGATTGAGGTTCAGTTGATTCGTACACGTCAAAAATGACTCAAGTATCATTTTACTAAAGTATCAAAATAATCCGAATGCATTTTCTTAGTTTTTTTGTATGTCACTTTTGTTGTTTTCTAAAGTTAATGTCAATTTGAAACTGATATCAGATACTTTTAGACATATCGGTCATACCCTGCATTGGATTAAGGTGAAGTTGATTCTTACACATCACGAATGACTCATGGATCGTTTTCCTAAAGTATCAAAACAATCCGAACGTGTTTTCTCAGTTTTCCGTATGTCACTTGTGTTGTTTTCTAAAGTTAATGTCAATTTCAAACTAATATCAGACACTTTTAGCCATACCAGTCACACTGTGCGTCAGATTGAGGTGCGGTTGATTCGTACACGTCAAAAATGACTCATGGATCATTTTTCTAAAGTATCAAAACAACATGAACACGTTTTCTCAGTATTCCGTATGTCACTTGTGTTGTTTTCTAAAGTTAATGTCAATTTCAAACTGATATCAGACACTTTTAGCCACATCGGTCACACCGTACATCGGATTGAGGAGCAGTTGATTCGTACATGTCACAAATGACTCATGAATCATTTTCCTAAAGTATAAAAACAATCCGAACACATTTTCTCGGTATTACGTATGTCACTTGTGTTGTTTTCTAAAGTTAATGTCAATTGGAAACTGATATCAGACACTTTTATCCATACCGGTCACACCGTGTGTTGGATTGAGGTGAGGTTGATTCTTACATGTCAAAAATGACTCATGGATCGTTTTCCTAAAGTATAAAAACAATCCGAAGGTGTTTTCTCAGTTTTCCATATGTCACTTGTGTTGTTTTCTAAAGTTAATGTCAATTTCAAATTGATATCAGAAACTTTTAGCCATACCGGTCATACCGTGAATTGGATTGAGGTGCGGTTGAATCTTACACGTCAAAATTGACTCATGGATCTTTTTCCTAAAGTATCAAAACCATCTGAACGCGTTTTCTCAGTATTCCGTATGTCACTTGTGTTGTTTTCTAAAGTTAATGTCAATTTGAAACAGATATCAGAGACTTCTATCCATACCGGTCACACCATGTGTCAGATTGAGGTGATGTTGATTCGTACACGTCAAAAATGACTCATGGATCATTTTACTAAAGTATAAAAACAATCCGAATGCGTTTTCTTGGTTTACCGTATGTCACTTGTGTTGTTTTCTAAAGTTAATGTTAATTTCAAATTGATATCAGACACTTTTAGCCATACCGGTCACAACGTGCACCGAATTGAGGTGCGGTTGATTGTTACATGCCAAAAATGACTCATGGATTATTTTCCTAAAGTATCAAAATAATCCGAACGCGTTTGCTCAGTTTTCCATATGTCAGTAGTGTTGTTTTTTAAAGTTAATATCAATTTGAAACTGATATCAGACACTTTTAGCCATACCTGTCACACTGTGCGTCGGATTGTGGTGCGTTTGATTCATAAATGTCAAAAATGACTCATGGATCATTGTCCTAAAGTATCAAAACAATCCAAACGTGTTTGTTCAGTATTCCATATGTCAGTAGTGTTATTTTCTAAAGTTAATGTCAATTTGAAACTGATATCAGTCACTTTTAGCCATAACGGTCACACCGCGTGTCAGATTGAGGTACGATTGATTTGTACACATCAAAAATGACTCATGGATCGTTTTCCTAAAGTATCAAAACAATACAAATGCATTTTCTCAGTTTTCCGTATGTCACTTGTGTTGTTTTCTAAAGTTAATGTCAATTTCAAACTGATATCTAACACTTTTAGCCATACCAGTCACACCGTGTGTCAGATTGAGGTGCGGTTGATTCGTATACATCGAAAACGACTCATGGATCGTTTTACTAAAGTATCAAAACAATCAGAAAGCATTTTCTTGCTATTCTGTATGTCACTTGTGTTGTTTTCTAAAGTTAATGTCAATTTCAAACTGATATCAGACACTTTTAGCCATACCGGTCACACCGTGCATCGGATTGAGGTGCGGTTGATTCGTACACGTCAAAAATGACTCATGGATCGTTTTCCTAAAGTATCAAAACAATCAAAATGCATTTTCTCAGTTTTCCATATGTTAGTAGTGTTGTTTTCTAAAGTTAATGTCAATTTGAAACGTTTATCAGACACTTTTATCCATACCGGTCACACCGTGCATCATATTGAGGAGAGGTTGATTCTTACACATCAAAAATGACTCATGGATCGTTTTCCTAAAGTATCAAAACAATCCGAACACGTTTTCTTGGTATTCCGTATGTCAGTAGTGTTGTTTTATGAAGTTAATGTCAATTTGAAACTAATATCAGACACTTTTAGCCATATTGGTCACACCGTGCGTCATATTGAGGTGCGGTTGATTTTTACACGTCACAAATGACTCATGGATCATTTTCCTAAAGTATCAAAACAATCATAATACTTTTTCTTGGTTTGTCGTATGTCACTTGTGTTGTTTTCTAAAGTTAATGTCAATTTCAAACTGATATCAGACACTTTTAGCCATATCGGTCACACTGTGCATCGGATTGAGGTGCGATTGATTCTTACACGTCAAAAATGACTCATAGATCGTTTTCCGAAAGTATCAAAACAATCCGAACACGTTTTCTTGGTATTCCGTATGTCACTTGTGTTGTTTTCTAAAGTTAATTTCAATTTCAAACTGATATCAGACACTTGTAGCCATACCGGTCACACCGTGCATTGGATTGAGGTGCGGTTGATTCGTAAACGTGAAAAATGACTCATGGATCATTTTCCTAAAGTATCAAAAAAATCCGAATGCATTTTCTCGGTTGGCCATATGTCACTTGTGTAGTTTTTTAAAGTTAATGTCAATTTGAAACTGATATCAAACACTTTTATCCATACCGGTCACACCGTGCGTCGGATTGAGGTGAGGTTGATTCTTACACGTCACAAATGACTCATGGATCGTTTTCCTAAATTATCAAAACAATCCGAATGTGTTTGCTCAGTTTTCCCTATGTCACTTTTGTTGTTTTCTAAAGTTAATGTCAATTTGAAAATGATATCAGACACTTTTAGCCATACCGGTCACACCGTGCGTCGTATTGAGGTGCGGTTGATTCTTAAACGTCACAAATGACTCATGGATCATTTTCCTAAAGTATAAAAACAATATGAATGCGTTTGATCAGTTTTCCATATGTCACTTATGTTGTTTTCTAAAGTTAATGTCAATTTCAAACTGATATCACACACTTTTAGACATACCGGTCACACCGTGCGTTGGATTGAGGTGAAGTTGATTCATACACGTCAAAAATGACTCATGGATCGTTTTACTAAAGTATAATAACAATTATATTGTGTTTTCTCAGTTTTCCATATGTCACTTGTGTTGTTTTCTAAAGTTAAATGTCAATTTCAAACTGATATCAAACACTTTTAGCCATACTGGTCACACCGTGCATCGGATTGAGGTGCTGTTGATTTGTACATGTCACAAATGACTCATTGATCATTTTACTAAAGTATAAAAACAATCTGAACGCGTTTTCTTGGTTTTCTGTATGTCACTTGTGTTGTTTTCTAAAGTTAATGTCAATTTGAACTGATATCAGACACTTTTAGCCATACCGGTCACACCATGCGTCGGATTTAGGTGCGGTTGATTTTTACACTTCATAAATGACTCATGGATCATTTTCCTAAAGTATCAAAACAATATTAATGCATTTTCTCAGTTTTCTGTATGTCACTTGTGTTGTTTTCTAAAGTTTATGTCAATTTGAAACTGATATCAAACACTTTTAGACATACCAATCACACCGTGCATTGTATTGAGGTGCGGTTGATTTGTACACGTCAAAAATTACTCATGGATCGTTTTCCTAAAATATAAAAACAATCCGAACGCATTTGCTCGGTTTTCCGTATGTCACTTGTGTTGTTTTCTAAAGTTAATGTCAATTTCAAACTGACATCAGACACTTTTAGCCATACCGGTCACACCGTGTGTTGGATTGAGGTGTGGTCAATTCGTACACATCACAAATGACTCATGGATCGTTGTCCTAAAGTATCAAAACAATCTGAATGCGTTTTCTTGATTTTCCGTATGTCACTTGTGTTGTTTTCTAAAGTTAATGTCAATTTCAAACTGATATCAGACACTTTTAGCCATACCGGTCACACCGTGCGTCAGATTGAGGTGCAATTGATTCTTACACATCAAAAATGACTCATGGATCATTTTCCTAAAGTATCAAAACAATATGAATGTGTTTTCTCGGTTTTCTGTATGTCACTTGTGTTGTTTTCTAAAGTTTATGTCAATTTGAAACTGATATCAGACACTTTTAGCCATACCGGTCACACCGTGCATCAGATTGAGGTGGGGTTGATTCGTACACATCAAAAATGACTCATGGATCATTTTCCTAAAGTATCAAAACAATACGAATGCGTTTTCTCAGTATTCCGTATGTCAGTAGTTCATAAGGGTCTCCATTAAGTTATTTTTTACTAGAAACTCAAAATCATTTCTAAAACCATTCTTCATAATCTAAGTATATGAAACATAAGAAAGGGTGATCATAGATGCTCAATAATTTTAAACAAGGGAGATATCAATGATCATATAAAGATAACATAAGTAGTAGGAATTCACCTTCATTGTCCTATTTGTTTACATTCTTCCATTAGGTACACTACCCATTCGTTTCTAAACACATCTATATCATCTTGTGAATATGAGTTTTTGCGACAATCATAGTAGTACTAAAAAAATATAAATACACAAAGGATTAATAATTATTTTAAATTAACTAGTAATTATTTTCAAAAATACCGCTTCAGGGATTCTAGTTTGTTCATGAAATATGATCTATTTCATAAATTTACAAACATAATAACCACATTTCTTTCCATTTGTTTGTTTCGGACACTGCAGAAACATCGAGAAAAATAAGTAATCTATTTTGATATGTATTTGGATAGTGAAATATAATTATATATACCCTGATAATTCTCTATTTGTAGATCTCGTGCGCCTTGTCATCCTTAGGCTCTGGATTCATTCCAGCCTTTAGAAGATATTCATACACCGCCCTATTAGAATAGAATCCTCATTAAAAGATAATATAAATTATATAACTAGATATTTAGTTCTAAAATGTTGGATCTAGTGTATTACAAATTGAAAATCGCCATCATGTGTGGTCAGTTTGTTGGATATCCATGTAGTGAATCCAGAAAATAAATCTTTGGAGTATCCAAATTGACTGCAATGAGCATCCAATGCTGCCTAAAAACACAAAAAGGAATAAGTAATGATAGAAATGAAAATATAATTGATATGATTAAAATGTAGAGGTTTACCCCTGCGACGTTGGTATTAAAAAGAGCCTGTCAGTCGTAATTTTTCATTGAAATGTTTTGAGCAGATTTGACATTAATTCAACCTGAAAATCAGAATCTATCTCTTTTTTTTGTGTAGACATGGTGTGAGGACTAACGAGTCCAAATTTGTGTTCATGGGAAAATACCTTCAATTGTTTTTCATATATATTCCTATGAAAAATATGAAATGTATTTAGCCATAATTATCATAGTATACCAGCTTCTGTAAAATCCAATCATGAAAACATACCTCATGTATACATTTATAATTGAGGCGCCTAGCCAGTCGTATGTGATGATTTCAGCTACAGCGTCAGCACTAATGAAATCTAATGTTTCCTCTCTGTACATATCTTTTTCACAAACAATTTTGTGATTATTACCACCTTTCATTTTCGTATCCACATGTTCTTGCAAAGATATTAAATGTGGATATAGAATGGGCGTGGTGAAGGTGCTCTCAGAAGATCGTTTTGATCGGTTGGTTGATCCTTTTGAGCTGCTCTTTCGTTTTAGCTCCTTCCTTTTGTACTTCTGTAATAACATTCATCGGTTCAACCCTTTTCCAATTAAATGTTAAAGGTTCTGCTTGAAAAATAAATTGGAAATGAATACCTCCTGGTCGAAATGTTTTTTTACAAGATGCGACGGCCATGCAATGAATGTTCCAACATCTTTTTCCACCATATGAATGTCTTCATCGTCATTTGGAATGGGTAGCTCGGAACTCGGATCATGAGCTATGTTAATCGACACTTTAACATGACCGGTTGGAAGTTGTCTTGAGTGTAGCGTGTCATTCTGCATATTGAACACCGTAGCCCTCGCTACAAGGTGATGGGTGGGAGTTGACAAATATAAATCACAGTCATTTTCACCCTGTAAAATATCATCACAAGAAAGGTATCAGTGTCTATGTGATTCAAATTTCACAGAAAAAAATATTAGAACATTTATTACCTCGGTTAAGTCAGGTTTTTGAGGGGAATAGCTCACCTCAAAGCTGGTGGGGGGTGGGGCGAGATCTTCTCGCGCAGGTTGTTCTTGAGTTGTTTCTTCTCTTCGCCTCTCCCCCATCAAAGTTTCTATCAACTCTCCCTGACTTTGGAATTTTTCTTCAAGGGTAGCTAGTCTATCTCTCATCATTTACATTTCTTTAGTTTGTTCATCCTCTTGTTTTTTTTTTCTGAAAATATGTCTGGGGTGTCACCCCAAAACCCGCACCTCTGATGCGGCCATACTATTCTGGCTGTTTCAAGGCCGCTGAAAGTATGTCTGCATCCGGTGCGAGTGTTGTTGATTCCTGTGACTATGTAAAATAGAAAATATGGGAAAATAAGTAATCATCATTATATAATAGTGATTTAAAGTAAAACAAATTTATATTATGTCATACTTACACATGTTTCCCACACTTTTTGTGTGTTTTCATCTACCAGTTTCCCCTCTTTATTAACATGAGCCTCCTTCTGTAGCACATGGCATGGGATGAAAGTGGATTGGGATTTTGATTTATCAATCTGCATATAAACAGATAAATATGGTTACAGTGTTGTTTTATGTCACATAAAAGTATTACAATACTTTTAAAATACGTACCAATTGTTTTTCAATTGAAGCGTACCCAGCCTTGCTTTATGGTAGGGGTATGCTGGTTTTGCTGCCCGTTCTTTATTTTCAGCTGTTAGTTGTTGTTTCATAAATAAAAAACTGTCAATCAAAGTGATGAATGCAAGAAACGTTAAACAATGTGTTACCAAATACAATGTACCTGAAAAGTCTGCTCCGCACGACGGTTGAAAAACACATCCCATGCTCCTTGGGATATCAAGTGTGCATAAAGAGGAGGTGGGTGCATCTTGATTTTCCCTTTAGCATCTTTCAGATGACATTTCATTAAAATGGTGCGAAAGCCTCTATGAACCCTTCCTGCCAATCTTAATACATATTCTTTATGCGAGACATATACTATAAATGCACTCTACAAGAGATGATGAAGAGTTAGTCAATATTTTAGTATTTTATTTTATTTTATTTTAATAAATTAAATAAATGATATCGTAATGTTATTCGTAATCTCTTCCCACATTAATGTTTTTAGCCCGCTGACAACATGGTTCCACGACTCTACATCAATCGACATGCGTTGCCGAGTGACGATTCCAATGTAGCTACTAAACACGACTTTGTTGGGATTTACATGCTGGCCTTACTTATTCCATCCCACCTCATATTTGATGCCTTTTTCTTTTTTACTTAAAGATTTTGGCTAAAACTGTCAAAATACGGTGCACTTGTTTTTTTTGTGTCGTCGGGGTTTCATTGCCTACCATTTCCTCAGTTTCTGCATCATCATTATGTTCCTCCAAAGCGCTAGCATCAGCACTAGGACCAATAACAACAAGTTGGGAAACTTGTTGTACCTCAACAGTGGGACCAGTAGCAACAGGTTAAGAAAACTGTTATACCTCAGCAGTGGGACCAGCTGTAACAGGTTGAGAGACCTGTTGTACTTTAGCAGTGGGACCAGCTACAACAGGTTGAGAAACCTATTGTGTCTCAGGACTGGGTGAATCAGCAGGTGCAGAAGTCATTATCTGTAGAAGTGGTTTAACATTTAATTTAGATCACATAAAAGCAGCATCGAACAGATAATAACATAATGCAACACAATCTATATTACAATAAAAAAATATCCTGATTATTGAACTCTATTTTTTTAAAGGTTGAAGGGATTTGACCCCTCTACCGACTATCCATATCCCTTCATTGTGGTCTCCTCTGACATACAAAACGTCGTATACATTGAGACCACTGTGAAATGATTGCGAAGTCCCAATGAAAGGGTCATCCTCTGTTGAATTTTCATCTGACCCTTCAGTTGTTTTGGTCGATAACAGAACAATTAACCAGTTTCAGTTTGTGGGTTCTGGAACATAAAATACTTGCACTACCTGTGATGCCATTATAAACGATTCATCTTTCTCCCCTTCCTGACTGAAATCAACTTTCAAAAATCCCAATTCATCTATTTTAACAGCACTCCTGTTATCAACCAACTTGAATTGAAAAATAGGAACTTGGAATTCTGTATAATCCAACTCCCATATTTGTTTGATGATGCCAAAGTATGACATATTCGCATAAATTGGATTTCTGTCCTTAGCATCAGAAACATGCATCGCTTCAGCCACAAGTATAACCCCACTATTCTGCATGGTACTGTCTTCATCATGTTCATTAGTATAAAATGTATAACCATTAAATACATAAGCATTGTAAGATAATACATACACACTTGGTCCTCTAGCTAGCCATCGAAGTCATTCTGAAATTGAATCTGGATTTTCATCTGACTTCTTAAAAATATGGTCCCGAAACCATCCTATAAACTGTCGATTATGTGTATCTGATATCCATTTTTCATCCCTAGATGGATTCAAATGCCTAAGAATTTCTTTGTGGGTTTCAACATATGGATCAACGTCAAAACTGTTATGCAAAACATAAAGGTGGGCCTGCTCCTGATCTGTAATATTGATTGTGACAACCTGTCTTCTAGAAATTCCTTCACCCTTAAGCCACCCAAGGTGATGAGATTTCGGTAGGCCAATGATTTCCACACCAGACTGGTATTCGTTACAGAATTCAACAGCTTCCTCAAAAATATATTGCTCCGCAATACAACCCTCTGTCCGACTTCGATTTTTGACATACCCTTTCAAAATATTCATATACCATTCAATGGGGTACATCCATCTGTAATGTATAGGAACACATAGTTGAATCTCTCTCACCAAGTGGACCATCAAATGAACCATCATATCAAAAAATGAAGGTGTGAATAACATTTCTAATTCACATAATATGATGACAATTTCTCTTTTCGTAGTTGAAAATTTCGCTGGGTCTATAACTTTGATGCATATAGCTTTGAAGAAG
Organism: Viscum album; assembly: GCA_963277665.1. Lineage (NCBI taxonomy): Eukaryota > Viridiplantae > Streptophyta > Magnoliopsida > Santalales > Viscaceae > Viscum > Viscum album. Next base: position 1,420,669,757 of record OY728161.1, read on the forward strand.
AAACACATTTTGGTTAATGTATGGTAGACATTCTTGGGAAAAATGCAACGTAAAGAAATAGGAATGAGATCTTGCATCAAAACATTACGGTCATGTGATTTCTAACTTTTTGACTTCAAGTCGCTCATTGACATGAGGTTCCTGATATTTGAAGAATACCCCTCTGGAACCTTTACGTCATTCAAGAAGTTACAAAACTGATATATCTCCTGCCTAGAAAGAGTGTAAGTAGCAGGAGGAAGAAATGTTCGTTTTTCACCCTTCACTGGTGCCAATTCTTCTCGTATTCCCATCTCAACCATGTCCAACCTAGCCTTAATTCCATATTTTATTTTTCCAAGTGTATTTAGAAACATGCCGATGACACTATCAAATACATTTTTTTCTACATGCATAACATTAAGAAAATTTATGACATACAGACAATTCCAGTATTGTAATTCAAAAAAACTGATCTCTTTTTCCAACTGATTTTCGTAAGGTTTTTTGAAGACGGTTTACCAAAAGTAGTGTCCACATTTTAACTTTCTCAAAAAATTGATCGCTTGTTAGTAGAGACAGTGTTGTACATTCTTCTGAACTTCCATCGAATGATGTCATCCAAGATCGGTACTTATGTCATCAGGGTAGAAATCTACGATGTCCTAGAAACATGGTTTTTGATGAATGTTTCAACCTAATTGATTGTATACCTTGTTCAAAAACGGGACACCCTTGAGTTCCTTTAATTCTATATCCTGACAAATTTCCATAAGCAGGGAAGTCATTTATCATCCCATACAACATGGCTCTCAAAGTGAAATCTTCCTTTTTGTAAGCATCATACAATGTAACACCTGAATCCCAAAATAATTTCAAATCTTAGATCAATGGAGATAAATAAACATCAATATCATTACCCGGTTGTTTTGGTCCTGATATAAGCATAGATAAAATGATGTATTTTCTTTTAATGCATAACTATGGTGGTAAGTTATAATTTACCAACATAACCGGCCATGTACTGTGACTATTGCTTTGAAAACCAAAAGGATTCACTCTATATATAAATAACACAAGATGAAGGTTTCTCGACTCATTTCCAAATTCAGGATACTCATGATCAATTCTCTTCCACTGAGGAGAGTCTTACGGGTGATGTAGTATCCCATCTTTAATTCTTGTATCTGCATGCCATGTCAATTGTCCTGCAGTATCCTCACTTCTATATAGGTGCCTAAATCTTGGAATGATTGGAAAGTACCATACAACTTTAGTAGGTCTGGATTCATCTTTCTTGTATCGAGAATCACCACACTTTGGGAATTCTTTAAGTTATTTGTGGTCCTTGTGAAACAGTATACAGTCATTCGGCTAGACATGTATTCTTTCAAAGATCATACCCATCGAGCATAGCATTCGTTTGGCATCGTATGTTCGGCTCAGGAGCGCATTATCTTCTAGGAGAATGTTATTTAGGAGATAAAGTAGTTCCGTAAATCTGGCGTCACTCCACTTGTTGTCTAATTTCAAATTATACAACTTCAGTATGACTGACAGTGCTGTATATTTAGTGCAATCGGCATACAATGACATATTTTCACAACTTTTTTAACTTCTCAAACAATTTTGGACAATCATGAAGTTCATCTTCAACGGTCCTTATCATTTCCTCAATACAATCTTCATCATCAATCACATCTGTAATCACATCATCCATACGATCATCTTTATTGTTCATTCTTGTAATCATATCAGATGATCCATAAAACGTAGTGTTATCCCAGCCACTACCTACATTCGTTGTTTCCATGTGTTTATTCCAACATGTATAACTCCGATCTATTCCGTGACAGATCAAGTGTTCTTCCAAATCCTTTGTACTAATTTGTTTTGAATAAAAACAGCGTAAACATAGACAAAGGATTTGAGAAGGGTCATACGCATGATCTTTTGCAAACTTGATAAAATCTTTCACGCCTTTTTCATAATATTTTTTCAACCGATTGGAATTCATCCATTATTTATTTATATTCATCCTATTTGAAATCCAAAGGATGGGTATATAGGTTAGGGGAGAAGGAATATGAGTATAATTTAGATAAAAAACTAGATAGTTAAAAAATGGTGGGGGGCGTGCTCATTAATAGAAAATCTTGGGTGGTTCTTGGGATTCATCCATTATCTTCCTCTCTTCGATCCCCCCTGACGAGGGGTGGTTCTTGGGAGTTTTTTATAGTGCGTTAGTGAGTTATTCCCTCATACTTCCTCCATTACTATTATCCTTTATTTCCCTATGATTTGGGATGATTTTAACTCGGATTTGTGTAATGATTTCACTATATCATCTTCAAATCAATTCAGATGATGTATATTTTGTTTATATTGGCTAGAGGTTATCCTCGTATGATGAACGCACCATGTTTTGTGTGGTTTAGGTGGTGTTTTGTTTCCCAGTGAGTTTTTAAAAGATTATTCCTAATTATATTAAGGTGAATAATTAATTATAAGTTTCTATAATTAATTATTTGAGAATTTTGCCTTGAGATTGGGTCTCAATCATTGGTACATGATTAGATAAGGCATGTATAGTCTTGGTTGAGGATGAGTTGATCTTGGTGAGGGGGTTACTCTATTTTTTGAGTTAGTTGGACCCTATAATACAAAAACATGTTCCAATTTATGCATGATTGTGCATTCATGCATGAGTATATGTGTTCCAGTGAAAGGGATAGAAATCAAGAGCAACCTAGGTAAATAAATAGGGTGTTTTTGATCCACCAAGAGATAGAGTGAGGGTTCTATTGAATGTTTGTGATTTTGTGATCATACAGATATTATGTCTCCATGGAGGTGAGGTTTCTAGTTATGTTTATGAGAGAATCGGGTTTGGTATGAGATTTTTATAGCCTAGTTGGGTTTTCTAAGGCTATTTGAGTAGGTATTAGAGTCTTAGGACTAAAGAAGATGGATAATATAGTTTTATATCTCACGTATGATGGGGAACACCCTCTTAAGGATATATAAGAGTCATGGTGTGTGTGATGAGTAGGATATTCCATATAGGGATTGGTGAAGTGTGACATAGAGTATTTCCTCCTTATAATTGGATTAAGAGATCTCAAAGGGGAGATATGATATGGTACCTAAGTGAGGGTAATGGTAATAGTGTGTATGACTTAGCATAGGGTATCCAAGGATCTTAGTGTGAGTTTATTAGGATGGTCATTATTTAGTTTTAATGAGTTTTAATGTGGAAATTAGAAGATGATATAGACTAGACTATCGAGGCCTAGATCAAGTATAGCATGTGGGTTGTGACATTACCATGTAGAGATGAGTATGTGTTGGTATCAATGAGTAAATATGGGTTAATTTTGTAGAACCCAGTAGATTTCCATTTAGGAGAAATTAGAATGTTGATAGGTTGGGAATAATTTTCATGTATAACCTAGATGGTTTTAAGGAGATTATTATGCAAGGCTAAATGGGTGGTGACTTTTATCATTTATGGTCAGACTGACTAAGAGATTGGGACTTCATATGACTTTCACCTAGTTAAAGTATGATAATCCATGGGTCCCACCTATTGATGATGTGGTTTAGCTAGTACGAGAGGTTGGTTATCTAGACACCCTCCTTAGATTACTATTTATATGTTTTGTGGAATGAGACAAGATGGATGTCCTTTATTTAAGTGATAAGGTGTTGGTAGGACCCTACTTTGAGTGAGAAGGCATTGGTCAAAGGGGATTGGTGTGTGACTTCCATGGGATCCACCTATTGATGGTGCATTTTGACTTGTGATAGAGGTTGGATATTGTGATTCCCTCCTTAGATCATTTTTTGTATGATAATATGATGTGAGATATAGAAATGGGGATCATTTAGTATTGGTTTGGAGTAGTTTTGTGAGAGGTTGTCTATAGAGATTCCCACCTAAAATTGTTTTTTATGTGATGTGATGGTGAGACCCACCGTAAGTGAGAGGGGAGCATCTACTATGTTTTGGAATTAGAGGATATTTGAATCAAACCCAATGTGAGAGGTTAGTGGTACTGTTATGTTATAAGAAAGGATGTGATATTTAAATTGGTATATGACCCAACCCATAGAGAGTGGGTAGTGGGTAGGAATTGGTAGAAACCCTATTAAGGTTCATTTTTTTCGAACCCAAGGAGAATAGTGTACAATATAGTGTACAATATAGAACATACTAAACATATGTATCATCCCGTTGGCATGCCTCACCTGATGACATGAATTCACCAACACAGACGGTTCAAACCCTACCTGGCCTAACTATGGGGTAGTATCCAAAATCAGAAAAATATCCATACTAAGGGCCACTAGATGGAGTGAAATTATAATCTAGTGTAACAAACTTTCACAAAAAAAATACTCTCTCTATTCAGGTTTCTATCACAAGGCAATATTGGGGAGAGCTAATCAAGATCAAATAAGTAACCAACCACATATACACGTGTCACACACACAAGCATCACACACAAGAATCATGCCAAATAATAATTAATCTCAATATTGACAATAAATGAAAACATAATTAATTCATGCAAATTCAATTTTACTCACCTTAAGGAGGAGGACCTGGTGGCAGAGGTGGAGGAGGCGTCGACAGCGGAGGCAGCGCAGAGGCAGCGCAGAGGCAGCGGAGGCAGCAGAGGAAGCAGAGGCAGCGGAGACAGCGGAGGCAGCTCGAAGGCAACTCGGAGGCAGCAGAGGCAGTGGTGTAGGTGGAGGAGGTGGAGGAGGAGGAGGAGACAGAAATGGAGGAGGAGGATGAGGGGGCCGCGGTGGAGGAGGAGGAGGATGAGGAGCCGCAACAGAGGAGGAGGAGGAGGAGGAGCCGTGATGGAGGAGGAGGAGGAGGAGGAGCCGTGGCAAGAGGAGGAGGAGGAGAAGTAGGTTCCAGAGGAGGAGAATGAGGTGACGGCTGTGGAAGAGGAGGAGGAGAAGGAGGCGGCGACAGAGAGGAGGCAGCGGCGGAGGTGCAAGCTAGGGCTTCCACAATTGACAGGGTGCGGGGAGGAGGAGCCACGAAAAAAGGAGGAGGAGGAGAAGTAGGCTCCGAAGTAGGAGAATGAGGTGGTGACTATGGTAGAGGAGGAGGAGAAGGAGGCAACGATGGAGAGGAGACAACGACATAGGCGCAGGTTAGGGCTTCCGTGAAAGCTTGACAGGGTGCGGGGAGGAGGAGGAGGACCCGGTGGCACTTATAAATCTCGCGGGTACCTTTATCAGTGCTAGTAAAAAGCGCTGATAAAGGGGGACTTTATCAAAGCTAAAATGAAAAGCGCTGATAAAGGTAGGACTTTATCAGCGCTTTTGTAGCGCTGATAAAGGGTGTCTTTATCAGTGCTTTTCATTTTAGCGCTGATAAAGACCCACTTTATCAGCTCTTTTGTAGCGCTGATAAATCCATACTTTATCAGCACTAATAAAAGCGCTGATAAATGTATAAATTTAATAATTTGTTTATATTATTATATATTTATTTAAAACGATATTTATGATATATATATATATATATATATTTATTAATAATTATAACTCTAAATAAATATATCTTTATTTATACTTATAAAATTATTTGAAAGGTATATTTGTATATATATCATTGAAAATATAATAAAATATATATATATTTTTTAAATATAATTTAATTTTAATTATAAGTGTACATTTTTTAGAACATATATATTATATGGGTAACATAATGAATTATAAATCAATAACACATCAACGTGATATGTAATTATAATCTATAAATGAACATTATTCATGCACATATATGATCACATAACATATACGCATGATATATTCATTGACCCCAATTCATTGGAAAACACACATATATTCAATAATTTTAATTATACATATATATTAAAAAGTATTATATATTTATAAATAAAACAAATAAATTAAATATAAAAAATATAAAAAATATATATATGAAATATAATGAATTAATAAATCTAATAAATATAATGAATTAATAAATCTAATAAATCTTATAAATATATTTATTATTAATCTTATAATTATTTAATTATATATATATATATCTAGTTATAACATGTGTTTTTTATTTAATGTATACAATAAACATTATTTTTGAATATAAATATAATAATTTCATATGAAGTAAAGCGCTGATAAATGTAACCTTTATCAGTACTAAGAAAAGCGCTGATAAAGGGATATTTAAAGCGCAGATAAATGTACCCTTTATCAGCACTAAAAAAAGCACTGATAAAGGGTACACCTTTATCAGTGCTTGTTTTAGCACTGATAAAGGGTACATTTATCAGTGCTTTTTTTAGCGCTGATAAAGTCCTACCCCTTTATCAGTGCTTTTCCGTTAGCACTGATAAAGGCAGGCGCCTGCCTTTCCCAGTTTTGTGGTAGTGGTGTAATTGTGAATTTCATGAGATGAAGTCTCGTCTTCTTACAAGTACCCACACATGATAGTCGACATTATCTATGTCCAATCAGATGATGTCATATGACCGTATGACCAAGTTTAAGAATATCGCCATTGAATATCTAAGGTTCAATCATAGCAAAAAACTGCTTATAACTTTTTCAATGTGATAGATACTCTACGACATTATCACATTAAAGTTACACAGAAAAATAATCATTATGTGATGAGATATTTATTAATATTCAAGTCTATGAATATACAAGTAATCTAAATTACAAAGTAGGGGCACCAACTCCAATAGATATTTTCAATGCGATAGATACTAAATGACATTATCACATTAAAGTTACCTAGAAGAATAATCATTATGCGATAAGATATTTATTAATATCCAAGTTTATGAATATACAAGTAATGTAAATTATAAAGTTGTTGTTTTTTTGGGCACGAACTCCAACAAACTCCAACTTACACTGGAGCCAACTGATAACAATTGGTTAGTTCTCATATATTAAACATGCTTCTGCTAAGTATGGATATAGCTGCTGGTCCTACCATGTCTTTGAGGCTAGGGTTGGAATAGCCACACGTTGATGTGGTGAATCTACTTACCCCGACATCACTGCATTGGAAAAATTCCCCAAGTAGTAATATACACATATCCACTTTTTTCCCTTGTTATAAATCCGACATCTTAGATAATACTGTAATTAGAGTTTTTCATAATAATGAAAATACTCTTACTATTTTGGTATAACCTAAAATTGAACAAATGATTATTAAACCTCTTCTTAAGTTGCAATAGAAGCCGCAATGTACTTGGTTTTTATAGATAGGGAAACCACATACTGTAATAAGTATATCCTGTATATTAACTTATTCTTACTAAAATCCAAGTTCATAAATGGTCTAAAGGAAAACTCGAATTATATCCACTTAAACACTAGTATTCCCATTTCTCCTTTTACCAAGAAATCATACAGTTCTACATTCTCAAGTACCATCAGATAGTTCTATCTACGAGTCTATGCAGCTCCACTGGTTTTGTTTGATATTTTCACTCCATGAAGCATGTATATCAAACACCAGTATATATCATTATATATAAGATAAATCCCTAACACTTAAGCTTATGAAATTTTATTCATAATCTTCTCTGCTCACACACATTGTCATGGATAGATTTTATTCCTTGTGACATGAAAACAGTTCGGTCTTGAATTGTTCCATCTTGTCAAGATATGTACCATGAATAGATTAAGCAACTCTATAGATATACTTTTGTGGATCTAGTTTCCTAGAACTAAGCAGCTATTTTAAGTCATAGAGAAATATATTCTCTATTCTTAACAAACATTTAAGACTATTTATTTGTTTTCTAAATGTTATTAACATATCTATCTTAAAAACAATAACACTCCCACTGACATCATATAGACACATGGATCTATTTCGTTCTAAATGAATATTTTATTATCACTATGTTTTCTTTTATCCATAAATGGATATGTTCAATTTACATATCTCATTATAATTTATTAGTGTCACCAACCCTTTTGGTTATATCATATATACTATTCCAAATGATCTCCATTAAGGAAACTGACCTTGAAAATCAACCGCCCAATATAGTGATCATAGAATGTCACTATGACAAGTAGAATTCAAATAGATTTTAGCATGATGATTAAAGTCAATGTTTTTTCATAGACTATGTCTTACATATTTTTTAATAATCAATCATGCTTTATTGGTACCAAATTGTACCATCCATATTTAGTTTCTCTTGAATAATCTTCACCGATATAAAGTCTAGAAAAATCCAAAATACGGTGCTCCTGAATTATGGATTCCATTACTAAATTTATACGTACTTGTCAATTTTAGCATGTTTCCATTTAACACTTCATTGTAGGATTCATTATTCATAAAGAATAATGTGTGTATATATATATATATATCACCCACCATAATGAATATATATATATATATATATATATTTATATTTATATCACCCACCACAATGAATATAAACCACTTATTTGGTTTTAATTTCCTACATAGTGTGTCTTTACAACCACTCCTTTCACAGAGTTGAGTGAAGTCCGTGTTCCTTTGCCAACTCATGTGCATCTGGAGCTTAGAATTCATTGAAATCTAGCTTGATCCCACTATCTCAAAAGATATGTGCTTCCCTTTTATAGAAATATAATTAGTCTAGACTAATAAGGGAATATCCTTAGTGGCTATAGGATAAATAATAGAGACACTCGGGGTTTGCTTGATTTTCATTAGTAGCTAAAGTCAGATTTTAAAAAATGATTCCATTAAACACTAGTAACCATAACTGATGGATTCTTTATCAAATTTCAGTTAATATGATATCCATTATTTAATTTAGTTAGAACATTGTTGGTGATTGTGTTGCTATTTGGGAAACATGCCTTGGAATAAATTATGAAATAAATGCAACTTATATAAAACATTTCATCAACCCCCTTTTACTACCATAAAAAAATTGATGTATAAGGTAATGTGAGTTTGGGATTACCTTCACTCCACACATTAATGATCGATGAATACTTGGTTATGATACACTCCAACAAACCAACCTGGAGGTTCTTGTATTAGTTACCAAGAGTATTCATTTCTTCATTGAGCATTCCTAAAATCTATTAAAGGAATATCATGAAGTATATGAATTTACCTTTTAGCTATGCCTTTAGAATAGTTCATGTAGTTTTTTTTTCTGAACTAACTCTAGTCACTTTGTGGTTTACCTTTATTTCTAAAGGTTTCTTTGTCAAAAACTTGATAGAGAATTATTCAGTATACCTAATGTCTTAGCTCAAAAGAAAATAGAACACTCTTATAGATATAAAATTTTCAACTACTATCGATTTCACTTGAAATAGAATTATCTTACCACAATGATGTGTTCTTTATCTTATATTTATATTCATCATTAATTGTCGATTTAAAATATCTGTGATTCAAGAATTATAAAACTATTAATTGAGTATGAAAATACCATAACAACATCTATTCCATTATGAAATAATGTCTCATTGTGTCCAAATGGCCACTGAGATAAATGTTTTGGTAATGATACTAAACAATAGTTCAACTTGAATCCATTGGGAAGCCATAAAGTCATGCATTACTCTACACTGATCTAGGTATCACCCTTCTTCAGCTTCTTAGAGAACACATCTTGATTCTACTAATCTTTTTTGTGCTTACTTCGTTCATGTGTTCCAATACACATATATAAAACATATTTTATTTAATATACATGTAGTAATATGAAATAATTATGTCAATGAATATACTTGAAATATAAACTTTTACTTCATTTTATCACAGTTTAACTTCCAACAACCTTTCTTGCCAGCTGAGGAGAAAATGAAACCCCATTCCTTTAATTTCCCTTTGATCCTCCTTCTATTGGTTGAGCATTTTCATATATTCATTATACTTAGAGTTAGTCTTAGTTTATTTCTCTTTGCTTGTCCTCTTTTCCACCATAAGCACAGAAGGATTATTTCATTTCATGTCCCTATCTACATGGTGAAGTAGAGTGAGGATATATAGGAGATACTTCTCAGTGTTCATGTTATAATTCACAAGATGCAAAAGCTCTGGGGGAGTGAAGAAAGAATGAGATTGGTGTGCAATTATTTAGGTAGCTTAAACCCCAGAACTTATAGATGCTCAATGTAGTTAATGAGTTTGACTACATGGGGTCCAACTGATTCATCTTCTCTAATTTTTCTCTTGAAGAGTGATTTGGGGATCTCAAACCATTTCTGTCTATCTATATCCTGATAAATATAAAAAATATGTTTGAGCATGATATATGAATTCATTTTCTCATGCGACTTCATGAGTTCACTGTACATGCATGATAATATCAAACACTGATCATCTAGCACATCATTCAACCATTTTTCATAGACAACGAACTCCTCATCACTCGCCTTCTTAGTAAGTGAATCAAACATTGGGGAATTTAGGACCTAAAACTTCTATTCATGATGTAATACAATGCACAAATGCCTATTATATTTCTAGAAGTTACTATTAGAGGGGTTGGTTTTTCTCTAAAATAAATCACAGGGATAATGTGGTCGATGGACTTTCCATTTTACTACAACAATATAAAATCAGATTATTAGTACTTCACTTGATTACTAATTATGTTAGACAAAATAGTTTTATCCTCCCACTATTTTATCTAGTCCCAACAACCCTCACTATAAAACTCATAATTTCATGTCATGTTAAAATTATAGTGAAAATGATCCATGTTTCCCTTATCATAACCCAAACTTTAGCCTGACAGGCTATTCAAAGGTATTTAGGTAGGCACTCTTAAAAAATGTGGACTTGCAGCTCCCTGATTCATTGAGTGGACTCCCCATTCTTGAAATACCTATTTGGTTTTGTTCAAAACTTTCCTCCAAGTAACACCAAGACTTGATTTGGTAGTCAACCCTTCATGCTACTCAGTTAAGTCAACCCAAAACTTTAGTTAGAACTCCCTGATAATTGAAAAGCACCCTGACTTTAGCCAGAAAAGTACTTTTAACTATGGTTTGAGAAAGGCTTTTTAAATTTAATATTTAATTGAGGGATTTTATTCATCATGTGTAAATTTATTATTTTATCCTTTTACATTTCTTGTTAATATTAAGTGAATTTTACTTAATTGATTAACTATGTGTTGATAAAATATTTATTCATAACCCTTTTATTATTTACTCCATATGATCATGCTTGTTATTTAATTCATTTATCTATGTGATCGTAATATAAAATCTGAAAAATAGAATAAATAACCATGAATAAGACATAATAAATATGTGGCATGATCCTAAGCTTTATCTACTGGTTTGTTTATTGAGCATACAATAAACAAATCATTAACCTTAGGGGAAAAACTACTAGATCTAGTCTTGACCTGAGTTGCAACATTCTACCTCTGTCACATGTATCACTTGGGTTGGTTTCATGTTGATTATATCTTGAGAAGACTCCATGTGATTGATAGCTTCATCCTTTCAATGCATTTAATTCACATTCAGGTGAAGGTAACCGAAAGAGGGGTTTACATAAAAGAAATTATGGGTATTCATACCCTTACATAATAAGGAGAGATGAATCACATACCATCATTTTAATTTAATAATAATAATATGCAAAATCTCATGAAATAATTTAAATAAAGAAACTACACAAATACACAGATTGATCTAAACTCATGATCATCCACACATGTAATGAATAATACTTTAAAATTATTGTTTAACATTCATTTCAATTATTTCTTCATTAAGATAAAATCCAGGTGAATTAATTCGATTAATTATCTAATTAATCAATTAATTAATTTTTTCATCTTAATATCTATCCAATCTATCTTGGAGATTTCCATCAGCTGTGATTTTAAATAAATTAAATTAATTAATTTTATTTAAAATTTAATAAAATAAGTATACAACTTGTACTTGTAAGAAACACGATAAATACAAATCTGAACTACCTGACATGGTCCTTCTTGTATATCGTGTACTCACATGACATATTGTGTACATGACATGTGATATAATTTCATGGTGTGTATTGAAAATAAATGACACACGAGACACATGAAAATTACTCTGTGTACTAATTTAATGCACATGAAGTATACAATATGTAACGACCATACATGACTTGTAGTTCCAAATTTTATGCAGAATTAATTAAACATTTAATATAATATAAAACCTATCAACGACATGCACTAATAATAAATGGAACATAGACATGTATTAATGAGGTTTAATGGATTAGTTAATTAAATTTAATATTTACGTGTAAATAGGTAGGATACATGATGTTTACAATATAGTCACAAGCTGTGTATGTCTCTTCATCATATGTACCCAATACACACATAGGGATCAGGTGTGTACTTCGCTATGGACATTTATGGGGTATACTATGTGTACAAAAGTTACACGCTCTGTTACCTCTTCATTGCATGAATTTCAGTCTATACATTTCGTGTAATAAATACATGATGCCTCTTGACTGTGCATTTTCCACCATGAAAATGCATGGACCACGTGATGTTTAAGTGAGTTACACAGTGCATGGTCCAGTAAACCATGTAGGTCTAACCCAATCAACATGTTTATGCATTTAATGCACACCATGTGAATTTACTAAATGAAAACCAGTATTTCTTGTGGTTTATCCTAGTGAAATATACATGGGTACATGTCATACACATCAGGGCTACACACCGTGTACTCTTGTGATATTCAACCAAAATTCACAGCACCTTCGAATGAGGTATTCAGATGTTTTTCATGTATTTTTAACCGATTCCAGGTTATATGAGTGAGAAAATAAGAAAAAAAGAGACCGTGAAAATCAGATTCAAAGATTTGAATTCTCAAAATGAGAACTAACTTTTAAACATGTAAAACTATCAATAAATTAAACAATTATTTATAATAATAAAAGAGGTAGACCCAATACCCAATATGCCTCTCTCTAAGGGAGGACTTAGAGTTTATTTATAGGGAAATATAAATATGACAAAACACTCATGTATGATGTGGGACATAGACTCAAACACTCCCCTCAAGCTAGGACTACCTAGCTTGGATGCATGAAAAATAGAACAAATTAAAGAAAAACAAAGCAAACAAGAAACACTGCAAACACTCCCCCTCATGTTGGAAATACTCATCTTGATTAAAAAACAATACAAAACAAAAAATAAATCATCCACGATCATAGATTCTCTTTGAGATGAAAATGATGGATGATAGAAGATGTTTCTGAAATAGCCAGATTAAATTAGTGGCGCAACAAGTCGTGAAGGCGCACCAGAGGAACCGCGCAGGGGAGGAGGATCAATCGGGAACTGGGAAATCTATATAGGCAGGTTCGGTCATCGAAGCATCGGGAAAGCCACACAGGTGGGGGAGATCCATCTGATGAGTGATGGAGATCGATGACGATCTGTTGAAAAAGTGATCCATCATTGGAGGCCACACAAGAGGGGTGTTACGACTGCTGGAGAATGGTGGAACATATAATGACCGATGAAGGGATGAAAGAGTCATTAAACTAGGAGTGGCCGACAATGGGCCACATCGGAGGAGGAGAAAAAAAAATCAGTGTGTAGGAAGGGATTAAACACCATAGGATAGAGGAGTTGAGTCTAGAGGAAGGGTGGTGTTGAGGTCAGAGGTTGCGCAGAGGAGGGGAGGATTCACCGAAGGGAGCCAACAATGAAAGGGTGTTGCATGAGGAGTCCAATGGGAAGAAAAGGGCGATTAGAAGGGTGCGATGTGCCTGCTGGGAAGGTAGTAGTGCGTGCGGGATGGGGTCGGGACTATCACGCAGGTGGTCCGACGATGAGGTGATAGGTGCTGGGACGATCGTATGCTCAGAGGCGGACGACACGAAAATACGTGAGGGGAACCGACAACGGGCTCTGTGCGGGCATGCCAATGATGGGGCTCTATGGAGGAGCTTCACATGAAGGGGGAAGCCCAGATGAGGGAACCAATTCTATGGAGAAAAGATGATAGGGGTATGATGACTTTGACTTTCTTGGGGCCGCATCCTCCTAAGGGAATCATTAGAGAGAGAAAAAACATAGACAGGGAGGGAGGGTAGTGTTAGATAACCCCCTATGATACCATATAGAATGATAAGAGAGGTAGACCCAATACCCAAGATGCCTCTCTTAAAGGGAGGCCTTGGAGTTTTTTATAGGGAAATATAAAGATGAAAAAACACTCATGTCCGATGTGGGACATAAACTCCAACAAATTATAAATTTGAACATGACTATTTTGATACCACTTGAAGGTTCCAGATGTAGCGTAAGTGCCTATTGGGCAGTAGCTAACTCATATTTTTATCGTATTCAATGAATAATCTGAGATGTACATGATAAAGAATCATCATGACCAATGAATTAATTCAAATATTTATTGACATATACGTCATAATCAAGAAGATAGGATCTTTTCATGTTAAATTTATAATTAATTTAATTTAAATAATTACCTCAATTTTGGGAATTCTTTCTTCATAGAAGAGGTTAATATTCTGAATTCCATTCGGTTAAACCATCATTGTAATTTTAGGATCAAAGGATAGAATCCCTCTAGCGGTAATCCAAATGTTCTCCTTTTGATCTCAAAGCATTCCCGATGATACTCCGAGTGCTAACACAATGATATTAATCATATTACGTCACCCCCTTTAATCGCCACCATACTCCCTTTAGTCTTGAAGGATTATCTCTTTCTCTCTTCATCTTGAGAAGAGGAGGGATGAGGAATAGATTCTCTCGAGCTTTATAGAAAACCCTAGAGAAGTTCTTCATTGAGAGAGAATTCTCCAGACAGAAGAATGTTGTGCACAAAAAACTTCCAATCATTTCACAAATGACATAACGAGGTATATATAGAGACAATTCTAAAGTTTAATGTTAATTAATTGCACAAAGGCTATTAATCATATATTAACCCCATAATATACCCCATGCTATGTGAAATAATAATAATAATATTTATCTCATGGCGTGCGCTAACTCGTACAATGATATATATTATTTTACAGTCTTGTAAATAAATATTTATCTCCAGACCTATAACTGTGTTCCCTCATCCTCCTAAACATTTATTGAATTTGTGAATAAATATTATTCATTCAATAAATAAATAAATATTCTATTCATGATACGGTGAATAAATATTTATTTAATATTCATGTAACTAAATAAATTAAAAAATTTAATAAATAATTATTTATTACCTTTCAAATAACAAGATATAAATAAATATTATATATCTTCACAATTAAATAATTATCTTATGAATAAATATTTATTTAATATTTCAATCAATAAATCCCAAATAAATATTATTCCTTGGTCTATAGAATAATATTTATTCTGATAATTAAATTCAATAAAAATTTAATTGAGATTAATAGAAACACTAGGCATGTGACCCTTTAGGCATCTTTCTCAGTGACATTATTTATGTTCACCTAAAGTTCAATATCAGTGTCTAGAAACACACAAAGGAACCCAAGTGGAAGTAGTTAATGCCGCAACTCCAACAACCACATACAAACACTCACTATGTCATATAATCCATTTGTCTTGATATCTCATCAAGCATGTTACATACTCATTTCATTAACCTATATGCTCTATAAGTATCTTTTGACTTCTTGAAATGAACCCGTCAGCACACCATGACTATAGAATTTAGTTTGATAGTTTCATTTCAATTAAAGTGGTGAGATGTCAACTTCCATAAATATAGAAGGGAAAAATAATTTCTCAACTTATTCATTGATAAAATATCATTCATGAAGGTTTGAGGAACAACATGGAGCAATGGAGAACCTGATAGAGGCAAAGAAATCATTTTACAGCAGGATGTATATGTGAGCAAGGACTATATTTGAAGAAGCTGATCATGAAGGGGTGAAACCAGGTCGTGCATTCCTAGATCAGGAAGGGGGAAAGCACTCACTTTTCATGGAGGTGCTAGTGTGGATCCCGACCTCCCAAATAGTTGATTCATGTAAAATCTCATTCTTATGAGATCTCTAGCTTTGGCATGTGAAGACCATTGAACTCAGGTTTGATGAGGGGTTTCTGTATAGGGGGAATGTTGGGATGGTGGGTGTGTCTTACATGGAAGGGCGACATTGAAGGGATGCATCTGGAGGGGTGGCGTATAGGGAGGGTGATGCATAGGAGCCCTTCTCAATGGGGCCCATCGCACATCAAAGTATGCGAGTCATGATATGTATTAATATTAATATTAAAGTCTAAGGACTATTACACATTCTTGCAGATTGGAGTATCTAATGAAATGTGTTGAATGATAGGAGAGTAGACCCAATAACCAAGATTCCTCTCTAAGGGAGGTCTTGGTGTCTATTTACAATGAATAATATAGTTGAAAAAACAAAAAGACTCCCCCTCAATCTAGGGAGGTCTTGGTGTTTTGGTTGGTAGAGTCTAATGTGGGACTCTACAAAACTTAACCTCTAACACTCCCCCTCAAGATAGATGTACCTAGCTTAGATACATAATTAAAGAAAACAAACCAAAGAAAACAAAGCAAACAAAAAACACTGTAAACACTCCCCCTCAAGCTGGACATACCAATATTGATTACATAATAAAAAAACATAAAAAAAATATAAACTTACATGTTTTATCCCCCTCAATAAGTTGACAGAATATGTCTCTGAAAAATATTTTGCTAACCAAGGAAAAATACCCGTATGCACTGCCCACTAGTTTTTCTCCACCTGTTGTACTCCCGCCCATGGATGCTAAAGAAAATATGACCATCATAGAACTCTCATTCTCCCTTGTTGAGGATAAACCTTGTTTCAAGACACCAGATTAAATGACCAAAAAACGGCCTCAAAACGGTTGGGTGAAACAACACTTGACTTTGTGGACCCAAATTGCCGAGGTGAAATGACATCCAACTAGAGGACCCTAAAATTCCGAGGTGAAACGACATCCATTTTTACAAACCCTAAAAAATGACTGAAATAAAAGGTCTGAGGAACAACATGGATCAATGGAGAACCTTATAGAGGAAAATAAATCATTTTTAAGTAGGATGTATATGTGAGCAAGGACTATATTTGAAGAAGATGATCATAAAGGGGTGACACCAGGTCATGCAAACCTGGATCAGGAAGGGGGCATGTATTCTCTTTTCATGGCGATTCTAGTGTGGACCCCACACTCCCAAATAGTTGATTCATATAAAATCTCACTATTATGAGCTTTTTAGTGTCGGTATGTGGATACTGTTGAACTCAGGTCCGATGAGGGGTTGCTTCATAGGGAGGGATGCTGGGATGGTGGGTGCATCATACATGGAGGGGTGACATTGAAGGGACATGTCTGGAGGGGTGGAGAATAGGGAGGGCGACACACCGGAGCCCATCACGATGGGGCCCATCACACAGGAGAGGTCATGCAAAGGAGTGTCATCACATTGGGGATTGTCCAACATATGCAGTTATAGCGCATGATGATCCACGATGGCGTCGATGGCGAGCGACTGGGTCAACATCGACCCTCAGCGGCACACGACGGTGGGAATCAACAGTGGTGGGGATTCTTGACGATGGGTATCATTGGATGATGACCAAGTCTCGGTGGCTGTCTGACTCCATGACGGTAGGATCAAGACTCAGTGCAGGCAGGCAGTGATGGAGATGCCCATAGGGAGGCGTCGTGAAGGCATGCGACATGAGACTATTGGGATGACTAGGACGACCGAGATGGGGAGAAAAAGATGTTGCACAGGGGAGGCTGGCTAAAATGGTGGTTGTTCACCAGGGTCCGCCACCCCCTTCAGGGAAAAAGCTTAGGTGTACTCTAAGAAAAAGAAAGGGATGACTGAAGGGCTAGGTTTAGAGAACCTCCTCTAGTAACATGTTGAATGATAGGAGAGTGGACTCAATACCCAATATTCCTCTCTAATTGATGTCTTGGTGTATATTTATAATGAATAATAAAGTTGAAAAAAATACCGAGTCTGATGTGAGACTCCACCCAACTTAACCTCTAACAAAACACAAACATGTGGAATTCATACTGGTGGGTTTTTCCTTATAATATCTCATCTTAGAGATTATCCAGTGGGAATTTCATGAGATGAAGTCTCATATTCTTATGAGTACTCACACCAAATAGTATGAATCATTTGTGTCCCATTAGATTATTTCATATGACCATAGAACTAAGTTTAAGAATATTACCATTTCATATCAAGGTTCTCATCTTAGTAGGGAACTTCTTATGACATTTTCAATGTGATATATACTCTAGGATATTATCACATTTAAGTTATATAGAAGAATAATCATTATGTGATAATATATTTATTAATATTCAATTCTATATGAATATATAAGTAATATAAATGACTAAGTAGTTGATTCTAGTGAACCAAATCCAACAACATACAACTAAGGTAACATGGAAATATAATAATGGAAATATTGGGCCCAAAATTGAGTTTGAAGTTTGAGTTGTATTTTTTGGAAAAAAATGGTCAAGAAATGAATTATATTATGATTGAAGACGATTTGGGTAATATTTATAGAGTTTAGAAGTTAATAGTAGAATCTTGGTAAAGGAGAACAAATACACCACATGGTTTACAATGTTATGTTGTGGTATAAGAGAAAATAACCATGGTTTAGAAATGCCACATTTTTTTATAAATACATTTCTTAGAGGTGAAATGTGCCTCACTATTGATACTACATTTAAGGATTGTAACCTATATTGGGTGACTTGGTATGGGTATAAATGTACCCGATGTATATGGAATCCCTGGGATAGGCGATTAAACATGAGTTTCCTTATAGATATTAAGATGGAAGGGAGGATTTCATTGTATGAGTTATGAACTATGTTTTTAATGGTCTATAAATTGGGTTGGGGTTGGGAAATGGAGTTTTCAAATCTAGAGAATGTGCCTCACGCACTACCCACTTTTTCACCCCTACTGACCATTTATCTAAAGAGTTCCTTAGTGAATTTGAATCTTCCACCATCATCAGAATCTGCCGCTCTGCTTTCAGTTCCATCATTATCACCAGGATCCAATTCTCATAGATCCAGTGACATAGGGTATGTTCTTTCAAGGAAGATATATCTAAATCGTCTTCTTCATCTCGCCTGTTCAGTTTTCCAAGCATCCCATCCATTTCTCTTTAACCTAGGTGTATGGATCAAGTGAATGGGTGTATGGTGGTGGATCTCTTTGTGGATTAACTCAGCACGACCTCATCTTATCACCAATTGTATTTGGTGGATAAATTTAGGTTTTAGAATCCAAATATTTCATATTTTAGATCTTTTGTGGGATCATGGGGTCTCGGCCATCCTACAGCAGTGTTGACCATCTCTAGGTACGCTTTCTGTATACACCTATTCTATAGGGAGGATTTCATGAAGGCTTGGTCTTGGGAGGTTTATATATGAGAGGTGTGGTGGTTATCACTCTCTAGGTGGTCTTGGGACGCATGCTATAGGAAGGATTCTAGCTTAAAAAAAGTGTGGGACAGGTTGCTAGGTCTTTCACTTCTGTTGCATCAACCTTAGATCTTAAAAAGTGTGGGAAACATGTTGGGTAACTTCATTTGTTTGGATTAAGACACGTGGAGATTTCAGATGGCCTCATCAGCCCATATTTATGTAGATCTGGATCTGTTGATGTCTTTACCTTTTCATATTCTCATATGGGTCGATGAGGATTTTTCTTAGTGGCAGTGAGTTTTATATCAAACGCTAACATGGTTTTGTTCAGGGTGTCATCTACAGGGCCAATTAGTGGGTGTTTGGAGTTGTAAGAACTTTGGATTCAAGGTGGAAAATCTAGTGTATGAATTCAAGATAGGTGAGTCCTCTAGCATTGTAGATGCACTTGTGGTGTTTGATTAAGAGCCTACCCTATCGAAGCTGGTTTCTCATTCAGATCCATCCATGTCTCTAGTTCTTGGACACATGTAAAATAAAGAGATGGGTTTTCCAAATATAGATAATGTGCCTCATGAACTAACATTTTTTTTCACCTCTCCCAATTATTGCTCCATATTTGGATCCAACTGCATCTCTGGATCTTAGAAACATGTCTTCTATAGATCTTGAATCTAATTTACCTACCACTACTTGTATCCCATATTCCAATAAGGAGCACCCTCTTGATATATATTCCCCCAGGGTCTATTCGATGTAGAGATAGGTCTCTCAAATTCCTCAAAGGCTGGAAACCTAGACAAGCTTGATCCGATCATGGAGGTTCCTGTTGAGGTTTTCTTGTCTCTCTCTCCGGTTCCTCAAGAGAAGTTTCCCAAACTTAAGAAGGGGACTATGGAGGAACTCCCTATGGATCAAACCCCCATGGAGGGGGTTTTTCTAGCTTCACTGATCCATTCATTGTGAACTCCAAACCACTTTATTGCTCGAGGATACTCTGAGTCATCTGTGAAGATTTTGGCTTCCCAAGTTTCTAATGAGAGAGGTTATTTGAAGGTATTATCATTTCTAGTGGATGGTGAATAACTCATCTGTGCTGAATCTAGAGAGGTGATAATTTCTATTTCAGTAGCTATGTTAAGAAAATCCTTAGTCTACAAGGACAACACCCATGTATATCAATGATCTCTATCCTTATTCAGAACACTAGGGGTTTGGGGGCCCGAGCAAAGATCACTTTCCTCTCTAACGAAACTCAGCAGCACCATGTGATAGAACCTAGGGATCAGATACTTATATATTGCAGAGGAATCAATAATTATAGAGGATAATAGTAGGATAATAAGAAATAAGGAAGAAATCAAGAGGTGTTTTCGTGCTCCCGCCCATGACAATAATGGCCGACGTCCCAATCCCAAGGCCGAAAATCTAACAGAATAATTTCCCCATCCTCTCATCCCTCTTATAATTATTTATAATAGACCCCCTACCTTCACATGGTCCCAGACTAACAAAATACCAACCACATTCTAACAACTAATATTCCCCTACAATAATGATTCTTTTACCCCTGCTCCCCTATAACAAGTCTCTATCACCATGCCTCCATGCCGGTAGTTTTGGAACCTAATCCGAATGAGAAACCCATCTCCTTATTTTCCAAGAGAATGGGTTTTTCATATTTTATGCATGTAAACCCATGCAACTCACACATATGGATCTTTTTAAAGAACAATGTTTCAGTGGATCGAGTGGATGCGTCCCCTCATCATATTTCCATAAAGGGAACTTGACTAGGTTTTTTGGAGGAGATTTGAACACCATATCAGAGATGCCAGAAAAAAAGGATGAGTAGTGTTTTACAATGAAGAAATGTAGGATATTCTCGAGAGACAAGTTTACATGGTGTAACAAATACAAAGTTAGTAGGAGAATATGGATAAAACTAGACTAGTGCCTGGCCAATTTACAAGGCATTGATTCATTCCCACTGGCATTTGTTATGAATCCAACCTAGTCGATGTCTGATCATTCTCATCTTTAAGTGATCTTAAATAGGGAGGACATGAGGAGAAACCATTTCTTATATTCAAATAGTTGGAATCAATTTTATGGCTTCATGTAGATATTAAGGAGATCTTGGGAGGAATCGGTGCGGGGTTCCTTATGGGAGGGGTTAACTAATCATCTCTAACATTTAAATATGGATATAAAAGAGTGAAATTCCAGTAGATCCAATAGTGATTCCAATATGGAGGAGACCAATAAATACATAAAGAGGATGGAGGAGAGGCTTTAGGATATTTGGGATGACGACTCCTTCGTCAACATGGTTGATAAACAAAACTCAATGGTGAAAAAATTAATGGAAATTGAAAGGGTGGGTAGGGAAAGATTAAGGCATCATTGGATCAGGGAGGGGTTTAGTAACACTACCTATTTTTAGGCATGTGTGAAGGAGAATAAGGTGTCAAGAAGGATCAATCTGAAGCTTGATAATTGATCATATATGGAGATGTGGATGTGGCAGGGAGGCTCACTGTGGATAATTTTGAGGTAATTTTGGTAGGAACAAATATCTTCAATGGAGGGAGGAAAAATAGGGTGAATGAGGATGATATTTTTATTTTTAGAATCCTCAGTTTGGTGGAGGGATGGAAAAATTAGGAAATGGAGGTTATTCCAGAATAGAAGAAGATCAAAGAGTCTATTTCTAACATGAACCTGTAAAATGCACCTCATCTAGATGGGTTTCTTGGCTCATTTTATGTGGTTTCATGAGATATCATCAAGGTGTAGGTTATTGAAGTGGTGCAATATTTTTTTAAAGGTAGGGTGCTCACTAGGGTAGTGTGTTCTTCCAAGGTGGTTCTCATGATGAAGGTTAAAGAACCCATTATTATCATCCAATACAGAACAATTTTACTATTCAACTTTGCCTAAAAAATCCTCACCTACCTCATGAATATAAGGCTTGGTTGGGTTATCCCAAGACTCATCTTGGAGGAACATCATTACTTTATTCAAGGTTAGAGCATCCAAGGGGCTATGAGGATAGCTAAATAAATAGTGGATGACATTAATAAGAAGACTCTTAGATCTAAAATTATGATCAAAGTGGATATGGATAAGGCATATGATAATTTATAGCGGAGTTTCATTTTTATGGTCATGAGACAATTTGGTTTCAATGAATGGATGTGTAACTTGTTCTTTAGATGTTATGAATCCCCATGGATTTATATTTCTATCATGGGAAGGGGATTTTGTTTCTTCAAAACCATGTGAGGATTAAGATAGAGAGACCCTGTATCACCCAACCTTTTTATCCTGGCATAGGCTCTCACTAGGAAAATTCATCATGACTTGAAGGGAGTATTTTTACATATAGGAACAGGTTCAGGGATGGAATGGTTTCCCATATTATGTTTGATTATGATATGATGTTATTTATTAATGTAATACAAATATCCATTAATGAGTTCCAAAAATTCATGGAGTCCTATAGAAACTAGAGTGGATAATAGATTAAGAAGGGGAAAAGCAGTGTATTAATTTAAAAAAAATTCTCAAATAAGCATGGTAGAATCATTAAAGATAAACTAGGCATTCAGGGGTGACAAATTTTAATGGTAAGTACCTCAATTATTCCATATTATATGAAAAAACAGGGAAGGTTTTTTTGAAGGTATCATCAATAATATCATTGGCCGCATCTATAACTAGAAGAACCACTTCCTATCTTATGGAGGAAGGATTGCACTCATAAATAGTGTCCTCACCTCTATGTCAATGCATGTTATTTTGAACATCAAGGCACATAAGTGAACTATCGGTTAAATTGAAAAAAATCATGAATACCTTCACATGGGACACTAATTAGGGAGGAAAATTTCATTGGGTTTCTTGGAAGAGAATGGAGAAGCAAATTGAGGAAGGTGAAATCAATTTAAGAAGTGTGTTAGGATCCATGCAGAGCATGATGGTGAAGCTATCTTGGGATATTATCGAAGGGAATTCATTAAGGGTGAGATTTATGAGGAACAGGTATAGAGAAGACCAGAGAGGTTGGGTATAAAGAACAATAAGAACATCTTTCCTTGTGAGATATAAGATTGAACGGATGAAGATCCTGAAGGAGAAGGTGTGGTGGGTGGTGGGTTGCGACGATGTCAGTTATTGTAAGGATAACTGGGATGGAAATACACTCTTCTTCGTAGGATGTATAGTTCTAGATATATCATTAAGAGAAGCTAGAATGTACCCTGGATTTATTAGCACAACCCTTTACAAAGAAAAAAAGATTCTTCATGGGAACATTATCTTGGTGAACAAGCTCTTTCAGTGTGCTTTTTCAGAATCTTTGTTTGGGTGATTCAGTGGATGGGATTTCTGAGTGATGATACATGCAAGTTACAAGCCTGATGAGTGGGAGACCAAGTTTTGGTGAAAAGAGAACCCAGAAAAGATGAACTTTATAGTATGGCATTTGAGGAACCAAGTGATACCCGTAGATGATAATGTGTAGAAGAAGTGTGTTTACCTAGAATTGTGTTTTCAATGTTGTAAATTAACTATATTAAAATCATTTTGACACCTCTTCTTCAAAGGATATCAGGTGTATAATGTATGATATAACATTATACAGTGCATGGTAATTTTGGTGCATGGGGAGTCTATTTTTGATTTTTTCATGACTTGATTCCAAGGAGCTAGCTAGCATGGTTTTGAAGTTAATATTCATTTCATGATCTTCACAACAGTGTGTTGGGTACTTTGGGAGGCTAGGAACAATGCAAGAGAAGGTATGGGGTACTCTCAATTATGTATTCAGGTTCACATGAAATATTTTGTGGAAAGGCTAGGCGTTCTCATCACAAGCAGGGGTCATCAGTTTCTTTAAGGGGAATTATTCTAAGGATAGCCATTCACATAGAGGGAAGAGGTCATGATAATCAAGGGAAGTGGGTTAAATGGAGACCACCCAGTACGGGGATGAAGTTGAATATTGATGGTTCTTATGTGCTTGGGGAAATGATAAGGGTGGATTGGTTGTGGGGTGATAGGTGCTCGGTGATTTTCAGTTTCATCACATATTATGGTCTAGGTAACCTCATTAGGGAAGATACAGGGGCTATGTTTAGTGGTCTTACGCTGTGAAGGATATACATATCAGTGGTTGATTTGGACTCTATAGTTCTAATTAGGCTTCTCTATAATATGGCCAACACACCATGTGACCTGTCATATTTCATTAGGAAGTGTAGTATGATTATTGAATAGGGCATTAAGGCTATTCACACTTGGAGGGAAGGGAACTTTACAACTGATTTCTTGGCCAGTAAAGGGAATCTTAGTGAGAGTATTATTTTATATCAATGTACTAGTTCCTTACTGCATGACTGTAATATCATTGTAAGTGGTGATTCCCTCGATCTTTACCACTTTCATCCCACTTATTCTACACGGAAATTTTGAATAAAAAGACAATATTGAGTGAGTGGATTCCACATCTAGGAAGGAGGAACCATTTCAAAACTCAAGGAATATCAAAGATGGTCTTTTTCAAAGCTTATGTACACCACAACTTGGATAATGAAGTTCCCTTGGGTTAATGATTTCATTTATTGTCACTTAGTCTTGTTGTAACTATCAATGTCATGAAACAAAGGTGATGATATGGGTGATGGATTGGAAAATACACCCAATACATGAAGATTCAATATGATTCCATTAGAAATACAAAGGGAGTCTCATATGTTGGAAAAGGAATCTGTTTGTGCTGGCTACCTTGGAATAGCAGGTTAGATAGGTTCCAAGGGCAACCCTAAAAATCAGATGATTGGATGTATTGATCTTAATATTAGAATAAGAAAAGTTCCAAAGGATTAATACCAGTAATATCTATAATAGTTTAAAAGATTGAAATTTTTAGCTACAGTGAATCACTTAAAGGGTTGTTATTCATGGTATGAAAAGGCTATATGATTGGAGAGTTTGAAGACCCAATAGTTTAGAGAAAGGAATCCTAGGATGTTGCTGCATATGATTGTTTTAATAAGTGTTATCTAACACTTGGATGAGGTTTTATAATTTTTGAAGTATACAACCAGTGAAGTTTTTAAAGATACTCAAGGATGAGTATATATTCTTCATGTGCATGAGAATTTAATAGAGGAGTTTAGATAAGTTTGATAAATTCCCAAAGGATATTTGAGATGATTTTAAGTGATTTATAATGATTGTAGGTAGTTCTAAGAAGACCTAAGTTTAAATGAATAAGTTGTATACTTGGACTACATAGTGCAAATTTTTTCCAAGTTTGGAACCACATGACTAATCCATTGATTATGCGATTACTTCATACATTCAATCAACTGATCATATAGTCAATTAGTCATGTGTTCAATCTGCTAATTCATATATCCAGATCCCTAGAATCATGGTCAGTTGAAGTTTCAACATGTAGTCAATCCACTTACCGCACAGTCGAATACTCATGTAGTCAATTTATATATTTATGATCAATTGACATGGTAAGTACACTGTATGTTTGGTCGATCAACATCCACGATTCATTTTCCACATCACCCTCATATTTAGTAGAATGATTATGAATTCGGTCCTTAAATTCATGTGGTTGACCAAGTTTTTCATGTGGTTGATAGGTTAGTCATGCAGTCAATCCATCCATAGTCACTTGTCTGCCTCAATGTGCGATTGATCCAATACTTAAGATAAAAATTGAAAAATCAGTAGACTAAAAAATAATGAAATTCTAGATTGTAAATGATAGAAACTGGGCACTGGATACTTGTATTATAAAAGAAAATAGCAGAAATACAAGTAGAGGAGGAGGAAGGGAAATTCAAGAGAGCACTTACTCCTCGCCCAAGCCCACAAGCCGAATCCCAATCCAAAAGGCCAAACCACAATATTATCTCTGCTGCCTCCCTCAAATCCCCCTGCTACTTATTTATAACACCCCATTCCCATGTGGATCTAGATACTCCCACTTCCAACAAACTAAAAATTTCCCTTGATTCCACCCTAACAAACTAACCCCATACAAATACCATTATACCCCTTACCCAAACTTCTTCAATCTTATAGGTTTCTATCACTCATTACCGCGGGCTGCCTCAAGGTCCCAGTTCGTTGCCTCATCATTATTTCCAATATCATCCTTTCCCAATAATAAAAACCTCAAGTGAGGATTAGGACACTTGTACATGGTTATGTAGGGATGAACGCATCATAAACAAAGGCCCTTGTGGTGTCAATCCTTCCACTACTGGGTAGTCAAGTGGTGAACACCTCGCCCGTCAGAGGTGGGGTGAGTAGGAGGCTTTCAGGGAGCTCCCTTCTCGATGGCCTCTATGTGTTTTCCTGGTTGGAGAAAATCCCTATCCAAGTGGTGTGGATCCGAGTGGATGGAGGATGCCACATATTAGACTCGTGGACCTTAGTAAATTTGTGGGACCCTCCATTACGGGATGGAGCACTATCTCCTCCCATGAGGGAGAGATCCACATTTCAAGATAATCACATTGAATACAACTGGGTCGGAGGGTCATGAATACAAAACCAACTTCGAATGTCGTCACTCAGGACATGCAAGAAATAACCGATATATTGGGCCTCAGGTTGGTGGGGTAGCAAGGATCCCAGATACTCAATCTACTCAATATAATCCTGTACTAGTCCCTGTTGCTGAAGGGCTTCAAGATCCTTATAGGGGTTCTGAATTTCAAAGCCGTTGAAACATTTGAGAAGCTCCTCCTTGAATATCACCCACATTAAAGTCAGGTACACCTCGACTAAAATTATAAACTAGTGAATAGTGATTCCATCCATGCTTAATTGATCCAATGTGATTTTATCAGCTTTAGAGGTTCAATGAATATGAAAAAACATCTCATCATGTACTATAAAGACCCGCACTTATTTCATACATAATCTTGAATTTATTCAAGAAAAAACTTCATTTTACATTGAGGATCTTTTCAAGTTTAGAGCTTTAGAGGATTAAGACAAAACATTCATAACATTACACATTGTTACATAGTGGATACCATAAAATCATTTTCCATTTTCCTCAGAATATAAAACATTAAAACACAAAACAAGACTCCTTGAAAATTCTTCAACATTTAAAATGTCTTCCTTCCTTGTAATACACATCCATTAACCTGTGGAAAATCATTTAAAAACTTGGGATGGGCACAAAAGCTCAGTAAGGTATGAAAAAGAAGGAAAAATCACATTAGTCCATGAATACGCATGACGTATGAAAACATTTTTAAAAGACATGCTTTCCACCCATAAAATCTTACTTAGCATAACATGATATTTACACAAGATCCACACAAACATAATTATAATCATAGAGGTATATTGGGGCATTAATTACATAATCTTGTAACCATCTTGGCTACCTTAAAATTTGTAACCCTCACGGCTACCTTACTTTGTGTAACCATCTCAGTTACACTTGGAGTAACCATACGGCCGACCTCCAAATTACTCATACCCAATGCATTGGAGGGAAATATAGGTCCCACCCTTCATCATAAACAATTACCAATAACCAAAACATAATTATACAACATAAACAATAGCATAAAAACATTGCCTTTGAATCTTATAAAACAGAATTTTAAAAGAGGATTTTAGAAGAAAAGTCCCTTATAAACATCATATACTTGAAGTGAGGCTTAATTGAGTGGATGGAATATGTATATACTCTGTAAATAAACATAATTAAACATAATATAAACAGAACCCATCACACAAACAATTTAAATAGCACATAAATTATAAAGTAGAAGGTTAACCCAAAGAATGGAAATCGGGTTAAGAATTCCCTTACCTTAGGCTTCTCTTACTTCAAAATTGTTTAAACCTCCTGTATAATGGTTAAAAGAGTGTTATTAGTATTTTATAGAAACATGTTCATGTTTATAACATCTTATATGGTCATTTCATAACCTCATTTCACCCCTTATTTGTTAGTATTTTGTTCCTTGCATTATTTTGGGTGAGTTCTTTCGTGATTTTCACGATCGGTTCATGATGAATCGTTCTTGTTGATTGGAAGTGAAACTCCAGAATTGAAATGGATTAGTATTTACATATTTACAGTACCATAAATGATACCATTTATCACTTTGATTCTTTATATGATGATGATTTATAAGTTAAAACATTAATTATGTTCGTTTAGATCATTTAAGTGGTTCTTTGATAATTACAACTTCATTTAGTCTTATAAATTTGAATCATGAGTACAAAAGAATTCAAGAACCTTATATGAGTCATAAAACATATATTATAACCTGGTTCAACCATATAAATGGTTTCATGACCAGACTTGAAAGAATTAATGGGAATTGAAAATACATCGTCCACGATATCGGTAATTCGACACAAATGGACAATGTTTTTTTTGATTCTTTAAATAAGTGAGAGAGGATAGGAATAATGATTTGTAATTTTCCATAAACATGAAAACATCCAGAATATACATGATTCTGGATATTTCATGCCTCTTTTATAATAGGGGGTCAAGAAAGAAGAGAAAGGAATCATGAAATAAAGAAAACATGAGAAATTTTTTACGGAAATTCGGCAGCCTAACGGCATCTCTTAAAATTTCATAAAAACAAGATTGATGAGAGGAATGAAATATCTCATCATTCATACAAAATTTGGACAGTAAGGGGAAATATTTAATGAAATATCCCAACAAAAGACAAAGGGAAAGGAAGAGAATAACATAAAATGGAAGGAAAGAATGAAAAAGAAAGAGGATGTTTACCTCTTGATCTCTTCTCCTTGAGATCCTTCTTAAGGGCTTTGATTTTGGTCTTTTGGTGAGACCAGAAGCTCTAGGACGTGGGGAAGAAGATTGAGGAGGGAATTTGGCAGAAATTAGACAATGCTCAAGGCTTGAGAGGTGTGGGAGGAAGAGGGGAATGAGGGTGATATTTATAGTGGAGGAGGGGAGGTATTTTAAATTATTTTAATTATTATTATAATATTTTTATCAAGACTATGAATAATCTCAAATCAAGTGGCCTTAATTAGTGAAAATATCAAGTGAGTTCAAGGAAAGTGGCCTTTCATCACTTATGATGTCATAAATAGTGCATATTTACCGATAAATTGATTATACGGTATTTTATCGTATTTCACTATTCACCAAAAATTCAAGAGTTTCAGAAAAATACCAAAAATTTACCCCAACCATTTTTCGATGTGTAGAATTCAAAAATGAACTCCATTTTTCAAAAATAAATTTCTAAATATTATTAATTTAATTTTTAAATAAGGTCACAGTTAATTCAAAAATAACAATATTGAAGTGCAATTAGTTTTATGTGACTTTGGAAAATTAATTATGATCCCATTATCCTATTTCCATGGGAAAATAAAATAATATTATTATTTACTATTCACGAGGTCATATTACTATTCATATTACTATTCATATTACTATTCATAAGGGCATGTTACTATTCACCAAAAAAAAACAAGTTTGTTTCATCAGACTCTAAATAACATACTGAACCCAATTGTAGATGACAGTTTCTTGAAATTCAAATCATAGAAGAAATAAAATTATGTATAAAGGATACTTATAAATATATACCTTAAACAAAATTTCAATCATTTTCAATTTATTTTTAGAAAACCTTGGGATGTTACATTATCCCCACCTTCTTGAAATTGCGTCCTCGCAATTTTATTTACTTATTAAACAAGTGAGGGTACCTTGATCAAGGTGTCCACTCGGTTTCATCATCATCTTGTTCACGTAGGTAGAAGTCCCATGCATTACAACAATGATTTAGAGATCCTTCAAAATCATTTGCTTCCTCCATCCAAATACACCTCGTACAACATGGGTCATATGGGTGTTCACAGAAAAATAGTTTTGGAAAATAATCATGTATGACATATAATTCCAAAACATCTGATAAAACATGATTTCTATAAAATAGTTGGACTGAAATTGAGTTGAAACTTTCTATTATTGGTCCTTTTAAAATACCATAAGTATGTGATGTGAGAATATATTTTAAAAGCAAATATAAATAGGTTGCACAAGGGTCTCCTTCCTCAGCACCATTTTTAAAATCATAATATGCTTCAAATTCTTGTGATAAGGTAAAATATTTGAAAATACCTTGATAATATTTACCTTTCTTGAAATTATGTGAATATTGTGAAAATAGTATTTGTCTAAAAACAACCCATGATCCACGATGATAACGAGGTATAGAGGAGGTGTTTGATATCTCAAAAAACTGCTTGCAAGTGAGTTGTATGCTAGAAAAAGTTTCACAATCATCCGAAGATGACTTTGCAATAATTATTGCAAGCATGTCATCAGGAAGAGATAGGAATGTCGTTTGAGATCCTTATCCTTCCATTCGTAACCGACTTTACTTGACCTGAAAAAAAAAATTATAAAACAAGGATTTAACTGAAATAATAGATATAGGGACTAATCACATGTCTCACAAGAACTCCTAATCCCTAAAGTTGTCTAAACCGACCTTTGATACCAACTATAAAGACCCGCACTTATTTCATACATAATCTTGAATTTATTCAAGAAAAAACTTCATTTTACATTGAGGATATTTTCAAGTTTAGAGCTTTAGAGTATTAAGACAAAACATTCATAACATTACACATTGTTACATAGTGGATACCATAAAATCAGTTTCCATTTTCCTCAGAATATAAAACATTAAAACACAAAACAAGACTCCTTGACAATTCTTCAACATTTAAAATGTCTTACTTCCTTGTAATACACATCCATTAACCTGTGGAAAATCATTTAAAAACTTGGGATGGGCACAAAAGCTCAGTAAGGTATGAAAAAGAAGGAAAAATCACATTAGTCCATGAATACGCATGACGTATGAAAACATTTTTAAAAGACATGATTTCCACCCATAAAATCTTACTTAGCGTAACATGAGATTTACACAAGATCCACACAAACATAATTATAATCATAGAGGTATATTGTGGCATTACTTACATAATCTTGTAACCATCTTGGCTACCTTAAAATTTGTAACCCTCACGGCTACCTTACTTTGTGTAACCATCACAGTTACACTTGGAGTAACCATACGACCAACCTCCAACTTACTCATACCCAATGCATTGGAGGGAAATATAGGTCCCACCCTTCATCATAAACAATTCCCAATAACCAAAACATAATCATACAACATAAACAATAGCATAAAAACATTGCCTTTGAATCTTATAAAACAGAATTTTAAAAGAGGATTTTAGAAGAAAAGTCCCTTATAAACATCATATACTTGAAGTGAGGCTTAATTGAGTGGATGGAATATGTATATACTCTGTAAATACACATAATTAAACATAATATAAACAGAACCCATCACACAAACAATTTAAATAGCACATAAATTATAAAGTAGAAGGTTAACCCAAAGAATGGAAATCGGGTTAAGAATTCCCTTACCTTAGGCTTCTCTTACTTCAAAATTGTTTAAACCTCCTGTATAATGGTTAAAAGAGTGTTATTAGTATTTTACAGAAACATTTTCATGTTTATAACATCTTATATGGTCATTTCATAACCTCATTTCACCCCTTATTTGTTAGTATTTTGTTCCTTGCATTATTTTGGGTGAGTTCTTTCGTGATTTTCACGATCGGTTCATGATGAATCGTTCTTGTTGATTGGAAGTGAAACTACAGAATTGGAATGGAGTAGTATTTAAATATTTACAGTACCATAAATGATACCATTTATCACTTTGATTCTTTATATGATGATGATTTATAAGTTAAAACATTAATTATGTTCGTTTAGATCATTTAAGTGGTTCTTTGATAATTACAACTTCATTTAGTCTTATAAATTTGAATCATGAGTACAAAAGAATTCCAGAACCTTATATGAGTCATAAAACATATATTATAAACTGGTTCAACCATATAAATGGTTTCATGACCATACTTGAAAGAATTAATGGGAATTGAAAATACATCGTCCACGATATCGGTAATTCGACACAAGGACAATGTTTTTTTTTGATTCTTTAAATAAGTGAGAGAGGATAGGAATAATGATTTGTAATTTTCCATACACATGAAAACATCCAGAATATACATGATTCTGGATATTTCATGCCTCTTGTATAAGAGGGGGTGAAGAAAGAAGAGAAAGGAATCATGAAATAAAGAAAACATGAGAAATTTCTTACGGAAATTCGGCAGCCTAACGGCGTCTCTTAAAATTTCATAAAAACAAGATTGATGAGAGGAATGGAATATCTCATCATTCATACAAAATTTTGACATTAAGGTGAAATATTTAATGAAATATCCCAACAAAAGACAAAGGGAAAGGAAGAGAATAACATAAAATGGAAGGAAAGAATGAAAAAGAAAGAGGATGTTTACCCCTTGATCTCTTCTCCTTGAGATCCTTCTTAAGGGCTTTGATTTTGGTCTTTTGGTGAGACCAGCATCTCTAGGACGTGGGGAAGAAGATTGAGGAGGGAATTTGGCAGAAATTAGACAATGCTCAAGGCTTGAGAGGTGTGGGAGGAAGAGGGGAGTGAGGGTGATATTTATAGTGGAGGAGGGGAGGTATTTTAAATTATTTTAATTATTATTATAATATTTTTATCAAGACTATGAATAATCTCAAATAAAGTGGCCTTAATTAGTGAAAATATCAAGTGAGTTCTAGGCAAGTGTCCTTTCATCACTTATGATGTCATAAATAGTGCATATTTACCGATAAATTGATTATACGGTATTTTATCGTATTTCACTATTCACCGAAAATTCAAGAGTTTCAGAAAAATACCAAAAATTTACCCCAACCATTTTTCGATGTGTAGAATTCAAAAATGAACTCCATTTTTCAAAAATAATTTTCTAAATATTATTAATTTAATTTTTAAATAAGGTCACAGTTAATTCAAAAAATAACAATATTGAAGTGCAATTAGTTTTATGTGACTTTGGAAAATTAATTATGATCCCATTTTCCTATTTCCATGGGAAAATAAAATAATATTATTATTTACTATTCACGAGGTCATATTACTATTCATATTACTATTCATATTACTATTCATAAGGGCATGTTACTATTCACCAAAAAAACAAGTTTGTTTCATCAGACTCTAAATAACATACTGAACCCAATTGTAGATGACAGTTTCTTGAAATTCAAATCATAGAAGAAATAAAATTATGTATAAAGGATACTTATAAATATATACCTTAAACAAAATTTCAATCATTTTAAATTTATTTTTAGAAAACCTTGGGATGTTACATGTACGATCCAACCCCTTGGATCCATGCTGGTGAAAACTAGGAGCTCCAACTGCCGAGCAGGAGACTACCGCTAGAAGCCAATGTGGAAAGGGATGGCAGCTACACCGACATTTTGGTCAAGAACAGGGGGTCTAACAGACTTCTAGTCATGCGAGGAAGAAACATTCATCATCAATGATGGATGCACCTTGTCCGGTTGCGGGGTCTTATTGAGGTGGTGGATCAATATAGAAACTATATTGGTGAGTTCAGAAATTTCATGTGCCGGATATTGTCGAAAGGTAGCATGATCCTATCCCCTAGTTTCTAATAAAGCTTAGATTCGACCAAGTTGCTTCTCAATGTCATCTTGATGAGTTTTCTTATGAGTTTCCATTAGGATAACTAACAAACCCTGGGCTTCCGAATGGTGGAAGCAGTGTGGGATTGGGAGATGGGGATGTGTGTCGCACTATACTCTGGTCTGTGAGTCACATGATACTAATACAAAATGGAAAAAACTAAAAAAAATTGGGGAAGTGTTGTATTATATTTTTTTTGGGTATTTTCTTGGGGTTTTTTGGTATTTTTTTGTAAACAGAAAGTCGGGCGTGGTTTTTTTGGTTAAAGGAATAAAAAAATCATGTGACGGTGGATTTCACTCTTGCAAGTGCCACTATGAGCACGCCTCCTCACAAAAATGGAGAACCTGAATGGAAACACTACTGGAGAGTCGAAACAGAACTCTTAGTGGTGTGGGGATTCTCAGGTCATGAGTTGGGAATAAGAACCACTGCCGAACAAGAATAAATTGGTAGGGTTTAAGGTGTCTATTGAAAACCGGCAGTGTGAGACACCTCAAACATGAGCAGGAAGAGGCATCACATTCCATGGAAGTCGAAATTAGTGGATGTGCATGAAATTTGAAAAGATTCATCCAGGCTTCATGCTTCAAAACGTTAAGTGGGACTATGTGTTACATCCGAACAAACTTATGGTAGTGCGCAACTCTTCGAAGAAGAACTACAGATGTGAGCCAACGGCAGGTCGAGACACATCAAGCCACACATCTAATGGATAAGGTGGATAAGGGTAGGTCGGGACAAATTATAGAAACAAGACACTGGATACTTGTATTATCAAAGAAAAGTAGCAGAAATACAAGCATAGGGAGTGGAAGAAGGACAATTCGAGAGAGAACTTGCTCCTCGCCCAAGCCTATAGGCCGAATCCCAAGCCAAAAGGACAAACCATAATATTCTCTCCACTACCTTACTCACACCCCCTACTACTTATTTATAACCCTCTCCCCTTTCCACGTGGATATAGCTACTCCTCCAACTTCCAAAAAACTAAAAAATTCCCCTGATACCACCCTAACAAACTAACCCCATACAAATACCATTATACCCCTACCTAAAATCCTTCCAAGCAAGGGTGAAAAAGGTGGCTCCATATATTCAGAGTATTTTGGACCCCAATTTTTGAGTTTTTATTTAGTGTGGGGGTCCTTAGGAGGAAGGTATTGGGTATTAAAAATTGAAATGGTTAATCTATGATGTCCCTACTTTATGTTGGGTCTATCTGTGATGGCCTGACTTTTTATTTTTTTCTACTTTTTTACCCCCATCTATAAGGAATTATATTATAGGTTTCTATTAGTATATCTAATAATAAAATTGAATGGTATGATGCTTAATATATTTTTTAATGATAAAAAAATCACAAGATACATGTGATACATTCTTGAAAAAAGTGAGTGGTGATTTTCAAGGTGATTCAAGAAAGATCAAAGAAACTGAAGTTTATAGACATTTAAGTTATAATGAATAAATTATTGATTAAAGTGGAAGTGATTATAGGATTAATTTATGGGAAATAAATTAATCCTAGAGATGATCTTCTAGATTTATTGAAACTGAAAAGAAGAGAAATCTAAAGATTCTTTTGCAGAGCTGTAATGTATTAAAAATCCTAGAGAGTTGTGATTAATTCTTGGATAAAGATGAAGTTGATATGTAGTCCAAATGTGTAGATCAATTTAATACTTTTCACTGGTATTCTTTGAAGTATTCAAGTTTCAAGAGGTTGATCCAAGCCTCTTAGAAGTTCTGTATATTTTATACAGATGTGGGAAATATTATATGCAGATTTATAGTGATTCATTTAAACAATAAAGAGAAGATCGATCCTGGTGTTGAAGAATATGAAAGTTGTGAAGAGATTAATATTTATATAGGTTGAAGAAGATAAAGAGTATGTGTATCCAAGAAGAACTAATATCCTAGTGAGTGAGCCTATTCCACAGATCTGGTTGTTTTTCTCTTGATACAACTGAGGATAAGGTTTTATCTGTAGAAGATAGAAGAAGATGAAGAGTCTGAGTAGCTAAGAAGAAATGGTGTGTGTTACCAATAGTGAAGATAAGGAAAATATGCATATCTTTTTGTTGTATGATTAATCTACTACCAATAAAAAATGATTCTTTATGTGGATTTCATTTGATTTATCATGGGAACACACAAATATGAAAAAGTGGATAAAAATTAATAGAGATCATGGTCACCAAATTAGTTATTGATATTTTGTATTCAAAAATGGAAAATAGGAATTCCTAGTGACCTATGTATAAATGTAAAAATATTTTGAGAGAAAAGGTGTTCAGAAGTTTGACATTAATGAATTTGAGAGCTGGTAAGCTGTGAAAAATATTGAAGAAATATGCTAATGGTAATGAAGAAGGATCTAAGTCTATAATAAAGATAAATATAATTAGGGTATCAAAGCTAGAGGAATAAGAATAGGTTCCTATGATATCCATGGTTGTAGAAGTTTGGAAAGAAGAAAAATAGAACAAGGCCAACTTGCTGTGTATGGTTTTATTTATTGATGTAGAAGATCTTGAAGAAAGATGAGGAACAAACGGGTTTGAAAATCACATGAGCTCAGGGATTGAGGAAACTAGATGAATAGGGTCTGAATATATGTGAAGTAGAGTTTCAAGTAGTGACTGAGTTTTATAGTATTCATGGAGATATATTAGCATTCAAATAAGTTTCTATTGAGAAGAAGGAGATCATTTTCATTGGTGTAGAAGCATCATATTCAGAACCCAAGATCTATATCTAAGAAGAACTTCAAGAAGCACTTGTATATATATAGTGGGACTCCATAGAACATATATGACATAGGTTATATAGAGAGATCATGGTGTGCAGATGTTATAAAAGTGTGAAGCTACTGAGATAATTCTAGTGTGATTCTGATAGAAGAATTTCCATGAGTGACATGAATTGGAAACATTGTGATACTCAATGTTAGTGTGAGAAACACCACCCATTTTAACCAACATAAAATTATAGTAGAGAATCCTTTATTGGGATGAACAACCAATCAAGGAAAGGAGTAGGTCTTTGTACCAAACCATGTAAAAATATTATGAACCTCTTTATTTCTTTACTTACATGCATACAGTTGACTGTTTCTATGTAAAACATTAATAGATAAATTTTCACTAACTATAAATAGAGTTTAAATTATTAAGGGGTTTTAGGATAGTTTATAATTTGGTAAAAAATAGGAAACACCCGATTCACCCCCATTTTAGGTTTCTAAGTCGGTCCTGTTGGGCATTTAAATTGGTATCAGAGTAAAGGTCACCCTATGATTGGATATATTTTTGAATATCCAATAAATTTAATTTGAGTTTAATGAAGTATAGATTTGAGTTTATTAAAGAAGTTAATCAAATGGAATTTACAAATTCTATTCCTATTATTATTCAATATGAAGTATCTTCCAAGACTCTGAGAAACATGATAAAGAAAAAGTATAATAAAGTAAAGAACTCTAAGGAGATGGAAGAACATCCACTAGCTGAAGGTGGTCATAGTGGAGTTATTAATTAAAGATGTGATAAAACTAATTTTTTTAAAGCTATTTATTATCTCCACCATGAGGTTAGGGACTATATAAAGAAAGATCATGATGAATTTATTGATCATATATTTGAGTCTATTTAGGATCTAGATGATGAAAAATAACTATTTATGGATGTTGCTGATTCCATGAAAAATGCATTGAAAGGAAAGTTTAAAAAATGCAACTCTCTCATCAAGAAGTTGAAAGGTAAGGAGAAATCCCTGCAGATTAGTATAGAAAAGTTTTCAATGATAGAAGAAAATTTTATATTTTTTATTAACAATAAATTCAAGATTAGTAAAATCTCTGAAGAGAAGATCATTGCTGTATAAAATTATCATAAGGTTACACTTGAGGTCAAGGAAGATCAGTTATAAGTGAAGGATATAAGAATAAAAAATATTGACAATTCTATTGGTGAAAGTAGTGAGATTCATGAGAAATAAAATCCAGAAGCTGATAATAGAATGGGAGAATAGTATGAGATTAGTTGTTACTAAAAATAACTCTTTCAGTTGAAAGTGTCTTGAGTTGGAGTTGAAACTAAAGAATCTAGAACTGAAATAACCTAGAACCTACCTTTCTATTAATAATAGAACAACTTCCACTCAAACCACATATGATAGATTAGTTTAATTAAATACTCTAGATGGTGGAAAGAAGTGATTGAGATCATTCAGTGAAGCCTCTATTTCAAGCACATTAAAAAAGGTATCCCACAACCCAATTCATTCAGTTTGTACTAAATCTAGATATTCTAAAAGAGTAGGATAGAAGGAAAAAATATACAATAGTGGAAGGATAGAAATAATGAGAAAACCACTAAAACCTCAAGGGTGTAAGTGAGAATATTTACAAGAAACAACCCCCAAAAGGTGTCCAAAAAATAGTGAAAGTTCATGAAATCAATAAGCATGTATATTCGAGAAATCTAGAAAAACTGCTAATAAAGATAAAATAAGTTGGTTTATAGGAAAATTTTGGTACTGTTGGATGTCTTGAAATAAAGATATGGAGTTCTATAATAATATGTTAGTTATTCAAATGATATAAGATTAGAAGAAAGGGGGAAAATGTTAAAAGAAAGGGAAGTTCTGCTGGTCAAAAGCTGGGAGCCCAAAAAAGGGAGAATCTGTCTAAAAATAATAGATTTAAGTATCTTGATTTTTTTTTGAGATGTGAAATATTAGTGGTCATTATTATAATAAACTATCGTACAAACCTTCCATGTATTACTCACATTTTTAAGATAAGAAAGAATCAATATAGATCGAGGAGCAGAGAAATGAATCTACCTTGGGAAGTCAACAAAAGAAGAAAGATGTTACCTAAGGGCGGTGACTCAAAGATGAAAGGAATTGTGTTTGGAAGGTGCAATGTAACTAGACACAGTCCAAACAAGTGTATGAATACCCTACTAGAACATATGGATCCATTGAAGAAAAATGGAAAATCACCATTGGTCACAAGTGTCAAATATATTGTAAAAAATATGTACACACCTATGATGAAATAATTGAATGTACCTAATGATATATTGATAAAATTTCTAGAATATATGGAATAATCAAGGATATTGGAGCAAGAATGCAAGAGTGAAATAGTTATTCTTGCTCAAGGAAAGAAAGCTACTCCGGCTAAGAAGAAATCTATGAATGAAATGAAAACTATATTGGACAATGAAGTAAAATCCTAGAAAGTAAATAATAATGCAAGAATGAATAAGGGAATAAATTTTAGATCTTCAAATAAAAATAAAACTGTCTTGAGAAGGAAGTCTCAGCACTAAGGTTACAAATTAGGAGGTGAAGTCCACCCTATTCCCATATTTTGATGATTGTGCTTTAAAGAGGGAATTGATAGCGAGTCAATAAGAAATTTAACCCACCATGGATTGAAATTTCAATTGGTATTCATTTACAATTAGTATTAGTTTCAACTAGTATCATAATTTCATATAACTTATTTGTGGAATAAAACTACCACATTGATGGAGTATAGGAAGTACCCCTTGATGGGGAGCAACTCAAGAAGTGAAGGATGCTAGAGATTTCTTATATTCTCAAAATCTATAAATCTTGATATCCTTTGAAAATTAAGATGTTTGAGGTATGATACACACTCTCCTAGCTGTTGGATTGGTGTAGCCCTATCCATTTTTAATGATGTTTTAGGTATGATACACACTCTCTTAGATCCTTGGACTTCTATCCACCAGCCATTATAGCACTTTTAACTTGGGTGGATGTGACACTATAGAAACACATACTTTTTCACTGTAGATATGTGGACTTCCTGTGTGGTTGGTGGAACAGTGGATTATCTTCCTCCTTTTGTATCCCATTTCATGCTAGAGTTTCTGTGTTGTTAGAGACTCTGAGAAATCTTCTTGTAATTGCGCTCTTGGATTTCATAGTGATATTTCTACCTCTTCGTGGACATAGGAAGCATTTTATGAACCACAAAAATTTCTATTTACAATAGCTTCTTCTTATTCTTATTCTTCTGTTTTTCCCTTTTACTCTTCTGTGAATCATTTCTTTCTATTATTGCGACTCCCAATATTTTTTCAACACTATCCCCTTAATTATTTATGCTTATTATAATCATCAAGGGGGAATGTTGGTCTAACAAAAAGGGAGAGTAGTTTAGTTGCACTTGAATGTTCTGATGTGTTTGTTAAGGTAAGTGTAGGTTTACAAAAATTATTGAAAAATCTATTTTTACAACCCCATTATGAGTTGAATTTGGCACTACATTGATAAATTTAATAGAAAAATTTTGTGTCTAGGTTATGAACTCCTGTTTTATGAACTAGGTTTACCCAAATAGACTTAGAGTGAATAATTGATGGCTCATTGCTAAGAAATATATGGTGATTTCTTTCTCTAAGAATATTGTAAGAGCATGGGGAGAAGAAGTGGTATTTTAAGTGGATGAGAGCACCATTACATTAAGGGGACAAAATTTTCCCTCTATTTGCATTCATTTTCAATTAGGGGGAGAAGAATGACATTTTGTGTTAGAGTAGATTTTGAATTGAAAACAAATTCAAAGGGGGAGATTGAAGATTCCTTAGGTTGACGATTGTATTAGTTGTCACTTTGTATTTTTTTCAATATCAATGTCATGATGCAAAGTTGATGAGATGGGTGATTTATTAGAGCATCTACCCAGTACATGGAGATTAAAGATAAAACTATTGGAAATATAAAGAGAGTCTCACATGTTGGAAAAGGAAGGTATTTATGCTATATTTTCATGACCCTCCCCATAAAGTGTACCCTCCTGGTCTAAAAATATGAGAAGAAAGATAATGACCCTCGAGTCCCGCCTCCAGCAGGCCCTAATTTGGAGACTAGCACTGAGGGTATAACAAACACACATATGAGAGGCATTAACCTCTAAGATAATACATGTGCAAGAGAGAGATAAGATAAAAATCAACCAAATACTTCTCAAAATACAATATAAAATAAAACCCATGTACACATATATAATTTCATTCAAGAACTACTACAACTGAAATAGAAAACTAAAAGTACCAAAATAAAGTAAAACGATAGCGACCACGAAGCTCGAATAGCTCCTGCAAACCCCAAGCTAGTAGTAACCAGCCTGATCTCCAACTTGCTTCAAGTGACCTAAAAAATAGTTTATATAATGTAGGGTGAGTATAAAAATATACTTTGTATGATCCTCCCCGAAGCCTCTCATGAAAAATTAAAGAAAGCATGCTAAAACATAGTAAAAAACAAGTGAAACTAACTCATCACCTAAATAGGTATACTAAGTTCCCAGCCTCACCATTGATACTCTCACCAAGTATCACATACAAGAGTATATAATATAGTAAATAATATAAAGGTTATCCCGCTACCACTTCCCCACTGGTTTGGTGCTTTTCCCCAACATCGCACGTCTTAAGCATCTCTCTCTAAAAAGGCTTTCCCATAAACACCTGGGCGAAGCATCACAACATAGACCTCATACGTCAACATGCACCCTGTGCATCACACCACCATTTCCATGTAACCAAATTAACTAGGTAGTTTCCGAGAGCCACCACAACTCACATAACATGTATCATACAACAGGCATTATACCTCAAGCCATTAGAACCCATACACTGAGTAAGGATCCTCAATCCATCATAGCCTATACATGTCAAACCTATAGTAGTCCATAGAAAAATATATCCAGAATACATGTGTGTGAAATAACCACAATTAATTACAACTCTCTACACACATATGTGGGGAAAACTAACCACCGTGCTTACCAGCACAAGTAACTACCAAGAGAAGAGAGTGGGGAAAAAGTGGGTAGTCAGCCATCCATCCTCCCACCAGAATGTTAGGGAAAACACCCCCAAGTATTAGAATCCCCAGGGTGTTAGTCTCCCTAACCAAAAAGGTGGAATAACATATAGAAACAAAAAAGTAACAGGATATAATATATCTCACAACCACACTATGGGCATAACGTAGTCTTAGACTCAACTGCAGCTCATGTCTCTCAGACTCCAAACTGCCACTGCTAAGACTAGATATCCTACAAGCACACAACCATTTAAATAGATACATTAAGTTACTTTATCTTTTTTCATCAATTTTAATTTACGTTAATTAATTCTTTAAACATTAATTAACCATTATAAATTCCACATTACATTCCCTTAGCATCTCAACAAAGTTACAAACCTTCTAGGAAAAACCAAACCGAGTCCATGGATTCTCAAAAGTATAATATCATCACTGCATCCCAACAAGCTCCAACCCCATGGGTTAAACATTTATTCAATCATTTATTAACAACATTATCACTTTTCAATATTCCCATACATTCTATAAAACCATTCTAAGCTACCAAATACAAGGAGATCAACACGGTGAGTAGGTGAACTACCCATTGAGTCTTTACCACCTATAGAAAGAGTGTAGATCCATCCATACTTGAGAACATAAACATAGAAAGCATGTAGAATACCCCATCTATCTTCACCTATTTTGGAAGGAGGGTAAGCAAGACCATATGCCTCAAGTATCAGGGAAAATAAAGAAGATAAACTAAAAATATATTCAACAAAAACCACTTTCACATCAATGGTAAAGCCCAAATTCAACCCATTCTATCATCCCCGGTGTCCTCCTCGACACCCACATGCATAAACCGATGCATCTCACCACTCTAGGTATCAACTGATGACACAAACACTAGGCCTCCCTACCCCCACATACCACAAAATCCTGCTAGGCTCAACCATCTTGGGCTCACACCATAACATAAGCAGTAGGAAACAAACAACATATAAACTGGGTGCTTGGCCCTAATAAGGCATCCAACCTTCACACACAACAAGCACTCCCAGCTCCAAAGCATAAGGTTCTTAGCCTCTACAAACAAGAGGGTAACTCAGACCCCCAAGGCATTATATTTATAACACAACCAGTTCCTTATTCCATCTTTAATTAACCAATTTAATTAAACATGCATAACTGCATCCCTTTGATTATCATCAAATCACAACAACAACAACCAGATTCATCAACATGCCACTTTAAATAGTTATCCAATTAATTATCAATTAATACTCACTTTACTTTTTTACCAATTTCTATCAAAACAACATGCTAAACAAGAAAAGCATATATATCACACTATCTAGGAAATCAAGAGGCAATAAAATCGCTAGGCAATTGATACCAATTATTTAATTTGGTTCAAATATTTATTATGCCAATTTCATTGCGATACATTGGAATAAATCATGTTAAATCTACTAATTCATGTAAATAGAATAGATAAGTCACTAATCCCCTATCTCAAAAGGTTTCTGATGTTCTTTACATGATAATGAACCAACACAACTGATCATGATCACCTCTCCCGTAAGACTGCATCCACACGAGGATGCCGACATCAACCAACAACCAAGAAATCTATATTAGAAAGATGGAGATCAAATTCCATCACATGGAAAGGATAAATAGGAGTAAATAGATCAAAGACCTCATAATAATAGAGGTAGAACATACCTTATCAAATACGGATCGACACTTACTGCTTGCACCAAAATAGGGGGTGTGCATGTAGTAGGAAGACACAATACAAGGCTACAACACCACACACGAATCCTATGGGAAGGAAAGAAAGGTTTGAGCATCTTGCACTAGGGGACAAGAAGGAAGAACAAGGGAGAAATATATCTTGGCCCTTTTGGAAATCTAAATGAAGTAGCGGTTTA
Organism: Viscum album; assembly: GCA_963277665.1. NCBI lineage: Eukaryota > Viridiplantae > Streptophyta > Magnoliopsida > Santalales > Viscaceae > Viscum > Viscum album. Next base: position 1,420,713,746 of record OY728161.1, read on the forward strand.
AGATACGCTAGATTTTCTATTAAGAATAGATCTGTCAAATACCACATGGTTTGACTGAGTAAAAACCCCAAAACCCTTAGGAAAATTAAGATAGGTTCTAAGGAATTTAAATAATCCATAAATCCCTTAAATCATGGCTTCAAATGCATTTAAAATCAAAGAAAATTCTAAAAGGGGAAAAACTATAGGATGCCAGAAACACTGTTTATGAGTCACCGCCACTGTTGGATGAGTCTCCATACTGCAAGTCACCGTTCTGTGAGTCATCGTTCTACAAGTCACTATTCCATGAGTCACTATTATGTGAGTCTCCATTCCGCGATTCGCCATTCCATGAATCACTGTTCCGTGAGTCACCGTTCTGTGAGTCACCATTCCGTGAGTCACCATTCCTAGAGTTATTGTTCCACGAGCTACCATTCAGAGAGCTACCATTTGGCGAGTGACCATTCAACGAGCTACTCTTTGGCGAGGCACTGTTTAGAGAGGTACCATTCAGTGATGCATTGTTCAGTGAGGCACTATTTGGCGAGGCACCGTTCAGTGAGGAACCATTCGGTGATGCACCATTTAGTGAGTCACCATTCAGCAAGTCACGGATCGATGAGTCATTGTTCAAAAATCTACCATTCAACGAGTCACTTTTGGAAAACTAGAATTTTGGAAAATTATTGAAATGAGTCACCTTGACCTCCTAGAACACCCTAAACACTTGATTTCAAAAAAGGAATAAACCAAAGTGGTATGGTCCATTACATTAGATACCTCTAAAAATATTTTCATCCTCGAGAATCCAAAACCAACCCAGAGAGAAAATGAAAAAGGGGTCATCTAAACAGCCACCCCGCGAGATACCTCTCAAGGATCTCACCACCACAGGAGATAAAATGCTTCATCAAGAACAATGTGAAACCACAAAAAAACTACAACCATATCCTAAACACTCTTTTGGGGGAGATAACTCTCAAAAGTGAGCAAGCCACAAAAAGAAATAAGAGAAAACCATCTCATAGATAGAAGGGTCTACAACCACCAAAGGAAAAATATTACAAGAAAATAGCTAAAATTAAAATATCTCGGGATAATGAGCATGTATCTGTGACTCAAGTTCCCAATTATTCTCCTCTACACCACCATGCCTCCACAATACATGAACTAAGGGTATAGCATGCCCGCGCAACAGCTTCTCCTCATGGTCCTGGATATCTACAAGATTCTCCTCAAAGGTCGCATCATTGTCAACATCGATCTTTCCCCAATTGATGACATGAGAGTCATCATGAAGATAACGAAGGAGTTGAGACACATGAAAAACATCTTGTATCTGGATCATCTGTGGGGGAAGTTCTACCCGATACACCATGGCTCCAACATGAGCCAACACCTCAAAAGGACCAAAAAACTGGGGAGAAAGCTTACTCCCATAACTAAACCTTCAATACCCATGACGAGGAGTCACCTTCAGAAACACATGGTCTCCAAAGTTAAACTACAAAGGTCTCACCCTATGATCTACATAGGACTTATGACAATCTTTCGATTCCTTCATCCGCTCGTGAATCACCTGAACCATCTATATCGTGTTCTGTACTAGTTCCGAACTAAGAATTGTGGACTCTTTGACCTCATTCAAGTACAATGGAGAATGGAAAGGTTGGACATACAAGGCTTCAAATGGCACCATATCGATGGTGGATTGAAAACTATTTTTGTAAGTGAAATCTACTAAGGGCAGGTGCCTCATCCATGAACCTCCAAAATCTAGGACACAAGAGAGAAACATGTCTTCAAGAGTTTGGATGGTCCGTTCTGTCTGACCATCCATCTATGGATGAAAAGAAGTTCTAAAGAATAATTGTGAACCAAAATCATTCTTGAGACCTCTCCACACCCTAGAGGTAAAACAAGGATCTCGATCAAAAATGATTGTCATAGGGACTCCATGGAGTCTCACCACCTCTTCAAGATATCGCCTTGAAAAAACCTCTACTGATATAAACTCCTTGATCACTATAAAGTGGTCTTATTTTGTCAAACAATATGATACCACCAATATAGAATCATAGCCTATATGATCTAGAGGTAAAACGGTAACAAAGTCTATCGATATGTATTCCCACTTCCACTGAGAAAAATCTAAGACTGGAAAAAACCATCGAGAACACGGTGCTCGACCTTCACCTTCTGGAAGACCAAGCATCGAGACACAAAATCTGAAACTACATGCTTTAACCTAGGCTACCAAAACTAACTCCTCAAATATTGATATATCTATGTCATTCCAGGATGTACTGCTAAGGGTAAACTGTGGAACTATATGAGAACCATTTCACACAATGCCAAAGGAATGAAAAACCTTCCCTGATACAACACCCAATGTTGTTCATCCTTAGACTAACCATCAGGGGCCTCACTAAAAACAAACTGGTCTCTCTAAACCTCCACTTCTAGATCCTTGAACTGGGACTCTTCTACCTTCTGCACCATAGATGAATGCACCATCTTCTAAAAAAGACAGCCTCTTCCCCCAACTTCTCCCATATCCAGATGTAATGTAAAATTCTCTTCCTCACCCTCCAGGAATCACATGATTAATGCACTGCATCACTACGTGAATTCCTGATCAACGCATTGGCTATAACATTCCCTTTTCCTGGTGTATATGATATTTTGAAGTCGTAATCCTGTAAGAGCTCCATCCACCGATGTTGTCACAAGTTCAAGTCACACTGGGAGAAAATGTACCTCAGGCTCTTATGATCAGTGAAGACCATAAAACACTCACTTTAGAGAAAACACCACTGCCAATAACTTAAGATTTTGGGTGGAATAATTACATTCATGGGGATGAAATTTCTAAGACCCATATATAACAACTGATCTCTACTGCATCAGAACACAACCTAATCCTAGACGCGAAGCATCAAAGAAAACCTTAAATTGAACTCCTTATACTGGAAGAAAAAGAACCCGAGCACTGAATAACTTCTCTTTAAGATACTCAAAATCTTCATAACACTGATCAGTCTGCACAAATTCCTAATCCTTCCTAGTCAAAGTAGTCAGAGGAGTCACAACCTAAGAGAAATCATCTACGAACCTCCTGTAATAGCCTTACAGACCAAGGAACCTTCGCACCTCTACCACTATCTTGGGGGATGCCCAAGACACAACTGATTCTATATTCTATGGATCTATAGATACTCCTTGCTAGGATACAACATGCCCTAAGAAACAGACTTCTCAAGACCAAAACTCACACTTTGAAAACTTCCCAAATAATTGCTGTTGATGAAGAACTCCCAAGATGGTACGCAGATGATCTACATGATCCTCATCAGACATGGAGTACATGACTATTTCATTTATGAAAAACACCATGAACTTATCTAAGAACTCATGAAACACAACATTAATTAACCCCATGAACATAGCTGGATAATTCATCACAACAAATGACATCACAATAAACTCTTAATTCCCATGACGACAACGGAAAGCAGTATCCAGAATATCCTCATCCTTAACACATATCTGATGATATCTTGACCTCAAATCAATCTTTGAGAACCATATTTCATCCTTAAGTTGATCGAATAAATCATTAATACACAGAATATGATAGTGGTTCTTCAATTTCACTTTGTTCAAGTGACGGTAATCGACACACAAATGCAAACTACTGTCAGCCTTCTTCATGAATAAAACTAGTGCACCCCATGGCGACATGGTCGACCAAAAAAAACCACACTGCAATAGACCATCGATCTGTATACACAAATATCAAAACTCAGAAGGTTCCATACTATATAGATACATTGATACAGGAGACAGGACTACCTGTAGCACAATCTAGAACTTGATCTCTCGTTGAGGGGGTAACACTACAACCTATTCTAGAAAGACATTAGGGTACTATTAACAACCCTAGGAAACACTGACTACTAAAACTACGACGAAATCAACATCAACTCAGCCATCAAGGATGACAAGGAACATGCCTATGACCCATTAATGGGTCTCATTTTCTAATAAACACTACTGGATCTCCATCACTATCAAAGAATACCACCTTTCTCCTGAATAAATCTATGATATCCTGCATCGAATACAACCAATACATGCCTAGGATGACATAATATGGTTGTATATATAAACATAGGAAATATACCTAAGAGTGGTGATTCCCCAACACTACCTCACAGTCTATACATACTTTAAAATAGTCAGCTCTAACTCCAACTAGTGTAGTCAAATACAAAGGAACTGGAAGCCTCTCTACCTCAAGTCCCAAATCATGAACAAGGGCAGGTGATATGAAGGAGTGCATCACTCCTGAATCAAACAAAGTATACACCCAAGTAGAAAACAAGTAAAGGGTACCTCGAACAACATCTGGCTCGCCTGGTGCTTACAATGCTAATGTATGAAGTTGGACACAACCTAATCCATGGCCTCTCTAACCTTGATGAAGACCACCACCATGACCTCACTCTGGTCTCTAAGTATAGGGAGAATCCCAGGGCTGTTTTTTGCCTACCCCATCTTCCCTCTACTAATCCAAAGCTGGTGCAACCTGCTGCTACTTCCTCGGCTGGAACTACCTCACTAGAGGAACCTGAAGTGGAACGAACACCTAACACATGTTGACTACTAAAAAAGGTCAAGCACTCTCACTGATGATGACCTCAGACTCCACAAGAAAAAAATCCTGATCCATTTGAATAGGTCTGAGAGCCGCCACCCCTAGAGAAATGAGATACTAAGGGATGATACCTACCCCTGGCCACATAGAAACCCTTCTTCCCTGAAAACCAGGATCCCCAAACAATAAATTTTCTTTGTGAGGAATCCTGAAAACTCCCCTATCACGATGATTCGGTTTTGACTAACGTTATCTCAACGACCTCTGCCCTCTCCAGCACCTCAAGATAAATCTTCAGCATAAACGGGGTGACCTAGCGCTAGATCTCTAGATGAAAAGCCTCCTCAAAATGTCTCACCCTGGCCTCCTCATCTGGAAACAGGTCTGAAGCATATAAAAAAAGGTTACTAAAATGTATTACAAACTCTCACACACTAGAGTTCCCCTATCGAAGGGTAAAAAACTCCTGGTGACTGGCCGCCTTTATGGATGAAGAAGGAAACTCAACTCTGAACTATTATCAGAACTCTTACCAAGAGATTACTAACTTCTCATGATCTCCAAGGATCAAAAATCACCACTATCTTTCTGCTCCACACAACATAGTCATAACCAATGACACTCAGTGCTTCTTCTGAGCACAAATCGAACTAAAAGCTATCTAAACCTCTTCTAACTAGTCTTCCATGACTACATCTGAAATGGATCCCTCATACTTATGAAGACTTTGGTGCTGAAACTCTCAAAGTTTACTCCTCCAAGTTTCATCATCTTCAACCTCTACTCTGCGATGATCTACTGGCACAACCTGTTGAACATCTTTTGCGCAAAATTGATGAGGACGTAGAATTGGAGCCATAACTAAAAAAGAATAAAAATTTATAGCTCCTAAACCTGTAATATGGAAGGATTTAATATTAATTAATTATTTTATTTTATTCATTTTAGGTCAACCTATCCCAAGGTCTACCAATTAAAACACTAGCACAAAGAAGAATGATGCACGATCCTTTCCTAGGTCTCTACCCTGTAACCAATATCACCTCATTTAGTAGCCACTATAATCTTATATATCCATGCATCAGATCACAGGGGGCCCTAAATAACTATGTATCAGCTGGTATCCAGTTTTTATAGCACTTTCTGAACTTGACTGACACCGTTTCCCTACCAACCCATGTTACCTCACCTGTGCCTAACTCCAAACTCCATCCTATCCCTCAACCTTCCTCTGATACCACTCTGTCACAAACCCCTCCCCACAAAGTGTACCCTCTTGGGCCGACAATGTGAGAAGAGAGATAATGACCCCTGAGTCCCACCTACAGTAGGCCCCGGGTTGGCGACTAGTACCAAGGGTATATCAAACACACAGATGGGAGACATTACCCTATAATAGAACACATGAGGAAGAGAGAGATAAGATAGACACCAACCAACTCCTGCTCAAACTTCAATATAAGATAAAACCCAAGTACACATATGTAATTTCATGAAAGAACTACTACAACTAAAATGGAAAACTGCAAGTACCAAAAAAAAGTAAAACGAAAGTGACCAAGAAGCCCAAAAATATTCTAAAAACCCCAAGCTAGTAGTAACCAGCCTGATCTCCAACCTGATTCAAGTGACCTAAATTTTTTTTATATAACATAGGGTGAGTATAAAATTATACTCAGTAGGATCCTCCCTAGATCCTCTAATGCAAAAGTAAATAAAGAATTCTAAAGTACAGTAAAAAACAAGTGAAACTAACTCGTTACCTAAACAAGTATACTAAGTTCCCAGCCTCACCATGGCTACTCTCACCAAGTATCACATACATGAGTATATAATATAGTAAAGAATATCAAGGGTAACCCACTACCACTTCCCCACTAGTTTTTTTCTTTTCCTCAATGTCGCACGTCCTAAGCATCTCTCTCCAAAAAGGCTTTCCTATAGACTCCTGGGTGAAGCACCACAACACGCACCTGACTGAATTTTTTTTTTATTATGCAAACAATTTTGAGGAAAAAGTGAGAAACCATACAATACTTCATTACATCAGAGCTTAACCACAACTCGCATAATGTGTATCATATGTCTGGTATTATACCTCAAACCATTACAGCCTATACACCGAGTAAGGATCCTCAAGCCATCACAACCTATACACGCCATACCTATCGTATTTAGTAGGAAACTATACCCAGAATACATGTGTGTGAAATAACCACAAGCCATTAAAACCCTCTACACACATATATGAGGAAAACTAACCACCATGCATACCAGTGCAAGTAACTACCAAGAGAAGAGAGCGAGGTCAAAGGGGGTATTCATCCATCCATCCTCCCACTAAAATGTTAGGGAAAACACCCCCTAGGGATTAGAATCCCCGGGGTGTCAGTCCCCCTTACCGACAGGGTGGGGTAGTGTATAGAAACACAAAAAGTACATGATATAATATAGCTCACAACCACAATATGGGCATAACCTAGACTTAGACTCAACCGCAACTCACATCTCTCAGACTCCCGACTTCCACTACTAAGACTAGATACCCTAAAAGCACACAACCATTTAAAGAGCTACATTAATCCACTTTATCCCTTTTCATCAAGTACACTTTATGTTAATTAATTCTTTAAACATTAATTAATTGTTATCAATTCCACATTAAATTCCATTAGCATCTCAAAAAGGTCCAAGCCTTCCAGGAAAAACCAAATCAAGTCCATAGATTCTCAGAAGTATAACCTCAGCATTGCATCCCATCAATCTCCAACCCCATGGGTTAAACATTTATTTAATCATTTATCAAAAACATTATCACTTTTCCATATACATTCTATAAAATCATTCTAATCTACCAAACACAAGGGGCTCAATACAGTGAGTAGGTGAACTACCCATCGAGTCTTTTCCACCTATAACAAGAGCATAGACCCATCCATACTTGAGAAACTAAACACGTAAAGCACGTGAAATACCCTATGAATATTCACCTCTTTTGGAAGGAGGGTAAGAAAGATCATCCACCTCAATTAGTGGGGAAATTAAAGTAGATAAAATAATAATAGATTCTATGGAAACCACTTTCACATCAATGGGTAAGCCCAGATTCATCCCATTCCATCACCCCTAGTGTACTCCTCGACACCCACATGCATAAAATGATGCATATCGCCAATATAGGCATCAAATGTTGCTACAAAAACTAATCCTTTCTACCCCCACATACCACAACAACCCTCCAAGATCAGCCATTCTAGGATCACACCATAACACAAGCAGCAGGAAACAAACAATATAGCAACTGGGCTCTTTCCCTAAACAAGGAATCCAAACCTCACACACAATGATCACTCAAAGCTCCAAAGCATAAGGAACTTGGACTTTACAAACAATAGGGTAACTTAGAACCCTTCAAGTTATTATCTTTATAACAAAACTAGTTCCTTATTACATATTTAATTAACTGATTCAATTAAACATGAAAAACTGCATCCCTTTGATTATCATCAAATCACAAAAACAACAACCAGATTCATCAACATGCCTATTTAAACAGTTAGCTAATTAATTATCAATTAATCCTAGATTTATGTTATTTACCCATTTTTATCAAAACAACATGATAAACAAGTAAATCATAGATATCACAAAATCTATAAAATCAAGAGTCAATAATATCACTAAGAAATTGATACCAATTCTTTAATCCAGTTCAAATATTTATTATGTCAATTTCATTGTGATCTAGTGGGATAAATCATGATAACTCTACTACTTCACATAAATAGAATAGAGAATCCAAGAATACTCTACCTAAAAAGGTTTCCAATGTTTTTTTCATGAGAACAAACCAACACAATAGATCATGATCACCTATCCTGTAAGACTGAATCCACCTGAGGATGATGACATCAAACAACATACAAGAAATATCCATTAGAAATATGGATATCACATTCCATCACATGGAAAGGAGAAACAAGAGGAAAAAGATCAAATAACCCATAATAATATATGTATAACATACCTTATCAAAGATAGTTCAATACTTACTTCTTGCACCAAAATAGTGGGTGCGCATGCAGAAATAAGAAACTCCAGGGAAGGCATGATCCAAGGCTACAACAGCACACATGACTCCTACGGGAAGGAAGGAAAGGTTCGAGCATCTCACAATAGGGTACAATAAGGAAGAACAAGGGAGGAAGATATCTCATCCCTTTTGGAAATCTAAATGAATAAACAATTTAAGATACGTTGAATTTTCTATTAAGATTATATTTTTTAAAGACCACATGGTTTGACTGAGTAAAAACACCAAAAAACTTAGGAAAATTAAGATTGGTGCTAAGGGATTTGAATCAGACTTGAATCCCTTAAAACAAGGCTTCAAATTCATTTAAATTTAAAGAAAATGCTAGAAGGGGAGAAACTATAGGAAGCTAGAAACATTGTTCATGAGTCACTGCCACCATTGCTTGAGTCACTATTCTGCGAGTCACTGTTCGACAAGCCATCATTCAGCGAGTCGCTGTTCCACGAGTTTCCATTCTGTGAGTTTCCATTCCTTGAGTCATCATTCCATGAGTCACCATTCTGGGAGTCGTTTTTCTATGAGTGATCATTCGGCGAGTCACCATTTGGTGATTCACCATTCATCGAGTCACCATTCGGTTGAATGATTATTCAGGGAGCCACCGTTCTGTGAGCCACTATTCGGTGAGCCACCATTCTGTGAAGCACCTTTTGTCAAGCCACCATTCGGTGAGGCAACATTTAGCGAGTCACCATTGAAAAACTAGAATTTTGCAAAAATATTAAAATGAGTCACCTTGACCTCCCAGAATAACCCAAACACCAGATTTCAACAAAGGAGTGGATCAGAGAGGTTCAATCCATTACATGTATACCTTAGAACACCTAGCTTGATAGGTTCTAAGGGAAACCCTAGAAATAAAATGATTATATGTAGAGATCTTCATAGAAGAAAATGAAATGTGACGAAGGAGGAACAACACTGTCTACAAAAGTTTTGAAGAGTGAAATTTCTAGATACAGTGAAAAACTAAAAGGGATATTATTTACAATGTGAAAAGGATAGCTGATTAGAGAGTTTGAAGCCCCAAGAGTTGAAAGAAATATATCTTAGTGTTCTATTGCATATGATTTATATCATAAGTGTTATCCAAGAGGTTTTATAATGTATAAAGTATATAAATAGTAAATTTCTTGATGAAACTCAAGGCTGAGTATATTTGCTGCATGTGCATGGGATTTGAGAAGAGGAATTTAGATAAGTTTGATAAATTCCAAAAGGTAATTTTCAATGTTTTTTAGTGATTGAAAATGACTAGAGGTATTTTGAACAATACCTGAGTTTAAATGAATATGTTTTAGACTTATAATACAAAGTGTAAAATTTGGATAAATCTAGAACCATATGGTTGATCCACCAATCGTTCAGTTACTTCATGCGATCAATCAATTAACCACATGGTTAATTGGTCATGCAGTCGATTAGTCGAGTCATACAATCAATCCACAGACTCATGGTCAGTTGAAGTTTCAACATATGGTCAATATACTGAACACACAATTGAATAATCATGTGGTCAATCCATAACATCACAGTTGATCGACATAGTAAGTACTTTGTACATGCAGCCGATCATCATCCACGGTCGATTTTCCGCCTTATCCTCATGGTTAGTTGAATGGTCATAAGGTCATTCCTAAAATTCATGTAGTCGATCCAAATTCTTCATGTGGTCAATAGGTTATTCATGTAACCGATCCATCCATAGTCTTATCTACCTCAACGTGTGGTCAATCTGATACTTGGAGAAAAATTAAAGAAGCAGCAAACTAAAAAACAATAAGAATTCCATATTGTATATCTGATGATGAAATTGAATGGGATAATGATTAATATATTTTTAATGATAAAAAAATCACAATATACATGTGATACATGCTTGGAAATGGTAAGTTCTAATATTCTATATGATTTAATAAATATCAAAGCAATTGGAGTTCTAAAACATTCAAATATAGATTTAATGAATAAATTCTAGATCAAAGTGGAAGTGTTTTTTATGCTGGAACTATTATATATTGATCCAAATATCATTATTATATTATGATCCATGATTTATGTTGGATTTAAGAGAATAAAATTGTAGGATGAATTTATAGGAAATAAATTAAGCATGAAGTTGATCTTCTAAATTTATTGAAACCGAAAAAGAGAAATCTAAAGATGCTTGTGTTGAGATGTAATGTTCTAAACATCATAGAGAATTATGATTCATGTTTGAGATGAAGATAAAACTAAGATTATTTCCAAATGTGCAGATCAATTTAATTTTTAGTATTGGTATTATTTGAATCATTAAAGCCCTAATAGGTTGATCCATGCTTCATAGAAGCAATGAATATTTTATACATATTTGGGAAATGTTATATACATATTTAAAGTGATTCATTTAATGAAGAAATAGAATCTCGAGCCTAATATTGAAACACCCATGCATGAGAAAAATTGAGAAAAATGAATGGAGATAATGGCCATTGAATTATTTGGGGATATTTTATATTTCAAAATGAAAAATTATAATTCCTGGCGACCTATGTATAAAATGGAAAAGATGCTGAGAGAAAAGTTTGAAAATGATAAGTTAAGTCCAGTGTGATTGTAGAAAAAGAAGTCCTCAGTGTTGGTGTGGGAAATAACCCACCCATTATAATAAACATCAGATTATAGTGTATAATCCTTGATTAGGGTAGGGAATATTTTTACTGAACCTTGTAAAAATATAGTGCGTCATTATTTCTTTACTTTAATTCATATAATTGATTGTTGCAAAGGGGTTTCAGATAGCTTATAATTTGGTAAAAAATAGGCAACACCTGATTCACCCCCCTCAGGTGTATACGCTGGTCATGTCAGTAATTTAAGATAAGAAAACCACACCATGGTGAAGAATATTAACTAGGATTCTCCTGTATGAAATATCCATGAATAAAGAAGCATTCCATGGTCTAGAGACCATTTTAAAGTACTTATTAGGATTTCATGTTTCAAGGTCGTGGTTTTTAGATTAGTTCATTGACCAGAAAGAAAAACAGACATGATTAGTGAAACCATGTCATGTTTTTCCTCGACCTAGTTAAAAGTATAGTTTCATATCTCATATATATATGAAAATTTTGGTGATCTTATGGTATGATTTCAAGTGGATTTTAATGAATAAATTGATGATTATTTTAATAACTTTTAATATAGAAAAAAGATGATAAAATTAATGAGATATTTTTATGAATTTCAAAGACCTATATTTATAGAGATAATGGAAATATTAATAAATTAATCGAGACACAAAAAATCTAGAGAATAGGGTGAGATTCCTCTAAGGGAGAATAAGGTGATTTGTGGAGATTCTCCCAAGGGGTGAAGTTATTGCATGAAGGCACTTAATATTTCTATGTGTTTAGAGATGTTTTTTAATGAGAATGATCCAAATAATAGTTTTATAATAAATCCTTTAGAGACAATGAGTACACTAAAAACCTTTTAAAATATGATCCTAGGGATTTGAGTAAGATGACAATGAGTTTTTCTTGCTCATTGGTTGTAGTCTCCACATTGGGAGTGAACCAAGTAATTGGAATGTGTGTTTTTTTCTTTAATTACTTGCATGATAAAGGAGTGTTTAAGATATAAAAAAATGTTCTAATAGTATGAATAATATATAAAAGGGAATAAAGGGAAGAAAACATAAAATTTCAATACCATAATTCACACCTCTTAGGGTATTTCCCTTATGATACTAACAAATGTTATTAAATATTTTGAGTTTTTTATTAGTGGATTTTATCTATTAGGCTCAAAAGGGGATAAAGTGTGAGATACCCTGAAGGGGGGGGGGGTGAATTGGGGTGCACAATATTTTCTTAATTAAACACTTTTTCTTAATTCAGTCACAACCTTAGGTGATGTTGACTTCTTAACTATAAGGATAACTTCTTTTTACTCTTTTTTAAATACTGATCCAGTCATTATCCCTATTTATTTTAGATCTTAATTAGTTAACCATGAGATTTATTCTACCCACTTTATTAGTTTTTTTGTATATATTATAAAGAAAAATCACACATGAAACATAATATTTTTACTTTGTACACCCAAATGGGATAATCTAAGGAGAATGCGATAAAAAATGTGTCTATGCACCAATTAACCACTAACCTCATTGATGAATGATATGTTTTAGTCTAGGCCACTCATACTTGGGGTCAACCACATTGCAATGGTTTTGGGTTGTCTTACTACCACCCAAGGCTCATTGCCTCACACTCCCTCATTTTCTCATTGCTACAATGGGGAAAAAATAATGGCTCATAGGACAAACCTGAATAGTCTCACCACTGTTATGAATTGCATTGAGTATGGTTTAGTGACTTTAAACTCCTTGGTTTCTTCTTCAAAGACTTTCTATGATTTCACCATGAATAAAATCTTATTATTTGGATAATACTTCATGAAACACCAAGCTTATTTCTTTCAAGAGTTCATTTGTGACACCTTCAAATTTCCAGTACTATGACTTGGATGCCCACCTTTCCTGCACAATGAAAATTTTCATTTCATTGAACTACTAGACATGGTAGTGAACACCTTCTACTTTAATTATACTCCTTATATATGGAAATGGATGAACACCTTATTTTCTTGGCAGTAAAACTATCCTTTGACTTGATGGTTTTTCTGAAAAATAGATACAAGATTGAATCTCCTTTATTCTATACTTTTTCTGCTAATATATCCTAAAAAATACTCTTGTGACATAACTTTCCATATTTTAAGAAATAAAAAACCTATTTATTTTACAATCCATTATTCTTTTAATATTTATGTATATTTAAGGAGAAGGATATTTTATTACATTCTCACTCTAGTCCGAATCAACTCCTAGAAAGGTGAAAGATATGGAAATATTTTATTTCCATTATATCTTCCATAATCTCCTATATAGAGTTGAGTAAAATCCTCATTCCTCACATGAAATATTATTTTTCCTCAATCTATAAAATAAACCTTACATGTTGTGACCTTCATTCGAAAACAAAAACCACAATCAACTACCATATTGCGTATTTAAAAAATATACCCATCTTGTTGCTGCAGCAGTCTCCACATTACCACTTACATTTCCCATGGTGTGCAACATGGTCATTTTTTGTTCCAAAAAATAATCCCCGATCAAGCTTTAAATAATAATAAAAATGTCTTGGAACTGCTTTGAATTTTGGATTAATTGTATCTACTTAAAGGTAGATTTAAAAAAAGCCTTAAAATCAGGTCCAACTTTCTCCATTAGCATACATTTCCAAAACCATTTTTGAATAAGTTATTAACACAAAATTATTATTAATAAAATACCAATTTAAAAACATGGAAATCTAATATATTCTTTCATGAGAGTTGATTCGGTAGTGTGATGCTTTAGATGAAAACATAGATGAGTCCCACAAACTCTACTGAAAAACCATTCAAAGCTTGGTAAACTTCATAGTTAACCTTATGAAGATTGTCCCAACCTTATGGAAAGATATCATGAACATTATGATGGTCCAAATAAACCTTACAAAGTCATGCCCAACCTTATGAGTATGTTTACTAACCATATGAGGTTGGGTATGAACCTTACAAGGACACACACCAACTTTATGAGGTTGCACCTTAACCTTATGAGGACACAAACCAACCTTATGAGGTCCTCATAAAAACCTCACAGAAACTCAAATCAACCTTATGAGGGTCTGCATCAACCTTATGAAGTTATGCACCAACTTCAGACTGCCTTTTTCAAACCTTATGAAGGTTTGTACCAACTGTACGAAGGTAGTGTATTGACTTTATTCATTTCAGACTAATTCTTTACAAACCATATGAATAAATTTTCCGAACCTTACATGCATTCTATCTCAATTTTACACATATCCATACTTATTCCATGATTTTACCACCATTCTTAAGACCAATTATATATGAGTAAATAATCATTTCTTGAACAATTTCCTCATGCCCTTTCAAGCATAACATCCATTACTAACTCAACCTTGTGATTTCTACAGGGTTGAATTCATGATAATCCTCTAAGAATCACCAATTTCTTTAACAAATGAATTTTCAAGAATTATGTCTATTAAAACTGGTTTATTGTGTTCCTGAGTCCCACATCAGATTATTATGACTTGTAATTCCTTTACTCTATATATAAAAGAATGTCTTCACCTCTCCTTTTAGGAAAGGACTTCACCAATCTACATGGTATTAGAGGTAGGTTATCTTACATATCCCTCCTCCTATGGAAGCCCTGCCTCCACATAGGCCTCCTCCTATGGAATACCCAACTCTATGTTGGTCTCCTATTACAGAATCCCTACCACCATGCAAGCGCCTCCTGAGAATGCTCCATCACCCTCCCCGAAAGCTTCCTCCCCATACGACGATCTTGACCCCACCTCCCCGTGCGACTATCCTGGCCTGGACTCCCTGTGTGGAAATGTAACGCCCCGACCCCAGTTACCTAGAGTCAGTGCATTATTATATAACATTGGCATGATCACAAGAAAGATCAAATCTCGAAAGACCGATTGGTTTAGTAGCCTTGGAATCAGTAGATATATTCATAAAGTTTTACATTACATCATAAAGTGAAAACTACTACAACAACATATTGTCTCCATATTCCACATTCATATCCCCACATAATATCCCTGCAGGTCATTCATAATTTACTTCTTCACTTCCTGGGAAAAATAAAACATAGAAAATGGGTGAGCTCAAATGCCCAGTAAGGATAAAAATATAGCGGAAACTTTCACAAATAAGAATAAACATTTAAGGCAATGTATAACTAAAAAAAGCCTTTTAAACTTGAACTTAAACATAGTATGGAAAAAATAAAATGAAATAATTCCATTTACTTATTCACATGGATATTCTACTAATCGAATAATCACATGCAATATCAATAACCACTTTCATAATGATGGACTGCATAATTCCAGACTATCATAACCACATAGCCAAGGCCTCGTGCCAAGACTACAAATAAGATTTTGTCAAGGCCTTGTGCCAAGCCACTAGTTTGTCTCATGAGACCTACCGATGCATCGAGGAGCTATAGCGGGCTCCACCCATCACATATTAAGTCCAATGCATTCCCATATGAAAAGGTTTAAACATAACATAAACATTCATATTAAAACTATCATATGCAATGTCAATACTTTAACCATAAACTATGAACAGTATAAAAATAGCACATCCATAGTCAAACATATCACAAAACCTTCAATACAATATAGAAGTTTTGTATCATAATAAATCAATTTCAAATAAGCATAAAATCCATCAAAGGATGTTGACATAGATGAAATCAAAACTCTTTTTAGAGAAATATCTCTTTCTATTTTGAAATCATTTAAGAGTCATATATTTATGAAATAAAATATTTTCTTTGAAAATATTCTTATAAGCTTGTAAGGAAAGCTTCGATGATTTTATAACGGTGGAAAATAACCGCACCCTCCGTATAAGTTAAAAAAAACATTCTTACCTTAATTCTGTCGAAAAGGTTAAAAAGAACCTTGTTTGGAAAACGACAGAAAGATTTCTTTATAAAACTCTTATAAAAAGTCAAAAAAGGGTATAAATGACTTTAACCCATATTCTTTTAAATAGTAAAAATGTTTTGAAATACATTTTTAAGAAACATGGATGTGGATGATAAAGAGATCCCAGTAGATTATTACGTATAAACAACCTCGGATAATGAAGAGATTGTGAAATAAACCCTTACCTTGTACTTTTCCTTGGTTGGGGTAGGTTAACCTCCTATATAATAATGAAATAATTGTTATTAAATTATACAATAATCATATACATTAATATGATATCATATATGATCTTTTAACATTGATTTGTTAATAATATCTTAGTATTATCGTTGTTTCGGGTGTTAACTTACTCGTTTTCTTTTATATGTTTTGTTATGTAAGCCATGTTTGTAATGGATAGGTTGTATATTATTTATATCCAGAATGATATAAAGTCCTTAAACATCATTTTTAAATCATCAAATGATAATTATACTTGAATGGATACTATGGAGAATGAATCTCATCGCGTTCGTGGAGACGGTAGTCTGTACGTACGCACGAGCGACAATATCATTATTTTGATATTAAAATAATATATAAATGGATGGTATATCATATATACAGAATCATTAACATGTTATATTTATTATTTACATGAGTTACACATCATTATTATACCCATCCAAATAATAATATATTGAATAACAATTACACCACGACGTGGAGACTGTAAGCCGTACGTACGCACGTATGGTGACATGTTATTCAAAGGGTGGATAGAATACTGAATATGGTTGTACCATATTTATAATAACATCACAGTATATATATGATTTTGGATTTATTATTTTAGAATGGTAATAACAAAGGAAGAAGAAGTGGAAGAAGAAAGGAACTTGGAAAAGGGTGGTGAAATCATTACCTATTCTTCGGGTTCTTCCTTTTGATTTGATCAAAAGGGCTCCTTAGGTTGGCTTTATGATCAAATTAAGGCCTCTAGGTTGTATTGAGGGAAGTTGGGAGAGTATTTGGGCAGAGTTTGGCCGAACCAAAAGGCTTTGAAGGTGTGAAGAAATGAGGAGGAGTGCCCTTTTATAAGAGGGGTGAGGGGCACCTTTGGAAAAGCTAGAAATATTAATTTATAATAAATTCATATTTGGTTTCTAATGGATGAAAAGTGTATTATTTAAATGTTAAGGTGGGGATGGGTCAAAAACCACTCAACCAATATAATTTAGACAGGTTTGGGTACTTATATTAACCTTATCTTTAAGTATTAACTCTAAGTTAATTAGTTTCACTTTTACAACGTCTCTTTGTATTTTTATATTATATGGTTAATAAACTTACTATATACATCCAAGCAACCCCCAAGTGGTTCATTAATGATACAAATATTATGATATAAGTCTGTTGGCCGAACCTTAGATTTTTATGAATTTAATATCAATTAATAATATAATATTTGTTTTAAAAACTCTTTTATGTCAATTTTAACTCTATTCAATAGTTGATTTTTGTGAAACTCATAACAGAATTATTACTTCGAAAAAAGTTAATTAAATAAATCCTAATATGTCATATTATCCTATAAAATTATTTTAATTCATTAAAAGTCTCAAATTATATTTATTTGGGTATTTATAATATCAATTATTTTAAATTTTCACTATTATGGTAATTACTGCATCATCATTGTGTCATAAATAAATTAACTTATGTAATCTCTAAAAATTATAAATAAAATATCATTATGTAGGAAATATTTTTAGATTTCTAATTAATATTTATAGTCGAAAATCCAACATATATAACCCTAGGTAAAAATTGGTTTTCTAAAAGATATATGCTTGTGTCATTTTTGTATTCATTTTAACTTAATTAAAATTAAGTGTCCCTATCACCTACAAGTGGATCCATGGGGTCCCCAAATCGACCCAAAGATGCCTATGGTCGAAAATGTATCAAAAAATAAGGCTAGAACACGTTTTAGTGTAATTTAGTATTATTATAATATTATTTTTTAACCCTTATTTACCGGATTTACCCTTAACCATGGTAAATAAAATATTTACCGAAGTAATTATTCAAAATGTCTAAAAATAAAAGTTAGCTATTTACACAATTTGAACATAATGATTCCAAATATGGAATCCATTTTTCCAAATTCAAAACACAGAAGTGGCATAAATTAATTTAAAATTAATGCCCGTTGTTAAAACAAAAAGCGTGTTTTTAAGAGATAATAACTATCAAAAGATTGACACTTGTTTATGTCCAGTTTAATTGTAAAATTATGTCCAATGACCAACATTGTATTAAATAGTAAAAATATATTATAAATATACTTTAAAACCACTCAAATTCATAATTTATCACTATTAATTATTTTTATTAAAAAAGTTGTTTTTAATTAAAATTTAGTAATTTTCACTATTCATCAAAATATTAAAGTTATCCGAAAAGTACCAAAATTTCACCTTAGGCTAAATTCGATATTCCGAATCCAAAAATGAAGTCCATTTTGTAATATAAAATATATATAATTTGAAAAATTAGGTATTACTATTCATAACGGCTAGTTTGATTAATTATGGTGTGTTAGAACTCGGTGTTGCGTACAACACACGCTATCATATTATTCAAAGAGAAGCATACCGTAGAAGCTTGGGGTGTTACATTCTCCCCTCCTTCAAATAATTTCATCCTAGAAATTTCTAGAATACTTATCACATGAAAAGACTCGGGTGGTTCTTCATTATAAGTTCCTCGGGTTCCCACGTTGCATCTTCCATCTTATGGTTTCTCCCCAAAACTTTTACCAGACGCGTCGTCCGGTTTCTCAGTACTTATTCTATCATATCAAGAATCCTGACGGGCTCTTCGCAATAAGACAGATCGGGTTCCAGTTCTAACTCCTCATAGGTGAGTACATGCGTTGGGTCAGGCATGTATTTCCTCAACAGAGATACGTGGAACACATCGTGAACTTTGGAGAGACTTGGAGGCATTGCCAATCGGTAAGCTACAGCCCCAATTCGTTCTAGAATTTTGAAAGGTCCGATGTACCTGGGACTCAATTTACCTTTCTTACCAAAATGTATGACTCCCTTCCATGGAGATACCTTCAGGAAAATATGATCACCGACTTAAAATTCCAAATCCTTCCTTTGATTATTGGCATAGCTCTTCTGCCTACTTTGAGCTGCTTTGATGTGATTTTGGATTACCTTTACCTTTTCCATCATTTCCTCCACCAGTTCTAGACCTACAAGTTTTCTTTCATCAACGTCATCCCAACAGGTTGGTGTGCGGCATCTCTTTCCATATAACGCTTCATATGGTGCCATCTGAATACTTGAATGGAAGCTGTTGTTATAGGAAAATTCTACCAGAGGTAAATACTGATCCCACATACCCTAAAAGTCAAGTGAGCAGGATCTCAACATGTCTTCTAAGGTTTGAATAGTCCGTTCTGATTGTCCGTATGTCTGAGGGTGGTAGGCAGTGCCCAAATGAAGTGCAGTATCCAGGGATTTCTGAAGACTCTTCCATAATCTTGAAGTAAAACGAGGATCACGATCAGAAACAATCGATAGGGGTACTCCATGAAGTCTCACAACTTCATTAATATATAGTCTTGATAGATGTTCCAGGGTTAGATCTTCTCTTATAGCAAGAAAATGTGCTGACTTGGTAAGACGATCAACAATAACCCATATTGTATCATTCCTCCTAGGAGTCTTTGGTAGCCCCATGACAAAGTCCATTGTAATATTGTCCCATTTCCACTCCGGTATGGGAAGAGGTTGCATGACTCCTCCAGGGTGTTGCCTTCCAGCTTTCACTTGTTGACAAACCATACATCTTGACACAAAATCAGCAATCTCCCTCTTCATATTGTCCCACCAAAAATGTTCCTTCAAATCTCTATACATTTTGGTGCTCTCAGGGTGTATAGAGAAATTGGAACTATGAGTATCATCCAACAATTCCCTTTTTACATCAGGTATATCGGGAACACAAAGTATTTTCCCGAATTTCAAAATTCCATCTTCATACACAAAGTCTCTCAGTCTCCCATCATTCACAGATTTAATATTCTTTTGAAATTATCCATCATTAGTCTGAGAACTCTTAATAATTTCTAGTAAAGATGGTTTGGCAACCATTTGAAAAAGCATTGATGTTTCTCCTTCCCTGGTTATTCCCATGTCCATCTTCACTAGATCCATGAAAATTGGATCCCTTTCAATTCTCATATTGTTCAAAACTCCATGATCTTTTCTGCTTAAAGCATCTGCCACCTTGTTTTCCTTCCCTGGGTGGTAGTGTATCGTGCAATCATAATCCTTGAGTAATTCAAGCCATCTCCTTTGCCTCATGTTGAGTTCTTTTTGTGAGAAAATATACTTCAAACACTTGTGATCAGTATAAATCTCACATTTTTCACCATAGAGGTAGTGCCTCCATATATTCAAAGAAAAGATCACAACTGCTAACTCGAGATCATGAGTACGATAGTTTTGTTCATGAATTTTCAAATGTCGTGATGCATAGGCAATAACCCTATCATTCTGCATAAGGACACAACCAAGTACTTTCTTCGATGCATCACTATAAATAACTAACCCATCATTCCCCGATGGTAGAGTCAATATAGGAGCATTGACTAATATTCTCTTCAGTTATTCGAAACATTCTTCACACTCTTTTGTCCAAACAAATTTAACCCCTTTACGTGTGAGCTTCGTTAATGGGTTAGCCAATCGGGCAAAATTCTGGACGAAACGTCGATAATAACCTACCAAACCAATAAAACTACGTACCTCAGTTATACTCGTAGGTGCTGGCCATTCTTGGATTGCCTTGGTCTTAGAAGGATCAACAAAGATTCCATCTTTAGAGACAATATGGCCAAGAAAAGAAATCTCCTAAATCCAGAATTCACACTTGCTAAACTTCCCATATAATTCATGTCTTCTCAGAGTCTTCAGGATAATGCGCAAGCGATTTTCATGATCTTCGTAGATTTTGGAGTATACCAAGATATCATCAATAAATACCACCACAAATTCATCTAGATACTCCTTGAAAACTCTATTCATCAGATCCATGAATACAGAGGGTGCATTAGTCAATCCAAAAGGCATTACAGTAAACTCGTAATGCCCGTACCTGGTTCGAAATGATGTCTTTGGAATGTATTCCTTCTTCACACACAACTGATGGTATCCAGATCGAAGGTCAATCTTTGAAAAGTATTTAGCTCCATGCATTTGGTCAAATAAATCATCAATTCGAGGTAGGGGATACTTGTTCTTTATTGTTATAGCATTGATCTCCCTGTAGTCGATACATAACCTCATAGATCTATCTTTCTTTTTAACAAAAAGAACAGGGGATCCCTATGGAGAAACACTAGGGCGAATAAATCCCTTATTACTCAATTCCTCTAGTTGTTTCTTTAGTTCAACTAATTCTACAGTGGCCATTCTATAAGGGGTCTTTGATATAGGACTTGATCCAGGAATTAAATCAATGGAAAACTCAACTTCTCGTTCTGGAGGATGTCCAGGTAAATCTTCCGGAAATACATCTACATATTCTTTCACAATAGGTACATCTTCTATTTGAACATTCCTTTCCTCACCCACAGTTATTTCATTCTCTTCCTCCCCAATAATTGAATTTAGTTGAGCTACTGGGGGTGGATCTAAATAAGAATTAGGTGGTGACGATTCTGCTCTAAAGATGAGGTGTTCCTTATCATTATCATCAAGAATCATAACCTCTTTCTTCTTAAAATAAATCTTCGCATCATAGTCTGAAATCTAGTCCATTTCGAGGATTATATCAAACTCAATCATAGGTATGAAGATGAGATCATAAGATAAAGAATATTTATGTGCTCTAATGGGGACTGATTCACAAAACTTTGTTGCAATGATACTTCCCTTAGGAGTTTTAACTGACAACTCCCTTGTTAAATCAAATTGGAAATATCTAATTTTATTATCAAACTGGGAAGATATGAAACAATGCAATGATCCAGAATCAAATAATGCATTTTCTAAACTTGAGGAAACCATTAAATTACCTGCCACCACATCTTTCAGAGCTTCTACCTCAGCAGTAGCGATAACATAAACTTGACCTTGATCCCTTGGCCTTTTCTGAGGTAAGTTCTCTTGATGCTTAGGACATTCATTTTCATAATTCCCCATCTCCCTGCAATTGTAGCACTGAACATTGGTAGCTTCCTTCTTCCCCTTGCAATCACGAGCTTGGTGGCCTTTTTCACCACACTTGTAACAGACTCCCATTCCCTTCAAGCAAGTACCAGGGTGTTTCTTCCCACATTTACCACAGGATGGATATTCAACCTTTCCCTTCATCCCCTTATTTCCATTCCCAGATTGATCAGTAGGTCTCTTCTTATCTTTCTTTTCTTTAAAGTCATAATACTTAGAGAATTCCTTTTCGGTATTGATAGCACATGAGACAATGTCTTCGTACGATGAAAAGGTTTGTGAGACTAATGCTCGATGGAGAAATGGTTTTAACCCATCAAAGAAATGATCAATATTACTTCTTGGGTTACGTATATAATCTCCTTCATACCTTGATAACCTTGTAAAGTTAGCCTCATACTTTGCGACATTCTCATCCTCCTTCTGTCTCAGACTCAGAAACTGCCTTTCCATATCTGCTCGGTGGTCGCGAGGAAAGTATTTTTCTAAAAACAGATCTTTGAACTCCATCCATTCCATATTTGATACTTCATCATCTTCCTTCGTATTTTGAATCAATGACCACCATTGATCAGCATCTCCAGTGAGGCGGTAAACTTCCATGATAACTTTTTCCCTTTCACTACTCCCAAAGCCTGAAATATTTTCTCTAGGGAAAATATCCATTGCTCAGCTACTAAGGGTTTTGTACTCCCATTGAACGTTGGTGGTTGTTGCCTCATGAATCAATCTAACATTTTTCCTCCACACTGCGGATCAGGGTGCTCCATACAGGTAAGGTTATTATTCATAACCTGAGTGAGTTGTCCTAGTATGGTGATTAGCTGATCGGCACCAGTTGCATCACCAGCTCCACTATAATTATCTTGAGCAGGAGGGAAATCCCTACATGGAGTGCATGCATTGATACAGTTTCCATTTCTTCCACTAGGCGCAATTTCTAAACAATGGCATAAACTAGATCAGTTTATGAATCAAAATACATAATCCCATACTTATAAAACACTTAACATAAATTGAACTATTTATGGATATAATCCATAATTATAAAAATGTTTTCATTGAGGAAGTATATACTCATAATCCCTTCATAATGATTTGTAAATAAAATGGGAGTTATCCTAATCATATCCCCCGGGAGTGTCGTAACCAAGAGTGCAGTAAGGCCCGTTGTCATGCACCAGTTCCCGTTCGAGTCTAGCTCAAAGTGGTGTTTTCGGGTTTTACCCCTAGGTACATCTATGCCAGAGCCGCCTCTACCTGCTCATATCAAGACAGGGATGTATTGCTCAGAAAACTCACAAAGTCTCTACAATACCAAAATTCTAGGAATTTATTCTATACTAATCCTCAAAGTCCATCTTAAATCTATGTGCTCTAATCAGAGTTTATCTAAATCTAGCTTCCAGGGTTTGTACTAAACTTCCTCTGATACCAACTGTAACGCCCTGACCCCAGTTACCTAGAGTCGGTTCATTATTACATAACATTGGCATGATCACAAGAAATATCAAATCTCGAAAGACCGATTGGTTTAGTAGCCTTGGAATCACTAGATATATTCACAAAGTTTTACATTACATCATAAAGTGAAAACTACTACAACAACAGATTGTATCCATATTCCACATTCATATCCCCACATAATATCTCTACAGGTCATTCATAATTTACTTCTTCACTTCCTGGGAAAAATAAAACATAAAAAAGGGGTGAGCTCAAATTCCCAATAAGGATAACAATATAGCGGAAACTTTCACAAATAAGAATAAACATTTAAGGCAATGTATAACTAAAACAAAAGCCTTTTAAAATTGAACTTAAACATAGTATGGCAAAAATAAAACAAAATAATTCCATTTACTTATTTACATGGATATTCTACTAATCAAATAATCACATGCAATATCAATAACCACTTTCATAATTATGGAATGCATAATGCCATACTATCATAACCACATAGCCAAGGCCTCGTGCCAAGACTACAAATAAGATTTTGTCAAGGCCTTGTGCCAAGACACTAGTTTGTCTCATGAGACCTACCGATGCATCGAGGAGCTATAGCAGGCTCCAACCATCACATATTAAGTCCAATGCATTCCCATATGAAAAGGTTTAAACATAACATAAACATTCGTATTAAAACTATCATACGCAATGTCAATACTTTCACTATAAACTATGAACAGTATAAAAATAGCACATCCATAGTCAAACATATCACAAAACCTTAAATACAATATAGAAGTTTTGTATCATAATAAATCAATTTCAAATAAGCGTAAAATCCATCAAAGGATGTTGACATAGATGAAATCAAAACTCTTTTTTAGAGAAATATCTCTTTCTATTTTGAAATCATTTAAGAGTCATATATTTATGAAATAAAACATTTTCTTTGAAAATATTCTTATAAGCTTGTAAGGAAAGCTTCGACGATTTTATAATGGTGGAAAATAACCGCACCCGTCGTATAAGTTAAAAAAAACATTCTTACCTTAATTCTGCTGAAAAGGTTAAAAAACACCTTGTTTGGAAAATGACAGAAAGATTCCTTTATAAAACTTTTATAAAAAGTCAAAAAAGGGTATAAATTACTTTAACCCATATTCTTTTAAATAGTAATTTTTTTCAAATACATTTTTAAGAAACATGGATGTGGATGATAAAGAGATCCCAGTAGATTATTACGTATAAAAAACCTCAGATAATGAAGAGATTGTGAAATAAACCCTTACCTTGTACTTTTACTTGGTTGAGGTAGGTTAACATCCTATATAATGGTGAAATAATTGTTATTAAATTATACAAGAATCATATACATTAATATGATATCATATATGATCTTTTAACATTGATTTGTTAATAATATCTTAGTATTATCGTTGTTTTGGGTGTTAACTTACTCATTTTCTTTTATATGTTTTGTTACGTAAGCCATGTTTGTAATGGATAGGTTGTATATTATTCATATCCAGAATGATATCAAGTCCTTAAACATCATTTTTAAATCATCAAATGATAATTATACTTGAATGGATACTATGGAGAATGAATCTCATCACGTTCGTAGAGACGGTAGTCCGTACGTACGCACGAGCGACAATATCATTATTTTGATATTAAAATAATATATAAATGGATGGTATATCATATATACAGAATCATTAACATGTTATATTTATTATTTACATGAGTTACACATCATTATTATACCCATCCAAATAATAATATATTGAATAACAATTACACCACGACGTGGAGAGGGTAAGCCGTACATATGCACGTATGGTGACATGTTATTCAAAGGGTGGATAGAATAATGAATATGGTTGTACCATATTTATAATAACATCACATTATATATATTATACTAGAGTTATTATTTTAGAATGGTAATAACAAAGGAGGAAGAAGTGGAAGAAGAAAGGAACTTGGAAAAGGGTGGTGAAATCATTACCTCTTCTTCGGGTTCTTCCTTTTGATTTGATCAAAAGGGCTCCTTAGGTTGGATTTATGATCAAACTAAGGAATCTAGGTTGTATTTAGGGAAGTTGGGAGAGTATTTGGTCAGAGTTTGGCCGAACCAAAATTCTTTGAAGGTGTGAAGAAATGAGGAGGAGTTCCCTTTTATAAGAGGGGTGAGGGGCACCTTTGGAAAAGCTAGAAATATTAATTTATAATAAATTTATATTCGGTTTATAATGGCTCCAAAGTGTATTATTTAAATGTTAAGGTGGGGATGGGTCTAAAACCACTCAAACAATAGAATTTAGACAGGTTTGGGTACTTATATTAACCTTATCTTTAAGTATTAACTCTAAGTTAATTAGTTTCACTTTTACAATGTCTCTTTGTATTTTTATATTATATGTTTAATAAACTTACTATATACATCCAAGAGACCCCCAAGTGGTCCATTAATGATACACCTATTATTATATAAGTATCTTGGCCGAACCTTAGATTTTTAGGAATTTAATATCAATTAATAATATAATATTTGTTTTAAAAACTCTTTTATGTCAATTTTGACACTATTCAATAGTTGATTTTCGTGAAACTCATAAAAGAATTATTACTTCGAAAAAAGTTAATTAAATCAATCCTAATATGTCATATTATCCTATAAAATTATTGTAATTCATTAAAAGTCTCAAATTTTATTTATTTGGGTATTTATAATATCAATTATTTTAAATTTTCACTATTATGGTAATTACTGTATCATCATTGTGTCATAAATAAATTAACTTATGTAATCTATAAAAATTATAAATAAAATATAATTATGTAGGAAATCTTTTTATATTTCTAATTAATATTTATAGTCGAAAATCCAACATATATAACCCTAGGTAAAAATTATTTTTCTAAAAGATATATGCTTGTGTCATTTTTGTATTCATTTTAACTTAATTAAAATTAAGTGTCCCTATCACCTACAAGTGGCTCCATGGGGTCCCCAAATCGACCCAAAGATGCCTATGGTAGAACATGTATCAAAAAATAATTCTAGGACATGTTTTAGTGTAATTTAGTATTATTATAATATTATTTTTTAACCCTTATTTACCGGATTTACCCTTAACCATGGTAAATAAAATATTTACCGAAGTAATTATTCAAAATGTCTAAAAATAAAATTTAGCTATTTACACAATTTGAATATCCTGATTCCAAATATGGAATCCATTTTTCCAAATTCAAAACACTTAAGTGGCATAAATTAATTTAAAATTAATGCCCGTTGTTAAAACAAAAAGCATGTTTTTAAGAGATAATAACTATCAAAAGATTGACACTTGTTTATGTCCAGTTTAATTGTAAAATTATGTCCAATGACCAAAATTGTATTAAATAGTAAAAATATATTCTAAATATAATTTAAAACCAATCAAATTAATAATTTATCACTATTAATTATTTTGATTAAAAAAGTTTTTAATTAAAATTTAGTAATTTTCACTATTCATCAAAATATTAAAGTTATCCGAAAAGTACCAAAATTTTACCTAAGGCTAAATTAGATATTCCAAATCCAAAAATGAAGTCCATTTTGAAATATAAAATATATATAATTTTAAAAATTAGGTATTACTATTCATAATGACTAGTTTGATTAGTTATGGTGTGTTAGAACTCGGTGTTGCGTACAACACACACTATCATATTATTCAAAGAGAAGCGTACCGTAGAATCTTGGGGTGTTACAGGAAATTCCCACCTCCTTGTGCAACTATCTCAACTCCGCCTCCCTGTGAAGTTATCCAGGATCTACCTCGCTAAGCTATGATGCCTACCTATTCACTCTAGTTATGCCAATCCATTGATGGCCCACCTTACCGGGTGCTCCCAACACAATAACATAGCTCCACCTATCAACCTGTTGTGTGATCCCTTTCTGCATGGATCCATCCCCTTCACTGTTTCCCATGACAAGTTCATTTCCAAAAATGTCAATCTACCTCCTATCGTCGACACCTCCTATCATCAACACCTCCTGTGACTACCCCTCCTATGCAGTTTCCCCGTGTCCCCTAGTCAACTGAATCTCTTGCGAGGCAACCCCTCACTTTCACTGGTAACTCCCCACATGACATCCTCATCACCCCATATTCAGTCAGGTGCCTTCTTGTCAACTGACCTCTCCTCGCAACGGATACATCAGCCCTCGAAAATGACCCTAAGCATCAGTCCCCCCCCCCTTCAGCGATCCTCCTCCCTGAGCAACGACTGACATTTGGTGGCCCTCCTCCCACAGAACAACTCCCGTGCACCTAATACGGGCATGCTAGCTGTAACGACTCGAGTCCGGAGCCCCTCCACTAGTGCCCCGTACCCGGTTCGCCACATGACCTCAAGCGCGTTTCCCCGAATGCCAGAGGCTACTGACTAGCAGCGAGGGACTTGGTGAGTCGGTGGGGAAACTATTCCCTCATTCGGTAAGGTATACAAGGTAAGAAAACAAAAATAAATAGTGGAAGCAGTAAACAACATGCATAACAACAGAAACCAAACAGCGGAAGCAATGTAGATATATAACTATGATGACAATGATGCAGCAGGTACAAGTATCTAAGGAAAACAGAAAACACAACAACATGATGAAATACAACTGAAACCAAGTGCAAAATAAAAACAAATAATCTCCTCAGAATCGCGAGCCATGGCTCGGTCCCATGCTCCCCAGCTCCTGATGCAGTCAAGACCCTGAAGTAGAAGGGCGTTTTCCCTTGTCTATACCTGCAGCAACATAGTCTTCTTGGGCCCAAAAGCATGGCCCAAACAGGGTGTGAGATACAATCCCAGTAGGCAATAACCCAAATATTTGTTCCTTACAGTCAAATGAATACATGGCAGTAAATAAACAAGAGGTAGTAAAAAGGAAAGCACAAGCAGCTACAATCCACAGTTCTAACAAGTAAAGCACACAAGTAAGCAGTCAGCAACAAGAAGAAAATAGGTAACCCTCTGGGTAGCTCTCACAGCCTAACCCCTATGGTTCAACCTATAGTAATAGCAACCCTCTGGGAGGCACACACAGTCTCACCCCTCTGGTTCAGCTACGTAATTAAGCAGACTCTCTGGGGGAAGCACTCACCGTCAATTCCCCCTATAGTCTTGTATCGTACTAAAGGCTCTCTAGGGAAGCACTCAACGTCAATTCCCCCTATGGCCTGTGTCGAGGATCTATAGACTATATGGGGAAGCACTCAACGTCAATTCCCCCTATAGTCTCGCATCGTTATTAAAAGACACTCTAGAGAAGCCCTTCCATCAATTCTCCCTTTGGTCTACTACTCTAGGTTCTCACAGTGCTGAGTATAACTAAACATGCTCAGCGCGTGTATATCGTCCAAGTAAACCTTAAGAACTACTTGGCTATCATTCTACGGCTCAACAACAATAACAAAACAACAGTTCCACTATCCTACAACTAGGCATGACAACCGACAAAATGGCCAACAAGAAAAACAAGCATGGCAAAGAAATTTGAGCACAAAATAAATTACTCTACTCACAAGAAATAACCTCTACTAAAGAAAACAAGAAAAGAAGGAAAACAGCAGGGAAAAAACAGGAAACACGCAATACCCCGTTCACGGGTATTGGTGGAATTTGCACATAATATTTGTCAAATTTCTACAGAAAGGCACAAACCACCTACCTCAATCCGAGGAGATTGATATATGTGAACCACGATGACAGATTCCTCTTAGAACAACATAGATCGCTGCGATTCCAACGCAATCAACTGTGATCAAATCGGAGAATGGATGACGAGGTGGAATCTCGGAGAAGATTCGGCCGTACAGTCGCTTCCAGGTAGACGAAATCTAGAGAAGAAGATGATTTTGGGGGTTAGGCGCGACCCCGGTCCGTTTAATGAAAAAAAGTACACGGTGTGTACTTCTTGAGTACATGGCGTGTACTTCAATTTTTCCATACTCCGAATTAACCAGCCTCCACCTCAGCCTTACACACCGTGTGTGTGGCCCGGATACGGCCAACACATGGCTTTGAGCCAGAAAAGAGTACACAATGTGTACTCAGAAAGTACACAATGTGTACTTTGAAAATTTCCAGAAAAATTCATTTTTCTTAAAAACTACAGAAAAAGGGAAAACGTACCTGAAAAGAAGATCCGGGTTCTTAAAAACTTCCCCCCTTAAAGAAATTCGTCCCCAAATTTCCCTAACGAGACGGAGAATAAGAAACCCCGAACAGCTCCGGCCATTGCGATCGTACATCGGCCTCCCTCTCCCAGATCTTGTCCTGTACTCACCTGTGCTTCCATAACACCCGTACAAGAGGAACAGACCGCCCGTGGAGAACCTTCGTACTGTGATCAACAATACAGATAGGATTCTCCTTGAACGATGCATCCAATTCAATCTTGACTTCCTCGGGATGAAAGATGTGAGACGGTTCTGAAAAGTAATGTCGGAGTTGAGAGACATGGAAGACGTTGTGCATGGCCCAATACCTCTGAGGTATCTACAACCGATAGGCGACCGACCCAACTCTCTCCAAGACCTCAAACGGCCCGATGTACCGCAGTGAAAGATTACCCTGTCTCCGAATCCTCTTGTGTCCCAACCTCAGTGCGACATGCTGGAAAACCTGATCACCGACCTCAAACTCCAGAGGTCGTCTCCGTTGATCAGCATGAGACTTCTGTCGAGACTGTGCTGTAGCCATCCTCTTCCGAATCAGCTCTATCTGCTCTAAAGTCTCCTGAACAAGACGAGGTCCCAGGAAAGCTGCCTCTCCTACCTCCATCTAGCATAAGGGTGATTGGCATGGCCTACCATACAAAGCCTCGTATGGCGCCATCTAAATGGTCACCTGGAAACTGTTGTTGTAGGTGAACTCCACCAAAGGTATATGCTTCTCCCAAGAACTTCCAAAGTCTAGAATGCAAGCTCGGAGCATATCCTCAAGCACCTGGATCGTGCGCTCGGACTGGCCATCAGTCTGGGGATGGTATGTTATACTCAAAAGTACCTGTGTACCCAAGGCCTTCTGAAGTCCCTGCCAGAACCGAGAGATAAAGCGCGCATCTCTATTTGAAACAATAGAGCGTGGAACTCCATGCAGATGAATGATCTTTCTGATGTAAAGTCATCCAAGATCATCGACCCTGAAGGTCACCTTGATCGGTAAGAAGTGGGAAACCTTCATAAGCCTATCGACGACAACCCAAACAGCATCGTTCCCTCACGACGACCTCATCAACCCAGTCACAAATTCTATCGCAACATCGTTCCACTTCCACTCCGGAATGGGTAGCTGCTGTAGAAGGCCTGCTGGTCGCTGATGCTCTGCTTTCACCTGCTGACAAGTAGAACATCGTATGACGAAAACAACAACATCCTTCTTCATACCTGGACACTAGTACTGGTGATGAAGGTCCTGATACATCTTGGTGATGCCAGGATGAACTTCCCAAACAGAGGAATGGAAATCCGGCATCAGCTCCTCGCGTATGTCTCCTGTCACCCATACGTGTCCCTGGAAACTCAAGATATAATCCTCGCCCACTGTCCATCCAGGAAGAGGGTTCTCTCCTGACACACTCTCCCGAAAAACTAAGCCTTCCGAGTCTGATAGATTCCTCATCCTTACCCGATCAAGTAGCGTGGAGGTAACAACTACAAAAGATAGAAAAGTATGTCCTTGTCTATCGTGCACCTACAGATGCATCTCAGAGAACAGAGTCATTAGCTTCCACTCACTACCGGCCTCCTGAACTTCCTGAATCTGAGTTCTCCTGCTCAATGAATCTACCACGGCGTTGCCCTTTCCCGGCGTATAGGCAAGCTCGAAGTCAAAAGACTGTAGATACTCAACCCACCTGCGCTACCTCAGATTTAGATCACGCTGAGTGCAGATATACTCGAGACTCTTGTGGTCAGTGAAGACCACAAAGTGCTCTCCCAGAAGATAGTGTCTCCAACAGCGCAAGTCATGAACAATAGCTACCAACTCCAGATCGTGCGTAGGGTAGTTCCTCTCATGTGGCCTCACCTACCGAGACCCATACACAACCACTCCATCTCCCTACATAAGCACAGCTCCCAGCCCGATACCCGAAACATCACAGCAAACAGTGTAGCTCTTTCCTGGCTCTGGCAAGACTAGTATAGGTGCTGATGTCAACCTCACTTTCACCTCATGAAAGGCTAAATCACAAGAATCTGACCATAAGAACTTTTCCACCTTCTTGTTCAGACCTATCAAAGGTGCTGCTAGACGAGAAAAGTCCTGAATGAAGCGTCTGTAGTATCTAGCCAGCCCTAGGAAGCTTCATACCTCAAAAACGTTCTTCAGCTGCTCCCAGGAAACTACAAATCTCACTTTCTCTGGGTCCACAAATACTCCTGCCTCTAAGATGACGTGACCCAAGAAGCAAATCTGATCCATCCAGAAGTGGCACTTCGAGAGTTTATCATAAAGCCGATGCTCTCTCAGTGTACTCAGAACGATCTCAAGACATGTGGCATGGTCGTGTCGAGTGTGAGAGTACACCAAGATATCGTCCACGAAGACCACGACGAAGGAGTACAAGTAAGGATGGAACACTCGGTTCATCAGTGCCATGAAAACTACATGTACGTTCGTGAGTCTGAAGGGCATGACTGTATACTTGTAAAGACCGTACCTACTTCTGAAGGCTGTCAGAGGTATATCTGATGGTCTAACATGCAACTGATGATAACAGGACCTCAAGTCGATCTTCGAGAACATCCGGGATCCTCGAAGCTGATCGAAAAGGTCATCAATCTGCGGTAAGGGATATCGGTTCTTGACCGTCAACTGGTTCAGCTTCCGATAATCCACACAAAGCCGAAGGGTTCCGTATGCCTTCTTCGCAAACAGAATAGGAGAACCCCAAGGAGAAGTACTGGGTCAGATGAAACCCTTAGCCTGTAGCTCCCCCAACTACTTCTTGAGCTCCTGCAACTCAGGTGTAGCCATCCTATAGGGAGGAATGGACACCGGTGATGCTCCTAGAATGAGATCAATAGAGAAGTCTACATCACGCTTTGGAGGCAAACCCGAAAAGTCCTCTGAAAAGACATCCCTGAAGTGATCCACCACTAGAGGAAAGTCCAACTGTGTAGTCCCATGATCATCTAGATAGAGACTAGAAATCTGGGCTGTCACCCCTCCTAGGACAAGATGCTCGAGTCCCGCCCGACTCGCCCGAACATCCCATTCGCCTCTATGAAGAAAAGATTCACCCTCTGGTGAGATGAAACTGACTCTGCAGCGATAACAGTCAATGACTGCCTGGAAGGGAATCAACCAGTCCATTCCGAGAATGACATCATAGCCTATCATCTCTAGGACATAGAGATCCCATAAGAAGTGATACCCTGCCACCTCGAGAGGGCACTCTCTACACTGGCGTACACTAGATGTCCTCATTCCCAAAGGTGTGTCTAGTGTCAACGAGTCAGAAAAAGAAAAGATACAGAGCCCAAGGCTCTCTATGACAGAAACAGAGATAAAGATATGCGTAGCACCAGCATCGAAAAGGGCTGAAGATAAAACTGCGGCTACTAAAATCCTACCTCGAATAGTAGAAGGGCCGGGATCCTGCTCATGATAAGTCTGCTCTATGGCGAAAGACTGGCCCGTCCCGTGGCCCTGTGCCCCTGGATGACCACTCTGAGCTGAACCTACCTGCTGGTGCTGAGGAACTGGTGGCTGACTGCCATGGCCTTGACCTCCACCTCGGCCCGAATGGCCGGAAGAACTACAGTTTCCCGACTGGTGAGAAACTGGTGGGGCTGCTCCTGAACGAGGAGTCATGGAAGAACCCCGGTCACCAGCTGTTGGTGAGAAAACCTGGCAGAAACGCTGAAGGTGACCCATCTTGCCGCAATATCGGCACTCCATGGGGTCTCTCTGGCACTACGGCCTCATGTGCCCTGTCTGGCCACACTGATAGCACGTCACCTGGCTTCCTGATGATGTGTCTTGCTTCCTCGAATCACCGCGTGTAGGCTCCCTACGACGCTTCTTACTGTCATCTGGAGGAAAGCTAGCTCTGGAAGTAGAACCACCCTGACTCGCAGATCTAGAGTCTCTCAGATTTCACTCCACAATCAGTGCCTAGTTGATGATGGAAGTAATGGAAGTCAGCTGGAAGATGTTCACCTGTGAGCGGATCTCCCGCCTGAGTCCATCCTCAAACTTCCTCGCCAAGAACACCCCACTCCCATCCTGAAGGGGTGTAAAATGCTGCAGCTCAGTGAAACAAGAGGAATACTCCATGACAGATAGATTACCCTTCTCTAAGCTCATAAACTCCCGGGCTCGATCGGCCCTCAGGGTCTCCGGGTAGAAGTAGTCATAGAACACGCGCTGGAACTCCTCCCAAGTCATAGCCAACTATTGACCCTCCTGTGAGACCACGTCCCACCACTTCTTGGCAGAGTCTCAGAGCATGTAGGTGGCGAGCTTGACCCGCCTCTCTGGAGGCGTCTCCAGATGATCGAAGATAGTGAGCATGGATTCCAGCCATGACTCTGTAGCCTGAGGTCCTCCCTCCCCCGAGAACGTGATGCTGCTGCTGGAAAACCCGCATCAGGTCTGCCATAGACAAGGAAGGAGGCGGTGCTCCCTAGAAGGCCTGCATCATCCTCATGAAGCCCTCCCTAAACTGTGCATCAGCGCCCGCAACTGGTATAACAGCCGGTGCCAAGGCTGGCCCGACTGGAGGATCGGCAGGAAGTCCCTGATCAGCCCTGTCTGGCGTCTGATCACTGCCTGACGACAGATGTATGACCGGAGGACGTCTCAGAGTCATAGCTCTGAAATATCAAAAGCACACCTTAGATCAGGAAAACAAGGACAGAGAACACAAGATTACTAAATGGAAACATGGGAATAAAACACACAAGATTTCAAAACATGACTACACGGCATGTATAAAACTACACGGCGTGTCTTCTTAAACCACTGACATGGTCATGTACTCCTGCCCTATAAGTCGTGTACACTTCAAACTACATGGCGTGTTGAACCCACACACAGAGTGTACTTGAAAACTATTCCCCTGCCCGAGTCTCCTTACATGGCTAACCCACACGGTCCGACTGAACCCGAGACTACACGATGTGTTTGAAACAAACATGACGTGCACGAGACAAGGCTTCGGTGGTCCGTGTTGTTGAGTACACGACTGTCTACATGGCTGGACCTTACATGGCGTGCTTCGAACAAACACGACGTGTATAGGCGAAGGCGACACCATCCCGTGTTGTTCGTGACACGACTGGGTACCTTGGCAAGACTACATGGCGTGTTCTGAATAAACACGACGTGTGGAAAGGAAGGTAACGCCGACACGTGTTGTTCGTGACACGGCCGGGTACCTGGACAGGACTACATGGCGTGTTCCCTATGGACACAGTGTGTTATACCCGTGCTTCCCCGACCCGTGTTGTTAGTGACATGACCGGGTACACGGCTCCGAACTTACACGGCGTGTAGCTACCGTACACGACATGTTTCCGAAGTTACTTCCACGACATCGTGTTCTGCTCACACGGTAAGTGACACGGCTTGAAAAATACACGACGTGTTCCCGAAAAGTACACGCCGTGTATTCTGGGTTTTTCTGGGAAGTAGCTCAGAATCTGCGCAGAATTCCAGAAACACTAAAACAAGGGGAAAGATGCCAAATTCTGATCCGGGAGGGCCCATAACACCTCAAGAACCAAAATTTGGCATTCATTTTAAGCAAGGAACAAAACAACAGTTTTCTAACACAACAAAAAAGAATCTATCAAGCATCTATCACAACAACATGCATAATCTATACAGAGCCTATCACAACAGTATGCAATCGCTAATGCACCCTAGATGGCATGGAAAGAATGAATGACATGTGATTTCTACAAGTTCCTATATGATGCATGATATGGAATACCCTCATCTGACCGGGTTGCGACAGAAATAGAACCGAAATATCAAAACAATAACTGCACAAGTCATACGAATCACTCTAGGTGAAAACATACCAACCATAAAATCTCAAAACCAGAAAACTACAATTAACGAGGTAGTATGGCTTTTCCCTATACACGAGTTAGATACTCCCAGGAATAGCTTAATACCAAGTACCTAATCCATCCTATCCCTGGATAAAGTCTCCAAACAGTAAGGCAAGAGAAAAGAACCCATCTGATACCACTTTGTAACGACCCGAGTTCGGAGCCCCTCCACTGGTGCCCCGTACCCGGTTCACCACATGAACTCAAGAGCGTTTCCTCGAACGCCAGAGGCTGCCGAGTAGCAGTGAGGGCCTTGGTGAGTCGGTGGGGAAACTATGACCTCATTCGGTAAGGTATAAAAGTAAGAAAACAACAATAAATAGAGGAAGTAGTAAACAACATGCATAACAACAGAAACCAAACAGCGGAAGCAATGTAGATATATAACTATGATGACAACGATTCAGTATGTACAAGTATCTAAGGAAAAAAACAAACACAACAATGTGCTGAAATACAACTGAAACCAAGTGAAAAATAAAACAAAGTAAGCTCCTCAGCATCGCAAGCCACGACTCGGTCCCATGCACCCCAGCTCCTGGTGCAATCAAGATCCTGAAGTAGAATGGCGCTTGCCCTTGACTATACCTGCAGCAACATAGTCTTCTTGGGACCAAAAGCATGGCCCAAAAGGGTGTGAGATACAATCCCAGTAGGAAATCACCCAAAGATTTGTTCCTTATAGTCAAATGAATACATGGAAGTAAATAAACAAGAGGCAGTAAACATGAAAGCACAAGCAGCTACAATCCACAGTTCTAACAAGTAAAGCACACAAGTAAGCAATCAGAAACAAGAAGAAAACAGGTAACCCTCTGGGTATCTCTCACATCCTAACCCCTATGGTTCAACCTATAGTACTAGCAACCCTCTGGGAGGCACACATAGTCTCACCCCTCTGGTTCAGCTACGTAATTAAGAAGACTCTCTGGGGAAGGGAAGAACTCAATTTCAATCCCCCCTATAGTCTCACATCATAATTAAAAGACACTCTGGAGAAGCCCTTCCGTCAATTCTCCCTTTGGTCTACTACTCTAGGTTCTCACAGTCCTGAGTATAAATAAACATGCTCAGGGCGTGTATATCGTCCAAGTAAACCTCAAGAACTACTTGGCTATCATTCTACGACTCAACAACAATAAAAAAACAGCAGTTCCTCTATCCTAGAACTAGGCATGACAACTGGAAAAATGACCAATAGGCAAAACAAGCATGGAAAAGAAATATGAGCACAAAATAAATTACTCTACTCACAAGAAATAACCCCTACTAAAGAAAACAAGCAAAGAAGGCAAACAACAGGGGTAGAACAGGAAACATGCAATACCCCATTCACAGGTATTGGTGGAATTTGTACATAATATTCATCAACTTTCTACAGAAAGGCACAAACCACCTACCTAGATCCGAGGAGATCGATATATGTGAACCACGATGACAGATTCCTCTTAGAACAACATAGATCACTGCGATTCCAACACAATCGACCGTGCTCAAATCGGAGAATGAACGGCGAGGCGGAAGCTCGGAGAAGATTCGACTGTACGGTCACTTCCGGGCGGACGAAATCTGGAGAAAAAATGATTTTGGGGGTTAGGCGCGACCCCGGTCTATTTAATGAAAAAAAAGAAAGTACATGGCATGTACTTCTTGAGTACATGGCGTGTACTTCAATTTTTCTGTACTCTGTATTAACCGGCCTCCACCTCAGCCTTACACACCATGTGTGTGGCCCGGACACGACCATCACATAGCTTCAAGCTGGAAAAGAGTACACGACATGTACTCAGAAAGTACACGGCGTGTACTTTGAAAATTTGCAGAAAAATTCATTTTTCTTAAAAACTCTAGAAAAAGGGAAAACGTACCTGAAAAAAAGATCTGGGTTCTTACACTAGCATATCTCTCTCTGCATCCCTATCCCTACACACTACGA
Organism: Viscum album; assembly: GCA_963277665.1. Classification (NCBI taxonomy): domain Eukaryota; kingdom Viridiplantae; phylum Streptophyta; class Magnoliopsida; order Santalales; family Viscaceae; genus Viscum; species Viscum album. The sequence goes on from OY728161.1 coordinate 1,420,751,828, forward strand.
CCCTCTATGGACCACTCACTACGTCACCCTATGCTCCATCGTTGACACTCCCGTGAGGTATCCCCCCCCCTCAACCTAACAATGGCTACTTCGCCGATCCTCCTACGCCCCATCACTGATGCTCCCACACGGCTCCCCCATGCCTCTGTCACCGGTGCTCCCATATGGATCCCCCATGCCCCTATCACCGGTGCTACTTCATGGATCCCTCATGCCCTTATCACTGGCACACCCACACAACTCCCCCTGTGCCTCCATACACTAATTGTCCTGTAAAGAAGCCCCCTCACCCCAGTTGCTGGCCTTCCCTCATGATAGCCCCATGATCCATCGTCATGTATGTGCGCCTGCCTACATGGCTATACAGTGCCCCGACATCAACCCCCATGTGAGGCATCCCCCTCACCCTAATGCCGGACCTTTTTTGAGGCAGTCCACCTCCTTGGCACACTCTGCATACCCATACATGCCTTCATCCTCCTCACCATCCAGTATAACTGACTCTCTTGAAGGAGTAGATTTCACTAATACAACATCATCAAGATATTTTTCCACCTTCCTATTCTCCAACGTCCATTTCTTAGAATGGTGGCCCCACCTCATGTATATCTCATTGACCGACAACTTGGATTCTTGACTATGGTGCATCTTAACATCTCACAGGAGATTCAAGCATGCTTACTACCTATCATCAGTATACTAGTGCCTCTAAAATTACTATTATTGATGGATCTATAATCCATATTGGGGAATTTTTCACATGATCATTGACTCCATCTATTTGTATGGCTTCATTAGCTCATGTTTCTCATATTCCTTTTAATCTTCTCTCCATCAGTAAACTCACAAAAGACTTAAATTATGTTGATACTTTTACATCTTTTAGTGTTGTTTTTCAGGATCAGTCGATGAATCAAGAACTTGGTAGTGGTTGTATTAGTGATGGGGTGTACATGTTCAATACCCCACTATCCATTTCTTTCTCATACACCTCTAATCATTCCATCGACCAACATTTTCTCCTTGGTCATCCATCGGCTTCCGTCTTATATAAGATTTTCCCCCAATTCAGTCCACACATTTCCTTCCATTGTGAATCCTATAAGTTTGATAAAAATTATTGGGTTACGTATGTTACTCTATTAGAAATTCATTCCACAAATCCATTTGACCTAGTTCATTATGATGTATGGGTTCCTTGTAGAATTCCAAGTGAGTCAGGGTACCCCTATTATCTATTCTTTATTAATGAATTCTCTCGGATTCCATGGATATATCTCCTATGTGATCATTATGAGGTGTGTGATATTTTCAAAATCTATTACCATGAAATTCATACAAAATTATCCAAGCCTATAAAATTTATCTTCTCATACAATGGATGAGAATATTTATCCACTTCCCTTCAGCAGTTTCTTAAGGATCACGACATCCTTCATCAAACATCCTTCCCTGATAAACTACAATAGAATGGAGTGGATGAGCCTAAACATCATCATCTCTTTAATACTGATTATGAATTCTTATATCACATTCATGGACTCTTAATTTTTTTGGGGATTCTATCCTTACTTCTACCTACCTTATAAATAACCCCTTCTTCTATCCTTCATGGGGAGAATCCTTTTCGGGCTCTATTCTCCTCTTCCCACCTCACCCGCTTCCACTTAATGTATTTGAGTGTCTTTTTTATGTGCGTAAAAATCGTCCCAAACTCTCAAAATTTTACCAAAATACCTTTTTTTCATCTTCCTCGGATATTCCTACACTCAGAATGGATACTGATGTTTCTCTACAGACTTACAACATTATATCATCTCTTCTGATGTATCTTTTGTTGAGAGTTCTCCATTCTCTCCTCCATCTTCCCACCCAGACACTACTATCGATGACTGTCTTCCTATCACTATACACCCACCTCTGCCTCCGGTTTCCCACTCTGCATATCACCATTTTGGCATAATCTACTCTTGTAGACCATTGAATGTGTCCCCCATCTAGGCTGAGTACACCTCTCCCTAACTTCATCCAACGCTCTTGCTCCAGCAATAGAAGAATTACCAAAATGTAATATTTCTTTCCAGAATAATACTCTTTAAATAACTTCATATAGAGGCCTCTCTAATTGGGAGAAGATATTTGTTCCTCACATGGTTGGTGAAGCCAAATATCTCTCTGGGTGACTTCAAACAATGCGAGATGAATTGCAGGTTTTGGATAACAATCATACTTAGGATCTAGTGCCTCTTTTAGTATGTAAGTAGGTGGTTATCAGCAAATGGATTTATATGGTACTCCTAAATGCAGATATCACTCTTCATCCCCTTAAACCCAAACTTGTGGAAAAAAGGATTTTCCCAGATATATGGTATTGATTATTTCGATACATCATCTTCAGTTGTGAAGATGGAATATGTCCGATTATCCATCTCTCTTACCAATTCTCATTATTGGACTCTTCACCAACTTGATGTAAAGAATAAATATATACATGGTTTTCCTGATGAAGAAGTTTACCTGAAACAACCTCTTGGATTCCTTGCCTCAAGATCTGGTTCTCATGTTTTTCAGTTTCATTGATCTCTTTATGGACTCAATAAGTCTCCTCGTGCATGGTTTTGAAGATTCTAAATAGTGATCACTATGTTTATGATATATTAGAGTATGAAGGACCATACTATCTTCTATCAGAACATGTCCTCCAACTACATTCTGTTGGCTTTCTATATTAAGGATATCATTATCACTCGGAGTGACTCACATGACATTTCCTAGCTAAAGGTTTATCTTTACCGACAATTTCAAACCAAAGATCTAATTCCTTTGACATACTTCCTTGGCATTGATATCTCATATTATCCTGACACCATCTTTTTTTCTAATGGAAATATGCTTTAGATATCTTGTAGAATGCTGGTTTATCTCAGGAAACTATCATTGAAACTTCTCTTGAGCCTAGGGAACAATATCTCCAATTCCAACTAACCCTTATGAGTCCAATATGGATGAATCCATAACAATATTATAAGAATAACCACTTTCTTTAACGGTTTCCTTTTCAAAAAATCCAACAAATCACATATTTTTAATAAACTTCATCAATTATTGTTAAAAAATCTAACATAAACCCACAAGGTTCCAACAATATCATCCTTTGGAGTTTTTTGACAATATTCCTTTTCCTCCCCCCCTTTGTCAATTAAATACAAAGGGTTCAACTCTAGTATAGTATTTCTTTATAAAATTCAAATTTTCTACCCCTTGGTTTTATAATCTATGATTAGAACATCATCAACCTTACTCTCTCCAATTTTATAATGGAAAAAACCTCTTTCTACATTCTCCTCCTTTGAATTGGGGAAAAATACTTCTAAATTTTTAATTTCCATTGATTTATGAATTTTATGCAGAGAAATATTCATTTTCTTATATTATCCTTCTTTTTCATGGGAGAAAAACTCCATATTAATATTTGGATTGCACCACATTTTAGTTGAATTTTGTCTCTTGTATCAATCTGTTACCAATTTTGAATGGACTTTACAATTCTAGAAAAGTTCATCCAACCAATTCTGAACTACTTTTTTTAATCTAACTGAATTAACTCAAAGAACTATAGTGAGTGAAATCACCACTTAGCATTTGGGGTGACAATATATCCTTCAAGCCTACTAAGTCTGGGATTAGTGTAGAAAACAATATTTTAAGGAAAATTCCTCAAAGTTGTCCATGTCATCCACTAGTTTTCCATTAAAAGAACTAGTAGATAAAAACCATTCACTTTCTCTAACAAAAACTAACCCTTGATCTCATCACATTCTCACACCAAACCATTAGTAGGTAAGTAAGAAATGACTTAGTGATATAAACATACCACTTATTTGATTAGTTGATACCACTTATTACTAATTAAATAGTGATACCACTTCATATTTAAGTCCTTACATGTTTATAGGGTTATTAAATCTTAGATGAGGCTATGTAGCCATGAAATTTTACCACCAATTCCCCCAAAATTTCAACACTATATATATATATATATATATTTAATTTTTCTTCAATTCAGGGACATCACTTATTGGGAATAATACCTCATGTTCAAAAACTCTTCAGTATCCTATCAAAATGAAGAACTAATACCAAATTCTAGAAAATAAATAGATAATAATAAGGTTTATCCATACCGTTTCTTACCATATGCTCTCTCATTTTATGATTTATTTACAAAAACACTATGGCATTAAATCTCTTGTTACAAACTATATTTTACAAGATCTACATCTTGATTCAGATTAGGTTTCTCTAGATCTATCCTTATCTTTTAATGGAACTTTAACACTAAGTTAATATCATAATATCACTTTTTAAAAATTAGATTCAGCGTGATACTAATTTTTGATTCTAATTAGACTTTCACACCATCTTTTATTCCACATTAGGATCTTCTTTTGAAATTATAAATTTAGAAAGAACCATCATTTCAACATGTGATTTTCAAATCTATTTTTGAGAATAAATTTGGTTGCTTAACACATTTAGTTGTGTTAGGTTCGAACTTGTTTTTACTATAAAAGATTGATACCAAATGGGACTTGAAATACCTTTGACTCCAATTGTTTCATTAAACTTTCCTAACTTCAAAAAATATTCTTTTTGACTTCCACACATGTGCTTTATTAAAAAAAACTTCCCCAGGGATTGTATCTCCCCCTTATTATCACCACCACTTTAGTACCAATTATAAATATTTAAGTACATTGGGGGAGGGGTAACTTACATTTTATTCAAGTTTAAAAATATGATGAGTCACTATAGACCACTATTTTTCATTTTTCCTTCAACTTGGAGTTTATTTTTAGATCTAAATAATATTTAATGAAATCTAATTTCTTTTCTACTTTTTGGGTTTGTTCTCTTCTTACTAGAGCAAATCACAACATGTTTTTCCTTATATAACTTTACCCCCAAGTATTTATATTTCCATAATAGGTTTATCTTTATTTATTAAATTTATCTTGCTTCTTTGAAAATCCTTGCAAGAATTATTAGGATTTTTAACACATGGCTAATCTTGGGGCATCCATTTCACATGTTCCTTTAAAGTTTTAAGAAAACGTGAATTTATTTATCACTTCTAAATCATTATTTTTTATTTAAAATATATTTTGAGTTCATTAGATGTTTTTAAATTCTTATTCATACAAACTTTATCATAATGGTACTTTTAAGCCAGCCCTTGAAATCCATTTTTCAATGGAGAAAATTTCCCACTTAATGAAGGTTGGTTTCTTCCTTTAATACTAGCTAAAAATATTTTAAAATTTACACTTGAGGAATGGTTAGAATGGTAAGAATTATTAGAACGATAACCTTACCTTCTCTATTGTGCTTGGTAACTCATCCTTTCAAAATTTACACCAACTTCACGACAGTTAATGTATTCCAGTTCCTAAAAAAAACTAAAAATGTGTCCATGCATTCCACAAAAATAACACATGTATCTATAAATTCATATAATTATTATCTTATTTTTATTAACTTTTGTAGGTACTATTAAATTTGTTTCTAGAACCTCCAAAATTTTCCCTTTTTCTGGGAATTTCCATGGTTCTTTTCTTCCCATGCCTCAGAGAGGTTTCACTATAGCTAATTCCATATTTTACCATGGATTGTGGTCTTTGTGAAATTATAATATTTTCATTTTCCACTTATAAATAACATACTTATTATTCATCTCATTATCTACCACTAAAGTATAGTCAAAGAGTAAGTGTAAAAAATATTTAAGTTTAGGATTACCTTAGGCATTTGATTGTTCCACTTACTTCTTGGTTAAGATCAATCCCTCTTCTAACTAGTAGATATTTTTGTGTTTATTTTCATGCTAATCATCCATATATTTATTGAGAGTCTTTCCACTAGACATATCATACTATAATGCATGATAAAGTTTTTCCAACATATCATGTTTCCTCTTCATCTTCTTATTTATTTGAGAAATAGTGTATTTAAAGCATACATTTTCCAATTTCAACCTTTGATTTTCCTCAACAAGGTCTGCCAAATGTTCATGGAGTTTAACCTTCTGATTCTTCAAGACCCAAGCTTCTTTTGTGTTTAGATTTCCCCCATAAATCAGTAATGATATTTTCCATCATTGTGGATATCACCTCTAATACTTCAGCTTGGGATTTATTTTCACCATAAAGGAAGTTTCCTCTTCAATAGGTATTTTGTTTAATCCTTTTAACTAATCAACTTTAATCCTGAAAACTTTGATTCAATTCTCATGATATTTTTCCCACTATTTTAACTTTAGGTTTTCCTCTTTTACCTACCAACCCAATTCTTATGAAAAGTGTAAAGATTCCAAACTATTCTCTGATACCACTTTTTAGACCTAGAAGGGGCTAAGTTGAGAGATACCCTAAAGAGAGAGGGGGGGTGATGAATCTAGGTAAGAAATTTTTTCCTAATTAAATATATTTCCTTAATTTTATCACAATCCTAGGTGATTATGAACTTATAATTAACCCTTAATCAGTTTACCTTGAGACTGTTTATATTAAATTTATCATTTTTTATTACATAAATTATACAGAAAATAAAAACAAACATGACACATATTATTTTTATTTAGTTAACACAAATGGGATAATCTAAGGAGAATATGATCAATAGTGTGTCAAGGTACCAATTAAACACTAACCTCATTGGTCAATGGTGGGTTTTAGGCTAGGAAAATATACTTATAATGGTTTTGGTCATCTCACTATCACCATAAGCTTACTGATTCAGACTCCCTATATCATTTACTGCTCCAATGGGAAAACAATAATGGATCATAGGAAAAACTTGAATAGTTTCACTGCTATTATAAATTACAAAAATTATGGTTTGGTGCTTTTGAACACCCTAGATGATCCTTCACATACTTTTTATGAATGGTACCATGAAAAAATATTCTTCTTTGGATGATGATTTATGAAATTCCAAGCTTCTTTCGCTCCAAAATAAGTCTAGGACACCTTAAACCTTCTATCACTATGATTGAAATTCTCACCTTTTCTACACTATAATAATATTTTCTTACTTCAACTACTAGAAATATTAGTGAACACCTTATCTCTTCCTTCCTCTTCTTAGATATGGTAATGGATGCACACCTTACTGCTTAGATGTAAAACTCTTCTTTGACTTACCAGGTTTTCAAAAAAAAAGATGAATTGTTAAATCTCCCTTATTATTTTACTATTCTGCTAATATATCCATAAAAATAATCATACACGATCACTTTACATATTTTAAAAATATGGAAAACCTAATTTTTTTAGTCTATCTTGATTTTAATATTTTTATATATTTGAGGAGAAGGATATATTATCTTTTTCTCTCTGTAGTCCTTAGGTAAAATCAACTACTTGAAAGGTGAAAGATATGGAAATATTTTATTTCCATTGTGTTTTCCATAATCTTCTATTTAGAGTTGAGTCAATTCCTCATTCCTCAAACTTATTTTTATTTTTCATGAATCTAGAAAATAACCCTTATATTTCACGACCTTTATTTTAAAAAATCCCCAAGCTACTTCCATGATGTGCATTTAAAAAATACACCCATATTTTCACTACAAAAGTCTCTACTTTTCCACCTATATTCTCCACGACATGAAATACAATCATTTTTGGTTCCATAAAATTAACCTCAATCAAGATTTAAATAATCAAAATAATATGAATTGAACCTGCCTTAAATTTTGGATTATTTATCTCCACAAAATGGTAGCTTTGAAATCACCCTTAAAATATGGCATGGATTTCTCTATTAATACGACTTTAAAAAACCATTTTGACCAAACCATAAATTATGATTAATAAAATACCAAGAAAGGTGCATGGTGAGCCATGATAGGATTTCATGAGAGTTAATGTGGCAGTGTGATACTCCAAATGATATCATAAATGAGTCCCACAGACTCTGTTGAACAACTATAAGAAGCCTAGTGAACTTAATGATTAACCTTACGAATATTTTCCCAACCTTATGGGAATATCGAACTAACCTTAAAATGATTTGAATCAACCTTACAAAGTCTCTACCAATCATATGAGGATTTACACCAACCTTAAGAGATCACATCCCATCCTTATGAGGACACAAATCAACCTTATGAGATCACTCCTCAACCTTATGAGGACACACACCAACTTTAAGTCATCCTCATACCAACCTTGCAGAAACTTTCATCAACCTTATAATAATATAAAATAACCTTATGAAGTCTTTCACCAACCTCACACCACCTTTTCCAAACCTTATAAAGGCTTGTACCAAATGTTCAAATGTAGTGTATCAAATTTAAGCATTTTATACTAAGTATATCCCAACATTATGAATAACTTATCGTAACCTTATGCATGGTCTGTCTCAATCTTACACATATCCATACTTCTTCCACGATTTTATCAAACTTATTTAGACCTTTTCTATATAAATAAATAATCCTTTATTTAACATTTTCCATGATCCTTGTCAAACATGACATCCAATTCCAACTCACCCTTGTGAGTCCTACAAGGATGAGTCCATGACAATCCTCCTAGAATCACTAATTTCTTTAATAATTGTCTTGTCAAGAATAACATCAAATGTAAAATCACCCTTTTGAGTCCTATAAGAATAAATATGTAATAATCCTCCAAGTATCACCACTTTCTTTGACATCTTCCTTCTCACCAAATCCAATAGATAATATATTTTCAAAAAAATTCATCAATTATTGTCAAAAAATACAATATAAACCCATAGGGTATAAATACTCTCTCAAAATGATGATCATGATGGATCCAGTGAACTATAAATGCATTCTGATCTTTGAAAAACAAAACTTTCAATTATGAAAGAATTAGATGTGAAAAAACTTTTGATTCATTAATATGTATGTTTATGATGTTGTGATATATGGAATCAATGTTGAAGATAAGACTGGTAGTGATATTACTAAAAAATTATATAAGGAGTTAGATGTAGACACCAAAGGGTTGAATTATCAAGGGGAAGTACTATACAATACATGTATACAAAGTTTATTCCATGAAAATATTCAAAATCTATGAAGTAAAATCTAATAAATATCTATAAAGGAGTTTCAAAAATAAAAAAATAAAAAAAATATACAGAATAAGTTCAAAGAATTGAAAATGACACTAATAGAGTCTATTAGTTCATACTTTAATTATATGATTGACATGGTAGTAGATATATGTAGACTTGGTGAATTCATTCATTATTTTAGCATTATGAAATAGATTCTTAAAATATTACCCATTTAGTTTTTTCCAAAAGTTTTAGTTATTAAAGAAAAAGATATCAAAATAGCATCCTTAGGTGATTGTTAGAGTATAATCATAGTATATAATATAAGGATTTATAAAGATAATTTAACATTGGATAAGAAGCCAAAGGGTATGGAATTTAAATCCATTAAAAAATCATTTGTGGAATAAAGGAAATAGAATTTAATTTCATGAAAACAATTATTTGTAAAATATGATATGGAAGATGAAGAAGTCGATGAAATGATGTATTTCCTCTCCTATAATATAAAAACAGGGAAATGAGAATTTAAATGGAAACTTCAAATCATATGTTTCAAGTGTGGAAAAGTGGGATATATCACTATGAAGTTTCCACGTAAGTTTTGAGAGGAAGAAGAATCTCTAAGGAAATATTTGAAAAAGAAGGAAGAAAAATTTGTAAGGTATGTCTCAAAAGATAACATTTATTTCTCAAGCATAAAAATATTATAATGAGTTAATATTATAGAATTAAAAGACTATAAATATCAAAATTTTATTTTCATGATAGATCAACCAAAAGTATATGAGTTTAGTAAAATCACAAAAGACTTAAATTTTGTTGCTACTTTTACATCTTCTGGTGTTGTTTTTCAGGAGCGGTGGACGAATCGGGAACTTGGTAGAGGAAATATTAGTGATGGGGTGTACATGTTTAATACCCCCTTATACCTTTATCATATACCTCTACTCATGCCATATACCTACATTTTCTCCTTGGTCATCCACCGGCTTACGTATTACATAAACTTTTCCCCCAATTCAGTCCACACCTTTCCTTCCATTGTGAATCCTGCAAGTTTTATAAATATCATCAGGTGACGTATGTACCTTTATTGGAAACACATGACATGAATATGTTTTAAATAGTTAATTATGATGTATGGTTTCCTTATAGTATTCCTAGTTAATCAGGGTACCACTATTATGTATCCTTTATTGATGACTTCTCTTAGATTCCATGGCTATATCTACTATGTGATTCTTCCTATGTGTGTGATATTTTCAAAACCTATTACCATGAAATTCACACACAATTCTCCAAGCCTATAAAATTTCTCCACTCATAAAATTGACAATAATATTTATCCACTTCCCTCCATTAGTTTCTTAAGGATCACAACATCCTTTATCTAACATCCTACTCTGATACACCGTATCAAAATGGAGTGAATGAGCGTAAACATCATCATCTCTTAGATACTTCTAGTTCCCTATTATTTCACATGATTGAACTCTTCATTTTTTGGGGGATTATATCCTTACTTATAGTGACCTTATAAATTTCCACCTTCTTCCATCCTTCATGGGGAGACTCCTTTTCGGGCTCTGTTCTCCTCTCCCCCCCTCACCCGCTTCCACTTTGTGTATTTGAGTGTCTGTTATGTGTGTGACACACGTCCCAAACTATCAAAATTTTATCCAAAATCCCTAGGTTTCATATTCCTTGAATATTACCACACTCAGTGTAGATACCGATGTTTCTCTCTAGACTTGCAGCATTATATCATCTCTACTAATGTATCTTTTGTTGTGAGTTCTCTATTCTCTCCTCCCTCTTCCCACCCAGACACTACCATCGATGACTATCTTCCTCTTACCATCCACCCACCTCTGTCTCTAGTTTCCCACTCTACTAATCACCATTTTGGCACCATCTACTCTTGTCAACCATCGAATGTGTCCCCTATCCAGGCCGAGGACACCATCTCCCCAACTTTATCCGATGCTCATGCTCTGGAAATAGACGACTTACCAATTTCACTGTAGAAAGGTACTCTCTCTTTCCAGAATAATACTATTTAAACAAATTCATATAGATTCCTCTCTTCTCTAGAGATGATATCTATTCCTCACATGGTTAGTGAAGCCAAATATCACTATGGGTGGCTTCAAACAATGTGAGATGAATTGTAGACTCTAGATGATAATAATACCTAGGATGTGGTCCCTCTTCCAATAGGTAAGCAGGTGGTCAGCAACAAATGGATTTATATGGTACACCTAAATGTATAGAGAAATCTTCATCACCTTAAATCCAAACTTGTGAAAAAATTATGTGCCCAAACATATAGTGTTGATTATTTTGATTCTCTCCGGTTGCGAAGATGACATCTGTTCGATTATCCATCTCTCTTGCCACTACTCATCATTGGCCTCTTCACCAACTTGATGTAAATAATGCACCTATACATGGTTTTCCTGACGAAGAAGTTTATCGACAAAAACCTCCTAGATTCCTTTCCTCAGGAGTTGGTTCTCATGTCTATAGGGTTTTTCCCTCTCTTTATGGACTCAAGAAGTCTCCTCATGCATGGTTTTGAAGATTCTGTATAGTAATCACTACGTTTTTCCTCTCTTAGAGTATGAAGGACCATAATATCTTCTATCAGAACATGTCCTACGACTGCATTCTATAGGTTTTCTATGTTGATGATATCATTATCACTGAGAGAGACTCACATGACATTTCCCAACTAAAGGTTTGTCTTCAAAAACAATTTCAAACCAAAGATCTAGTTCCCCTGACATACTTCCTTGGCATTGAGGTATCTCATTCTCCAGACAACCATATTTCCTTCCAAATGGAAATATGATTTGTATATATTTCAAGATGCTAGTTTATATCAAGTAACTATTGTTGAAACTCCTCTTGAGCCCAGGGAAGAGTCTCTCCAATTCCAAATCACCCTTACAAGTAATATATGGATGAATCCATAACAATATTCTAAGCATCAACACTTTCTTTAAAGGTTTCCTTTACAAAAAATCTAACAAATCACATGTTCTCAATAAACTTAATCAATTATTTTTAACAAATATAGCATAAACCCATAGGGTGCCAATAATATCATCCTTTGGATTTTGTTGACAATATCCCTTTTCCTCCCCCTCTTTTTTAATTAAATACAAAAGGTTCATCTCTAATATAGTCTTTTTTTATAACATTCAAACTTTCTACCCCTTGGTTTTATACTCTATGGGGATAGAATCATCAACCTTACTCTCCCCACTTTTAGAATGGGGAAAACCTCTTTCTACCTTCTCCTCCTTTGAATTAGGGAAAAATACTTCTCAATTTATAATTTCCATTAATTTATAAATTTCATGTAGAGAAATATTCATTTTATAATCTTCTCCTCATTTTTCATGGGAGAACAACTCCATATCAATATTTGGATTACACCACTTGTTGGTTGAATTTTATCACTTGTATCAATTTGTTACCAATTTTTGATTGGACTTTCCAATTCTAGAAAAGTTCATCCAGCCTATTTTGAAGCACTTTTTTTAATTTAGCTGCATTAACTCAAAGAACTATAGTGAGTGAAAACACCACTTAACATTTGGGGTGTCAATATATCCTCCAATCCTACTAAGTCCAGGCTTAGTGTAGGAAACAAGATTTTAAGGAAACTTCCTCAAATTTGTCTATGTCACCCACTAGTTTTCCATTAAAAGAACCCATAACTAAAAACCATTCACTTTCTATAACAAAATCTAACCCTTGATCTCATCACATTCTCACACCAAACCATTAGTAGGTAAGAAAGAAATAACTTAGTGATAAAAACATACCACTAATTGGATTAGTTGATACCACTTATTACTGATGAACTAGTGATACCACTTGATATTAAAGTCTTTCCATCTTCAAAAGGTTATTCAATATTAGATGAGGCTATGCAACCATAAAATTTTACCACCAATTCCCCCTAAATTTCAACATTATATATATATATATATATAATTTTTATTCAATTCAGGGACATCACTTGTTGGGAATAATACCTCATGTTTAGAAACTCTTTAGTATCCTATCAAAACGAACAACTCATACCAAATGTTATAAAATAAATAGATAAATATAAGGTTTATCCATACCGTTGCTTCCCATATACTCTATACTTTTATGGTTTATTTCTAAAAACAACATGGAATGAAATATCTTGTTACAAACTATATTTCACAAGATCTATCTTGATTACATATTGATTCAGATTAGGCTTCTCTAGATATATCCTTATCTTTGAGTGGACCTTTATCACTTAATTCATACATAATATCACTTTTTAAAACATAGATTGAGCATGATACTAATGGTTGATTTTGATTATACTTTCACACCACATTTTATTCCATATTAGGATCTTCTTTTGAAATTCCAAATTTAGAAAGAACCATCATTTCAACATGTGATTTTCAGATCTAGTTTTGAGGATCAATTTGGTTTCTTGAGAACTCTAGTTGTGTTAGGTTTGAACTTGTTATTACTATAAAAACTTGACACTAAATGGGACTTGAAATAATTTTGACTCCACTTTTTTCATGCAACTTTCCTAACTTCAAAAAATATTATTTTTGAATTCCACACATGTTCTTTAATAAAAAAACTACCCTAGGGATTGTATCTCCCCATTATTATCACCACCAATTCAGAACCAGTTATAAATATTTAATTACATTGGGGGAGGGGTACCTTCCATTTTCTTTAATTAGAGGAAGATGATGAGTCATTATGGATAACTAGTTTTTATTTTTCCTTCAACTTAGAGTTTATTTTTAGATCTAAATAAGATTTAATGGAATCTAATTTCTTTTCCACTTATTGGGGTTTTTCTCTTCTTCCTAACCCAAATCAAAACATTTTTTTTCCTTAGATAACTTTACCCCCAAGTATTTCTCTTTCCATAATAGGTTTTATTTATTCAACTTATCTTGCTTCTTTGACTATCCCTACAAGAATTATTAGTCTTTTTAACACATGGATTGTCTTGGGACATCTATTTCACACGCGACTTTCCTGTTTTAACAACATATGAATTTATTTCTCAATTATAAATCATTCTTTGGTCTTTATAAGATATTTTGAGTTCATTAGATGTTTTAAAATTATTATTTATACAAATTTAATCATAATGTTACTTTTCAGTTGTCCCTTGAAATCCTTTTTTCATGGGAGAAAATTTCCCACTTAATAAAGGTTGGTTTATTCCTTTAATACTAGCTAAAAATATTCTAAAATTTACATTTGATACATGGTTAGAATGGTAAGAATTATTAGAATGATAACTATACCTTCTCTATTGTTCTTGGTAACACATCCTTTTAAAATTTACACCAAATTCACAACAGTTAATGTATTCTAGTTCCTCAAAACAAAAACTAAAAATGTGTCCATTCATTGCAGAAAATATCACATGTCTTTATTAATTCTTATAAAGATTATATTATTTTTATTAACTTTTGTAGGGACTATTAAATTTGTTTCCAGAGCCTCCAAAATTTTCTCTTTTTCTAGGAATTTCCATGGTTCTCTTCTTCCCATACCTCAGAGAGGTTTCACCATATCCAATTCCATATTTTCCCATAGATCATGGTCTTTTTCACATGATAATATTTTAATTTTACCCTTTAAAATAACATATGTATTCTTAATCTCATTATCTCACACTAAAGTATAGTCAAAGAGTAAGTGTAAAAAATATTTAAGTTTAGGATTACCTTTGGCATTTGATTGTTCCACTTACTTCTTGGTTGAGATCGACCCCTCTTCTAATTAGTGGATATTTTTCTTTTTATTTTCATGCTAAGAATCCATATCTTTCTTGAGTGTCTTCCCACTATACATATCATCCTCTAATTCATGAGAAATTTTGTCCAACATATCATATTTCTTTTTCATGTTCTTGTTTATTTGAGAAATAGTGTATTTAAATAATACCTTTTCCTATTGAAACATTTGTTTTTAATCAACTAGGTCTATCAGATGTGCATGGAGTTTAACCTTATCAGTATTCAAGACCCATGATTCTTTTGTGTTTATATTTCCCCTTTAAATCAGTTATTATATTTTCCATCATTGTGGATATCACCTCTAATACTTCATCTTAGGATTCATTTTCACCATAAGGGAATTTTCCACTTCAACAAGTCTTTTGTTCAATCCTTTTAAGTAATCATCTTTAATCCTCAACACTTTGATCCTATTCTCATGATATTTTTTCCACTCTTTTAACTTTAGGTTTTCCTCTTTTACCTACTAAACTAATTCTTATGAAAATAGTAATTATTTAAACCTATGACCTGATACCACTTGTTAGGCCCAAAAGTGGATAAGGTAAGAGATACCCTAAAGAGGGGGGGGGGGGTGATGAATCTGGGTATGAATTTTTTTTCTAATTATATATATTTCCTTAATTTTCTCACAATCATATGTGATTATGAACTCATAATTAACCCACAATTAGTTTAACTTGAGATTTATTATCTGAATTTTATCATTTTTTCTTACATAGATTATAGATAAAATAAAAACAAACATGAAACATAGTCATTTTACTTAGCTAACCAAAATGGGATAATCCAAGGAGCATGAGATCAATAGTGTGTCAAGGCACCAATTAAACACTAACCTCCTTGATCAATGGTTGGTTTTAAGCTAGGTCACTCCCCTTATTATGGTTTTGGGTCATCTCACTACTACCATAGGATTACTACTTCAAACTCCCTATATCATTCATTACTCTAAAGGGAAAACAATAATTGATCACATTCCAAAATTAAATAGTTTCACCACTATTATAAATTGCACCGTGTATGGGCTGGTGCTTTTGAACTCCCTAGATGATCCTTCATAGACCTGTTGTGAATGCCACCATAAACAAATATTCTTCTTTGGATGATACTTCATGAAATTACAAGCTTATTTATCTCCAGAATAAGCCTAGGGAACCTTCAACCTTCTATCACTATGATTGCAATGCTTACCTTTACTGCAATGTAATAATATTCTCTTCCTTCAACTACCAGACATGGTAGTGAACGCTTATCTCTTCCTTATTTTTCTCAGATATGGTAATGGATGAAAACCTTACTTCTTGGAAGTAAAAATCTCTTAATACTTACTGGGTTTTCAAAAAAATAGATGCATTATTGAATATACCTTCTTTATTACCTATTCTTCTAATATATCCAGCAAAATACTCATGTAAGATCACTTTCCATATTTTAAAAATAAAGGAAACATACTGTTTTTGTCCATCTTGATTTTCATATTTTTATATATTTGAGGAGAAGTATATATTATCTTCTTCTCTATGTATTCCTTAGAAAAAATCAACTACTTGAAAGGTAAACGATATGAAAATATTTTATTTCCATTTTATTTTCCATAATATTATATTTAGAGTTGATTAAAATCCTTATTCCTCACAATGATTTTTCTTTTTCATGAATATAGAAAATAACCCTTCTATGTCATGAACTTTATTTAAAAAAACCCCAAGCTACTTTCATGATGTGTATTTAAAAAATACATGCATCTTTTTTACTATAAAAGTCTCTATTTCACCATCTGTATTCTCCACGATGTGAAACGAGATCATTTTTGGTTCTATAAAATCAGCCCTGATCAAGCTTTAAATAATCAAAATAATATTTCTTGAACCTCCCTTAAATTTTGGATTAATTATCTCCACTCAATGGTAGCTCTGAAATCATCCTTAAAATAGGGTATGACTTTCTCTATTAATATGATTTTCCAAAACCATTTTGACTAAACCATAAATTATGATTAATAAAATACCAAGAAAGGCATATGGTGAGCCACGATAGGCTTGAATGAGAGTTAATGTGGAAAAGTGATACTCCAAATGATAGCAAAAATGAGTCCCAAAAACTCTGCTGAACAACTATAAGAATCCTAGTGAACTTCATGATTAACCTTATGAATCTTGTCCCAACCTTATGGGAATTTCACACTAACCTTAAAATGATTTGAATCAAACTTACAAAGTCTCTAAAAACCATATAAGGATGAACACCAACATTAATAGATCAAATCCCAACCTTATGTTTACACACATAAACCTTTTGTGGTCACTCCTTAACCTTATGGGGACACACACCAACCTTAAGTGGTTCTCATACCAAACTTACAGAAACTTTCATCAACCTTATGATAATCTAAAATAACCTTATGAAGTCTTTAAAAATACTCACACTACCTTTTCAAAACCTAATAAAGCCTTGTTCCAACTATACAAAGGTAGTGCATCACCTTTAAGCATTTGAGACTATGTCTATCCCAACCTTATGAATAAATTTTCCTAACCTTATGCATGGTCCGTCTCAACTTTACACATATCCAGAATTCTTCCATGATTTTATCAAACTTATTTAGAACTTTTCTATATGAATAAATAATCCTTTCTTCAACAATTTCCATGAGCCTTGTCAAACATGACATCCAATTCCAACTCACCCTTGTGATTCCTACAAGGATGAATCCATAAAAATCATCCGAGAATCACCACTTTCTTTAATAACTATCTTGTCAAGAATAAAATAGAATGTCAACTCACCATTTTGAGTCCTATAAGGATGAATATGTAATAATCCTTCACGAATCACCACTTTATTTAATATATTCCTTCTCACCAAATCCAATAGATCACATATTTTCATCAAAATTCATCAATTATTGTCAAACAATTCAATATAAGCCCATAGGGTATCAAAAATATCTCAAAGTAATGATAATGATGGATCCAGTGAACTATAAATGCATTCTGATCTTTTAAAAAAACTTTCAATTATGAAATCATCATATGTGACACAACTTTTGATTCATTAATACATATGTTTATGATGTTGTGACATAAGTAATCAATGAATAAGACAAGAATCACAGTGATATTACTGAAAAATTTCATAAGGAGTTAGATAAAGACACCAAAGGGTTGAATTACTAAGGGGAATCACTATCTAATACATGTACACAAACGTTATTCCATGAAAATATAAAAAATATATGAAGGAAAATCTAATAAACATCTATAAAGGTTTTTCAAAAATAAAAAACTAAAAAATATATAAAGAATAAGTTTTTAGAATTGACAATGACACTAATAGAGTCTATTGGTTCATTATTTAATTGAATGATTTACATAGTAGAAGATATTTGTAGACTTGTTGAGGTCATTCATTATTTTAGAATTGTGAAATAGATACTTCCAATTTACCCATTCACTTTATTCCAAAAGTTTTAGTTATTAAAGAAACATATCTAAAAATAGAATCCATAGGTGATCTTTAGAGTATACTCATAGTACACAATATGAGGATTTACAAGGATAATTTAATAGTGGATAAGAAGCCAAAGGGTATGGAATTTAAATCCATCAAAAAATCATTTTTGAAAGAAAGGAAATGTAATTTAATTTCATGAAAACAATTAGTTGTAAAATTTGATATGGAAGATGAAGAAGTTAATGAAATTATGTATTTCCTCTCCTCTAATCTAAAAATATGGAAATTATAATTAAAAGGGAAACATTAAATCACATGTTTTTAGTGTGGAAAATCAAGATATATCACCATGAAGTGTCCAAGTATGTTTTGAGAGGAAGATTAATCTCCAAGGAAATATTTAAAAAAGAAGGAAGAAAATTTTGCAAGGTATGTCTCAAAAGATAACATTTATTACTCAAGCATAAGAATCTTCTAATGAGTTGATATTAGAGAAGTAAAAGACTATAAAGATAGTAATTTGGTTGTCATGATAGATCAACAAAAAGTGGGCGAGGTCAGTAAACTCAAAAAATACTTAAATTGTGTTGCTACTTTTACGTCTTCTGGTGTTGTTTTTCAGGAGTGGTCGACGAATCAGGAACTTGGTAGAGGTTGTCTTAGTGATAGGGTGTACATGTTCGATACCCCAACATCCCTTTCTTGATCATACACCTCTTATCATACTATTTACCTACATTTTCTTCTTGGTCATCCATCGTCTTCCGTATTACATATGATTTTCCCCCAATTCAGTCCACACCTTTCCTTCCATTGCGAATCCTGCAAGTTTACTAAACATCATCAGGTGACATATGTTCCTCGATTGGAAACTCATGCCATTAATCCTTTTGACCTAGTTCATTTTGATGTATGGGGTCCTTGTAGGATTCATAGTTAGTCATGGTACCATTATTATGTATCCTTTATTAATGAATTCACTCAGATGCCATGGCTATATCTCCTACATGATCTTTCTAAGGTGTGTGATATTTTCAATACCTATTACCATGAAATTCACACACAATTCTCCAATCCTATCAAATGTCTCTTCTTGGAAAATGGACTATAATATTTATCCACTTCCCTTCAATAATTTCTTAAGGATCATGACATCCTTCATCAAGCATCCTACCCTGATAAATTGTAGTAGAATGGAGTGGTTGAGTGTAAATATCATCATCTACCAGAGAATGCTTATTCCCTCTTATTTCACATGAATAACCTCTTCATTTTTTGGAAGATTCTATCTTTACTTCCACCTACCTTATAAATCACCCCTTCTTATATCCTTCATGGGGAGACTCCTTTTTTTAGGTCTGGTTTCCTCTCCATCCTCACCCGCTTGCACTTTGTGTGTTTGAGTGTCTTTGTTATTGTTAGGTTGGTATGGAGTATGATATTCTACTTTGATACCAACTGTAGGATTTAAATAATACTGATTGTAGTATCATAATAATTATGTATATGATCAATATACAAGAGGGGGGGGGGTGAATTGTATACTTTAAAAAATTCCTTTAGAACTTTTAAAGATGGTAATGTTTAACAAAGTTAAACAAGGTAAATTCACAAAACCTCTTAGTTCTACAAACTTGCTTGATTCTGGATATGTGGTTTTGGAAATGAAACTTAAGAAAATTTTACAAAGATAAATATTCTACCTTAAAGCGTATAAAATCTCACTAATCAGAGTATAAGTATAAGAAAGTATAAGATAGTTATAATTTCCTCAACAACCAAAATACAACAGAAAACTTGAAATAATAAAAGTAACAAGTAGTAAATCTTTTAACCCAAAGAGAAGGGTATCCAACAACCTTGGATAAAGGTCGCTTGATTTATACTTTCAAGAAAGTCTATCTTACCCACAACAGGGTAAGCCCTCGATACGAATATAAAAGTCTATCTTGCTATCTCCCAAGCCCTCAAACTTCAAGGTAGTCGGCACCTCTATCTTCCTATCCCAAGAAGCCCTCGAATGTACTCAACAACATTCAAAGTCACATGAATAAATTATGAACAAGATGTTCAGTACGCAAAAATCATGAAAGCCCCTATTTCTAGAAATCACTCTAGCAACATGTAATCTCTATATTGATCAACTTTTAGTCAAAAGTAGTGATCTCATTCAAATGAGATCCTATTTATAGGCACATCTTCAATGGTCGGCTCCCTCCTCCAACGGTCATATTTTTCCTTGAATTTCGGAGGGACCTGTACACTTGTCACTCAAACAATAGTTGGTTAGAAACAGAAAACACAACATCATTTTATAACTCAAACAAGAGTAAGCAAAATATGGTTGTTTAACCAAAACCATTTTTTTGGAATGTAAGGAAAAATAAAAGTTTGGAGTCTAACCAAAAATCCATTCGGTGTTTATAATACATGAATAATTTAATTCTGTCTTCAAATGAATTCGGAACCTGAATTCTATAGAATTCCGGAGTCTTAATTTCAAGGAAATTCAGAGTTTGAATTCATAAGAATTTGAAGTCTGAACTCAAAAAGTTCAGAGTCTGAATTCATATAATTTAGAGTCTGAACTCAGAAAGTTTGGAGTCTGAATTTAGAGAATTCAGAGTCTGAATTCAGAGAATTCAGAACCTGAATTCGGATCCTAAAATCAGAATGCTCTATGTCTAAGTATTTATAAGATTCCAAGGTTTTAGATATGAAACTGAATTTTATGTTTATAAAGAAAATGATTTAGGTTTAGAGAAACTATTCCATGAACAATAAAAACAAGTTAAGGATAAATTTCCTTGGGGAAGGAAAATTGCCCTTATGAAAGCAAAAACTGGGTAAAGAAAAAAATTTTTTGAGGAAGGAAAATTTTCCTAAGGAAGGAAAATTTTCCTTATCAAGATAAAACATAGGGGAAAAGAAATTTTCCTTATGATATAGTGTTTGTGATTTTCAAAACAAGAAGGAATGAAAAGTCATAAGGAAACCTTATTACCTCAACAATCTCCCCCTTTTTGGAAAGCACAAACATCCATACGAAAAAGAATATAAGGACTTAGAAAATATTTTTCTGGACTTTGAAAATAAAACTTATCTCCCTTAACACATGGTCAATGATGAATACAACTAAATCCCCCTTAGGTTTTGGAAACACTAAGGATTATATTCTTGATTTTCAGATTGAGACTTAGCATTTTATTATATATGAAAATATTCTTGGATAATAACTCCCCCTTAGATAAACTCCCCCCTACTTAGGGAAATTTATTCCTTTACTTTGTATTACTTTTTATCATTCCTTTCTACCCCTTTGTGATTTTCAAAAAGGAATACAGAGAATGGAAAAGGAAATGTGGTACCTGAAATATTAGTGCTAGACTACCAAAAATATAAAGAGCAACCCAAAAATTTCATTAGGATTGGAAAAATTTATACAAGGAAGGAATACAAAAAAAGATCGGAATTGAAAAAGATTATCCTTCATTTTCCTTCGGAATCAACTTATTTACTATGGTTTTGAGCTTCTTGAGTTTCTTGTGATCCTCCTCTGTGCATTTGAGAAGCTGATCCAGATCTTCTGTTTTCTTTTCTAAGGCTTTGATTTTTCTTCCCAAGACTTAAGAGATTCTTCATGCCCCTTTAGAACTTCTTCTTGCTTAGAATTTTTTTTCTCATGTTAGATTCTAATATCTCTTTCCCTCTTCAAACTCTGAGCAACTAAATACAACTTCCCATTCAGATCTTTCACTTCTTGTATCTGAGAATTATGTTCCAGAGTTAGCTTCTGCTCAAAACTATTTGTGAGATCCTTGTTCTTCAAATCTTCAGTGTCAAATGCATCCTTGAAACTTTCTTAGAACTCATCAAGAACTCTCATATCTTATATAGTTTTATTTGACCAACTGGTCATTTTCTTGCGAGATCTTTTATGGGCTTCGTAGTTTATGAAAAAAGTTTTGAAATCAGCCTCAAGCTTGATGCACTTATCCATCACCATAGATACTGAATCCGATTTCTGATTTAATAAATGTTGAAGCATCTGGAATCTGGATCTATCATCATGCTTAAGAACTCTCATCTTATTTATGATTTATGCTTGGAAATATTGGAATAGTCCCAAGAAGCTTCTTCAAGGACTGGACTACAAAATCATGTCCCAGAGAGGATGATTCCGAATCAGAGATTTTTCTTGGTGAGGATTCTTTTTCTATGTCAGTAGCTTTTCTATTTGATGAAGCACACACTTCTTTCTTATTCACCACTGCTCTTCTAGGTGTATCAACAACTACCTATTTTACCTTATCAACGTTCATAATGAATTCCTCTTGATCAGGAGATTCATGTTCACTATCAGATAGCTGAAAAATTTTGTCTTCATCAAATTATTCCTTTTCAGCTCCTACCTCAGCATCCTCTAGGTGAATAAAATCTTTATTGATGCTATCTTCTTCAGATGGTTTGTCTACTTCTTCTTCAGCATTTTCTTCATCCTTCCTAGGATTAGCAAGATTTTATGATTCAGTTTGAGAGGTTCGGAAAGATAATTTCTCAGAAGGGCTTTCCTTCTCATGAAAATCCTCAACTTGCTTTATCATATCTTTAGTATCACCACTACCTTCTTCTTCTTCTTCTTATACCAAAAATTTTTCTTGAACTTTTTCCTGAGTTAAAAACTTCTTTCCCAGAGTATCTGGTAATGGTTCTATCAAGAAGGATTCTAGTACCGAAATATTCTCAGATTCCTTCTCAGCAGCCTTTAGAAGGGATTAAACTATTTCAGCCCCAGACAACTTCTTCTTCTACTTCTTCTCTTTATCTTTATTGTCAAGTTCTTCAACTGCCTTCTCCCTCAAATATTTTGCTTCAGCAGGGTCCAAGACAAACTTAGGCTCCCCTTATTTTAAATTTTTCCTGTCTTCACTCCACTTAGATATAACCTCATCAGGATAAGCTTTTTGTTTCTTTATATTTGGTGGTGCAAATTGAGTTTCCTTAGACATTGGGGTTTTTACCTTCTCTTCCACACCCTTCAACTTCCTCTTCCTTCCTCCCTTCTTAGAGGTCTCAGCCAACTCCTGTTTCTTTGAAATAGCTTCAACTTCCTCTTCAAAAAAGTCATAGAACTATTTAGATTCTATGGAAAATCCAACTTTCATTATTCTAAAAGTTCCATCACTCAACAACATGACTTTTCAATTTCTTGACTTAGATTTACAAGGTATTTTGAAGGATTCTAAATACCGAACAATCATATTTTATAGAATGGATAGATATATAATAATATGAGCCATCAGATTTCCATTCTTTATATTCTCAATCATAACCAAAATAATCTTAACCAAGTTTATCTTCCTTAGGTTTACCAAGAAATCCAAAATGTACATATCACTTTTCTTCAAATTTTCCTTATCTCCTTTTCTCAGTATGTTGAATCCTTGAACCCACAATTCAAGAATCTAATAATATGTAGTCAGGTGAAGAATCTTAGGAGTCTTTACTTCTGAGAGACCAACACAAGACATAGAATTCACTTTATCAAAACATTCTTGAATATCAGGCAGCTTATGAGAACAAAACTCAACTTCCCCTTCATGAGGAATTCCAACCAAGTTTGAAACCTTGGTGTAAGAAAGTGAATATGTCTTTCCATAAAATTTTAAAGAAAACTTACTCCTCCCTTCTTCCTTAAAGAAAACTATTGACTCATAGAATTCTATTAACAAATCCAGATATACCAAATCTTGAGATTTTGGTTTTGAAAGGCAAAAACTTTCCCACCCATTCAGATTTATATTCTTAGAGATAATAGAATCATACTTTGCGAAAAAATTCAGATCAAATAACTTTTCTCTGTATATCTTTCATTCAAATATTGGTTTGACAGTTGACATATCAATCTGAGAGGAGACTTCAACAGACATTCAGAAGTAAGAAATATCTGAGAAGTTCGGAACGAGCTTATGTAGGAGGGAAGAGCTTCAGCACGCACAAGCTTGAGTTTCGATGTGGGAAAACCATCGGGGGGGTCCTTTATATAGGCAATTGAGGTGTCGGTTCAACTTCCATACTCAATCCAATAGTTGAAAAACCTTCTGATCAGATCTTACAGTTGATATGATAGCTGGAAGGAAATTTTGATAGAATCTGATCTTTTGAGTTTTTTAAGAAAAACATTCGGATATAAGAAAAAGTAAATATGGAAATTTACAAACAGATGAAAATACCAACAAGTAAAAGATGATTACGAAAATTTAAGAAAGGAAACATACCTTTTGGATTTCTAGGAAGGTTATTCGCAATAAGGAAAATTATTTTTGATGAACTTTAGATTCCAAAAATTTTGATTACGAAAAGTTTCAATGTGAAAATCTTCATTATGAAAAATTTAAGTACAAAAATCTTCATTACGAAAATTTCCAGTACAAAAATCTTTATAACGAAAATTTTGAGTATGAAAATATTCATTACGAAAATTTAAAGTATAAAAATCTTCATTATGAAAATTTCAAGTACAAAAATCTTCATTATGAAAATTTTAAGTACAAAAATATTCATTATAAAAATTTTAAGTACAAAAATATTCATTACGAAAATTTTAAGTATGAAAAATAATTTTTAGACTGTGAAATTTTTTAGAAATCTAACAAACAAATTTACTCCCCCTATGAAAAGGAGTTTGTTACTGTAAGGAGATAGGTTTCAATAGGAAGTTAACATGAAAGATTACCTTACGATTATCATTCTTAACTTCTGTTTAATGTATTCAAATCTATCAGAGGGTAAATATTTTGTGAAAATATCAACAAGTTGATCTTGTGTGTTTTTTATTTTATTATTATTTTTAAAAGGTTGGGGCCAAAGCCTCAATTTATTATTTAATATAAAGACCTCTTTTTTAGTGAGGGTAGAGGGAGACCCATTACATATCCCTGAAGGCCCAAGGCCAAGTGGCCTGAATACAAGGCTTCAAAGCCCATTTTTTGGCCCGAAGGACCCCTCAGTGAACAGTACTACTACAGTACCTTCTATAGTACCTTCCACCACTATAATACCCTGCAATAGTGCCTCTGCCGCTATAGTGCCGCCGCTGATACAGTTCTACTGCTGCTATAGTACCTTGCTACAATACTGCTACAGTACCCTTGGAAATTCTTCCCTGCCCGGATTTGATCCCGGGTCTTTTGGATGCCAAGCAGGAGCTTGTACCACTTGGGTATAAGCTCATTGGATTTTTTTTAAAAGGTTGGGGCTGAAGCCTCAATTTATTATTTAAATAAAATAACTCTTTAGTGTGGGTAGAGGGAGACCCATTACATAGCCCTAAGGGCCAAGACCAAGTGGTCTGAATACAAGGCTTGAAAGCCCATTTTTTGGCCCAAAGGACCCCTCAGTGAACAGTGCTGCTACAATACCGCACTGCTACAATACCTGCTACAACACCGCCGCCGCTACAGTACTTGAAATAGTGCCTCCGCCGCTACAGTGCCACTACTGCTACAGTTCTTCTGCTGCTACAGTACTACTACAATACCCTGCTACAGTATGCTACAGTAGTGATTCCTAACAAAGTGATGCCTAATATCTATGTGTTTTTCACGAGAGTGATGTGCATGGTTTTTACTTAAGGCAATGACACTAGTATTATCACACAAAATTTGTGTTTTGGTAAAACTCATACCATAGTCTGTGAGTGTGTGTTTTATCCACAACACTTGAGCACAATAACTTCCAGCTGTTATATATTCAGCTTCAGCAGTGGAAAGTGCTACTGAGTGTTGCTTTTTGCATGACCAAGAAACTAATGAATATTATAAGAAATGACAAGTTTCAGATGTACTTTTCATATCCATTCTACATCCACCAAATTCAGCATCCGAAAAAACTTTTTAAAACAAAATCATTTCTAGAAGAATAAAAGAGTCCTATATCCATGGTTCCCTTTAAGTAGTGAAAAATCCTTTTCACTGACTTTAAATGAGATTCCTTAGGATTGTATTGATGTCTTGAGCATAAGCATACTGAAAACATTAAGTCTAGATGACTAGCTGTCAAGTAAAGTATACTTCCTATCATACCTCTAAAAGATGTTTGATCTACTAGTTTCCCAGCTTCATTTAGATCAAGTGAATTTGAGGTACCAATGGGAGTACTTATACTCTTAGTGTTGTCATATCCATACTTTTTAAGAATATATTTAATATAATTATGTTGGGATATATATATTCCTTCTGGTTTTTGAAAAATTTGAGAACCAAGGAAAAATGTTAACTCACCCATCATACTCATTTCAAACTCAGATTTCATTAGATCTGCAAAGGAATTAGTTAAATATTGCTGAGTTGAACCAAATATAATGTCATCAACATAAATCTAAACAATCAAAACATTTTTCTTATCTTTATTTATAAAAGGGTTGGATCATCATTTCCCTTAACATAATTATTTTGAATCAAAAATCCTGTAAGTCTATCATACCATGCTCGAGGGGCTTTATTAAGTCCATAAAAAGATTTGGTAAGTTTGTAAACATGTTCATGATGTTTTAAATATTCAAAACTAGGAGGTTGTTCAACAAAAACTTCCTCTTGGACAAAACCATTAAGGAAGGCACATTTAACATCCATTTGAAAATTTTTGAAATTTAAGAATGCTGCAAAGGCAAGTAGAATATGAATAGATTCAATTCTAGCTATTGGAGTATAGGTTTCTTCATAGTCTATTACTTCTTGTTGATTATATCCTTTAGCAACCAATCTAGCTTTATTTCTTACTATGATTCCATTTTTATCACATTTATTTCTCAATACCCATTTTACTCCAATAAAAGAAGTTTCCTTAGGTCTTTCTACCAAGGTCCAGACTTTATTCCTTTCGAATTAATTTAGATCATCATGCATAGCTTTTATCCAATCATCATCACCTAAAGCTTCATCAGTTATTTTTGGTTCTAATTGGGAAAGGAATGATAGATGTTCAAATTAATTTCTTAAGGAAATTCTAGTACTTACAGGTTGATTTACATCACCAATGATACTATCACCAGGATGATTCTTTAGAAACAACTGATTTGGGTTTTATAAAACCTATTCATCAACATAGGGTAGGAAGTCTTCTGGGATAAATGCTTCAGAAATATTTTCTTGAACATTTTCCTTATCAGAAGGAACTTCTAACAAAGGCTGATAATCAGCTTTTAAAAACACATATGAAGATGTAGGTTGAGGTTGTTTAAAAACCAAAGGACCTGTTTCATCCAATTTGACATGTACTGTTTCTTCAACAATACAAGTGTTTTTATTGAAAACTCTATAAGCCTTAGAAGTTGTGGAGTAGCCTAAGGAAATTCCTTCATCATATTTTGGTGAGAATTTGTGTAGATTATATTTAGTATTCAGAATGAATACCTTGAAACTAAAAACCTTGAAGTAGGAAAGTTTAGGTTTTCAACCATTCCATAACTCATAAGGAGTTTTATTAAGAAAAGGTCTAATCAAAACACGATTTATAGTATAAAAAGCAGTGCTTACAGCTTCAGCCCAAAAATTTTTGGCTACCAAATATTCACTCAACATGGTTCTTGTTATCTATTGAAGAATTATATTTCTTCTTTCAACAACACCATTTTGTTGAGGTGTTCTGGGTGCTGAGAAGTTATGAGTCATTCCTTTTATACTATAGAAAGTTGCAAAATAAAAAATTTGAAATTCTCCTCCATGATCAATATGAATATTTATCAAAGGAATGTTTTTCTCATTTTTAACCTGGAATCTAAAAATTTTGAAATAAGAAAAATCTTCTGATTTATTTGCTAGAAAATAGACTCACATAAATCTAGTGTAATCATCAACTAAGACAAATACATAATATTTACCTCCAATGCTTCCAGTTTGTGTTGGACCAAAAATATCCATATACACCAACTGTAATGCATTAGTGGTTGAGACTTCACCAACTGATTTAAAACTTGATTTATGTTGCTTTCCATATTGACAAGGATCACAAACTTTTGAAGAATCAAATCTAATCTCTCGTATATCCTTAACTAGTCTTTTTTTAGAGAGTTTGCATATGTTCCTAAGGTTACAGTGTCCTAACTTTCTATACCATAACCAAGAATGATCTTCCATTGCACTAAGTCAAGGTAGATCTTGGCTCCTAAGGTCTTCTAAGTTTAGTGTGT
This sequence comes from Viscum album, assembly GCA_963277665.1. NCBI lineage: Eukaryota > Viridiplantae > Streptophyta > Magnoliopsida > Santalales > Viscaceae > Viscum > Viscum album. Next base: position 1,420,780,406 of record OY728161.1, read on the forward strand.
AAACATTCTCTTACATATGGGAAGAAAGAATAAACTCTTGGGATTGTGTACTAAGCACTTTCCATTCCTGAAATTCACAAGGTAAGCTTCATCACATAATTGACTTGTGCTAATGAGGTTGTGCTTAAGACCCTTAAAAAATAAAATATTTGAAATCAAAGTTTTTCCAAGAAGAAAAATGTTACCTATACCAATAATTTATCCCTTATCATTATCTCTAAAAGTTACTTTTCCTCCTTTAATCTTGATAATATTTTCAAAGAAGTTTTTTTATCAGTAATATTCTGGGAACATCCACTATCCATGTACCAAGTATTTCTATTGGTACTTTCTTTTTTTTCTTTAAAATAAGAGTGTTATACTTTTAGAACCCAAACTTTCTTGGATTCGGAAACTTTAGAAAGAAAAATTTTAGGAATCCAAATTTTCTTTAAAAAATAATCTTTATGAAAACCTAAAGACTAGGTTTTTTTTAAGGAACAATGTTTTTCCCAATTCCCATAACACTGACACTTAGTGCATAATGGAGGACTTTGAGGAACAAAATAATTGTTACTAAAAATAAGTTTTGAACTAGTATAACCAAATCCAGAATTATTCCTTAGAGGTCAAATCTGAGAATACATTTTATCAAAATTTTCCTTACCTAAGGTAAAGTTTGACAAACACTTCCTCAAGAAAAGTATTTCTAACTTTAGTCTAATAACTAAGTTCTTATCCTCAAAAACATTAGTTTTAGTACTATAGTTAGGCTTGAAAACATTTTTCTTAGAAATTATTTTTTCTAGATCCTTGGAAATTTTATCCTTCTCAGAATTAACTTCCTTAAGGTTTTTTGAAATTCTTTCAAAATCAAGGGTTTTCTTATCAAGATATCTAGAAAGATATGATATTTCCTTAGTAAGAATAGAAATCCGAGAATTTTCCTTATCAATCTTTTTCTTGACTTTAGAATTTTCATTCTCAAGGAGCTTAGCAAACCTAGAAACTTCTTCATAGGTAGGTAAAGTATTATCTTCATCAAAAGAAGATTATTCATCCGATGATTCATAATATTTAATATAACTATAATTATAATTCAAGGATACATTAGTGATGGATTTAGTATTGTGTACCTTTTCCATTAAACAATGATTTTCAATAGGTAGTCTGGCTATTCGACCAAGATTCTTCTGTCCAGAAGATTCGTAATCTGAGGATTCATCAGAAGATTCTCCACCACTGGCACTCTAAGTGTCATTAGATTTCAAAACCTTATTAGATTTAGATTTTTAGTACTTCTTTCTATTTATCTCATAATTCTTTTCCTTTCTATATTTTCTCTTAAGAATAGGACAATCAGGCCTTATATGTCCATATCTTTTTCATTCATAACAAGCGACTTCAGATTATTTATTATCCTTTCTTTATTTCTTCTTGTATCTATACTAAAATTCTTTCTTCCCTATAATATTGTTTATCCTTTGATCAATATTAGCTAGTTCATTCTTATAATGTTCACTTTCACTTGATTCATATAAAATAGTAACCTTTTTATACTTATATCTTATAACTCTCTCAGGAGTCTTGGATTTCATATGATTTGAATTAGTTGTAAAATCAACACTTCCATTATCATTATTATTCTTAACATTGTTAGCATATCTCTTTATTCTAGTCTCATGTTGAAGAAGAGTTCCAAAAATCTCATCAAGAGTGATCTGTGATACTTTCCTATTCTCATCTATAGCTATTCTCTCAGATTCCCACTCATTTGGAATGATGTCTATAATATTGTCTGCAAGTGCCTCATAATCCAAACCTTTTTCACCCATGGATTTTAAGCTGTTGACAATAGTCATAAATCTCTTTTGTACCTTACATATAGGTTGTCCATAAGGAAAGAAAAAACCATGGCACCCAGCTCTAAGCATATCTCTTCTAGTTTCAATAACTTTGGAAGTACCAAAACGTGTAACTTCAAGATTCATCCAAATAAAATTTTCTAATTCACAAGAAGAAATATGACTATATATATTCCTGTTCATGGAAAACAACAAAGTATTGCGAACCTTATAGTTAAGTTAATATTCTGACTTTTCTTGATTAGTAAAAGTTCTGACTTCCTTATGAGGAATCTTGTAATCTCCAGCCAGCATTACAAAGTTGTCTACTGTAGTGTTGATGAAAAACATCTTCATACGATCTCTCCAATATTCATAATCATTCCCATAAAAAATAGGTGGTCTAGTAGGATTAATATTGTTAATTGAACCGACATTCATTCCTGCCATCTTAAAGAAAATCTTTCCACACAAACTTGTCAGTAATAAAAGTTTGTAAACAAGGATAAGGATATCATAAGTAAGGAAAATATAGAACAATGAAAAACTTGAGCAAGAAAACTTATATGTGAATATAAGTATTTCAGATACCTGCTCTGATACAAATTGTTAGGTTGGTATGGAGTATGATATTCTCCTTTGATACCAACTGTAGGATCGAAATGATACTGATTGTAGTATTGGAATAATGATGTAGATGCTCAATATAAAGGGGGGGGGGGGATTAATTGTATACTTTGAAAAATTCCTTTGTAACTTTTAAATATAGTAATGTTTAACAAAGTTAAACAAGGAAAATTTTCAAAACCTCTTAGTTCTACAAACTTGCTTGATTCCGGAAATTTAATTCTGGAAATGATATTTAAGAAAAGTTTACAAAGATAAAGATTCTACCTTAAAGAGTATAGAATGTCACTAATCAGAGTACAAGTATAAGAAATTATAAGATAGTTATACTTTCCTCAATAACCAAAATGCAGTGGAAAACTTGAAACAAGACAAGTAACAAGTAGTAAATCTTTTAACCCAAAGAGAAGGGTATCCAACAACCTTGGATAAAGGTCCCTTGATTTATACTTTCACGAAAGTCTATCTTACCCATAATAGGGTAAGCCCTCAATATAAATATCAGAGTCTTTCTTGCTATCCCCACAAGCCCTTGAACTTCAAGGCAGTCAGAACCTCTGTCTTCCTATCCCCGAAAGCCCTCGAATGTACTCAGCAATATTCTGAGTCGCACGAATAAATTCTGAACAAGATGTTCAGTACACACAAATAATGAAAGCCTCTCTCTCTAGAAATCACTTCAGTAGCATGTAATCTCTATATTGACCAACTTTTAGTCAAAAGTAGTGAGCTCGTTCAAATGGGATCCTATTTATAGGCACATCTTCAACGGTCGACTCCCTCCTCCAATGGTCATATTTTTCCTTGAATTTCGGAGGGACCTGTACACAAGTCACTCAAATAATGGTTGGTTAGAAACAGAAATAATGACATCGTTTTATAACTCAAAAAAGAGTAAGCAAAATAATGGTTTCTTAACCAAAACCATTTTTTGGAAAGTAAGGAAAAATAAAAGTTTGGAGTCTAACCAAAAATCCATTCGGTGTCTATAATACATGAGTAATCAGATTATATCTTCAAACAAATTAAGAACCTGAATTCTATAGATTTACGGAGTCTGAATTTCAAGGAAATTTGGTGTCTGAATTAATAAAAATTCAGAGTCTGAACTCAGAAAGTTCAGAGTTTGAATTCAGAGAATTCAGAACCTGAATTCGGATCCTGAAAATAGAATGATCTATATCTAAGTATTTATAAGATTCCAAGGTTTTAGATACGAAAACAAATTTTATGTTTAGAAATAAAATGAGTTAGGTTTAGAGAAATTATTCCATGAATAATGAAAACAAGGTAAGGATAAATTTCCTTGGGGAAGGAAAATTTCCCTTATGAAATCAAAAAATGGATAAGGATAAAATTTTCTTAAGGAAGGAAAATTTTCTTAAGGGAAATTTTCCTTATCAAGATAAAACATAGGGGAAAAGAAATTTGCCTTATGATAGAGTGTTTGTGATTTTAAAAACAAGAAGGAATGGAAAAGTCATAAGGAAACCTTATTGCCTCAACAGTTATGTGCGTGACACTCATCCCACCCTCTCAATTTTTTTTCTAAAATCATTATGTTTCATATTCCTTGGATATTACCACACTTAGTATGGATACTGATTCTTCTCTTCAGACTTGAATCATTATATCATCTATACTAATGTTTCTTTTGTCGAGAGTTATCCATTCTCTCCTTCCTCTTCCCACCCAAACACCACTATCGATGACTGTATTCCTCTCATCATCTACCCACCTATTCCTACAGTTTCCCATTGTACTGATCACCATTTTGGAAGTGTGTACTCTCATCAACCATTGAATGTTTCCCCCATCCTATCTGAGGACACCATCTCCCCAACTTCATCTGATGCTCTTACTACAACAACAAGCGAATTACAAATTTCATTATAGAAAGGTACTCACTCTTTCTATAATAATACTCTTTAATAAACTTCATATAAAGGATTCTATGATCTGAAGATGATATCTATTCCTTGTATAGTTGGTGAATCCAAATCTCACTCTGGGTGACTTCAAATAATAAGAAATGAATTATAGGCTCTGGATGACAATCATACTTGGGACCTGGTCCCTCTTCTGGTAGGTAAGAAGGTTTTTGATAGAAAATGAATTTATATGGTACACCTAAATTCATATATCACTCTTCATTATCTTAAATCTAGACTTGTGGAAAAATTATTTGACCAGTCATATAGTGTTGATTATTTCGATTCTCTCCAATTGCGAATATGGAATCTCTCAGATTATCTATATCTCTTTCCTTTGATAATCATTATAATATTCACCAAATTTATTTCAAGAATGAATATGTACTTGGTTTTCTTGATGAATAAGTTTACCTGTAACAACATCCTGGCATCCTTGCCTCAGGAGCTGGTTCCCATGTTTTTCAGTTTCGTCGCTCTCTTTATGGACTCAAGTAGTCTCCTTGTGCATGGTTTTGAAGATTCTGCATAATCATCAATACGTTTGGCCTTTATTAGAGTATGAAAGACCATACTTTATTCTATCAGAACATGTATTCTAACTGCATTATGTTGGTTTTCTATGTTGATGATATCATTATCACTATGATCAACTCACATGACATTGACCAACTAAAGGTTTATCTTCGACAACAATTTCAAACCAAAGTTCTAGGTCCTACGACATAATTTCTTGGCATTAAGGTCTCCCATTCTTCAGACACCATCTTTCTTTCCGAATGTATATATGATTTGGATAAATTTTAGGATGTTGGTTAATATCAGGCAACTATCATTTTCACTCCTCTTGAGGTCGGGGAACAATCTCTCCACTTCCAACCCACCCTTACGAGTCCTATATGGATGAATCTATAACAATATTAAAAGTATCACCACTTTATTTAATGGCTTAATTTTCACAAAATCTAAAAAATCACATATTTTTAATAAACTTCATCAATTATTGTTAAAAAATCTAGCATAAACCCATAGGGTGAAAAAATACCATCCTTTGGATTTTGTTGAAAATATTTCTTTTCCTCCCCCCTTTGTCAATAAAATAAAAAAGGGTCAACTCCAATATAGTCTTTCTTTATAAAATTCAAACTTTCTACCCCTTGGTTTTATAATATATAGGGAGGCATCATCAACCTTACTCTCCCCCTTTTAGAATGGGGAAAACCTCTTTCTACCTTCTCCTCCTTTGAATTGGGGAAAAATACTTCTCAATTTTTAATTTCCATTGATTTATGAATTTCATGCAGAGAAATATTCATTTTCTTATCTTCTCCTCCTTTTTCATGGGGGAACAAATCCATCTCAATATTTAGATTACACAACTTGTTGGATAAATTTTATCTCTTGTATCAATCTGTTACCACTTTTTTGTTGGACTTTCCAATTCTATAAAAGTTTATCCAACTGATTCTGAAACACTTTTTTTAATTTAGTTGCATTAACTCAAATAACTCTAGTGATTTAAATCACCACTTAGCAGTTGGGGTGTCAATATATCCTCCAAGAATACTAAGACTGGGCTCAGTTTAGGCAACAATATTTTAAGGAAACTTCCTCAAAGTTATCCATGCCACCCACTAGTTTTCCATTAAAATCACCAGTAGCTAAAAACCATTCACTTTCTCTGACAAAAACCAACCCTTGATCTCATCACATTCTCACACCAACCATTAGTAGGTAAGAAAGAAAGAAATTAGTGATAGAAACATTCCACTTATTAGATCAGTTGATACCACTTGTTACTAATGAACCAGTTATACCACTTGATATTCAAGTCCTTCCATGTTCATAGGGTTATTCAATCTTAAATGAGGCTATATAGCCTTGTAATTTTAAAACCAATTCCCCCTGAATTTCAAAACTATATATATATATATATATATATTGATTTTTTCTTCAATTTGGGGACATCACTTGTTGGAAAAAATACCTCATGTTCAGTAACTCTTTTGTATCCTGTTAAAATGAACAACAAATACCAAATGTTAGAAAATAAAAAGGTAAGTATAAGGTTTATTCATATCATTTCTTCTCATATGATCTCTCCTTTTATAGTTTATTTTCAAAAACACAATGGCACGAAATATATTATTACAAACTATATTTCACAAGATCTATCGTAATTACATATTGAATTAGATTAGGCTTCTCTAGATCCATCCTTCGCTTTTGGTGGACATTTATCACTAAATTCATATCATAATATAACTTTTTAAAACTTATATTCAACATGATACTAATGGTTGATTCTAATTATACTTTCACACCATCTTTTATTCTATATTAGTATATTCTTTTGAAATTCCAAATTTTGAAAGAACCATAATTTTAAAATGTTATTTTTAGATCTAGTTTTGAGAATCAATTTGGTTTCTTGACACCTATAGTTGTGTTAGGTTCCAACTTGTTATTAATATAATAGCTTGATACAAAATGGGACTTAAAATACCTTTAACTCCACTTGTTTCATGAGACTTTCCTAAATTCAAAAAATCTACTTTTCGACTTCCACACATGTTCTTTATTAAAAAAAACTTCTCTAGGGATTGTATCTTCCCCTTATTATCACCACCACTTGAGAACTAGTTATAGATATTTAAGTACATTTGGGGAGGGGTACCTTACATTTTATTGAATTTGAGGAAGATGATGAGTCACTATAGACCACTATTTTTTATTTTTCCTTCAACTTGGAGTTTGTTTTCAGATCTAAATAAGATTTAATGGAATCTAATTTCTTTTCTACTTTTTGAGTTTTTTCTCTTCTTTCTAACCTAAATCACAACATGTTTTTCCTTAGATAACTTTACCCCCAAGGATTTCTCTTTCCACAATAGGTTTATCTTTCTTTATTCAACTTATCTTTCTTTTTTGACTATCCCTGCAAGAATTATTAGGCTTTTTAACACATGGATTGTCTTGGGACATCCATTTCACATGTGCCTTTCTAGTTTTAACAACGTGTGAATTTATTTCTCACTTATAAATTATTATTTTTTCCTTCTAAGATATTTTGAGTTTATCATATGTTTTTAAAATTTTATTTATAAAAATCTCATCGTAATGGTACTTTTCAATTTTCCCTTTAAATCTATTTTTCAAGGAAGAAGATTTCGCACTTAATGAAGGTTGGTTTCTTTCTTTTATACTAGATAAAACTATTCTAAAATATACACTTTATACATGGTTAAAATGGTATTAATTATTAGAAGGATAACCATACCTTCTCTATTGTTCTTGGTAACTCATTATTTCAAACTTTACACCAACTTCACAATGGTTAATGTATTTCAGTGGATGAAAAAAAAACTAAAAACATGTCCATGCATTCCAAAAAAATATCACATGTCTCTATAACTTCTTATAAAGATTATCTAATTTTTATTAAATTTTGTAGGTACTATCAAATTTGAATAAAAAAACTCCAAAATTTTCCCTTTTGCTGAGAATTTCCATTGTTCTCTTCTTCCCATGCCTCAGAGAGGTTTCACCATAGCCAATTACATATTTTTCCCATGTATATTGGTCTTTGTTACATGATAATATTTTCATTTTTACCTTAGAAATAACATAATTATTCTTCATCTCATTACATCCCACTAAAGGATAGTCACAAATTAAGTGTAAAAAATATTTAAGTTTAGGCTTACCTTTGGTGTTTGATTGTTCCACTTACTTATTGGTTGAGATCAATCCCTCTTCTAATTAGTGAATATTTTTGTTTTTAGTTTCATGCTAAGAATCCATATATTTATTCAGAGTCTTCCCAATAGATATATAATCCTCTAATACATGAGAAAGTTCATCCAAAATATCATGTTTCTCCTTCATCTTCTTGTTTATTTGAGAAATAGTGTATTTAAAGCATACATTTTTCTATTGAAACATTTGTTTTTCCTCAACTAGGTCTGTTAGATGTGCATGGAGTTTAACCTTACTAGTCTTCAATACACATGATTCTTTTGAGTTTAGATTTCCCCCATAAATCAGTTATGATATTTTCCATCATTGTGGATATCACCTTTCATACTTCATATTGGGAGTCATTTTCACCATAAGGGAATTTTCCACTTCAATAAGTCTTTTGTTCAATACTTTTAACTAATCAAATTTAATCCTCAACACTTTGATATGATTCTCATGATATTTTTTCCAATATTTTAACTTTATGTTTTCCTATTTTACCCACCGACCTAATTATTATGAAAAGTGTAATGATTCCAAACTATGATCTGATACCACTTTTTAGGCCCAAAAAAGTCTAAGGTCAGAGATACCCTAAGGAGGGTGGGGTTGATGAATCTGGGTATGAAATTTTTTCCTAATTAAATATATTTTCTTAATTTTCTCACAATCCTAGGTGATTATGAACTCATAATTAAACTTTAATTAGTTTACCTTGAGATTTATTATATGAATTTTATCATTTTTTCTTACATATATTATAAATAAAATAAAAAAAACATGACACATAGTATTTTTAATTAGTTAACCCAAATGAGATAATCCAAGGAGCATGAGATCAATAGTGTGTCAAGGTACCAATTAAACACTAACCAAATTGATCAATGGTAGGTTTTAGGCTAGGTCAATCCTCTTATAATGGTTTTGGGTCATCTCATTGCCACCATAGGCTTACTTATCCAGACTCCCTATATCATTCATTGCTCCAAATGGAAAAAAATAATGGATCACATTCAAAACATGAATAGTTTAACAGTTATTATAAATTACACTAAGTATGGGATGGTGCTTTTGAAATCCCTATATGATCCTTCATAGAACTATTGTGAATGTCACCATGAACAAATATTATTCTTTGGATGATACTTCATGAAATTCCAAGCTTCTTGCTCTCCCGAATAAGTCTAGGGCACCGTAAAAATTCTATCACTATGATTGCAATGCTCACCTTTGCTACACTGTAATAATATTCTCTTACTTCAACTACAAAACATGGTAGTGAACACCTTATCTATTATTTATTATTCTTAGATATGGTAATGGATTCACACCTTACTACTTGAAAGTAAAAATCTCCTTCGACTTACTAGGTTTTCAAAAAAAATAGATGCATTGTTGAATCTCCCTTATTCTTTACAGTGTATCTTTGAAATCATCCTTAAAATAAGGCATGAATTTCTCTATTAATACAAGTTTATAAAACTATTTTTAACAAAACCATAAATTATTATTAATAAAATACCAAGAAAGGAACATGGTGAGACATGATAGGATTGCATGAGAGTTAATGTGGCAGTGTGATACTCTAAATAATAGTAAAAATGAGTCCCATAAATTCTACTGAACAATTGTAAGAAGCCTAGTGAACTTCATGATTAACCTTATGAAGCTTGTCCCAACCTTATGGTAATATCACACTAACCTTACAATGATTTGAATCAACCTTACGAAGTCTCTACCAAACATACAAGGATGTACACCAACCTTAAGAGATCACATAAAAACCTTATGAGGACACACATAAACCTTATAAGGTCACTCCATAACCTTACGAGGACACACACCAACCTTAAGTGGTCGTCATAAAAACCTTATAGAAACTTGAATAAACCTTATGATGATCTAAAATAACCTTATGAAAACTTTCACCAACCTCACACTACCTTTTACAAACCTTATAAAGGCTTGTGCCAATTATACAAAGGTAGTGTATCAACTTTAAGCATTTTAAAATAAGTCTTTACCAACCTTATGAATAGATTTTACTAACCTTATGCACGGTCTGTATCAACCTTACACATATACAAACTTCTTCCATGATTTTATCAAACTTCTTCAGACCTTTTCCAGATGAATAAATAATCCTTTCTTCAAAAGTTTCCATGAGCCTCTTCAAACATGAAATTCGATTCCAACTCACCCTTGTGAGTCCTACATGGATTAATCCATAGAAATCCTGCAAGAATAACCACTTTCTTTAATAACTGTCTTGTCAAGAATAACATAGAATTTCAACTCACCCTTTTGAGTCCTATAAGGATGAATCCGTAATAATCCTCCAAGCATCAACACTTTTTTTAACATCTTCCTTCTCACCAAATCCAATAGATCACATATTTTCAAAAAAATTCATCAATTATTTTCAAAAAATACAATATAAACCCATAGGGTATCATCACTCTCTCAAAGTGATGACCATGATGGATCCAATGAACTATAAATGAATTTTGATCTTTGATAAATAAAACTTTAAATTATGAAAGAATCAGATGTGACCCAACTTTTGATTCAATAATATGTGTGTTTATGATATTGTGATATATAGAATCAATATAGAATACAAGACTGGTCATGATATTACTAAAAAATTCTATAAGGAGTTAGATGCATACACCAAAGGGTTTAATTCCCAAGGGGAATCACTTTAAAATACATATATACAAAGGTTATTTCATGAAAATATTCAAAATCTATGAATGAAAATACAATAAACATCTATAAAGGTCTTTCAAAAACAAAAAATTAAAAAATTTATAATGAACAAGTTTAAATAATTGACAATGACACCGATAGAGTCTATTGGTTCATTATTTAATTGGATGATTGACATAGTAGTAGATATGTGTAGACTTGGTGAAGTCATTAATGATTTGTACATTGTAAAATATATACTTAAAATATTACCCATTTAATTTGTTCTAAAAGTTTTAGTTATTAAAGAAACATATCTCAAAATAGAATACTTAGGTGATCTTTATAATATACTCATAATATAAAATATGAGGATTTAAAAGGATAATTTAATAGTTAATAAGAATTCAAAGGGTATGGAATTTAAATCCATGAAAAAAATCATTTGTGGAAGAAAGGAAATGAAATTTAATTTTATGAAAAAAATTAGTTGTAAAATATGATATGGAAGATGAAGAAGTCAATGAAATGGTGTCTTTCCTCTCCTCTAATCTAAAAAGATGGAAATGATAATTCAAAAGTAAACTTAAAATCACATGTTTCTAGTGTGTAAAAGTGGGATATATCTCCTTGAAGTGTCCAATTAAGTTTTGAGAGGAAGAGGAATCTCCAAGGAAATATTTGAAAAATATGGAAGAAAATTTTGCAAGGTATATCTCAAAAGATAAAATTTATTTCTCAAGCATAAGAATCTTATATTGAGTTGATACTAGATAATTAAATGAATATAAATATCAAAATTTGGTTGTCATGATATATCAACCAAAATTTGATGAGGTCAGAAAGGAATACCATGATGAGCAAGGAGTAATAGACTTGAAATTCAAACATGAAGCATCTTGGGAAAAAATTGATGTCAAAAGAAGATAAAAAATAAGGATAATGGTATTATTAAAGAATGAAAATTCCACATTAAATAACAAGGATATGATATTAATGGATTGGAAGAAGAAGTAAAATAAATAAACCAATAAATTATAAAAATAAATATAATTATGTTGAGTTGAAACTTAAAATTAAAGAAAAATCACGAATCACTAATGGTTTGACTAGAATGGTGAAAGATAATGTAAGATAATTTTTGTAATTTAGGCTTAATTTATTTAGAAAATAAGAAAATTAGATGATCATATGTGACTATCCACCCATGGTATGAATTTTAGAAAAAATATGAAATTTAGAAGTATATCAAATGAGAAAGGGAAAGAAAGCTCTGTAGAATCTTCAAGGATATTGAAGGATTTCCTTAGTCAACAACGATAAAATATCTATGTAAAATCATGTTTGAGTTATGATATTAGTCAATTAATTATGATTATAATAGAAAATAAGTAAAATGTTTAACCAAAAAATACGATTGATTTTGGGAAACCAAAAAATATAATAGTATCATAAAAAATCAAAAAATACACCACATATCAAATATATTTTTGGTGGAAAGTGTAGACACTTAATCAAAGTGTGTAGTAAAAAATAATACAAATTCAACCAAAGTTGAATAAACCTAGTAAATTTTATTTTTAGTGGTTACCATTATGGTTGTATATATTATGGTCACATATCCTTGAAATATTCTTCAACAAGACTAAGAAGTTAATTAATGATGAGGATAGATCTTTATCCTAGAATATTTTAGTAAAGAATTATAAACCATGATTTATAATTAAAGAATAAATTTATACTGCTTGAAGATGATGGTATACTATCTTATGATGGATAGATTGAAGTAAAGATTTCTCTAATCACTAAATAAATAACTTGGGTGAAAAAGAGTTATATTGAGAAGGATAAAATGATATATATTTCTCTCAAATAAAGTAATGATGAAGACACATGGATCCTTAATAGTGAGTGTTCTTCCCACATTATGGGAAATAAGAAATTATTGAAAAACATAAAGCAAAAATATGATTATATTGTGTGATTCGACAATTATAGTGCACTAAAACCAAAGGGAATTAAAATATCTAAGATTGAAAGTAAGGATTTGAGGAAGAAAAATGTGTTGTATGTTGAAGGATTAATGCATAATTTTTTAAGGGTAAGTCAACTTTGTGGCTTCGGTCATTAAATTAATTTCACTTAGAAGACTTGTATAATAAAGGGAGGAATAAAAATATGAAATCTTTATCAAATTAATTATTTTTAAGAATCTTATTTTCTATTTAATTATAATTATCAAGATGATATAAATGCCTGAGAATATGAAATCCATGATTTGTTATAGATGGTACATGTGTATGTTTGTGGTTTAATTTACCTAAAAAATTAAATGGGAAAAGGTACTATGTATTATTTATTAATGACTATAGTAGGATGGATATGCATGTTTATGATTAAACACAAAATAAAATCAATTAATTTACTAAAAGGTATAGAAGAATAACTATAAATATGTGTGAAAAGGAGATTCCGATTTTGAGATTTGACAAAGGCACACAAATTATCAAATAAAACAGTTGTAGACTATCTTGAGAAGCATATAATATTTCACCAATACTTTGTTTTGAAGACTTCTCAATAAAATTAAGTTATTGAAATTAATATAATTATCAATAATATGGAAAGAATATTTTTGTTTTCTAAAGTATTATTATAGAAGTTCTAGAAATAAGATATCTTACCTGCCTTTTTATATATGATTAAACAATATTAAGGCTAATTAAAGAGAAGACTCATTATGAGGAATAGTATAATTAAAAACTAAGTCCTAAGTATTTCCATAACTTTGGATGAAAATGACACAATTTGAACAAAATAAGAAGGAATAAAAGTTTGGGAGCAAAGGTAATGGGGATATTTTTCTTGGCTACTCATTCAAGAGTATAGTGTATATATTCTTCAAAAAAAAAAAGACTAGAAAATGATAGAAAGCTGACATGACACCATAATTGAAGATATTTTCACAATTTATTAAAACAATAATGAAAATAATAAAGAATTTTATGATTAGAGTTGTGGCCTAAAAATTTCAACAATCAAGGTTTCTGATTCAAATTATGATTATGAAGATGATGATAAAGTTAATGGAGTTTCAATGCCTAAATCACTAAAAAAATTAAAGTGACAAGTTGAAATTGATGAAAGTAATATTTTGGTCACATTCCTATACTAGTTTAAATAAAAAATGAATTTAATACAATGAAAAATATTGATATCACTTGTTGATCCTAGAAATTTTAAATAGGCATAAAAAATAGAGTTATTAGAATGCAATTATTGAATAAATTGACTAAATTGAGAAAAAAACAATTGAGAAGCATTGGAACCTATATCTATAAATACCACCCTTAGTGTTACCCTAGTTTTTTTAACCTACCCATATATTTGATACTAGTTACATGGAACTTCCATCCATTCATATAAGATATTATCTACTTTGGATCACTCCTTACAGTTTTGTTTCACCTAGGGCTCACTAACCATCACTAGAAAAAGGCCTCTTGTAGGGGAAGAGTTCCCATTTGATATATATATATATATATCTATGTGTGTGTGTGTTATCATAGAACTACTTATTGACCCATGTGGGACTCAGAATGAAGTTTCATAGCATGACTTACTAGGGTCATGGTGTGATGATCGAGAACACTCCCTGGGGTTTGTGACATGGGCTTAACTGACCTCCTGTTTGACTGTCGAGCATCATGCCATGAACCTAATAGGTCATCCCATGACACTAAATTCTAATTCCCACATGGAGTGAGGGGGATTTCCATGATATCATATATATATATATATATATATATATATATATTATGGGAACTATCCCCTTTCAAGAGGTCTTTTCTAGTGATGGGAAGTGAGCCCTAGTGGAAGCAAAACCATGAGGTAATGAGCCAAAGTAGAAAATATCTTTTATAGAGGGATGGAAAGTCCATGAATATGAAAAAACATGAATAATAAATACATTGAAATCATAATCACTTTAATATAAATTTTAAATCCAAGAAAACATCATTGGAAATAGGCAAGTAGCCTTAGTTTTATGAATAAAAGAAATGTAAAGTCTCACCTATCAGAAATCGAAGATTCTGTTGATGAGGGGTGTTATTCCACCAAAAAATAAAGGAATGGAACCTTAGAAGACTATAAAAATCTATAACATGAAGAAAATGCATGTTAAAATTCACATAATAAGAAACCTCATGTCACCATGATTGTTCTAGGGCATGGAAAAGAGAGGAGAATGTAGAAGAAGAAGATTGGAGGAAGAAACCATGAAGGAAATGGGATTTACCTTGAATAATCCACCCAAAAATCAAGAGATAAGGAAAAGTAAGTGTGAAGTAAGAGAGATTATTAACTGAGAGATGCCCTAGGTTAAACAAATAGAGGAAAATGGAAGACAAGGGGATTTAAAATTGATAGGGGAAAATGAGTAATTTTCAATTTTTAAGAAGTCAAGAAGACCAGGTCATGAACTGACCTCCCCCTACTACAACATGAATTGACTCTCCTAAGAAAGAATCTTGGCATGATCTCCTCTATTTACAGTGTGAATCACCTCCCCAAACCAAACAAAACTGAGACTCCACTACCTAGGTTATGTCACTACGTGACCTCCCCTCATCATGGTGTGATTCACCTCACAAGAAAATATCCCCACTACCTGGGTATCATTGTAGCATAACCTCCCCTAGTCACAACACCATGAACCCAATGGGGAATCCCTCATGACATGACCTATCTAGGTTATAGTGTGACCTGTTATAGTCCAAAATTATAAATCACTCAAAATTCTAGATTTACTAGA
This sequence comes from Viscum album, assembly GCA_963277665.1. Taxonomy (NCBI): domain Eukaryota; kingdom Viridiplantae; phylum Streptophyta; class Magnoliopsida; order Santalales; family Viscaceae; genus Viscum; species Viscum album. Next base: position 1,420,796,035 of record OY728161.1, read on the forward strand.
AAATATAGAAATAAGGAATAATATAAAAAATTAATAAATGATAAACTTTGTACCTAAAAATGAAATTGTGAGTGTCACAATTATCCTCACTATTCCACTTTACACCCATAGAAATTCTATATATATTGATTACTCAAAACAAGATTTAAAAAATTCAATCTATTCTCATGATATCAATAAACTCAAAATATTCCAAAATCAATAACCAATACCCATCCAAAAATTAAAGGAAAAATATATAAGAACTCAACCACTCTCTTGATTTAGGTGGGTTGGGAATAAAAGTTCCCACTGACTCGATGCTCATCAACATCTTCCAAAATCATCAAGCAAAGGATGACCCAGAATGATAGGAACCACTACCCAAAGAATAGACCCTTAACTGGAGGGTATCCCCACCATTTATAAATCCAATACTGGCTCACATGATTCATAAATAAAATACAAGAGAAATACATAAGGAAAACCGAAATATACCTTCTAAACTCCATAATCAAATAAGGATAATGCTCTAAAAACACATCCACCACCAACACCAATTACTAAAAGAATCCTCCAAAACCATAAGGCATTACACTATATCAAAGGGAATTCAAAATGTTCCAAATGTATGAAAAATATGTATTTATCAATGGGATTTTGGAATAATAATTTAATATTGAGAAACTAGGTGGTTATGTGCTCAATAATAATGAAAATAAGGTATGAAATCTGAAGAAAGTGCTGTATAGATTAAAATAACAAAAAGGAAATAACACTAAAGGTATGATATTTTTTATAAAGTTGTGATTCACATAAGTATAATTTGTCCACAATTTATATGTGAAGAATACTACCAATCACATACTTATGGTTATTATCTAAATTTACGACATCATATTTTATGGATTAAAGGAAAAAGTTTCAAGGATTTCATAGAATTGATGAAAAATGAATATGAAATTTTCATGTTTAGTAAACTTAAATATTTTAATTAACTTATAGATTAATCAAATATTTTTTCTAATGTTTATTTCTCAATAAAAATATGACAAAGATGTGTTTAAATGTTTTCATAAGGAGGATAAAAAACTCATTTCAACACTTATTTCCACAATGATGTAGTTATAAAATGATAAAGGTAACAAGTCAGTTAATTTCATGTAGTATCAATAAGTCATTAGAAGTTTACTATACTTGAAAATGACTTGATCTAATCTTGTGTTTTACATATATAAATAATAAAGGTATCAAAGTGACCCCAAATAATGAAATATTTCTGTAGTAAAATGAAAAATTCACTATATCAATGATATTGTCACGATCTTCCTCAACAGGGAACCCATATTTGGATTATAGTAAAGATGAGAGTAACCCTTAGATACCACCTCTAATAGGTTATGGGATGGATACTAGCACCAAGGGTATAATCACACATATATGGGAGAAATTACCCTCATAATACTAGGTTCATATAAAAAAATCACCAATAATTTGTGATATATAATAAAAACCAATACGCCATAATACAATGCATGTAATGTTACACAGGAAAAAGGTCTCTAAAATAAAATACTAAAAGCATCTCCTATGATAGTGACCCTGACATCAACTCTCAGTCTTGATCTAGTAATGTCCATCTCAGTCACAAACTCCCTACTAGTAACCTATAAAATAGATTTATATATATAGGGGTGAACATACATGTATTATTAGTAGGATCCTTCTCAATCTCTCATGAAAATGTGAAAGAAGAATACTAATGTTCTAGTGAATAAACAATAGAACCAACACACACCTATTTTAGGGAAAATATCACCCAACCTCACTAAGTACCACTCACCCAATATCACATTCTTGTATAATATCATAACAAAAGTATATATATCAAGAAGGTACCCCACAACTACTTCCCCACTGATTTTTTTCTCTCATTCCCCAATGAAAAAAGTCTTAGTGCTCCCTTACCTTCCAAAACCATTCCATTTCACATCATATCCCATATCAAAACCATATGAAACATACCAATACCACATCACTAGCACATCCCACATCCTCATCACAGTAGGGTATCAAGAACATGAAGGACATAAACCCCATGTCCTTATCCTATCATGCATAACCCCCACCATGCATCAAACCCTCTATAAAATAATCACCCCATCATTATAAAATCATCATCACATAATCATCACATCATAGGAACTCTAATTGCAATCTGTTATAGCCCTTACATCATGAACTCAAGCCATTATAGCCTAGTATATATCTTGAAGAGAGAGTGGGGAGGAGGGAGTGGTCATTCATCCATTCCCTCACCAACTTTAATATTGGGGAAAAAACACAGAACCCAAAACCATATGGGTGTTAATAAGGTTATTCTACTCAGGTGGTGATTCATAATAAATAACAAGAAAATACAACATATATCATAGAAACACATCGGGAACAATCTAAAAGTTCATGCCAAACCAACACTACCATCATCCATATCAGTTATCACATCACTATTACTATGCACTAAAAACTACTTCCACCACTTTTCCACAAACCAGACCTACCTACTCATATAATAAAATCATATGAGAATTCTTAATTTCCCATTTAGTCATATCATCATTAAAATTTCTAGTATTACCATTCACCAGCATCATTACATTCGTCATGTCATCCATTTATCCATATTTAATTTCAAACTACTCATTAATCATTATCCACATTTACCCCAACCATTACTAGTCTATTAAACACTTATACTTCAAGGTTAACTTCCCACTTATCAGTTTTATACATTAGTTAATTAAGTTATTAATCATAATCCTAAATTATTACTACTCTATGTTTTCATTTTAGTATAAAACATGTAATCTAGAAACTACTATACAACCTCACAACCACCTCACAACATCACATAAACCACTACAATTCCATAATCCCATAACCACCACAACCAAGACAATATTATAAGTACGAAATTAATTCACCACTTTCTCACATAAACCAGAAATAATCACATCATAAAAATAATAACCACACCTCACCATATAACTGACCATAAACACCAACCCATACCATTCCAACAAGAATAAAAATGTTCCCCCTTACAGTAGAAAATAGTAGAAAACATAGCAATAACCTTAAACAAACTATTAAAAATCATTCTTATATAGTAAATTATCAATGAAAACCCATATCTCAAAGAAATCAATTCATTACTACCTTTAAATGATTAACCAATTAAAAGATGCGATCATAACAAAACAATGGTAGAATTTTTTTCATAGTATCAAAATCTACCAAAAAGTAGTAAAATATGAATAATCATATAGATTCAAGTAAATCACATGAGAATCATTCCCTTTTCCCTTTTAATTTCTTTACATGGTCTGTTATATTTAATTAGGTTAATCCAAACATCCACTTAAAAAAAGAAAACCATTCTTACCCTATATTCACACATAAATAAAGAAGGAGAAGTCTTAGATTCCCTTATTCTTCAAAAATTAAAATAACATCACACATGGATGGAAGAAAACCAAGGACCAATCATTGAAAAACTCAAAAGGATTCACTTCATGAACTATCTATATCAAATCCTCATAAAAAAACAAACCAAACTAAAGGAATCTCATTATTGTAACCTCTGAAGGAAGAATAATGAAATTGAATAAGAAGGAATAGAGAAGAGAAGAGAAGAGGGTATGTAAATCAAAAGAGATAAAGCCCCCCAAATAAAGAGGTTTAAATCCTCAAGAAGAACTATTAGAATACACTAAATAAAGAATAAGTTTGGCTAGGGTTTGATACTAAGAAATAAAGTTGAACTAAGGATAAAATTTGAAACTTATTTATAGGGAAAATCAGACCAACCCCCACCATGACATGGTGGAATTTCGAACAGTCATAATGGACCCAGTCAAAGGAAATATAATAATTCAAGTTTTCAAAATGGAATATCACTACTTTATTAATTTCCATTGGGTCTATTTTAAAAATAGGTTGAATAATTCCATAATCTAGAGGCCTTCTCAATGACAATAATGGTCTTCGACCTCAACACCCATGAAGAACCACCACGATGTAGAGGAAAAACCCTCACCATTTCTAGATTCACCTTAGGAATGCACACATTAAAAACCATTATAACCATAGAATACCACGACTATGACTTCTAAAATATGAATCTTTTTCCTTTCCTTATTTCCCATAGGAATTCCACTATAAATCTCTAGGTTCCACGCTCACCAAAATAACTATCACTCTAGCGTGGTGAACTCTTCATGTATGATGAAAATTTGAAACTTAAACTTAACATGGTATTAAATAAAATACCACATAATATTAAACTACATAGTATTAACTCAAATATCTCAAAATGTATCCCATCTAAATATGACATAATTCTTCCAAGAGCACTTAAATTGGTGTTATGCCTCTCCCCATCTTACACAAGGACTTCAAAAAAAATCTCCCTAGGCTCTATGGCCTTCAAAATGAACCTCCCCAAATATAAAATGGGTTTATTAAAACACTAATCACAAAAAATGGCCAAAATAACTCAAAATAAGAATTTTAAACCTTGGATTCACCTTACATAAAAATGGACAATGCTCTATGATTTCAGTACTAAAACAATCTCTACCACAACTTCTAATACTTGCGTTTTAGACCTTAGAGATCCAAAAATTAACCCTATACATATGAACTACCTTCAAAATTCCTCTTGATGCACCCAAATCACATGAAAACACTAAGTAAAAGTTTGGGGATGTAACATCCCGACTCAGGAGCCACTAAATGACACCTCGAGTCGGTGGGTCACATGGATTCAAGAGCGCCTCCCCATACGCTAGAGGCTATCAACTAGTAGTGAGGGTCCAAAGTGGTACAATGGGGATACTATAGCCTCATATCAGATTGGAAAAATGGATAAAAAAATAACAAAAACAGAATATAATAGATGTAATAGTGGAAAAAAGTATGATAATCAACTATGAAAGCATAAAAACTAAGAAAATATAATAATAATCAAAGAAAATGGCTAAGTCATATACATGATGATGTCATGGAATTTGATATATGAAAAAAGAGAAACACATGGTACAAAGTATAAGTGTATACATCATGCTATAAAAAATTTAAAAAGGCCAAAAGATATATCCATTAGTATCATGAGTATACACTTGGTCCTATGCTCCCATGCTCCATGATATAAGAGAGATAAATCAAGAATCTGTAATAGGGAATCCCTTTTCCACACCTGTAGTCATAAGTCCAATTGGGTACCAAAGGTGGCCTGAGTAGGGTGTGAGATAAAATTAGTATTCCACCACCAATGGTGTCTAGAAATATTCCAATTAGTGTATATAATGTAGAAGTGTGCAGGTAAAATGAATAATTAACAATGTTGGATAATAAATAAGAGACAGATAAGGTTCCTATAGGACACATGGAAGACTTCAACTAGTTTGGAATAGGACGGAATGAGTCTGATTAGTAACCATATATATGTTAATCATATATATAATATTTATACATGTATATACACACTATACATGAGGACATTTAGAGGAATATACATGGATACTAGGTGTTACCTAGACCCGGGGTGTATCTTAGGTATACATAACTAGTATAACGAGTAAATGGATCTAGAAAGGGTACAAGAACTGAATATCATATGAATGTGAGACATATTTCCCATCACTCGATATGGTGGGGTGAGTCATCATGCCCAACACCCAAAGCAAATGAATTTAGAGCATTATTACCATCGCCCAAATAAAAGTATAACAATGTGATACGTCATTCCCAGTACCCAATTCAATGGAGCATAAAACTCCATGCCTAATAGAACCCTTAACCATTGTTCAATAGATAATAACCATGGAATACTGATAATAATATCAATGAGGGTTTACCTCTAAAACAGTTATCATCACTTAGTATTATTAATCACGGGTTCTAAATTTGTATAATACATATTTATAAACATATAACATATGGTGTGGCCTTACCACCCACTTTAATTTAATTAACTCAATCCAGTTTTTTACCAAAGTAAGGAAATTCCAATTCCATGTCAATCTAAACACTTAGGCGGTGTTTGGTCATTTAAATATTTACATAAAAGGAGGGAATTTCATTTGGCACACCCAAAGGGGTGGAAATAAATGAGGTTACAATCCCCTAATCATTCAATATGGTCCATGGAAGCAATTAAAAATGGAATATTTATTTAAATAGGTTTAACATATTTTAGGAAATGAATAGAAAAGTACAACATGTGGCACTATGAAAAAATACTATGAAAAACACTTAGACCTTTGGGAAATATTTCTAGACCACCTACCTTAGATCCGTAAATGACCACTCATTAGGTATCCACCTTTGATTCTAATAAGAATTAAAGAAATCACCAAAAGATACAAATAGACTAGAAATAGGGAAAATGATCCCACAAAAAAATAACACAAGTTATGGGAAGATAAAATTTTAAAGGAAGAAATAGGTTTAGGGAGCATATCACTATGGATCCAACATGACGAATGATGATGAAAAAAAAGATCAGAAAAATAATTAATAGAGAAGCCTAGCATAGGTTTGGGAGAACACTATGGGATTAGAAATGTGGGTACACATCCATTAGAAGAGAAGAGAAATGAGGGAGGTAGGTTAAAAACATTTTAGGGAAAAAACGTAATTTCCCCTTTAAAAAACCAGGCTTCACGGTTTGACCACGAGGTTCGCCAAACTGTGCACCAACTGTGAAGCCTCCACTCTCTAAGGACCCCTTCTCATGGTATAGGTGCATAGTTTGAATAATTATCTGAAATCCATGTGAAAATACACCATCATAAAAGTCTGCAACTCCACACAGGCATGCAACCTGGCTCGCATGGTTGCAGACAAACCATGTGGCCTCTCCTGTGCACTGGGTACCTCGCATGGATGTGTCACAAAATTATCACTAACCATGAAATAATCATATGTCCCACTAAATTTATATAATTTTTGGAATTCTAGGCTCCTAAAAATCCTCAGATGCTCTTGAAACATTCCTTAGGCCATTGACCATGTTTACCAAGATAAAAAAGGAATTAAAAACAACAATTATATATAGATTTGTGAAATTATGGGTCTTTACAACGTCTCCTCCTTAAATCAACTCACTTATGAGTTGGACTTCTAAGGGTAAAGAGGGATAATATGAGAAAATATCCATCCACTGAGCTCATATATCATATTCCCTCTCCCAAGTCTTGTCCTGCACTCAGTCATGCTTCCATATCACCTATACCAAAGGAACTGAACTTCCTCAATGAGTCTTCACACCCCAATCCACAATACACACCGAGTAATCCTTGAAGGAAGCATCCACATATAACTCAACCTCATTAGGTTATAGAACATGTGACGAGTCTGGATAATACCAGTGAAGATGAGACATGTGAAAAACATCATGCATAAAATGGTATCTCTGAAAAAGTGCTATCTAGTAAGTTAATGTTCATATCCACTTTAAAACCTCAAAGGGTACAATGAATTGAGGTAAAATCTTACCCTGAGTTTGAATTTGTCGATGGACTAACCTGTGTGAAAGTTAAAAGAAAACCTAATTCTTGACATTGAACTTAATAGGTTATCGAAGGTGATGTCATTAGACTAATATTTGAACTAATCTATCAGCATGCACTTTCTAATCAACTAAACTTGCTATAAAGTCTTCTGAATGAGCCATGGTCCAATAAAAGCTTCCTCCTCTTCCTCTATCTAGAATATAGGTGATTAGCATGGACTACCATATAAGGATTTGCAAGGATCCATATGAATGGTAGCCATAAAATTGTTATTGTAATAAAACTACATTAGGGGTATGTGTTTCTCCCAAGAACCCCCAAAGTCAAGGACACACGCACAGAACATGTCCTCTGAAACCTAAATCATGCACTTTGTCCGTCAATCGGTCCGAGGGTGATAGGTTATTCTTAGAAGCACCTGCATAGCCAAGGACTTCTGTAACATTTTCCATAACCAATATGTTAAATGGGCATACCTGTTAGATACGATAGAACTAGGAACTCCGTGATGATGTATAACTCCCTGATATATAACCTCCCCAACTCATCCACTGAGAAAGTCTCCCAAAAATGTAATAAGTGTGCGACATTTGTCAAATGATAAACGAATACCAAAACTACATCATTTCCTTGAGTCAATCTAGGAAAACCTGTAATTAATTCTATAAAGACATCATCCCATTTCCACTCGAGAATGGACCACGACTATAAAATCCATGCTGGTCCCTGATGTTCTATCTTCACCTACTAACAGGTGGAACACTAAGTGATAAATTTGACTATCTCCTATTTCATTGTAGGCCACAAATACTTGGTGACACTGAGATATACTTCCCAAGTTGAAGTAAGAAATTCCCACATCAGATCCTCTTTGATGTTAGTTGGTACCCAGAAACACCCACAATAGCATAAGGTCTCATCCTCATCCATGGTCCAACCAGAAGATGAATCATAATCTAAGATACTCTCCCTTAGAATTAATACCTCATAATATGATATTTTACTCATTCTCACCCATTCTAGAAGGGTAGAGGTCACTACTAAAGTCGAGATAATATTCTGTCCATGACCCTCATGAACCTCAACGTGAATCTATGAAAACACAGCCATGGGATTATACTCACCAATGGCCTCCTGAATTGCATTTTTATGAGTCTTCCATCTCAAATCATTGGCTATAACATTTCCTTTTATAGGTATACATTCAAGCTAGAAATAAAATGATTGCAGGTACTCAACCCATCTACATTGTCTGAGATTCATATCATGCTACGTGAAGATATACTTGACTCTTTTGTGATCAGTGAATACCATGAAATTCCCCCAAGTAGATAATGACTCCAAAAATATAAGTCATGAAAATAATGCTAGATTAAGATTGTTCATCAGGTAATTTCACTCATGAGGCCTCAACTAATGAGACCCATACACTATAACTAACTTATCCTACATAAAAAAATCCCCCAACCAAATACATGATGCATCACAATAAACTGTATATATCCTTCTTGGAATTTAAAAAATTAAGATCTACGCTGATTTCAAACAACCCTTTAACTCCTAAAAGGATATTTCATAAGATTCCGACCATACTAATTTCACACCCTTATTCATCAAGCCCATAAGAGGCACTTCTAGGCATGATAAATCCTAGATGAAGCATTTTTAATACCCAAATATCCCTAAGAAACTTTGTATATCAAAGATGTTATTAGGATACTCCTAGTAAAATACAACTCTCAACTTATCTGGGTCTATTGATACTCCTGACTCTGAGATGATATGACCCAAGAAGTGAACTTTGTTGATACAAAAGTGTCATTTGGTGAGATTTTCATAAATTTGGTGCTCTCCCAATTTATTCAACATAGTATCAATATGTTGGGAATAGTCATGTCAAGAAAAATAATACACTAAGATGTTGTCCACAAATACTACCATGAATGAATCCAAATACAGGTGAAAAAACTGGCTCACTAGAGCCATGAAAATAGCTGACATGTTCATATGATTGAACAACATATCTAGGTATTGGTAAAGAACATACCTCCTTTTGAAATATGTATGAGGTATATATAATGACCTGACACACAACTGATGATAGCCTGACCTCAAATCAATCTTTTAAAACACCATCGATCCTCATATCTAATGGAAGAGGTAGTATATTTGAGGTAGTGGATACTGGTTCTTTAACGTAAGATAATTCAACCATCAGTAATCCACAAAAATCTTGAGGATACCATCCACATTATTAAAAAAAGGATCGGTGAATGCTATGGTGAGGTTCTAGGTCAGATAAAACCTTTAGCTTCCAGGTTCTCCAACTATTTTATGAGCTTTAGAAGCTCTGTAGGTGCTATCTTGTAAGGAGGAATGGACACTAGTTCTACTCATGGTCCTATATTAATGTTGAATTCTATATATATCACTATAGTTAGACTTTTAAATTCATCAGGGAAGGAGTCCATGATATGATCTCCCATAGTAGGTAAAAAAGTAGGTCATAACCCCTACTTATCCAATAAAATACTAGTGATCTGGGATGTCACTCTACATAGCCCCTAATTCTCAGGTCCAACTTGAGATGTGTGGAAATCCAATTATTCTTTATGGATATTTCTATCACTCTATGGTGATGTAAATGTCACCCTACAGTGATAAAAATTAGTATGGGTTCAATAGAAAACTAACCAATTCATCTTGATAATTACATCAAACCCTTTCAATTATAGGATGAAAAATTACATATGAATATATATCTACCTATCTCAAGGGGAAAATCCTTACATCAGAAAATGATTTTTCACCAGATACTCAATGGGATATTGAGCATCATCACACCATATAAGTATTCTATCTTGAGGCCCAAAATATCCATGATTTCCTCTGATATAATGGAGCGTGACATACCCATGTAAAATAATGTAGACCCTAAGGTAGAGGATACAAGAATAGTACCATGAACAATAGAAGTTCTGAAATTCTTCTCCTCTAGAATAGGCTACACTACATGTAACTATCCCATACTATAGCCTTGAGTCACATTATGACTACCCTGAGCAGGCCCACTCTACTAACACGGTAAGTCTTGAGTCTGATTACCTCTACCTTAACCAATACCTCGACCTAAGCGGCTGGTGGTATTCAAGATACCTTCCTGGTGAGATAATATTGGTCCCACTCTAGAACATGGGGTAGGTGTAGATCCTCTCTCACTAGGTACTGGTGGAAAATCCTATAGAAGCATTGAATATTCCCCATCCTTCCACAACCTCTACATTCAATTGGATCTAGTGATCACATTTTTGAGTGTGTAAAATTAAATGTTTAGTTTTTACTTGAATTTATATAGTATTGAAGGAACACTAGGTCATATCTCGATGGAGCCTTAGATTATTAATTAAAAATGACGGTTTTGATTATGAAGATAAAATGGAAAGGAGATTTTAGAAAGCCTGGTGTTTTTTGATTTTAAAATAGAAATTGAAACTATATTACTAAGTGAGACAAATTGGTTAGAGAAATTGAGATCAATTCGGGTGAGTATCTCTTGATGCTCAATCCCTCATAACTCTCAAGGGAATGGGAATGATAATTGATTCCTTGATTTATACAAAATGAAACTAGTATGGTATTTGAGTTCTTACCAGCTTAACACCTAGGATTTGATTGATCAATGATATTTATTATCAGCGACCGCTTAAAATCAACAAAATTGTATCAATGTAAAAACCAAACTCAATAAAGGCATCACATAAACAACATGATGAGATGAATAGATTTTTTTCAATGAGAAAATTTTCCACAATACAAGAACATGCATATTCATGGGTTTAAGCTTTTGGATTTTATCAATCAACATAACCCATTCACACACTCATGAAAGGGAAGGGGTGAGAAAAGAGATGAACCCACTCAAATCATTACAAGATTTGAGTTATGTATGGAAGCTTGAGGATTATTATTCATTTGATTTCTATTTTTTAATACCAGAATTAGCACAAATTCAAATGGGAGAAATGAAGAACAATAGAATAAAAACCTAGAAATTCAGTCACCTTCACACGATTACAAGCATGGAGCTCGAGATTACAACAAAGAATACCCCCCAAATTGATCACTAAGAAGTTTAGAAATATATGATGAAGAAGAGGGAGAAAATGGATGAATAAATCTCTCTACTTAGAATCAACCTTACCCATAGTCGTTCAATATATAAGAATGACGGGGAGGAGTGATTTTATATATAATTACATCAAAATTTCCACAAAACATAGTAAAGTGTATAAAGGGGTAGGTGATTATTAATGGAAGACTTTTTACTCCATATTTATCCAACTGATTTAATGAAAAAATGAGTGAAAATGTCACAAAATTTAGTGTAGAGGTGTTACTTCAAGTTTTCTATCCAATGGAGAATCAACCCAATTATAGTTCTAAGGCCTAAGTTATGACCCAAATACAGAAGGGTGGTCCAATCTAGCCCACCCAAAATGTCTTCAATTGTAGGATACATTTGGGCCCCTTGCGATCACATTCAACCTTTTTACAAGATATATGAATTTAATATCAATGACCATAGAATCCTAAAAAAAATAATTTTAAAATTTTGATCAGTTTAGTTAATGATATGATAGAAACAATAAAATGCTGTCAAATTAGACAATTGTGAAATTGCATATTTAAATCATATTTTCAAAAAATGAATTCAAAAAAATCATTGAGTGAAAAAGGATTTAATAATTGGTTTCTTAAACACATAAAAAATTCAATACAAAATTATAAGGATGATAAAATATGTTATATCACTGTGCGATCATCTGGTATACACTGAGGTTTTGTGCGTCCCAGTTTCCCACACTGGTGACATAAAAGGAAGCTGTCAGAATGACACTAGTGCAGAAAACATTTTTTACGGTGGTTATTTTTTATTTTTTACATTGGATTTTGGATGACGTTATTACAGGAGACGTTATAAACATTGTTTTTTACGTCGGTTATTTTACAACCGACGTAAAAAACACAAATCCGAAGCATTTTTCACGTCAGTTGATAAAAACCCGACGTGGAAAGCGCTTCGGAGTCATGGCTTATTACGTCAGTTATTTAATAACCAACGTGGTATATACTCTTTCACATCGGTTATTATATAACTGACATCATAAATCACTCCTCCAAAGCATTTATCACGTTGGTTATTTTCATAACCGACGTGATAAAATTGTCTGCCAAGCAGTTTATAACGTCGGTTAAATAATAATCGACGTTAAAACATATATACTACATCCGTTATTTTATAACCGATGTAAAAAACTATTCATTTCCATTTATTACATTGGTTATGAAATAACCGATGTAAAAACCATTTCTCATGCATTTATTATATCGGTTTCCAAATAACCGTCGTTAAAACTAATCCCAATGCATTTTTTATGTCGGTTATAAAATAACTGACGTAAAAAATAATTTTTTTTAAAAAAATCGATCAACCACTGCTATTCCTTGCCAAAAGACTTGAAACAAACCAAAAACTTACCAGACCCCCCCCCACCCCAACCCACTGGACAACCCCCACCACCAATCAACCACTACTATGCCCTGCCAAAAGACCTGAAACAGACCAAAAAATACAAAAAACAGACCAAAACCTGACAAAAAACAGACCATAACCCCCACACTGTACAACCCCCACCACACCCCTGGACACCCCCACCCCACTGGACACCCCTAGACCAAAAATAGACAAAACCCAACCAAAACACGACCAGAACCCCCCCACCACACTGGACAGCCCCCACCACACCCCTAGACACCCCCACACCACTGGACTGCCCCCACCCCCTGGACAGCCCTCCCACAGCCCTAGAAACCCCCACCTTCCTGGACACCCCCACCCCCTGGACAACACTACCCTGGATAGCCCTCCCACACCCCTAGAACCCCCATCCCCTATGGACACCCCCTGGACACCCCCCCCACTCTGTTGGACATCCCTCCCACCCTCATGGACACCCTCCCACCCTCCCACCCTCCCACTCCACTGGACAGCCCCCACCATACCCCTGGACACCCCCACACCCCTGGACAACCTCGCCCCCTGGACAACCCCCCACACCCCTGGACAATCCCCCACCCTCCTGGACACCCCCACCCCTAGAAAACACTCCCACACCCCTGTACAACCCTCCCACACCCATAGAAACCCCCACCCCACTGGAAACCCCCCCACACCCCTGGAAACACCCTATACATCCCTCCAATCACTTGGACATCCCTCCCACCCTCCTGGACACCCTACCACCCTCCCACCCCACTGGACAGCCCCCACCACACTCCTGGACACCCCCACCCCACTGGAAACCCCCAGACCAAAAACAGACCAAAACCCAACCAAAACCAGACCAGAACCCCCCCACCCCACCAGATAGCCCACACCAGACACCTAGACACCCCCACACCCCTGGACTTTCCCCAACCCCTGGAAATCCCCCCACAACCCTAGACAACCCCCACCATTCTGGACACCCCACCCCCTGTACAAAAATTCCACACCCCTGGACATCCCTCCCACACCCCTAGAACCCCCACTCCACTGAACACCCCCACACCCTAGACATCCCCCCCCACTTGCATGGATATCACTCCCACCCTTCCGGACACCCTCCCACCCTCCCACCCCACCGGACAACCCCCAACCCACCCCTAGACACCCCCACCCCACTAGACACCCCCAAACAAAAAACAGACCAAAACCCAACCAAAACTAGAACAGAACCCCCCAACCCACTAGACATCCCCCACCACACCCCTGGACACCACCCACACCCCTGGACTACCCCACCCCCTGGATATCCCCCACACCCCTGGACAACCCCCACCCTCTTGGACACACCCACCCCATGGATAGCACTCCCACACCCCTGGACAACCCACCTCACCCCACATGACACCCCCACACCCCTGGACACCCCCTAGACAGCCCCCTACTCCCCCGAATATCCCTCCCATCCTCCTGGAAATGGTCCCACGCCCCTGGACTACCCCCATCCCCATGGACACCCTGGACACCCCCAACCCACTGGACATCCCTCCCACACCCCTGGAAACTCCCCTCACCCCACATGACACCCCCACACCCCTGAACACCCCCTGGACAGCCCCCACTCCCCTAGATAGCCCTCCCACCCTCCTGGAAACATTCCCACCCCCTGGAATGCCCCCCACTCTCATGGACACCCAGGACACCCCCACCCCACCAGACAACTCTCCCACACCCCTGGATACCCCCACCCCACTAGACACCACCACACCCTTGGAACCCCTCCCCCCAGACCAGAATCCATACCAGAAAAACAATCATAAGTAGACCAAAACAAGAATTAGAGAAAAATTAAACATTCACATATATAACATTCAAAACTTACAATGTCAACTTAAAAAAAAACTAAATCCAACCTAAACAACTAACAAATACACATTTAAAATGACAATATTCAAAATTACATTTTACACTACAAACAACTAAAATTCAATCAAACCTATAAAATAATTTTACCATTCCACTTGTAAGTGTTTGACATCTTGAGCACTATAGGGTTGAGGGTCATCAAATAGATACAAATTAGAAGGATAATAGTTAACGTGTATAATGAATAAATCAAATGAAATATTATGGAAAAGTTTAAAAGGAAATCTTACCAGGTCAAAGTTCACAACTATTCTAGTTCTTATTATTTTATACATAAATCTTAATATATAATATCCGCATTCGATGACGCCATGTTGTTCACGACAATTCTGTTTGAATGAGTGTAAATTCAATATATTATTTTTATGTAATAAATCAATATTTACCTTTACATTTACATATTTTATCTTCTCACTACTTTTCTTTGTGTTTTTTTGAAAGTAGACCCATCTCCTATTAGAAAATAATACAAATGGGAAAATTTTAAAATTCATTATAATATATAAAACTATTGAGAAATTGAAACTTACTTTTCCAACATTTTCTTAAAACTTTCCCGCACATCACTATGGACAGAGCATATCCAATAAAGTTTTTTCTCCCTTGGGAAAAAAACACATAACATCCAATGATCAATGATAAAAGAAAATTTAAGGTCAGTGGTTTTTTATGTTAAAAGATAATGAACTATTTGAGAGAGATGTGTTTCATACCTCTCACAAAAAGGCATTATCCAACATTGTGTGACTATATTCTATTCAAATCTTTCAGAAATATAAAGAATTATTTGTTCCTCATCCAATTCACGTGCTTCAGGGGAAATCAAATGTGGGTCCATGAATCCATATAGATCTATCTGCCCATTCTTCTCACAAATTTTATAAATATACCTAACACAAAAAAGACAAAAGTATACATTTTTAATAAATATAATGCAGGGAAAATGTGTTAAGACTTACATGATTTTTTTTTTCACCACGTTGATGCCCAACTTATATCTAGTAACAAGCTCCATGATATCATTTTTAACAATCCCCACAGTTATTGCACATCCACAAACATGAGATTCCATTGGAAACTCATAATGATCTGCCAAAAAATTTGAATATATTGACAATCTGTCAAGACTACTAGAATCCGTATCTGATGTCATATCCATTTGTCTTTGTTGTTGTCAATACAATATTTCTTTACCTTTGAAGTATTCCTGTAAAAAAAATAGAAAATATATTAGTTTTCAAATGATAAAACAACTTTAATAAAAAAATAAAATAGAATCTATAGTATACATACCTCTATAGTAATGAGTCGCAGAAGTATGGATGACCAAATTAAAAAATGTACGATACTATTTCCAACTGTCGTCACCTCATCTGTAGGTAATGGTACTCGATATGATCTATCTATAATATCCTATACAGTGAACCTATGATTCTCTACCTCTAATTGTTGATGATGAACTGTATCTCATATACAATATACCATCCCATATGCAACTATATGATGTTGAGGATCATCAACATACAACTCGCAATAAGTAGAAAGCTGCGGCGGAGGAGTAGGATAAAAAATGGGGTCCGCAGGCTGATGTGGTGGAGTGGGAGCTATTGGAAGAGGTGGAGGATAAATAATGGGGTCTGTAGGGGGAGGTGGAGGAGTGAGAGCTATAGTCTGAAATTGTCTTTGCATGTCTGAAAACATAGACTGTACCGACGCTCTAATCTTTTCCTCCATCATTGCTTTAATATTATGAACTTCAACCTCCAAGGATTCTATTTTTTTATAGACACCCTCAACGTAAGAAGTTGAATAATGTGGAAACACTTTTCTTATAGATATAACCGTCAGATATCCTCGTACACGACCTGGATGTTTGGGCTTTCCCAATGCCGAAGATAAAATATCTTGCCTCCTAGCAGCTGTAAATACCCCCTGTGACCTCTTCTCCTCAAGAGAATCCTATATTAATTAATTAAACATTTATGTAATGATTGAAATTATATAAAGAATGTAGTTAACTTAAATAAATAAAATAGATATCTTACAATCCTCTCATCTATGATTCTCAAATCTTCAGAAATATATTGCCATTTTTTCTCATCTGACCTCTCTTCCGTTTTTCATGTCCAGATGGAGGGGATGGAGGGGCGACCTCTCCAGATCTTGAAGACTCAGCTCTTAGTTTTTGTAATTTTTCCTCCATCATTTGTTCATCCAATAATGTATACCCTCCTCAAGATAAACTATGAGGGTATACATTTTTAGATTGGATATCCTGATGATATTTCCTTGTTTGCTATAAATTAAGAATAAGAAATCATTAACAAAACATTAATAAGATCATTTATATAAGAAAGCTTATAAAAGTTTACATTTCCCTTACCAAAAATGAATCTTTTCTTCTACTTTCAACAAACTGTCTCTATGTGTCTTCATCTATGAAATGATATATATGACATGAATTGTCGTGACTCCTATGACCAAAAATGAAATCAGATGAGAGGGTTGATTTGAAATCCCTCCATCTCCTGGTATCCATCGATAAGCATTTCTTCCTGACTCCTCCAGTGTCAGGAATATCAAATGTCATCTAATAAAGAAGAGGTTAAACATATTATATATACTAGAAACATTTAAATAATAGGCAAACCATAGCAAAAGATCTTACCAAAATCATTTCCCACAACTGAGAGATTATCGCTTTTTCCACACTTCTCCAGTCATCATACAAAATGCTTACTTTGCTCTAACCATGAGTTGATACAAAAATCTTAAAATATTTTTCATTTGGACCTCTAGGAATACCATCCTCATCAAACTCAACGAGTATCCTCTGATCCTGAGTACGTGAAAGTGATAATTTTGGTAAAAGTGTGCACCCACGTTTACCAACCCTTGAACACTTTTTTTGTAGCGGGAGAACATTAGGAAGATTGGGGAACATCAAGAGGAGAATGTGAATATTCCTCTCTAGAGGTATGGCTAATATGATCATCTCCAGAATCATGTGGTTGATCAACTTATTGATCTGTCATTATCCTTCAAATAAAAAAACAAAAATTAGTTCAAAAATATAAAATTGAAATATTACAATACTAATGTAAACAAAAAAATAGAAAATTGTACTAAGTTACATAATAGTAAACATGGTTAATATGGTAAGAATGTTAAAAAATGGTAAAGATGGTAAAGATGGTAAACATGGTAAACATGGTAAACCTGGTAAACATGGTAAAGTAATTTTCATTGAACAAAAATAATAGATATATAATTTATGTAATGTTAAACATGATAAAGTAAACTAAACAAAATTAAAACAAACAAAAACTTATATGTATTTATTTTAATACATGTTTTAATAAAGAAAAACTTACAATATCCAACATTTTATGAAAATAATAAATGTAAACAAGAAATAAAAAAATGTTACCTGTAATTTTAGGAATATACAAATGGATTTTTTTCCCAAATTCCTTCATTGTGATCATTCCTTATGGCACAAAATATGTCTATAACATGCTCATCATTATGTTCTGTTAATATTTCCATGGAAGTAGCGATATCACATAAATCAACATCTTTATCAAGTTCATCCTCACCAAAATATTGTTTTTCCCTTGTAAAATAACATCCCACTGCATATCTGATTGATCTACTACATAGAAAATTTGTTTTCCATGTGTTTCTATTATAAAAGAATTAGCTGTGTCTTCCAATCTATTCAGATTAACAACTGTCATTCCAAATTCATCGTGTCTGACACTGTTGTTACCGATAAACCATTTATAGTTAAAAACAAGAACTTTAATTTTAAAGTAATTTACCTCCCATATTTCTTCAATCACTCCATAATATGAACTTGATGCAGAAATTGAGTTTTTTTCTTTAGCACTCAAAAAATGCATTGCTTCTGCAAAAACCAATACACCACTATTCTGAACTACACTTATATTGTCCTAATATTTTGTATGAAATGTATAGTCATTAATGTCATAACCAGACCATGTTATCACATTTAAACATGGACCACCCTCTACCCATTTTAATTTCTATGATAAATCTGATCTACCAATAAAGGTATTTTTAAACCATGACAAATTTTTTTGTTGTGCTCATTCAAAATCCAAATTTATTTCTTCTTTGGATTACATTGTTTCAACTCATTAATATGAAATGTGATATACGATTGAGCATCAGCTATGTTATTTAAGATGTATAATTCTAACTTCTTCATCTATTCAACTAACAACGATTTGACTTTCAAGCCATGAATCCCCTTTCACTCATTATTAACTCATTCATGGAGAGATGGAGGCAAACCTATGTGCTGCTCTGCAACCAAGTAGCTCATACAAAACTATGCAATCTCCTCAAAAATATACTTTTCAATAATGGAGGCCTAAGGTCGATATGGATTCTTAACATACCCCTTCAATATTTTCATATACCTTTCAAAAGGATACATCCAAAAAATATATATAGGTACAAAAAGCTTTATTTCTCAAACTAGATGAATAATTAAATGCACCATTATATCAAAAAAAAGTTGGAGGAAAATACATTTCCAATTGAAAAAGTATAAAAATTGCATCCTTTTCCAAAATTTTCAAAGCATTCACATAAATCACCTTATTACAAATTGAATTGAAAAAATAACATGACTTCATTATAGTATTTCTAACATAGATGAGCAATATTCCATGCAATGAAACTGGTAGAAGTTGTTGCATCATGACGTGACAATCATGATATTTGATACCTATCAACTTCAAGTCCTTCAATGAGACAATTTTTTTTACATTTGAAGAATAACCTTGAGGCACTTTGATATCATGAAGACACTAACAAAAGATAATTTTCTCCCTCTTGGATAATGTATGACAAGTCGGGGGAAGAAATGTTCGTCTTCCATTAGGAGTGGGAGCTAACTCCAAACGTATTCCCATTGATAGTAATTCTAATATTGCATTCAACCCATCCTTTGTATTTCCTTTAATATCTAACAATGTTCCAATAAAACTATCAAATATATTCTTCTCCACATGCATGACATCAATATTATGTTTAAATTCATGATATCTCCAATATGGTAGCTCAAAAAATATTGACCTTTTCTTCCAAATATGTCTATCATTACTAGATTTTTGTGTCTTTACCAATGTCACATAAAGGTTTCCCACCCTCTCAAAATACAGATCAGGGGATAAAGGTTTTGGAGCAATATCAAATTCTTCTGAGCCATTGAATTCCTTTTTCGATCTTCTATAAGAGTGATCCATAGGCAAAAACTTTCGATGACCCATGTACATTGTTTTCCTCCCATGATGCAATTGACAATATGAAGTCTATTGTTCGCAAACTAGACATGCTTTATGCCCTTTAACATTGTATCCAGACAAATTTCCATATGCTGGGAAGTCATTTATAGTGAACATAAGCACTGAATACAGTTTAAAATATTTCATTTTATAAGAATCATACACCCTAATACCATCCTCTCATAAAAGTTTCAAATCATCAATCAATGGTGACAAGAAAACATCAATATCATTTCTGGGTTGCTTTAGACCAAAGATCATTATACTCAACATGACATATTTGAACTTAATAAAAACTTCTAGAGAGAGGTTGTAAATTACCAATAAAATAGGCCACGAACTATGTGTGCTACTGAGGGTTCGATATGGATTCATTCCATCTATACACAACCCTAGTATGAGATTTCTAATTTCATTTCAAAATGTAGGATACTGCTCATAAATTTTCTTCCATTGTGGAAATTCAGCTGAATGACGTATTTTTCCATCACAAATCCACTAATCATCATGCCATTTTAACCTTTTTTCATCATGTGAACTATCAAATAAACGTTTCAAACGATGAATTATAGGAAGATACCAAAATACCTTGGAAGGGATCTTTGTAATCTCTACATCAGCCTGTGATTTTTATTTCACCTTATACCGTGATGTCCCATATTTAGGACACTCTGACAGAAATTCATATTCCTTCCTATATATCATATAATCATTCAGACAGGCATGCATTTTATTGTATCACAATCCCATTGGGCATAATATTTTCTTGGCCTTATAATCTGAATCTGGAAGATAGTTATCTTTTGGAAGAATGTCTTCCATCAATTGTAGCAGCTCTGTAAAACTTTTTTCACACCATCCATGTTTTGCCTTCAGGTTAATCAATCTTAACACCACTAAAAAAACTATAAAATCTGTACAACCAAGATACAATGGTTTTTCAGCATCACCATATAGACGCGCAACTTTCAGTTCTATCTCAATTTGTTCTGCTATAATATCGTGAATCATTTCTTAAATTCCATTGGAGTTACCATCTTGCAAATCATCATCATCAGTAGATCTGAAATTCCGTCTAGTTTCACCATGCCAAATCCAAGGGCTATAACTCGGATTAAAACCATGAAAAATCATATGATCTTTTATCTCTCTACTTTTCAACTTCTTCATATTCAAACATTTTAGGCATGGACAGAAAAAATGTCACTACTTGGAGCATTTCGTTTAGAAAATTCCCAAAATGCATCAACACCTTCCTCATATTCATTACTCATTCGATGTGCTGTAATCCAACTTTGAATCATTATTACCTATAAAAAATATCAAAATTATACATATTTTTAAAATAAGACAAATATATGTTTATATGAAAACATCATAATTTGAATGTAAATTTTTTTTGAAATATAAAACAAATCTATGCATATTTAAAAAAAATATTCTTGAAAATAATTTTAAAAAGAAAATATAGTTAGATATAACAGTTTTAAATTCATCTTGGATCCTTTCTTCTTAAGGTTCACAAAGAATACATCCTGGTGAAACTAGATACCAAATTCACCATTCTGTAAAAAAGAAATATGAAGTATAAATATTAAAATGTGTATACATTCACTACTGAAAATTACACATATCCTAACAATTTGAAACCTCTGGATAGCCCCCCACGCCTCTGGATAGCCCCCACTCCCCTGGACACCACCCCCAACCCCTTGGACACCACCCCCACCCCCTGGACACCCCCACCCCCTTGGAAAACACCCTCACCCCCTTGGACACCACACCACCCCCTTAGACACCACCCCCACCCCTTGGACACCCCATAGACACCACCACCCCCTTAGACAACCCCCACCCCCTGGACACCACCCCCACCCCCTTGGACACCCCCTGAACACCACCACCCCCTTGGACAACCACCACCCCTCTGGACAGCCCCCACCCCTCTGACAGCCCCACCCCTCTAGACATCCCCCACCCCCTTGGACACCCCCACCCCTCTTGGACACCACCCCCACCCCTACCCCCTTGGACACCCCCTAGACATCCCCAACCCTCTGTAAACCCCCCTAGACTGCCCCCCAAACCCTCTGGATAGCCCCCTCACCCCCTTGGACATCCCCCACCCCCTTGGACAGCCCCCACCCCCTTTGACTCCCCTAGAAACCCCCACCCCCTTGGACACTACCCCCACCCCCTTGGACACCCCCGGGACACCACCACCCCCTTGGACAACCCCCCACCCCCTGGACACCACCCCACCCCCTTGCACACCCCCTGGACACCACCACCCCCTTGGATAGCCCCCCCTCTGGACAGACCACACCCCATGGACATCCCCCACCCCTCTAGAAAACCCCCACCCCCTTGGACACCCCACACCTCCTAGACACCACACCCACCCCTACCCCCTTGGACACCCCCAACCCTCTGGACAGTCCCCCCAGATAGCCCCCAAACCCTCTGGACATTCCCCCACCCCCTTGGACAGCCCCCACCCCCTTGGACAGCCCCCACCCTCTTCAACACCTTCACCCCCTTGGACCCCCCCCCCACACTCACACCCCTGGACTACCCCCACCTCCATGGACACCATAGACACCCCCAACCCTCTAGACAGCTTCCCGAACCCTCTGGATAGCCCCCACCCCTCTGGACATCCCCCACCCCTGGACATCCCCCACCCCTCTAGACAGACACCATCCCCTGGACATCCCCTACCCCCTTGGACAACCCACTCACCTTCCTGGACACCACCCCTATAACATCCCGGTTCTGGAAGCCACCTAGAGGTGCCCCGTACTCGGTTGGTCACATGGCCTCAAGCACATTTCCCCAAATTCCAGAGGCTGCCGACTAGCAGTGAGGGCCTTGGGTGTGACAGTGGGGAAACTATGCCCTCATTGGAAGAGTACACAACAGAAGAAAAATAAACAAGCAATAGTGGATGCAGTAATAACCAACAATATAAACAACGAAAAACTAAACCAACCAACTAAAGAACATATGTATATATAAAATGATGCATTATACATATCTAGGAAAGCATCCAAACAAGTTGCAATGCTGAAAACAACACAGTACCAAAACAAGCACAAAAGAAAATAAAAAAACTCTTCAGCATCGCAAGCCAAATCTTGGTCCCATGCTCTCATACTCCAAGCAATCAAGTACCAGAAGTCGAAGGGCGTTTTCCCTTGTCTATACCTGCAACAACATAGTCTGTTTGGGCCCAAAAGCATGACCCAAATAGGGTGTGAGACTAAATCCCAGTAGTCATTCACCCGAAGATCTGTACCTAACAGTCAGTGAGTATATGGCAGGTAAAAGTACAATAAACAGTAAGCAACAATCGCAAAACAGTAAGCAGTAAATAGTAAGCAGTAAAGCAGGATGATATACAACAGTGATCAACAACAATAGTGATGTAAAACAATTAACAAGAAGGAAAACCCTATGGGAAGTACTCGCAGCCATCCCCTCTGGTCCTATCCAAGAAGTAACACAACCCTCTGGGTAGTGCGCTCAGCCTAACCCCTTTGGTTTGGTCATACGAATTTATGAGACTCTCTGGGGAAGCACACCCGGTGAATTCCCTTTATAGTATAGGGTAGTCAGGGACTCTCTGATGAAGATAACACAGTCTAACCCTATTATCCCCAAGGTCTAGAGACTCTCTAAGGAAGCTATCTCTGTCAATTCCTCCTATAGCCTCAGGTATACCACAAACTCTCTAAGGAAGCTCACTCAGTCAATTCCTCCTCTAGCCTGGGAAGGTTCTTAAGGAGATTCAAATAAGGTAAGACTCTTTGAGGAAGATCACTTGGTCTACCCTCCTGTAGTCTATAATATCCAAGACTCTCTGGGAGATCACTCGGTCCATCCCCTGTAGTCTATAATGTCTAAGACTCTCTAGGAAGCTCACCCGGTCTATCCCTTATAGTCTATAGCACCATGTTCTCTCAGCCACGTGCCAGTCAGTGCATAATAATTCTATAAGGACAAAGTAAACCTATATAGCTACTTGGATAACCAAAGTACACCTATAGATCTACTTAGTTAAACAGTCTACAAGGAAACAAGCATGTCACGAGTTTCACTTCAACCTATAGCCGCAAGGCATGGAAACAGGTGTAACAGCCAAAGGAAAACGAGAACCAAAGGTTGTAAACAGAACAAAGAAAGGGAAAATACATCCCATCACAAAAAATTATCCTCTAACATGGTCAATTTACATCTACACAAGCATACAAGCAAGGTAGGAAAACAACAAGGGCAAAAAGATAGACACGCAATACCCCGTTCATGGGTATTGGTGGAAATTCGCACATAAAACTTAGAGAATTTGAACGGTAAGGCACAAACCACCTACCTTGATCCTAGGAGATCGATATAATTGAACCACAACGATTGATTCTCCCTAGAACTTCGTAGATATGAGAAAAAACACAAAAATTTCAACCTTAGATAACTTGAGAAGGAGGAAGAATTGGAAAAAAGGCTCAAGCAGAAGGGAGAAATCACCGCTGCGCTTCTAACACAATCGACAGAGCTCAAATTGGAGAATAGATGGAGGCTCGGGAATTCGGAGAAGTTTTGCGGTCATACGACATATCTCGGTCGAACCAGACCTAGAAGAAGACGATTATGGCGATTAGGCGTGACCCCAGTCCGTTTAATGAAAAAAAGTACACGGCCTGTACTTTTAGAGTACATGACGTGTAGTGGGTTTTTCCACACCCCGCCAAAATCGGCCTCCACATCACCCCCACACACCGTGTGTGTGGCCCGGACACGGACGACACACGACTTTGAGCAGGAAAAGTGTACACGGCATGTACTCAGAAAGTACACGGCATGTACTTCAAATTTTTTCAGAAACCTTATTTTTCCCAAAAACTCTAGAAAAAGGAAAAACATACCTAAAACAAAGATCCAGGTTCTTACAAACTTCCCTCCTTAAAGAAATTCATCCCCTAATTTCCCTAGAGGGCCGTAGAAGAAGAAACCTAGAATATCTCCAACCACTGCGATAGAACCTCGACCTCCCTCTCCCAAGTCTCATCTTGTACTCGCCCGTGCTGCCATAGCACTCTTACCAGAGAAATAGACCGACCTCAGAGAACCTTTGTACTACGATCAACAATCTAGATAGGATTCTCCTCAAACAATGCATCCGCCTCAAGTTCAACCTCCCCAGGTTGGAAGACATGAGACGAGTCTGAAAAGTAACGTCGGAGCTGAGAGACGTGGAAGAAATCGTGCATAGCCCAATACCTCTGAGGTAGTTGCAACCGATAGGAAATCAGCCCCACTCTCTCCAACAAATCAAACAGCCCGACGTACCGCGGTGAAAGATTAACCTATCTCTGAATCCTCTTGTGCCCCAACCTCGGTGTGACACGCAGGAAAACCTGATCTCCGACCTCGAAATCCAGAGGTCGTCTCCGCTGATCAACATAAGACTTCTGTCGAGACTGTGCTGTAGCCATCCTCTTCTGAATAAACTCTATTTTTTCTGAGGTCTCCTGAACAAGACGATGTCCCAACAGAGCTGCCTCTCCTGCCTCCTGCTAGTATAAGGGTGATCGGCATGGCCTACCGTACAAAGCCTCGTAAGGTGACATCTGAATGGTTGCCTGAAAACTATTTTTGTAGGAGAACTACACAAGAGGTATATGCTTCTCCCAAAAACCGCTGAAGTCTAGAATTCAAGCTCAGAGCATATCCTCACGCACCTGGATCGTGCGCTCGGACTGGCCATCAGTCTGGGGATGGTATACTGTACTCAAAAGTACCTGTGTACCCAAAGCCTTCTGAAGTCCCCGCCAGAACTGAGAGGTAAAGCACACATCCCTGTATGAAACAATGGAGTGTGGAACTCCATGTAGACGTACAATCTCTCGGATGTACATTCATCCCAGATCATCAACACTGAAGGTCTCCTTGATCGGCAAGAAGTGTGAAACCTTCGTGAGCCTGTCGACGACAACCCAAACAACATCACTCCCCCGAGGTGACCTCAGCAACCCGGTCACGAAGTCCATCGCGACATCATTCCACTTCCACTCCGGAATGGGTAACTGCTGTAAAATTCCTACTGGTCGCTGATGCTCTGCTTTCACCTACTGACAAGTATAACATCTCATAAAAAAACCAGCAATATCTCTCTTCATACCTGGCCACCAGTACTGGTGATGAAGATCCCGATACATCTTGGTGACACCAGGATGAACTTTCCAAACTGAGGAATGAAAATCCTGCATCAGCTCCTTGCGTATGTCTGCTGGCACCCATATGTGTCCCTAAAAACGCAAGATCTCATAATTTCCCATTGTCCATCCATGAAGAGGGTTCCCTCCTGACACACTCTCCTGCAGGACCAAGGCCTCTGAATCTGATAGCTGCGTCATTCGTACCCGATCAAGAAGTGTAGAGGTAACAACCACAGATGAAAGGAAATTCTGTCCCTACCTGTCGTGCACCTCTAGATGCATCTCAGAGAATAGATCCATAAGCTGCCACTCACTGCTGGCCTCCTAAATTTCCGGAATCTGAGTTCTTTTGCTCAAGGCATCAGCCACTGCGTTGCCCTTTTCCGGCGTATAGGCGAGCTCAAAGTCAAAATACTGAAGATACTCGACCCACCTGCACTGTCTTAGATTCAGATCGTGCTGAGTGAAGATATACTTGAGACTCTTATGGTCGGTGAAAACCTCAAAGTTCTCTCCCAGAAGATAGTGTCTCCAACAACATAAGGCATGGATAACTGCTGCCAACTCCAGATCATGCGTCGGGTAGTTCCTCTCATCTGGCCTCAACTACCGAGACCCGTACGTAACGACTCCATCTCTCTGCATAAGCACAACTCCCAACCTAATACCTGAAGCATCACAGTAAATAGTATAGCCCTTTCCTAGCTCTGGAAAGACTAGTATCGGTGCTGACGTCAACCTCCCTTTCAGCTCCTGAAAGGCAAACTCACAAGAATATGACCATAAAAACTTCACCCCCTACTTGGTCAGACCTGTCAATGGTGCTGCAAGGCGTGAGAAGTCGTGAATGAAGCGTCTGTAGTACCCATCCGGCCCTAGAAAACTTTATACATCAAAAACGTTCTTCAGCTGCTCCCAGGAAACTACAGATCTCAATTTCTCTAGGTCCACTGAAACTCATGTCTCTGAGATGATGTGACCCAAGAAGTGAATCTGATCCATCCAAAAGTGGAACTTCGAGAGTTTAGCATACAGCCGATGCTCTCTCAGTGTACTTAGAATGATCTCAAGATGTGTGGCATGGTCGTGTCGAGTGTGAGAGTACACCAAGATGTTGTCCACGAAGACCATGATGAAGGAGTATAAGTACAGATGGAACACTCAGTTCATCAGTTCCATGAAAACCACAGGCACATTCATGAGACTGAATGGCATGAATGTATACTCTAAAAGACCATACCTGCTCCTGAAAGATGTTAGAGGTATATCTGATTGTCTAACGCGCAACTGATGATAACCGGACCTCAAGTCGATCTTTGAGAACACACAGGCTCCTCGAAGCTGATCAAAGAGGTCATCGATCCTCAGTAAGGGATATCGGCTCTTGACCGTCAACTAGTTCATCTTCCGATAATCCACATAGAGCCGAAGGGTACTATCTACCTTCTTCGCAAACAGAACAGGAGAACCCCAAGGATATGTACTAGGTCGGATGAAACCCTTTGCCTACAACTCCTCAAAATGCTTCTTGAGCTCCTGAAACTCATGTGTAGCCATCCTATAAGGAGAAATGGACACCGGTGCCACTCCTGGAACGAGCTCAATCGATAAGTCTACCTCACGCTCCAGAGGTAAACCTGAAAATTCCTCTGGAAAGACATCCCTGAAACGATCCACCACTGGAGGAAAGTCTAACTGTGAAGTCCCTTGGTCATCGTGATAAAGACTGGAAATCTAGGCTGTAACATCTCCTATCCCATGATGCTCTGGTCCAGCTCTACTCGCCTGGACATCCCACTTGCCTCTAAGAAGGAAAGATCCGCCCTCTGGTGATACGAAACTCACCCTGTGGTGATAGCAATCGACGAATGCCTGGAAATGAACCAACCAGTCCATACCGAGAATGACGTCATAGCCGTCATCTCTAGGACATAGAGGTCCCATAATAAATGAAACCTCGCAACCTCAAGTGGGAACTCTATGCACTGACGTACGCTAGACGTCCTCATTCCCAAAGGCATGTACAGAGTCCACAAGTCGGCAGACGAAAAGATACAGAGCCCAAGGCTCTCCACGAAAGCAATAGAGATAAAGCTATGGGAAGCTCCAGTATCGAATAGAGTTGAAGATAAAACTGAGGATACTAAGATCGTACCTCGAGCTGTAGAAGGGCAGGGATCATGCTCCTGAAAGTTTTGCTCCACATCAAAATATTAGCCTGCACCACGGCCCTGCGCCCCTGGCTGACCACTCTGAGCTGATCCACTCTGCTGTCGCTGATGACCTGGTGACTGACCACCACAGTCGCGACCTCCACCTCGACCCAAATGGCCGGAAGAACTCCAGTTCCCAGACTGGTGGGAAACTGGTGAAGCATCTCTAGAACGTGGGGCCATAGAGGAACCCCTACCACCAGCTGAAGGTGAGAAGATATGACAGAAGCGTTGAAGATGGCCCATCTTGCTTCAAGATCAGCACTCCATCGGATCTCTCTGGCACTGAGGCCTAATATGTCCACTCCTACCACACTAGTAGCATACAACCTGGCTGCCAGAAGATATATCCTGCGAACCCCGATCACCTCGAGAAGAATCCCTTCGATGCTTCCTACCATCCATAGGAGGAACACCAGCCTTGGATATCAAACCGCACTGGCTCAATGCTCTAGAATCCCTCAGATTGCACTTAGTAACTAGCACCTGGTTGACGATGGAGGATATCAAAGTCAACTGGAAGATATTCACCTGGGAACAGGTCTCCTGCCTAAGACCGTCCTCAAACTTCCTAGAAAGGAACAAATCATCACCTTCTAGGATCGGTGTGAAATTCTACAGCTCAGTGAAACGAGACAAGTACTCCATAATATAAAGAGTACCCTGCTACAGACTCATAAACTCCTGGGCTCGATCGGCCCTCAGGGTCTCCGGATAGAAGTAGTCATAGAAGGTGCATCGAAACTCGTCCCAAGACATATCCTGCTGACGTCCTGACCATGAGATAACCTCCCACCACCTCTTGGCGGTGTCCCAGAGCATATAAGTAGACAACTTTACCCTTTTCTCCAAAGGGATCTCTAGGTTCTCAAAGATGGTCAGTGTGGCCTCTATCCACAACTCTGCAGCCTGGGGTCCTCAATCCCCTGAAAAAGTAGGAGGATGTTGCTGCTGGAAAACCCGCATCAACTCATCCATCGATGGGGAAGAAGGTGGTGCTCCCTGGAAGGTCTGCATTATCCTTAGGAAATCCTCCCTGAACTGTGCCTCGGTGCCTGCGATGGGTATAACTACTAGTGCCAAGGCTGGAACAATAGGAGGATCTGCAGGAGGTCCCTGATCGGCCATATCCAGTGTCTGGTCACCGTCTGGCAACTGACGTATGATCAGAGGACGTATTAGAGGCATAGCTCTGAAAGATCAAAAGAACACCTTAGATCAGGATTAAAAAAGACTGAAAACACAGGAGTACAAAATGGGAAAAGGGGAAAGAAACTATCAAGATTTACAAAAAACGAGTACACAGTGTGTATAAAAACTACATGGTGTGTCTGCTTAAGCCATTAACATGGTGTGTACTCCTGCCACTACTGGCCGTGTAACACCCCAAACTACACGGCATGTTGTTCCCACACACGGTGTGTACTTGAACTCTAAACCCCTTCCCTAGTCTCCTTACATGGCTAACCCACATGGTCCAACTAGCCCCAGACTACACGACATGTTACCCAAGGACACGGCGTGTACTAGACGCAGTCTTGGCGGCCCGTGTTGTTAGTTACACGGCCGTCTACACGGTTGGCCCATACACGGCGTGTTCCGAAAAAAACACGACGTGTATAGGAGACGGTGACACCATCCTGTGTTGTTCATGACATGGCCGGGTACCTGAACAAGACTACACGGCGTGTTCCAGAGCAACTCGGCGTGTCTAAGAGAAGGTAACACCGACTCGTGTTGTTCGTGACACGAACGGGTACCTGAACAAGACTACATGACGTGTTCCAAAAACAACACGGTTTGTTCTACTAGAGCTTCCCCGACCTGTGTTGTTAGTGACATGGTCAAGTACACGGCTCTAAACTACATGGCGTGTTCCTAAAGTTATTTTCACAACACCGTGTTTCTGCTCACACGGTCAAAGACACGGCCTGAAAACTACACGACATGTATCTTGAAAGTACATGTCGTGTATTATAGGTTTTTCTGGGCAGTAGCTCAGAAACTGCACAGAATCCCAGAAATACTGAAAACAAGGCAAAGAGGTTCCAAATTCTGATCCGTGAGGGCCCATACTCCCCATGAATCAAATCTTGGCATCTCCTACAGTCATGTACAAGAGAAAACAGGATCATGATCCACAAAATTCCGATTCAAGAGGGCCTATAACACCTCTAGAATCAAAATTTGGCGTTAAATTAAGCAAAGTACAACACAACAATCCTCTAACAATGCAGCAGATATTCTATCAAGCATCTATCACAACAACATGAATAATCTACACATAGTCTATCACAACATCATGTAATCACTAATTCACCCTAGATGGCATGGCAAGAATGCATGGCATGCGATTTCTACAAGTGCCTATATGATGCATGAGATGTCATACCCTCATCTCATCAGGTTGCGACAGAAATAGAACTGTAATATCCAAAACAATAATAGCACAAAGCATGTGAATCACTCTAGGTGAAATCATATCAACCGTAAAATCTCAAAACTAGAAACTGCAATAAACGAGTTAGTATGGCTTTTCCCTATACACGGGTTAGCTACTCCCAGGCACAACTTATTACCAAGTACCGAATCCATCCTATCCTTATATAAAGTCTCCAAACAGTAATACAAGAGAAAAGAATTCCCTATGATACCACTTTGTAACATCCCAGTTCCGGAAGCCACCCAGAGGTGCCCTGTACCCGGTTGGTCACATGGCCTCAATCACATTTCCTCAAATGCCAGAGGCTGCCGACTAGTAGCGAGGGACTTGGGTGTGAAAATGGGGAAACTATTCTCTCATTGACAGAGTACAAAGTGGAAGAAAAATAAACACGCAACAGTAGATGCAGTAATAACCAACAATATAAACAGTGGAAAACTAAACCAACCAACTGGAGCACATATGTATATATACAATGATGCATGATACATATCTAGGAAAGCATCCAAACAAGTCACAATGCTGAAAACAACACAGTACCAAAACAAGCACAAAATAAAATAAAACATCTCCTCAGCATCGCAAGCCAAAGCTTGGTCCCATGCTTTCCTGCTCCAAGCCATCAAGTACCAGAAGTCGAAGGGCACTTTCCCTTATCTATACCTGCAATAACATAGTCTGTTTGGGCCCAAAATCATGACCCAAATAGGGCGTGATACCAAATCCTAGTAGGAATTCACCTAAAGATTTGTGCCTAATAGTCAGTGAGTATATGGTAGGTAAAAGTACAATAAGCAGTAAGCAACAACCGCAAAATAGTAAGCAGTAAATATTAAGCAGTAAAGCAGGATGAAACACAACAGTGATCAACAACAATAGTGATATAAAACAACTAAAAAGAAAGAAAACCCTCTGATAAGTACTCGAATCCATCTCCTCTGGTCCTATCCAAGAATTACCACAACCCTCTGGGCAGTGCGCTCTGCCTAACCCCTCTGGTTTGGTCATATGAATTTATGAGACTCTCTGGGGAAGCACACTCGGTCAATTCACCTTATAGTATAGGGTAGTCAGGGACTCTCTGAGGAAGATCACACAGTCTAACCCTCTTAGCCCCAAGGTCTAGATACTCTCTGAGAAAGATATCTTGGTCAATTCCTCCAATAGCCTCAGGTATAGCACATACTCTCTGAGGAAGCTCACTCAGTCAATTACTCCTTTAGCCTAGGAAGGTTCTTAAAGAGATTAAAATAAGGTAAGACTCTCTGAGGAAGCTCACTCGGTCTACCCTCCTATAGTCTATAATATCCAAGACTCTCTGGGAGCTCACTCGGTCCATACCCTGTAGTCTATAATTTCTAAGACTCCCTAGGAATCTCACTCAGTCTTTCCCTTATAGTCTATAGCACCAGGTTCTCTCAGCCCCATGCCAGTCAGTGCATAATAATTCTATAAGTACAAAGTACACCTATAGAACTACTTGGATAACCAAAGTACACCTATAGAGCTACTTAGCTAAAAATTCTACAAGGAAACAAGCTTGTCATGAGTTTCACTTCAACCTATAGCCGCAAGGCATGGAAACAGGTGTAACAACCAAAGGAAAACGAGACCCAAAGGTCGTAAACAGAACAAAGCAAGGTCAAATACATCCAAGCACAACAAATTATCCTCTAACATGGTCAATTTACCTCTACAAAAGCATAAAATCAAGGCAGGAAAACAAAAAGGGCAAAAAGGTAAACACTCAATACCCTATTCACGTGTATCGGTGGAAATTCACACATAAAACTCAGAGACTTTGAACAGTAAGGAAAAAAACACCTACCTCGATCCTAGGTGATCGATATACTTGAACCACGATGACTGATTCTCCATATAACATCGTAGATCTGAGAAAACACACAAAACATTCAACCTTAGATAACTTGAGAAGGAGGAAGAATTGAAAACAAGGCTCAAGCAGAAGGGATAACTCACCACTGCGCTTCCAACGCAATCGACAGAGCTTGAATCAGATAACGGATGGAGGATCGGGAATCCGAAGAAGTTTCACGGACGTATGACATCTCTTGGTCAAACTAGACCTAGAAGAAGATGATTATAGAGATTAGGCGTGACCTCGGTCCGTTTAATGAAAAAAAAGAAAAGTACACGACATGTACTTTTAGAGTACACAACGTGTAGTGGGTTTTTCTGTACTCTGCCAAAATCAGACTCCACGTCACCCCCACACACCGTGTGTGTGGCCCGGACATGGCCAGTACACGACTTAGAGCAGGAAAAGAGTAAACGACGTGTACTCAGAAAGTACACGATGTGTACTTCAAAAATTTCCAAAAACCTTATTTTTCCCAAAAACTCCAGAAAAAGAAAAAATATACCTGAAACGAAGATCCGGGTTATTACAACCCCCACCCCCCTGGACACCCCTATCCCCTTGGACATCCCCTCATCCCCCTCACCCCTTTGGACACCACCACCCCACCCCCTTGGACACCCCAACCCCCTTGGACAACCCCCGCACCCCCTGGACACCACCCCCACCCCCTTTGACAACCCCTACACCCCCTTGGACACCCCAACCCCCTTGGACAGCCCCTGCACCCCCTGGACACCACCCACACCCCCTTTGACACCCCCTGGATACCCCCACCCCACTGGACAGCCCAACCAACCCCCCTGGACACCCCCACCCACTTTCACATCTCCCCCACCCCCTTGGAAACCCCCTGTACACGCACACACACATGATAGAACACACAAAAATCATAAACTTGCATCATATCACTTCCATAGGTTTATTTTACCAGAGAATAATTTAGCATGGTATAAATGAACACTATGAAACTTACCATGATAGCAAGAAAAAAGAAAAATAATATCTCAAAAAATTTGTTTAGGGCATCGCGGAAAAAAAAACTAAAAATGAGTCGTGTGAGTCTTACTTGAGTGTTGTGAATTGACCTGATAGATCTTATGATAATAAATATGAATAATTATATTGGAAAAATGAGGCTAGAGGGAATGAATTTTAATAATAATTTCTAGGTTTTCCACATGAGAGGGACGAGTCGCAGGTCGCCCGATCGAAGAAAACAGAATGACTGAATACAGGGTGCGATAAATCATTTAAATGATTTATCACATCGATTATATAATAACCGACATGGTAAACTATTTTTTTTAATGTTTATAATTTTG
Organism: Viscum album; assembly: GCA_963277665.1. Taxonomy (NCBI): domain Eukaryota; kingdom Viridiplantae; phylum Streptophyta; class Magnoliopsida; order Santalales; family Viscaceae; genus Viscum; species Viscum album. The sequence goes on from OY728161.1 coordinate 1,420,830,458, forward strand.
GTTATTTAATAACCGACATAGAAAAAAATTTATCACGTCATTTATAAAATAACCGACGTGATAAATGTCACTTTTTCATGTCGGTTCTTTTGATAACCGACATGATAAATTGCTGAGATTAGATTTTTCACGTCAATTTTTTTATAACTGATGTGATAAAACGCTGAGCTTTCCTTTATCACATCGGTTATTTTATAACTGATGTGACAAAACGCTGAGCTTTCTTTTATCACATCGGTTATTTTATAACTGATGTGATAAAGCACACTAGATTTGATTTTCATGTCGATTATACAATAACCGACGTAAAAAAGCTAATCTCTGTATATTTTACGTCAGTTATAAAATAACCGACATAAAAAATGGATCCTGATCGATATATCACGTCAGTTATTTTATAACCGACGTGATATATCGATTATTAAAGCTTTGCACATCGGTTATATAGAACCGAAGTGAAAAATGCCTATGTGTTAAATGTTTTTTCCACTAGTTTGAGTCACCTAACTACTACTACCCCAATGAGAAACCTCAAAACACCACCTCCTTCCTATAGAAGAACCACTTGTAGGTCTGGGTGCTGAACCACTCTGGATCCCACCACCGGCTTCCCTCATATTTATCTCAGTAATGAGGTCCCAGTTCGTTATCTCTGAAATATTACTCATCCGAAAGAAATTGACCTATGATCAGATTGAATATACCACCCCATCCTCGAATTTCCTAACATTCATGATCTCATCACCAGATAGAGTCAGAGAAAATCATTGTAGTTCAGTGAAATGAGCAGAATATTCCATGAAATACATGGCTCCCTACTACAGGTTTATGAACTCTCTAGCCCAATCAGGCCTCAAAATATATAGAAATAATTAATCATAAAATATCCTCTATAAATCTATCCATATCATATATGTATGTAAGTCTGCTTGGGTAATGAAATCCCACCATCATTTGGAAAAACCAAATTGCATATAGGTAGAGATATTAACCCTATACTCTAAAGGAATCTCCAGATGCTCAAATATAGAAATAATATCCTCCATCCATGACTCTGCATCTTGTGGTTTTCCATCCACTGAAAATGTTGGAAGATGCTGTTACTGGAACTCCTGAGTTAACTCTACTATAGTCGGGGATGGTCAAGAAACTCCTTTTATAGAATGTATCATACGAAGAAAACCATATCTAAATTGGGAATCAATTCCCATATTAGGAATAACATGTGGTGTTATAGGTGGCACTACAGGAGGTGTCACTGGAAGATTATGGCCCACCATGTTCAGTTTATGGTCATCATTGCGTTCCTGGAATACAACTCATGGATGTCGTGGTGGAAATATTTTACAATTCCAAATGCACACCTCAGAAAATAATTTAGCAGTTGAAAATACTATAAATAGATAATAGGAAAAGTGCACAAACTTCCTATAGAAAAGGTCAAACCTCTCTTCCTACTCTAAAATCTAGGTTTGGGTGAGTAGGAAAGACCATAACAGTCCATAATAACACAAGAGACACTCCCAACTACCCACTACTATGGTTGAGTTTGGTTCTAGGTCTTATATGATAAAATAAAGGTTATGATATATAGAGTTTCAATTGTAAGGTATAAAGGAAAACACCCTTTACTTTTCAATTGGAATCACCATTTAGCGGTAACCATTTCATTTAAAATTTTTATTCCATTTAAGTTCACATTCCTCTATATAAATATATATATATATATATATATATATAACATGCTACATCTAGATGCATGAACATTTCCAATTTATAAAGGTCATTCCTCTTATAAATTTCATTTGGAATGACATTTAACTACAACCTTATATTTACACCTGGTATCAGGATGTAACAGGTCATATGCAATGATTTGATTAAATAAATAATCATTTGGGATTTATAGAAGTACTTTTTCCAAAAATCACTTTTTGAATTCAAGTTACCGAATCTACTAATGTTGTTTCGGTCCATGGAACCTGTTGGTCTAGAACTCACAACATTATATAATTTGATAATTAAGGTTTCATCACCAATCTATGCAGGAAAAAATCATTTAGATTGATATATGCACTTCAATAAATCCAATTATTCATCCTTGTAGAAGTGTTAACACATTTGCATTTATATACAATCAAGGCACTAAATATATCTAGCACGACAATGCATGCAATAAGTAAACATGGCATGATAAAATTCATGGTATATAAGTCATAATGTTCCTATAATGATGCATGAGATGATAATTCCTTTTCTTAATAGGCCATGAAAAATACAATCCCTAATAAATAAAATAAAATACATATTAATAACATCACAAACATATGTGTCACCCTATGATGAAATTGTATCAACTATAACAAGTATAAACTATAATAATAATAACCAATCCCAGGTAATTTGGGTTTCCCTTGTACGTGGGTGAGCTACTCCTAGGAATAGGATCATTACAAAATTAAATTACATCCTAATCTCTTGTCTAATACCCAAACAATAAGAAAAAATGAAAAAGTTCTCTAATACCTCTTTGTAACATCCTGACCTTGGAGACACTAAATGGTACCCCAAGCTGATGGGTCACATGGCCTCAAGCGCACCGCTTTTTATGCTAGAGGTGGACAACTAGAATCAAGGATCCAAGGTGGTATAGTGGGGAGAGTATAACCTCATATAAAATTGTAACAACTGATATAATAAATAAACAGAAATAACATAAGTAGAATATAATATATGGAACAACAGAAACAAGTATGATAATCAACAACGGAAGCATAAAAAACCAAGAAACTATAATAGTAATCAAAGCCAATGGCTGAGTCATATACATGATGATTTCATGGCATAATGATATTAAAAAAAGGGAAACATGGGATATAGAGTACACATGTATACATCATGCTATAAAAAAATGAAAAAGGGCAAAACACATCTCTAATATTATCACGAGTATATGATTAGTCCTCTTCTTCCATGCTCCATGATATAAGAGAGATAAATCAAGAATCTATAATAGGGTGCTTTCCCTTATCCATGCTTGCAGTAAGGAAGTCTACTCGGGTACTAAAGGAGGCCCGAGTAGGGTGTGAGATGAACTTAGTATGCCACCACCAATGGTTTCTAGAAATATTCTAGCCAGCATACATAAAATAATAGTATGTAGGTAAAATGAATAATAAAAAATGATGGATAATAAATAAGAGCCAACTTAGGTTCCTATAGGACACCTAGAATACTTCACCTATTTTGAAATAGGTCTAAATGATTCTAATTAGTAACTATATATATATAGTAATCATATATATATATAATATGTATACATGTATATTCACACTATATGTGAGGACATTTAGAGGCATATACATAGATACTAGGTGCTAGCTAGATCTGGGGCGTAACTTAGGTATCCACAACTAGTCTAATGATCCAATGAATCCAACAAGGGTACAAGACCTGAATCTCATATTAATTCATGGAATATTTCCCATCACTTGAGATGGTGGGGTTAGTTTTCATTCCCAACATCCAAAGAAAAGGAACATGGAGATTCATTCCCATCGACTGAATATAAGTATAATAGTTTGAGACGTCATTCCCAATACCAAACATAAGGGAGTGTGAAACTTCATGATCAATAGAACCCTTAACCATTGTTCAATATCTAATAACCATGAAATACTAATAATAATAACAATGAGGGTTAACCTCTAAAATAGTTATCATCACTTAACACAATTAACCAAGGGTGCTCAATTCTTATAATTCACATTTATTAATATATAACATGTGGTGTGGCCTTGAAACCCACTTTTATTTAATTAACTCAAGCCATTTGTTTGTCAAAGAAAGGAAATTCTAATTCCATGTCAATATGAACACTTAGGAGGTGTTTGGTTATTTAAAAATTTATATAAAAGGAGGGAATTTCATTTGGCACACCCAAAGGGGTGGAAATCAATGAGGTTGGCATCCACTAATAATTTAATATGGTCTATGGGAGTAATTAAACCTAACATATTATTTAAATAGGTTTAACATATTTTAGGAAATGTGTGGAAAAGTATGGCATGAGACACTACGATTAAATGCTATGAAAAACACTTAGACTTTTGTAAATATTTCTAGACCACCTACCTTTGTTTCGTATATGTCTACTCATCAAGTATCAGCCTTTGATTCAAAGAGCAATGGAAGAAATCGCCAAAAGATACAAATTCTTTGGAAATAGGGAAAATCAGATCACACTAAAAAATCACAATAATGGGAAGATAAAATATGAAATAAAGGAAAAGGATTAGAGAGATTAATACTACAGATCCAATGTGACTGATGATGATGAAAATGGAGACTAGATAGAGAAGAAATTGAGAAGCCTATATTATGATAAGGAGAGCTCCACAAGAGGATAAATGAGGGTGCACATCTGATAAAAGAAAATAAAAATGAGGAAGGTAGGTTAAAAACATTTCAAGGAAAAAAATGTAATTTATCCTTTAAAAACTAGGTTGCATGGTTTGGTCACATAGTTGGCCAAACCATGCACTAACCCTACTGCCTCCATTGTTGAAGGAACCCCTTTACATGGTCTTGGTGCATGGTTTGAATAACCATGTTCAACCCATGTGAGAATTCACTATTACAAAAGTTTTAAAATCTGTATGGGTGTGTAGCCTAGATCACATGGTTGCAGAAAAACTGTGTGGCCCCTCCTGTGCATTGGGAACCTCTCATGGTTAGTAATAACCATGTGACCCAATCAATTTCTCAAATTTATATAACTCTGGGATATGAAAAATCTCCATATTCTCTTGAAATCTTCCTTTGGCTATTCGGAATGTTTACTATGGTAAAACAAGGGATTCAAACTAGAAAAAAAAAAGATCTGTACCTTCATGAAAAGATAGATAATTATTGGATAATTTGATGCATTATATTAGATACCATTCAAATTATTCTCATCCCAAATAATCAAAACCAAACCTTAAAGGAAAACAATGACCACTAACCAAAACACCCCTAAGAGATACCTCTAAAACAAGAATGAATCCATCACTAAAGCACAATGCAACATAGAAATTAAATAGTATCCATTGAAAAAACACTAAGAAATCATCTAAAAAACATGGAAAACAAGGTTCAAAATAGCTTATGATACTGTGTGTGTATCTACAACTCATGTTCCCACATACAATACTTCATTTCACAATGAAACTGTAAAACACAAACCAATAGAATAATATGTCTTCAAAATGCCTTCTCCTGATGATCCTAAATCTCAACTGGTCACTCCGTGAATGTTGTACAATCCTCCATATCTAAATCACCCCAATCAATGACATGGGATTCATCATGAATATATCAACAAAATTATGAAACATGGAACAAATCATGGATATTTTCCAACTACGTAGGGAGTACTAACTGATATGACACCACTCCAACATGCTCAAATACTTCAAAGTGACCAATAAACCAAGCAGAAATCTTACTCTATATGCTAAAACTCCTCTTCCCATGATGATGGGAAACCCTTAATAACATATGATCTATAATATAAAACTATATAGGCAACCTCCTATTATCATAAGAGTTATGATGGTCTTGCACTACCTTCATGTGTACTCAAATAATCTAAACCTTTTGGTCGTGATCTGCACTACATCTGGTACAAGGATCACCAACTCTTTAACCTTGGTCCAACACACTAGAGATCTACTATTAAACCTATACATGACTTGAATTCAGCCCATCCAATGGAAGAGTTATAGTTATTATTATAGGAAAGTTGAACCAACGGCAAGTACTTCTCCCATGATCCACTAAAATCCAAAACACAGACACACCATATATCCTATAGTGTTTAGATGGCCTGCTTTATCTTACCAACTATTTGAGGATGAAATACAATGATAAGGAATAACTGAGTAAAAAATTCATGCTAAAATCCTCTCTAGAATCATAAGGTAAATTGGTATCCCAATTAGAAATGATCGTCTTCATAACCCCAAGAAGCTTCACTATCTCATCCATATATCATCTCACCAAAAAAATCCATTGCACTCAACTCAATTAATACCAATAATATCTCAAATAATATCACATCATCCTTGAACATGATGAAAACCAATTAAAATATCCATTGAAATGTCAACCTATTTCTACTTGGGTACATCCAATGGCTATAATAAACTTTTAGGAACATAATTATTTAACTTCACCTGATGACTGACCAAACACTATGATATAAAATATGATACAAACCACTTCATCCTTAGACACTAGAATTGAATCCTCAAGGTATTATAAATCTTAGATTCATGGGGATTCACATTCCAATTGTGACCTATCAAAACTCACAGAGAACCTCCTTGAACAACACTAATGGAATAAATGACATCCCTTGATTCAACACCTGATTCCAATCATCCTATGACCATCCCTTAGGATCATAGTAAAAAAAAAGAGATGGTTAACAAAAAATTATTCACGATGGTTCTAGTAACCACCAAAAAATAAATACTTTAAAAAAATATAATATATCAACGGTTTCATAAAACCACTGTGATATTTTTTTATGTTTTTAATTAGTGGTGGTTTCAATTAAACCACCTATAGACATTTAAAAAACCCTAATATCCCCCCTCCCTCGCTCCATTTGTATGAAATAATCACTGCCCCCACCTACCCCGAACTCCTCCTCTCCTCTCCCTAGTGGTGACCCTGAGCCCATGACCCCAAGCCTATGACCCCCGACCCCCATGACCCCCAGTCAGACCCCTCACCCCACGACCCTCCCCCATATGAACACCTCTCTAGCTGGATCACCGGTGATGCGACCCCCTAGACTTCCTCACCCCATCTCGATTCCCCTCTTCGGTAGTGATGCAAACCCCCCTCCAATCTCCCTCCGCCTAGATCGGATCCCCTCCTCGGTAGCAACGCAGACCTCCCTAAAGCATGCATCATACTGACCCTAATTTTATTATTTAATAGAATTATATGGAAAATCATGGGTGATAAAAATAATATAGAATTTTATTTTTATTCACTGGACAGTAATTATATATGTAATTTTGGTTTATAATGTGTTATTTTGATTTTACAGTTTGTTGTTTAGAGTTATAATAATCATTAATTTTGGTTACGTTGTATTAAATTTAAAAAATAAATTCGTTTATGAAATATATTAGTTATGTAATCTTGATCATTAATTATTTCATGGTTTATATTTTATATTAATGAATTACACTTTTTTATATACATTTTAATGCCTTCAATTATTTAGAGATACATAATTGAGGCTATTTTACAACTCATGAGAAATTGGTGGTTGGGTTTGGGGTCACACATGATTTAAAAAAATTGGATAGTAATGATGGTGTTAAATGAATAATTTTTTATCAGTAAACTACACACTATGATGGTGTTAAATGACTAATTGGTGGTAGTTTTTGGGGTCACACATGATTTAAATAATGAATGATCAACAAACTATACACTATAATTAGTTTTTTTGACAGTTACATAATTAAGGCTACTTTCTTCTCAAACCACACTGGGAAAGATTATTCATATCGTCTAAGACTACATATGACATGAAGTGACATGCTCAGGATAGTAATTACGGATTGATGAGATGTCCAAAAGATTCAACATCATGGAATATGTTTGATTTTCTATATCCAAAATTTTCTTCAGATCTTAGGAATGTACATTTGTGATTGGATTATAATGGGTTTAACACTTTTGGTACTTGAAGTACTAAGTATAGAATTTGTCCATTTGTTTTGATCCCCTATAATCTACCTCCATGGATGTGTATGAATAATACCTTGTTCATTATTTTGATGATTATTCCTGGAAATAAAATGCATGGAAATGAAATCGATGTATACCTTCAACCACTAATCAAAGAATTGCGAGAAATATGGGATAATTTCATAGAAACATATGACGCTTCAATGAGATAACTATTAAAAATGCATGCTTATTTAATGTGGAAAATTAGTGAATTTTCTGGACTAAGAAATTTATCTGGTTGAAACACTCATAGTATTTCATCTTGTCCAGTTTTTAATTTTGACTTTGAACCTCAACGATTAACTCATAGTAGAAAGTGGTGTTTTATGTGTCATGTTTGATTTATTGATGCTTCTCATAAATTCAGGTTTAAAAAGACACAATTAAATTGAGATATTGAAATGATAAAGTCACTAAATGTGTTATCTAGTTTAGAAATCTTGGGACAATTAATGAACGTCACTGAAGAATTTAGAAAATGTCATTAGTTTAAAGAAGGGGGAAAAGGGTATGCGGTACAGTATCTGAAGAAGATGGAACACAAAAATGGAATAAAAAGAGTATATTTTTCAAAATTTATTATTAGAATTTAAATTTTATATGTCATAATCTTGACATAATACATATTGATAAGAATATCCGTGACAATTTAATTTTTATAGTGCTTAATGAGAAGGGTAAATCAAATCATCACATTAATGATCACAAGGATTTCAAGTAAATGAATATAAATCATGGTTTGTGGGAGAATGATAATGGAAAGTATCCTTCATCTATTTTTATAATAAAAAATCATGATAAATATGTATTTCTTCAAAATTTAAGGAATGTAAAAGTGATATATGGATATTCAAGTAACATATCAAGGTGTGTTGACTTACAACACTGAAAGTTACATAGATTGAAAATTAATGACTCAAATATTTTGATGAGTAGTTTTTACCACTGTCTTTGTGTAATATTTTACCTGAAAAAATAATTGCAGTTCAAGTTGAGTTTTGTACCCTTTTCAAAGAACTTTATGGGGAAAATCTAAATCTAATCGAGCTTGATAAACTTAAAGAAAGATTTTTTTGACACTATGTCATTTGGAGATATTATTTCCCCCTTCATTCTTCATAGTCATGATTCATTTGAATATTCATTTGGTTTAATAATATAAACTCGGAGGACCAATACACCATCGATGGATATATCCAATTTAGAGGTACATTGATATTTTTTTATTTTCATTAGTGAATTCGATTTTATCAAATCATTGCGTAATTTTTTTAATATGTTTCTTTTTTTTCATGAGGTACTTATTTCATTTGAAATCATATGTGAGGAATAAATTTCAAATAAAAGGGTCTATTACTGAAGGTTACATAACTGAAGAGTGATTTACCATCATTTCTAGGTATTTGGATGGGATTTGGACTAGATTCAATCATGTTGGATGTGATGAAAATATATTCACTAATTCTAGTTTTGAAAACCACTCATTGGTATTTCCAACTATTGGATGACCAATTACAAAGGGGACCAATTTTACACTGACTGAATTGGAGTTTTTACTAGCACATAGATATGTTCTACTCAATAGTGTTATTGAAAATCCATTAATTGAAGAATTGTGACTAAAAAAAAGTGGTGATTAAGGGGTTGATCTTGAAATGATATGGAATTAAAAAAATTTATTAATAATGATCTTGTCTAATGGTTCACACACCATGAATGTATATACTCATATTCATATTATTGACGTGTAGTTATTTTTTCTAGGTTAAAAGTAACATCTTATATTTTTTTTCTAGATAATGAATGTTGATAATTGAGCTTAAATATCGAATGATTTGAAATTTTTGGATCAAGGTACTCTAAATAAGGATAAGAGATTCGATGCCTATAATATTCAAGGCTTTGGGTTTCATACAATTTATCACGAAGAAGACTTGAACACTCAAAAATATGGTGTATTTACATTTTTAGATGTGGGATACTATGGGATGTTGATTGATATAATTGAAGTAAACTATCATGGAAAATTTTCAGTTGTCTTATTCAAATGAAAGTTGGTCAACATTGATAGGGGTATAATAAAATATTCATTACATTTTACTTATATCAACTTCTCTCACTTTATGGATACTGGTGATCATGAAGAGCATGTTCCCTTTATCTTGGCTTTAAAAGAAAAGATGATTTATTATGTGGATGATGAAATACATGAAGGTTGAATTGTTGTTGTACACTTAATGTATAGATACTTATATGATATGGGAAATGAAGATCAATTTGTTATTTGTGGTAGTGAAACTCATCAACCATAAAATATTGAATAGTTTTTTTTCCTAACAATATCAAAATTATAGAATTTGAAAGAGAGGGTGAAAATCGATGACTCGTCATAATGGAGGTTGATAACAATGAAGATAATAAATATGCGGATAATTGAATGTATAAATTGGTAATAAAATCATATTACAATTTCTCATTGATAAGTGTTTCGTACATATATATATTATTCTAGTTTTTATTTTTTTTGTAAAAAGATTTTAGTTTTTCATTTTTTATATATTCAATATACCTTAACCATTTGAAATGTAGGAATATTTAGAACAATTTTTTAGGATTCCACCCGATTAGTATCTCAGAGCATGCCACTACTACCATAATATTCTGTGGATCCTAGTGATTTCGTTATACCTAAGACTGCTAGAAATCCAACCATTTCCCTAGTTTTCATTGGTAGCCCACTACCTGATTCACCTTCAGTGATGGAGTGGTTGGTCACCACTCCATCTAGGGGATATTAACGGGTTACCATTACTAGTATGTATGTCAATTTAAAAAAAACATTATATTTTATTAATTGTTTAATTCATTTGTAAAAAAGATGAAGAATATCATGGAAGGGATAAAAATATGAACTCAAAAAATGCATGGGACATAAAAGAATTCAATATTATCATTCCATTTGATGATTTCAGGGTGCATACTGGTGAAACTGTCAAAATATATGGGAATATTCTTGGGAAGCTTACTTGTGATACAATGAGCTTTCCCATTAATTATAAAGATTGGAGACATATTCCTACAGCTTGTAAAAATGAGGTCTTTGATACTCAAGTAAAGGTAATATTAATTGAATATTCCTTGATAACTAATTTAATAGAAATGAGTAAATTTTTTAATATACTTATAAAGTGTTATGTTTTTTTTATTTCTAGATGGTTTTTCATTTTGATGTCCCCAACTCCATTTCACACCCATGGACTTTGCAAAGAACAGATACAATATCCATAAAAAAACTAAAATGAAACTTTCATATAGAAAACATGAATTTAGAGTTATACCAACCACATATTGTTCCAGATTGACATGTGGTTTATTTTTATATGTCAAAAATAAATTATAGATCATTATCCATAATTTTGAAAACAATTCAAGTTTGTTTTATCATTTTTGACTCGGTAAAAACTTATGAAAGGTACAAAATCCTTTAAAAGAAAGTTTTAGGGGATCAAAACTATTAAAAATACATTGTATTTACTTGAAATTAAAGGATAATGACTATAGATTTAATTTTGAAATGTTGGAACCGACGACATGTCATTTCGAATGAAGGTTTTCCTATTATGACCGTAAAAATGTTTTTAGTGTTTTAAAACACTAAATCATGCATGGAATGGTAAGAACTAGAAAAGTGATGTCATATTGTCTTTAAATCAAGGGAAAATGACCATAGATTTAATTATAAAATGTAGGGATCGATGACAGGTCATTTCAAATGACGGTTTACCCGTTATGGCTGTAAACCCATTTTCAGTGTTTTAAAACACTAAATCATACATGAAACAGTAAAAACCAAGAAACAAATGTTGTATTGTCCTTAAATAAAGGTAAAATCACAAATTAGTTGTTTTTTACTTTTATGAATAGACAATATGTCAATCTAAAGTGTGGTGTGATCGAAATTACTCAATAAACACTTATGAAAGGTACAAAAGCCTTTAAAAACAAGTGTTGGGGGGGGGGTCAAAACTAGGAAAATGACATCATATTACTCTAAAATCATGGGAAAATGACTGTAGATTTAATTTTGAAATGTAGGAACCGATGATACATCATTCCGAATGAAAGTTTTCCCATTATGGCCGTAAATGTGTTTTTAGTGTTTTAAAACACAAAAAGTTTGTGGAATGGTCAAAACAAAAAAATTACATATTATTATATTGAATTCTGAGAAAAAAATTTATATTTAATTTTTAAATGTAGGAACTGATGAAAATTCATTGTAAATGATGGTTTTCCCGCTATAGCCGTAAACACATTTTTAGTGTTTTAAAACACTAAAACATGCGTGGAATGGTCAACACTAAGAAAATTATGTTATATTTTCCTAAAATCAAGGTAAAACCACCATATATTTAATTTTTAAATGTATGAACCAACAACACATCATTCTAAGTGATGGTTTTCCCATTATGGTTTTAAATGTGTTTTTAGTGTTTTAAAACACTAAAACGTGTGTGAAACGTTCAAAACCAAGAGAATACATATTATTTTCCTGAAATAAATGGAAAATAACCATATATTTAATTTTTAAATATAGGTATTGATGACACATCATTTCTAATGATGGTTTGTTCGTTATGGTCGTAAACGCGTTTTTAGTGTTTTAAAACACTAAAATGTGCATGGAATGGTAAAAACCAGGAAAACGATGTAAAATTGACCTGAAATCATGGTAAAACCTACATATATTCAAAATTTAATTGTAGGAACCAATAACATATCATTCCAAATAACATTTTTCCCATTATGGTTGTAAATGTGTTTTTAGTGTTTTAAAACACTAAAACATGCATAGAATGGTAAAAACCATACAAACGATGTCAGATTGTCATGAAATCAAGGGAAAACCACCATATATTTAATTTTGAAATTTAGGAACTAGAAAAACTTCATTATGAATGACGTTATTCCTGTTGTGGTCGTAAATGCATTAGTAGTGTTTTAAAACACTAAAACATGCCTAAAACGGTCAAAACCAAGAAAACTATGTCGGATTGTCCTTAAATAAGGGTAACATGATCATAGATTGAATTGTGAAATATAGTATCTGATAACACATCATTCCAAAAGAGGGTCTTACCATTATGGCTATAAACGCATTTTTTGTGTTTTAAAACACTAAAACATGCGTGGAATAGTCAAAACTAAAAAAAAGACCTCAGATTGATATTAAATCATGGGAAAACCACCTTAGATTTAATTTTTAAATTTAGGAACCTACAAAATTTCATTCTGAATGATGTTTTACCCATGATGTCTGTAAATTCATTTTTAGTGTTTTAAAACACTAAAACATGCGTGAAATGGTCAAAAAAAAAGAAAACAACATCAGATTGTCCTAAAATTAGGGAAAAACATCGTAGATTTAATTGTGAAATGTTGGATCTAATTTCATTTCATTTAGAGTGACGATTTTTCCATTATGTTCATAAATGTGTTTTAGTGTTTTAAAACTCTAAAACATGCACGGAATGGTCAAAACTAAGAAAATGATGTCGGATTGTCTTGAAATTAGGGGAAGATGATATTAGATTTAATTATGAAATTTTGGAACTGACAGCACATCATTCTGAATGACACTTATCCCATTATGTCCGTAAACATGTTTTTAGTGTTTTAAAATTATAAAACGTGCGTGGAATGATCAAAACCATATTAAACGACCTCATATTGATGTGAAATCATGGTAAAAACACTGATTATTTGTTTTTGAATTATAATACACTCTCAGATATCAAAATATTTTATTTTCTTATTAAATAAATTTCAAGCACACCACATGTTGCTTTGAAAATAAATTAGAATATTTACTTATCCCTTTTCAGTTTCAAGTTTTGAATCTTATCTTAAATATGTATGTTTCTATTTTAAAATTGTTTGGAATTATAAATTATTTGTTTTATGTTAAAATTTATTTTGTTTGATTAAAAAAATTACAAATTTTATAAACAACATTTTGAATATATTATGTGTCTTTTCTCTTTCACATTTCTTTTCCTAAATATTTTGGTTTTCATTGTAGGTGGAAGATGTTGACAATATGCATGAGGTTTACTATTATGATCCATGAATTTTTCATAATGTAGTTATCATAGTTCTTAGTTTCCATGGTATGTTAAAATTTTATCAATTACTCTACTATAATTCTGACTTATTATGTTTATTTTTAATTTTTGTTTCATTTGTTGTTACAACAGATAAGATGACGTGGTCAGTTTCAGTTTATGAGATGATGTGGAGGTATAAATATGTAGTGGCAGTTGTGACATGGATATATATTGGTCATGGGTTGTTTTTGGACATATTTTATATGTATATATTGATGAATGGGGTATTAGTTGATGTATGTGGTGATTGAGACTTAGGTTATGATTACCATGGCTGTTTGTTTGACTATGGTTGTGTGATGTATGAGTGAAGAATTTATAATATATTTATGTTTTAGTTTATAACATGTTAGTTTTTGTATATTTATAGTTTTTTATTATTTTAAAAAATCAAAACAAATTTAGTAGCAGTTTGTTGTAACCACCTCCAAACATATATTATTGTCTATATTTAACAACAGTTCAAATCAACCACCGCTAAAAATACCACCACTAAATTATTTGAAGCGGTTAATTTTATTTTATTTATATTACAAGATAATATTTTTTTATTAAATAACTACCTTTAATTAAACAAAAACTACTTCTAAATTGTCCAAAAATGATACTTTCAAAAACCACCGCAAAATAAAATAAACTACTGCTATTGACTGGCTACTGTGAAATACATTGCAGTTTTATGAACCATCGCTAAACAATTATGAGGTGGTTTAAACCACCACTATACCACGAAATAACTACCACTAACCACCACTTTTTTTAGTTCATCATCATGAAATATGAGATCCCACATCACCTATAACTCTGAGTCTCCCCAGTAAGACTCTTCCACCCACTACAACAAGGATTATTGCACTATCATCTAGTATATACAACCTCTACCACCAATCTTCTCTATATAAATATTAAAAAATTAAAGCTACTACATCTCCATACAAGTATCTATAGACTGTCAAACAACATATCCTCATGAATTCATACTCAGTATAAAAAAACTATATTCCCCTTTCTTGGTGTGTAAGAGATCTCATAGTCATAGTCCTTGAAAAACTCTATCCACCTCCTCTAAATCAGATTAAAATCCTAGTAATAGAATATGTACCTCAAGATCTTATTATCTTTAGAGACCACAAATAATTCAATTATTAGGTATATCCACAAAAAATTTAGAGAAAACCCAACTGAAACCAACTCAAGATCATGAGTGTCATAGTTATGTTCATGAGGATGTAACTTCTCAAATTCGTATAGGATAATTTCCCAATGTTGCATAAAAAAACCCAAACCATGATGGGAGGCATCATAGAAAACCTCAAAAAAATCATTCCCCTATAAACTGAAGAATGGGAGAATCGATCAACTTCTCATATAGGTATTCAAAAGCTTCTGGAAACTGATCAGTTTATACAAAATCCTGATCCTCCTTGATCAGATATATTAAGGGGATGTAATTAGAGATAAATTGGACATGAACCTATGATAACAACCTACAAGACTAAGGAAACTACAAACCTATAAACATTATTGGGTGATAACCAAAAAATAAACTCTTTGATATTCAAAGGATTGACTGGTACTCCATACTAAGAAACTACATGACCAAGAAAATATACCTCACGCATCCAAAACTTGCACTTGGATAACTTCTCATAGAGATGGTGGTTCTGAAAGAATTGTAAAATAACATCAATTTTCTCAATATTATCTTCCTCTAATTTCGAGTAAATTGGAATTTCATTGATGAACACTACCGTGACCTAGTCCGTGAACTCACAAAATATAAATTCCATGAGTCCCATGAAAATAGTTGGGGCATTCATAACACCAAATGGAATAAATATAAACTCAAAGTTTCTATAATGTCACTTGAATGCAGTCTTTGAGATATCTTACTCCTTCACCCTCATATGATGATACCCATACCATAGGTAGATCCTTGAAAAATAACTATCTTCCTTAAAATAATTGAATAAATAATATATCCTTAGAAGGGAGTAATGATTCTTAACTATCACTAGATTCAATGAATGATATTCTATGCACAACCTCAGACTACCATATTCATTCTTAGAAAACAACACCATAGCACCCCATGGAGATACACTAGGATAGATAAAATATGTTTTCATATAATCATTAATCTAAATTATCTATTCTCACAACTCAGAAGGTTCTATATAATAATAATCCATCAAAATTAAAGAGAAATCAAGCCAAATATTTATCTCGAACTCAATATCACATTGAGGGGGTTGTGTTACAACTTCTTTAGGAAAAAATTATAGAAACTCCTCAAAAATTCTAGAGAAAACCACTTCCCATGACTCTACTGAACCAAATTACAACTCTTCTAGATGAGACAAAAGAGTATTTGAATTCCTATAACTTATCTGATGGTCCCACTCACCAATGAACATCACAGACTAGACCTCCACATCATATAATTCAACTCTACTCTTGAAGAAATTGATGACCATACACCTAGAATAAAACCAATCCATACCAAGAATGAAATTATATGGTTGTATCAATATTAAGAATAAATACCCCAATTAATGATGCTTACACTTTATTATCTCAAAACCTTGACATGCATCTAACAAACTAAACTAACCTCCAACTGGTGTAGTTAACACCAATGGAATTTGAATCCTATATAACTTAAGTTGTGAGGTGAAAATAGAGGTAGGTGAAACAAAATAATGAAAATATACATAATAAAAAAAGTGAAGTATGAGGTAGAAGAAAAGAAGATGGCCCCTTAAATGATATATAGACCACTAGGTGTTGATATCTCTATGGAATGCAACTTACCTTTCCCTGTTCCTCTATGCCACTATCCCTGTTGATAACCACCTCAACATCCATACTCAAACCTATATCCTTGAGGACAAGGAACATCATTGGAATTCACTATTCCTTATCCATCTAGCCTCAGTGGTGTGGTGGTCTATTGATAAGGCCTTTAAGAAAACTATTGCTAAGGATAAACCAAATACTGATATACTTTCCACACTATGAATTGATAATGGTCGGACACTGGAACTAAGGATGACCATAAATTACATAAGAAAAACACACTAAAATAGAGATCTTGACTGAAGCATAAGAACTACCATCTCTAGAGAATCAAGAAGAAGACTGCTGAGACTGAATCTCTACCGATCAAAACCTTGACTAGACCAACATCTGAGATCCTTTATTAGTGACTTTTCTCCTTAGGAATTTCTAATGAATCCACTATTGAGATGTCCTAACTATGCATAAATTCTCTGGATAGACACTACCTTCTTAATAACCTCTAGATACATAGAAAATGTGGATGGGGTTAATGTATATTGAATAATTGGACACGATGCCTCCTAAAAATTCTAGGATTTGATCTCCTTATCTAGAAAAAGACCAGGGGCATAATAAAGATTGTCTTTGAATTGAATCCAAAACTTCCACATGCTTAGTATTCCCTACTAGAGGGAAGAAAAACTCCATTCTCTTCATCGTATCCATCATCAATGAAATAAACTATAAATAAAATTTACTCTAAAAATAATCCCATGAAAAAACTGATGCTTCATGCTATCTAAGAAATATAATCCACTGTTGATGAAGATATCCCCTCATCTAAATAACAACCAATGAGACCTAATACTTCATCCTATAATGGATTAAACTGAAGGAGATCTCTAACTCCCCCAAAAAGTGGTCCATCTCTAAATTAGATACAATCCCCTATACTTTTCCAAAATATGATTCTGGAACTCATGCAATGTCTTCCTTTTAGTCTCATTGTCCTCATCTAGTCCAAACCACCTATGGTAAACCAGATCATCCCATCACACCTCACTTATTTGAACCTTAAATGGATAAATACCATCAACCATATCCGTAAGAAAATAAAGGAAACTCCTAAGCCTGATAACATGTAATATATTAATGATAATTTAATTATATTCAGTTTAATTTCCCTAGAATAACCCCAATTCAACCACACACATAAGAAACATGATACATATACCTCCCCAAGTCTCTATCCCACAATCATCATAATCTCATATAGGGTGTTCAGTAAGCTTAAGATCTTAGCATTAGATCATAAGGGGCCCTAATTACCAGTTTCCTAGATGGTCTCCCTTTCTATATCACACACTAGGATCAAATAACACTGTTTCATTACCAAGATCATAAAATTATCACCATTTCTTATCTCCAAACTTCATTTTAACTTTTATCTATAGATCTGATACCAATCTGTCTAACCTACCCCCACTAGGAACCCCTCACGAGATTTTAGTTAAGACGATCCATGGGTTAATGAATTGAACTAATGGTATAATCATGCATATATGGGAGTAATTACCCTCAGAATACTTGGAATATATAAGAAAAACCACCAATCAACTCTGCAATATAAAATTAAAACCAATATCCCATAATTAATATAATGTAATGTAGAAAAAAGACCCCAAAGATAAAATACCAAAATAATCTCCTATGATAGTAACTCCCAACCTCAAGCTAGTAATGTCTATCTCAGTCATCAAATACCTAATGGAAACTTGTAAAACACACACACACACATGAATATATATATATATATAGGGGTGGTAATTCATGTATACTTAGTAAGATCCACCTCAAAACCTTTCATGCAAATGTGGAAGAAGAATACTAATGCGTCATTGAATAAACAACATGACCAAAATGCACCTATACTAGGTATACTATCACTCAAACTCACCAAGGCTCACTCACCCTGTATAACATCCAAGTATAATAAAATAAAAAAGAATATATTCCAATAATTTACTCTGTAACCACTTCCCCAATGATTTATCACTCTCATACCATAATAAAAAATGTCATGGTGCCCCCATAACTTCCAAAATCATTACATCACACATCATATACCATATCAAAACCATATGGAACATACCAAAACCACACCTACCTCACATACAAACCCCACATCCTCACCATGGTAGGGTATCATGAACATGAAAGACATCAACCTCATGGTCTACTCCCACCATGTATGTCCCCTACCATGTGTCGCATCTTCTACCACATCATCATCTCATAATCATAACATCATTATCACATAATCATCATCACATTATGAGAAATATAAATTAAATCCATTATAGACTATGAATAATAACCACATGAAATTAAAACCCATTCTATGTCTAGAAGATAGAGTAGGGGTGAGGGAGTAGTCATCTATTCATTCCCTCTCTAACCTGAATGCTGAAAAAACACCTAGAACCTAAAACTATATAAGTGTCAGTAAGGTTTTCTAAATTGGGTGTTGGTTTGTAAGAAATAATAGGAAAATAAAATATATATCATAACCACACATAGGGAATAATCTAAAGGTTTATACCAAACCAACACTACCACCACCTATAATAGTCATTTCATATCTACTAATATGCACTAAAAATTTCTTCTATCACTTTACTGTAAACCAGACCCACCTACTCAAACAATATAACTCTATCAACATTCTTAATTTCCAATTTAAACATATCATCATTACTATTTCCAAAATTACCATTCACCAGCCTATTTTTAT
Source organism: Viscum album (assembly GCA_963277665.1). NCBI lineage: Eukaryota > Viridiplantae > Streptophyta > Magnoliopsida > Santalales > Viscaceae > Viscum > Viscum album. The sequence goes on from OY728161.1 coordinate 1,420,850,000, forward strand.
TTATTAATTCATTCATTTATCCATATTTAATTTCAAACCATTCATTAATCATTAGCTGTATTTACCCCAATCATTACTACTCCATCTAACTCTTCTACTTCAAGGTTAACTTCCCACTTACCACTTTCATTCATCATTTACTTCAATTATTAATTTTCATCCATCATAGCTCTGCATGCCCACTTATTCTATTTTTTCTTTTCAGTATAAACCATGTTATCAAGAAACTACTATACAATCACACAACCTCCTCAGAACATAACATTAAACACTTCACCAAAAAAATCAAAAAACCACTACAATTAGGATAATCAGAAAACCATGAAATAAATTCACCTCTTTTCCACATCAACTGACCATACCTCCATCACAAAATAAAAACTATACCTCACTATGTAACCACCCATAACCACCAACCTATACTATTCTAACAATAATGATAATTCATCCCTTAAAAAAACATAAAACACAACAAAAAACACTTTAAACAACCTCTTACAAATCATTCTTGTGTAGTAAATTATAAAAAAAAACCAAAATCTTTAAGAAACCAATTTATTAATTCTTTTAAGTGATTAAAAAATTATGAGAGGTGATCATAACATCATAATGGATGAAAATAATGGATTTCATAGCAAAACAATTCACTAAAAAGTATCAAAATATGAATAATCATATATAGTTAATTAAAGAGAATAAAAATCACTCCATTTTACCTATAATTTTTTTTACTTGGTCTATTATATTTAATTAGGTTAAACCAAACATACACCCAAAGAAAAAAATCATGATTATAACACGTTCACACATAAATAAAAAAGGATAAGTTTCATATCCTTTAACTCTTTAAATCTTTAAAAAAATCATTGAAGGATGGATGAAAAGAAAGTACCAAGCACTGTCAAACTCAAAAAGATTCACCATAGGACCTATCTATGCATAAACATCATCAAAGAAAAAACTAAATAAAAGGAACATTACAACTCTAACCTCAAAAGGGAGAAGAAAAAAGAGAATGAAAAGTAATAAAGAAGGGAAGAGAAGCGGGTACCTCAGATAAAAATTGATCAATCCCTATGAATCAAGTGGTTTAAATCTATAATATGGATGACTGAAAGGAACTAAATAATCCCTAGGTTTAGATAGGGTTTGAAAGAGATAAATGAAGTCGAACTAAGTAGAAAGGTGGAACCCTATTTATAGAGAAAATCTAACCAACCCCCACCATAATGTGGTGGACTTATAAATGGCTATAATGATCACAGTCAAAGGGTGGTACAAAAATACTGATTTTTAAAAATGAATATCCCCCATTTCTCAAGGATTGTTTTGACCATTTTAAAAGAATATTGACCAAAACAATGAAATAGAGGCCTTTGAAATAGTCATAATGGAATTAATCCCCAACACCTATAAAGAATCACCATGACATAAAGGAACTTTTCTAGACATTTATAAATTCACCTCATGATCAACCATGAAAAAAACCATCATAACCATGACATAACATGACTACAATTGATAAAATGGGAGTTTCTCCCTTCCCTATTTCCCACATGGATTTCAACATAAATCTATATGTTCCACACTCACCAAAACAACCATAACTATGATGCGGTGAACTAATCACATATGATTAAGTTATGAAATCCAACCTTCCCATGATATTAAATAAGAAACCACTAAAGATTAACCCATGTAGGATTAAATAAACCCCTCATAATGTTTCCCATATTACCATAAAATAGTGCCTCTATGTCCACTTAAATGGGTATTATGCCTCTCCCCATTTTACACAGGGACTTTAAAAAAATCTCCCTAGGCACCACAACCTTTAAAAAGGATCTCCCCAAATAAAAAATAGGAATATTAAATACCGACTCACCCAAAATGGAATAACTCACATAAAACAGGTTTTTTACACAATTTTTTCACCATACATCAAAATAGATGATGCTCCATGACTGAAAACCTAAAATTATCTCTACTATAGATTCTAAAACACGCGTTTTAGACCTTATAAATACAAAACTCACCCCTATACCGTCGTACCACCATCGAACTTACTCTTGAAACATTCCAAGGTAAAAACAAGTAAATTTATGAGGAACATGTTCTATTATAGGTATAATGTATTTGGTATATTTTATAAATTAATAAAAGAAAAAGAATAATTGATCTTTACTAATTCCTATTAAGTTGATTTGTTAGATTATTGACATCCCATAGGGCATCATTACTTCCTATTGGTTATAAAGTTTTGTAATTTATATTAATCATACTAACTAATAACTAATAAGGTTTAGTAAGTGGTAGTATGAGGTGAAACCCACAAAGATAAATTTTAGAAACAATTAGGTAAATCACAACAATGAAAGTAAATTTGGTAAAAAAAATCAATCAAGAGAAACATATTATGCTTGAGAAAATCCAGATCATGCACTTATGAACTAAAAAAGATAAATTTGTTATCAAAATTGGTTTTAGGAAATACCTTGGAATTTTCCATAACTACCTAACTTGAAAACACCTATTTTTTTTATAGTAAAGTATTTTAGTAGATTAATGAGATAGGAAACCCAAAATCTTATTAAACATAACACCTAGCCTACCAAATGGCCACGAAGAAGGTTTAACACCAGCGATTTAATTACAAGGAACTCCATCACTAAAAATAAAATAGTTATTCTTAAGGGATTAAGAATAGATATGAAATATGTAATAAATGAAAAAACCCATCTTAAAATAATCATAAAAGAATTATTCACTAACATAGTTCCTATTTCATCATATAAATTGGCCTTAGAAACTCACCCTCATGCTATTCGCAAGAGAGTGCATAAAAAAACCAACCTTAACAACACAAGTATACCCGAATAAAGGTGCATATATAGATTTACTCCTAGATGATTGATTGATGCCTCTAACATTTAGAGTCAACCTCTATTTATAAGAAAAAATCAACACCTAATATCTATAGATATCTTTATGCATCTATCCATATCATTTTCCAACTACAACTACACACAAATAGGCTCTAAAAACCAAATGAAACATCTACTATATCTAATAAAAACAAATCCTAAAAAATATAGTAAAGATAGAGGATGAATGAACTTGTATATATGTTAGAGATATAGAAATCAATGATCATCACAACATGAAACATATCCCACTACATTGGATTCTCATGGACACAATGTGAAACCACACACTCACACCATTATAAAGTCTCCCGTATTTATCAAAAAACTCCCCTATATCTATAATAGAATATTAATATTCTAGACATGATGAAACAAAATCATACACGACATGACCACCTTCTTTTCCTTTATAAAACCCTAGAGATGACATGGAAACTTCCCCATGATTATTAGATTTTGTGTTGTTTAACTCCTTTCTCATAAATACTATGAGTATAATCCACCATGATTCAATAAAATTCATGAAGATCAATAACATTTCAGGTAAACCATCATTTTAGTGGATCTCTCTAGGTCATTCCCATGACTTCAAACATAGAAATATCAAAAGGACATATCCTTGTGCACAAAAAATCCCGGTATAGTTACTTTTATTCATCACTACTATCTGTTAAGGTACTTTATGCTTGTAGATTTTGATGTGAATTCCTCAGGTGTGGAATGACATTATATTTTGTATTATGAACTTCACTTCATTGATAATTTAAAAAACCTATGTATGAATAAATCTTACATATGCATAATATACCTGTAAGAAGAATATTATGCATGAACTTCAATTTAGGTGCAGTAACATGAGTGAGGTAGGTAGATTTGTAAAATTAGTTCCTTCACATCCTCATATCATGATTATGACTTTTATATATCATATTGTTTAATTATCATCATAGTATAAGCATGAATAGTCTTTACATAGGGTTAGTGATCTTGATCTAATGGATTTCATAGAGTTCCTTGGAAAACGAGGATGTTATAGTCACAACACAATAAACCTCAGGTCATGAGGAAGATAAGGGAGACAAAATCATTTCTCTATGAGGAGCATGTGTTATATTTTTAAAATATTTATTACATTTTGATCCCACATTAGAGTTTCATTTGATTCACATCCTATTTGAGAAGCCAGTGTGATCCAAATCCATAGCATGGTTTTCCCATGGTGCCACCCCACACTATAGTCCTATTCTCATCACCTAACATTATCCCACATTGGGATTTGATCCTTTTTACCACTCCTAACATGAACTTCCATATAGCATTATTTTGACACCTTAGGTGGCGAGACTTGTTTTGATGGTGATGGGCTAGGGTAGGCACATTTTTTACTCCAATTCAAATGAATATTTTTTCCTCTAGATTTTTCATTTACCTCAAAAATCCACCAAATAGTAATATAATAATTTCATTCCATTTAAACATTTAAAAAATATTTAATAGGAAAGAAACCCTATTAAAAAAATAAAAATATTACTCCAAAAATATGCATGAATTACAGCTATCAACCCCACCAACCACAAAATTAAACTATTACTCATCCTCAATCATACAATCCTTAAATATTACAAAGAAAACCAATACTAACAAGGTTTAAATATAACATTAAATAAAATAAAATAATTATCAATAAGAAATAAGATTTCAATCACCAAAAAATACCTATTCAACTCCTCATCATTTAATACAACCAATTAATCATGCATTTCAATTTCCCTCTTAAAATTATGATACTTTTCTTAACTTACATTAACATTTTTATACTTATTATTAGTATGCATTCCACTTGGGATCTACCTTACCAGAATAATAAAAATTATCTCATCAATCAAGGCACATTTGACTAGACTTATACTCATACCTTGAGTACATGTATGCTAACTATAGTATTGAAAATCATCTAAATATACACCTAATAAAGAAAAAAAATAAATATTAATCATGAAGGATTTAATAAAATGATAAAATGAATATAAGTTTGAGGGTTGGTAAATAATTTATGTAAAAAATCAAAGGGATTAAAAATTAGATTAAATTTTAAAGTACAACACATGATAAATAATATAAATCTAAAAAAATCCTCCTTAAAAAATGATATCACCCAACACTCCTCTTTCCCCATATCATAGGATCAAAAATAATTATAATGAGCATAATGAAATACTCAGCCTTCTTTAATTTTTTTTACATTTAAACCTCTTTATTTATAATTTTTTTCAGTAATGTTTTTTTCTTTTTAGAGGATCATAATAAAAGATTTTTTTTGAAACTTTACCCCAAAACTAATGATAAAACCTCACACATAAATTTTATAATATAAAATATCCCCTTCACACCATGGAACAATCTCCCCCCACACTTATTCTATTATAAATCATGTAAAAATATGAATAGTAGGGTAGTAAGGAAAATGGTCTTGTAATATGGATTCTTTATCAAGACCATTCATGGATTTTAGAGGATTAAAAAAAAGATCAAAATTCAAGGTAGGTATCAATGATATAAATTTCCAAAATAAAAAATTATTCAATCATCTTAATGTGATATTTTTTTTGCACAAATTTTACAAGATATCAATGAAAATTATAGGTGTATACATGCCGTAAGTATCCCTTGAGAAATAGGGTATAATAAAGAATATAAAAAATGGTTGAGAAAGCTATTGATAATAGGAAACATAAAATCTTATAAAAACACTCATTTTATGAATAATAAGAACAAATAAATAAAAATAAAATTTAGGAAATTAAAGCATAACATTTTTTATCGGAATTTCATCTACATAAATCAACAAATCTTCACAAATCAAGATTAATTAAATCAATTCTATCATTATTATCTTTACTCATCCATACACCATGTTACCCATTAAATATTATCAAAAATGATATCTAAAACATGGAATTATGGGATTCCTATCACTAATGGAAAATAACCTTTTAACGTTGGTTATTTTTCCTTTTAAACAACAATTAAATAGAGATGAAAATGTAGATATCATAAAAAGAATAATTTCAAAATAGGTTATTTACAATTAGTGTTAAAATTTATTTTAACATTAGTTACTATAAAAAATGATGTTAAAGACCCTCTTAATATATATAGAGAGAGGATTATAATATCAATTTTCAATTTAAATCGATTTTAAATACATTTTTAATATTAGTTTTAGTAAAAATCCAATTTAGAAATCCCAAATGAATATTGATATTTATTTGGGCCTTTCAAAATCTATTTCCATGGAAATAAACATTGAAATCAGTTTTCAATGTTTGTTTTATTGAAAAACTGACATTGAAAGGTATTTCAACATTTTTTTCAATGAAAACTTAATTTTAATGATAAATTAAATTACTATATTTAATAAAATTTTAATGTTATTAATTTTGAAATTAAATTTTGAAATACACTTTCAATTTTTGTTTTATTAAAAAACCAATATCGAAACCTATTTCAATGCTAGTTTTTAAAATAACTAATGTTAAATATTAGTTAATTTTTTTAAAATATAATAGAATAAAATAACCTAAGACCTATAATTATAGAAAATTGAAGAGGAGAAAATAAAAATAGAGAATATTTAACATAATACTCCATAAAAACTTGAATACAACGTCATTTAACAAAGAAAAATACACATAAATGAATCTTAAAGATATTCATATACAAATTAGTCATTATTACCAAATAATCTGAAAATAAAATTCAAAGGTGGTTTAAGTATCTATTTGAATATGACTAACCAATGTAAAAAACCTACAAAAAATAATAAATTTTATTAAATTATCAATAGAACATATTGGTTAAAAACATAATAGTTTTAATGGAAGTATCCTTTTAAAAATATATCATCATTCCGGTCATGATAACATGAAAAATGAATTATAATACATAAGATGAAACCGTGGTTATGAAATAAAACTTTGAAAATATGAAACACTATATATTTAAGACATAACAAGTATTAACTAATATAAATATTACATACCTACACATTCACATATTTAAAAATTTTCAACTCCTCTATCAACAAATAAATATTGTTAAACTCTTTCCATGAACTATTTTATTTTTATTTTTTATTTATCAAAACTTATGTACCAAAAAATATTTAAGATTAATGAAAAAATACAATAGTATATATTTCAATAAATTTTGAAAAAATTTATGGGATTCACCATATAAAAAGAATTACCAATATGTCATGCATTTATCTGGGAAGAATATGTATAACACCCACCATCAACAAAAATATAAAAAATTTAACATTGATGAAATTATAATGAATAATAATTCATAATTGTATATGTTTTCTAACCCATTAAGGAATAGAAGAAAAAACACTTAATCTCTGTATTTTCTAATATCTTAGATATATATTTTACTCCAGAATCCATATTTAGATATTTCCCAACCGTTGAGATGTATTTTGGATCCATAAAACTATAAATGAAATTAATTTCATTTTTTTTGAAAAGAGTGTGGAGATACCTAATTAGATAAGTATTAAATTCAGCCACTATAAGTTAGGAAATGAAAATTGAAATGAAAATTTACTTCCGTTGAAAATAACTACAACACGGGTACATATAGATCATCATCAGTAAAAAGATACATGATATATTTTTTAAATTTTCATAAATCATAGTGTCTAACATATATGTTTACATTCATAAAAAAAATCATAAAATAAATCCAATATAAAATAATTCAAGTCTAATTTTATTATCCTAGTAGAAATTTGAGAAGTATTTGAAGGTTTTGGTTCCTAAAACTTTTGTTTATTTTCTAATTATTTCTTTTATTTTAAATACTACTATATAAAGAAATGTAACAAAACATTACAATTAATTTTAAATCAAAAGTAAATAAAATTTAAAAAACAACACATACCTCATATTTTAATTGATGAATAAGGCTAGTTGTACAGAGTAAAAAATGACCCATACTATCTCCAACTTTGGACACCTCCTTGGTAGGCAATGAAACTGGATTAGTTAGATCAATAATATCATATACCATTATTCATACGTGACCTGACTGCATAATATAATGATATACATAATCCTTTAAATTATGTACTATTATTCACTCTATAATATATTCATTGGGATCCCCAGTACACAACTCATAGTATACAATTAGGTTTGAATGAGGAGGTTTAGGATATGAGTAAGCAAGCTATAAAGGTGATGTAGGCTATGTATATATCACCATTTCTACAAACATATAATATAAAAATGATTAAATTTTATCATATATTTACTAATTCATCTCTCATAACTTATCCTTAAAGTAAGCTATTTCACCCCTTTATTCCACCTCACATGATGACATACCAGTTTTCTAAATTCTTTTCCTAATACCAACACTCTCCACGTATCCTCTTATATAGAAAAGATGTTCTATATTACATAAAGTTTTCACTGGAATATTGATCCTACTCTTAGGGATAAAGGTCCCATGTATCACTTTCTCATGAAGGGAATCCTGAAATAGGGAGACCAACATGATTCACTTCATAAAAGTATCAATACAAAACTCAATCACCTCCTTTGATATATATATTTTTAATAACTAAGGCCTCTAGTAGATATAGATTTTTGATATATCTATATAGACCCACATATCCTTATCTCTCACACCAAATGAATCCTCAAATGGAACATTATATAAAAAAATGATAGTAGAAAATACATTTCTTGTTGAAAAAGTATGAGGACAACTTTATCATTAAATTAATTGAATAAATTTAGATCCATGATTCTTTTTGTAAATGGAGTTAAAAAATAAGCAAAAATTTATGGTAGAATTTATAAGAGGCATAAAAAATGGGATGTAGTTCAACTAGGAGTAGTTGTTGAATCAATACTTGAAAATCATGAGATTTCATTCTTATTAACTTTAAATATTTCAATGACACCAAATTTTTCACATTTTAAGAATACACACTAGGTACTTTAATACCATAAAGAAATTGACATAAATTCATCTTTTCACTCTTTGTTAATGCGAGATGATCCAAAGGTAAATATGTTATTTTTTTCCTTTCTTAGTGGGATCTAACTCTAAACATATTCCCATAGATTTTAAGTCTAATATTGCACGAAAACCATATTTTTATTTCCTTTTATACCTAAAAAATTTCTAATCAAACTATCACATATGTTTTTCTCAACATGTATGACATAAATTTTGTTTTGTTTATTGGTTTTATGGTGGTTTCTGTAGGTTTTTGGTGTGGAAATTTGATGTTGGTTCAGTTCTCAGTGATGTTGTGAAGGCATCATGGTTGGGTCTATTCTGGTGATTCATCTTAGATCACTAAAAGGGGAATTGTATGGTTCAATCGATGAATGTTTTATAGATTTCATACGGTGAGACGATGACTAGCGGGTTCTTTCCAGTGAAGTGGATATGGTGATGGTTCAAGGGGCACATCTCGAGGTGGCTTAGGATTTGTGATCTCATGGCCTGAGGTAATGAGGTGGTTCTGGGATTGATGCTTTGGACTTGATTTGATTTCAAATATTTGAATCTTTGTTTTTTGTTGTTTGATGTTTTAAATATTTATTTTGATTTTGAAAATATGGGTGTTTATGGTTTATATCCCAATGAATATGAGGTTACTACCAAACCATAAAGTGGATTTAATTTTTTTTAAAAAGGGATTTTGAGCATAACATCAATGTTATGTTTTACCTACATAAATATCTAATAATGTATATCGAATAATATGGACCATTTATTCCATGTGTTTTTTGATTCCTTGAATTTTAGTTCTTCAAAAATCTGTTATAATTGTTTTTTAATATTTTTAAATATTATTCATTCAATGATGGTTGTGGTGGAAAATCACACTCTTTTGAACTGTTAAATTCTTTTTTTAATATTTGATAAATGTGATCCCCCATAAAAAAATTCTGATGACTCATGTGCAATGTATTTGTCCCATTTTTCAATTAGTGATATGAAGTCCATTATCCTCAAATTGGAAAAGCTTTATATTATTTAAATCTTTATCCAAATAATTTTCTATATGAAGGAAAGTCATTTATAGTGAAAATTACTATAACGAAAAAGGACAATATCTTTTCTTATATGCATCAAACACCTTAACACCTACCTCCCATAAAAATTTCAAATCATCATAAATATATGTAGAGAAAAGTTATAAACTACCAACATAGAAGGCCATAAATTATGTCGTCTCTTAAGGCCTTCCATTCCATCTATGCATAGTCCCATTTTAAGATTTATAGCTTTATTTCCAAAATTTAAAACTTTTTGATCAAATTTATTCCATTTTGGAGAATTATTTGGGTTATATAAGTTTCCATCAAAGATTCACTCATCTATATGACATCTCATTCTCTTTGAAGCATTTGAATTTTAAAATAAATGATTCGAAGGAGAAATTATTAAAAATTAATAGATACCTTAGTAGGAGGTGTGGTGTCTATCCTTGGGAATGAATCATAATTGGATCTCCCATCCATTTTATATTGTGATGTCTCAAATTTAGAATATATTGATAAAACTTTATATTATTTCCTATATAGAACACAATCATTGGGAAAATAATTTATTCTCTTATATATATATCCCCATTGAGTATAATATTTTTTACATCATAATTGGAATTCAGAAGCCCGTTGTCTTCTCGAAGCAACCCTTTCCGAAGTTCATGCAATTCAGTGATACTTTTGTCACTACAAGAATTTATAGCTTTAAAGTTTACCAATCTTAGTACTTTGAATAACTCTATAAATTTCATACAACTTGGGAATAATGAGTTTTCAACATCATTATACGATCAATAAATAAATTATATTTTTTCAATGGTTTCAATGCCTCTATCATGAATTAATTCATCAAGACAATCCTTTGTCCCATACTAAATATCATCATCAATGTTAGATCTTAAATTTTCTATTATTTCACCATTCTAGATCTACAATCTATAAATATGATTAAAATCATATAAAATTATATGGCCTTTGATTTTTATGGATCTTAAAATTCCTATATTCAAACTTTCCATGCATGGATAGAAAAAAGTCTCTATTTTCAAGATTCCATTTATCAAATTCCAAGAAATCATTAACCCCGTTCTCATATTCATCACTAGTTATTCATGCTTTCCAATTATGATATATTAATTACCTAAAGTAACAACACAAATTATAAATACATTAAAACATATTAATATTTAAACATATAGATAAATAAATAAATTTAAAATATATAAATAGATAAATATATAAATATATAAACATATAAATATATAAAAATATAAAAAAATATAAACTTATAACCATAATAAAATTATAAAAAACTAATTATAATTTAAAAACAATTTATTCCCATAAAAATTTTAAACCAAAAATAAAATATAACCAGAAAAAATTTATAAGAACAAACAATTATCAATACTAATAATTTGAACCAAAAATAAATTATAATCACAATTTATAAAAATAAACAATTTATAATCAAAAATAAATTATAACCATGAACTAATTATAACCATAAAAATTTATAATTCGAAAATATGTATATATAAAAAAAAATAAATAAATAGAATTTATAACTTAAAAATAATTATTAAATATTCCTAACATAAAAAATAAAAATTTAACTTACAAAATATATATATTCAAGAATAAGATCCATGAAAAAAGATCCAAAAAAATAAATCAACAGACTTTCGATTGTAAGCAATGAAAGTAGAGTGCAATATAAAATAGATATCAAAGTCTGTTGATGTTGTAACTAAAATGAGGAAAGTGGAATACAACACTAGTGGAAAAAATGTAGCCAAGGTTGGTGGAAAAACAATGATGAAAGATTAATGTGGAAATATAGATGAGAAATGATGTAAATATGATGAGAAATCTGGTCAAATAAAGAATAGGGAGCGCTATCATGAGTTGTAGAGATTACGATTTCCAAAATCAGGTGTTGAAATAATGAGGCTATATACCTCACATTTTTTAATTATTTTAATTTTTTAAAAATTAGTTATAACATAATGGATGTTAAAATACACATTTAATGTCAATTATAATATAACTAACATTAAATATAATAAATTTTACTTCAATTATTAGTATAAACAATATTAAAACCCAGACTATCAGGGTTTTCATGTTTTTTATACTAACAAAAAATATATAAAACCCTATTGATGAAGTTTTTAACATCAATTATGATAATAACTGACACTAAAACCTCAATGGTTTGGGTTTTCAGTTTAGTTAATAATAATCGACGTTAAATTCCTAATGTGATATCTACCTTTTATACCAGTGTAAGAAAATTTTGCATCATAGATAAAAAATATATCAACAATTCTAAGTGTGGAATGAAAATTAACTTAACATAAAAATAATATGAAAAAATATATGGAAAGTAAAAGAAATAAAGAAACTCAAATCGAAACCTCTTTATCCAATGCAACTCTCTCTTCTTCCACTTTTATCTCATGACTTCCTTTATAATAATAGACCTACAAAATAAAAAAATACAAGTGAAAGTATAATATCCATTCCAATAAAGATAAAAAATATAAGGTTTATTGATTGTAATTATTAATATCATTTTTCTACAAAAAAGTTCCGGAATTCTCAATAATTATTCCCTAAAGATCCTAAAAATAAATAAAAAACTCAGGTTTCCTTCCACTGATTTTTTAATATCTTTGAGAAAGATACAACCTATTTGTATCATGTAATAGGAGTATGGAAAGGAGTTACCTAACTTGAATTTAAAAATTACTGAAATTTACACTCATCAGATGTAGCACTTCTTCTATTATTTATTGAATATAGCTTGATACTTTTTTTTGGAGAGCACCAAGTATTAGATAGTCCTAAAGAATAAAGAAGTAACTACTAGTTTATCTAAACCTAGTGTTACTACTCCTTCATATATTGTTTTTACTGCTCTTCTTCAAAATGTTAAATGTTCTTATTATCCATCACCCCATCTTCTCTCTTCTCCTCTTCTTCCATTAAGGTTCCTTCCTCCTCTTCCTCCTTAGGTTTGAAAATTGTGAGGGTCTCTTCTTTAGATTCTGTTTCAAATTCAACTTCATCATTATGATTCACCTTGGATTCAACCTCAAACTCAGCATCACCATTGGATTTCACCTCATGTTTTCCTTAAATTTTTATTTCTCTTCGAGTGCTTACTTTGATTCAAAAGATTCCATTTCCATTCTCTCTAAGTCTCCACATAACTCTTTAAATACTTTCTATAATCCATATAGGAGTTCCTCATCATCAATTTGGGTATGATTGTGGTCCACATCCTTGCCTTTGTATATTCTCCTTGATATTTTCAATTTGACGTGAAAGATTTATAAATTTTATGGAAAATAATATTTGTTCACTCATGATTAATTACAATCATAAATTCACAAAAAAAAACACCCAAGTGCATAAAAATAATAAAAAGAACACCTAAACTAAAACTAGAAAATATAACGATATGAGAATAGTCTTTTTTAAAATATATCAAATCAGATTCTCCTACTAATTCCAAGTCTTCGACAATGACACACAAAACTTTGATGCCCCACAGGGCTCCATTACTTGTTATGTGTTATCATGTTTAGAAATTTATATTACTCATTTCAACTACTAACTAACAAAGTGTAGTTAGTGGTACTATGAGGTTGAACCCACAAAGATGAATTTTAGAAACACTTAGGTAAATTATACAAATGAAAGTAAACTTGAGAAAAAGCTTCAATCAAGAGAAACATATCAATTTTAAGAAAAATTAATTATCAAATTTGTTTTTGAAATTGGTTCTAAGTAATGCCTTGGTCTTAGTCATCAATCTCTAACTCAAAAACACAGTTTTTCTTATGGTTAAGTACTTTAGTTGATTGATGAGATAGGTAACCCAAAAACTTATTTAAACATAACACCCAACCCACAAAATGGTCATGAAGAATGATAAGAACTAATGATTTCATTAAAATTAACTCCCTCATTTAAAATACAATGGTCATGCTCAAGGGATAATGAAGAGATTTGAAATAAAAAATAAAAAAACTTTAACTAATATTAAAAGAATAATTCACTAGAACAATCCACCTATCATTACATAGATTGGAATTAAAAACTCACCACTAATGATAGTCATGAGAGAGTTCATAAATAAAGACTAACTCTAGAAAGAGCAAAAAACCCTTACCAAAGGTCTAGATGTATACAAAAATGATCTAAGATATGAGTTGGTCACCCAACCCATATCCGAAAAATTTTGTTAAATAAAAAGGAAATATTTGTGTACACATGTGGTGTGATGAGCTTACACCATCTATAAATTGAGGGAAAAATCATAAATTCCATCATATAATCATCATTGAAATGACCCTAAATGAAGTATATATTTGGTTCAATAATCCAATCAGCACTCTTCAATCCACATTCAAATCTCCATGAAAAATATTCAAATCATGCAGTGCCGACATGAAAATGAAGATTTAAAGTCCCACCTTTATTACCATATAAATACCATTGTTAAAACACCATTGAGTTTAGATATGAGAAACAATTATGTTTCCAACTTCAAGAGTCACCCGCTATCGATTCACCAATTGTAGCCACGCCTTGTAAAAATTCTATGATTCCAGATTCCAAAAACCAAATTTTATAAAGTGAGATAATTACCTCATGTGAAGCTTAGACCAATTTCATCATCACCAATGAAACCTTGGAGTTATTTCATATTTTAGGCCCCAATAATGATTTATTCAATAGGAATCAATTCACCATAGATTCCATCTAGGCCTGGTTAAATGCAATGCAAGGAACTAAAAGTTCTACAGACCCATTCAACTTTCTTCACTCTTTAACAGATTCATACAAGTAGTAATAAAGATCAAATTGATATCCCCAATGATTTCCATCAACCATCATCCAATCCCAATAGATGTCATAAGCAACCAATGATAGTGCATTTCAAAAGAATCCAAAAAAAACCATTAGAACAAAAGATCCTATTAGCAGTAATACATGTACTGAATGAGTGATATGAATAAACACAATGTATCTATCCCCATCCTTCATTAACTCCAATTACATGTAGATAAGCTCCAAAATCTACATGTAACTTATCTCTATCTCCTCAAAATAGATCCTAAAAAATATTTTAATGATAAAATATAGTTGAACTTATACATCTACTACAAATATATAAATCATGGTGTGATTGTGATCATAATAGAATAATACATATTACTCTCCAATACCTTTTTATAGCTATTAAATGGAACCTCACACTCACATCACATAAATAATTCCCATATTTATTTCAAAACTCCCTTGAATCTGTTGTAAAATTTTACTCATCCAGACATTCCGTAACAACATAATACATATCATGAGAAGATTATTTACCCTTATAAGACCCTATCCACAACATATAAAGTTATCCACGTTTCTTATTTTTTACCATACCACACTCCTTTATCACAACCATGATAATACTCTACCATAGTGTAACAAAATTCATGCATCTCAATACTCTTTCATGAAAACCATCATCGTGGAACATCACTCTAGGTCATGATTATGAATAAAAATGTCAAAATATTGCAAAGGAAATACCCTTTCACACACAAAATACTAGTATGGTTAATTTAGTGTATTAATACCATACTTCATAGTAATTTTACACATACAAATCACAGTATGAATCCCATAGGAAAGATGGGCTATTGTCTTCTACATCTTAAAATTTAATCTTTGGATAAGTCAAAAAAACTATGTGGGAATAAATAATATAGATACACAATGTACCTCTTAGAATAATTTTACATAAAAATTTCACTCCAGGTTCTACAACATGAGTATAATATGCATGGGTGTGAAATCAATTCCTTTATATCCTCACTTTGTGAACTTGATCCATCCCAATGTTTCACTATCATAATAGTGCAATCATGATCAATCTTCACTTAGGGTTGGTGATCCAAATTCATGTTAGGTTATAAAGGGTGATGACATATGGTCTGGGGGGGGTGAATATACTAGATTGAAAATTTGAAGTAGATAAAATTATTATTAAAGATAATGATCAATATAAAATAAATGGAATAACACAAGGAATATTTATAGTGGTTTAGTATAAATTAGTCTTATTATACTCTTATATTTCTCTACCTTATGATAGATAAATATTTCACTAAAATGATTTTTGAAGTGGAATCATAACTTGATTACAACCAAATTTTTCTAGTGAAAGTATAATGGTGACACCTAAATTGTATATGGGGAGTCAAAACCCAATTAATACATTGAATTTAGAATATATGAGTCACAACTTGAAAGGTCATGAATTTATAATTAAAAATTCATAATCTGAGGAAAGAGAAACAATGATTTTTAATTTAAAATAATAAACAAAAAGTGAGAGAACGTGTGAGAGATGAGGAGTAGTGTTATAAATATTAGAAACAAGGATGAAAATGAAGATTAATGAGAGAATAATAGGTAATGGTTCTTGTGTAATATATCTGTACATCTCTTCAAGGTAGTAATAGAATATATAAAAGTTTTCATTTAAGACTTAAAAATATGACCAACAGATGAAAACTTGATTACACAAGACTTTATTTGTATAACACTTCAAAGTTCAGAGTAAAGATCATTTAGTTCTCAAAATTTCGTGTTCTCGTAACTGTGTAATTTGAATGTGTCCAGAAACCTTTAAATAAGATCTATGAAACTAATATTCCAATCTCTAACTGAGTAAAATAATTTAAATTCAAACTTTATAATTATCCAATAGATAGAAAATTATCATTCCAAAATCATCATAAAAAATCATTTAAATTCAAAACTTAATGTCTAATTCAAACTAATTTGAATTACTCGTTAAATAATTCAAATAGTCTCCAAAACAATATGTTTAAAAATATTATAAAAATAATAATCCAATTCGATTTTTTAATCCAAATTTTAAAATAATTTATAATTTCATACTATGTATAATTATTCAAAAATTAATTATACTATATTAAATAAAAAAATAAGTTTGAATAAGTTTGATGTAAATTTATAATAATTTTAAAAAATAATAAGATAGATAGATCAACTTGAAATATAAAAATTTAAATAATAAAAGTATATGTTGTTTGTATATGTGGAAATATAGAATTAATTAAACACTAAATAAATATATTTAAATATAATAAATAATTACCTGTGAGGATTATATATAATATACATGTATTTTAAAAAATAATAAATTAATAAAAAAAATAATATAAGACTATACTAAATGAAATTATCAAAAATAATGAAAAACAGAGCATGCTAAAAAATTCCAGAGTTTAGAAAAATAAATAAAGTATTGAACTGATTGTGAGTGAAGAATGACTATATGGTATATACCTTATAGTTAGTTAACTTACCATGTAATCAAATCATGTTTTAAGTTCATATGACATGCAGTCAGTATACTATCCATGTAAATATTATAATTTGTGGTCACTTAAGTTACCATAAGTAGTATGGTCCGTTGAAATCTCAATGTGTGGTAGGTTCACTTAATATTTCATCATGTGACAGCTTTCTTTCTCACAATAGGTACATATATACACTTTTGGTAGGTTTTAAAAAGTTTATGTGCTAATTTTATCATATCATATGGTCACATAAATAAATACACATGCTGTCATTAAAAAAATATTCATGAGGTCACTAAAAAATAAATACTGATGCAGTCACTAGAAACTAAATACCCATGCGGTCACTTGACATCACAAGCTTCAGTGATCTTTTATACCATAAAAAAAATAGATCCAGAATTTGGTCAAGTTGACTTAAATGTTTATAAATTAAATATATTTACAATTTATCAAATAAATCCTCAATATGACTTCTATATCAAGTAGTATCATTTAAAAACCATGAAAAAATATTATTTAAAAAATATATAAAAAACAACTGAAATCATTATAGTGATTTTGTCAAATTTTAGTGTATCTAAATAGAAATATCAGCCTTTAATGAACTATAAAAAAATGTAAATAAATATATTGGCTATCTAAAAAAATATTTTTTGAATAAAACTGATCCATGTAACTCAATTTTTCATCGAATAATAAAAGAAAATTATAAACAAAAAACTGTTGTAAAACCAAAAACATACAGCATGTTCAAACCAATGGTGTGAACATCTAGATACTGATTCAAACATCATTGTAGTTAAAGATAATGTGTAAAATATTCTTTTATTTTATATGAAATATAAATTATAAAATTATAATAATTATATATCAAGACATAAAAAAAGAGAGCGAGTAATTATAAAACATACTTCTAAGAAATTATGAGCAACATAAAATATTATGTGTAATTAGATTATTAAAAACATAAAATATAAATAAAGAACAAAAAACTCCCAAAAATCCCACACTGTTTTAAAATTACAAAACCAAAAAAATATTTTATATAATCCTCCCCCTTTTTGAATTTTTTCAAAAAAGAAAATATTAAGAAATATAAAAACTATAAAATTTGAAATAGAACTAATTTTTTTTGTTCAAAATTCGAAAAACTCCCCCTTAATAAATTCATATTAAGGTAAGTAAAAATAAATATTTTCAAACAAAATTTATAACATACGAAGATCAAATTTAATTTTCTAAAACTTTTAAAAATCCAATGGTTTGATAAAAATATCCACTAATTGATTTTAAGTTGGAATATATTAAATAATAATATTAACTTTATTAATATAATCTCAAATAAAATTAAAGTTCATGTCTATATACTTAGTTATAGAATGTATAAAAAGGTTCAATTAAATATAAATATTATAAAAATTATCACAATAAATTGGTATCTTTTAAAAATTAAAACTATATTAGGAAAAAGTTTGTTTAATCCATAAATATTGAGAGAAACAATATGTAGACGAGATATACTCACTTTCAGTAGTTGAAAAGGCAAAAAAAATATTTTCTTGGACTCCAAGAAAATAAATTCTAGCTAATAAGGCAACACATACCTATATTACTCTTTTTTTCAAGTCTAGAACCTTTAAAATTAGAGTCAGAGTAACTAATCGTAATGAATTTTTTTTATAATAAAATAATCTACAATTAATAGCTCCTTTAACATATCTAATAATATGTTTGACAAACTTTAAGTGAGATTCCTTAGGATTTTATTGGAATTAGCACACAAAATAACGCCAGAAATTATATCAGGACTAGAATTAGTTAAACAAAAAAACTTCCAATCATGTATTTAAATAATTTAGAAGCAACAAATTTTCAAAAAGAATCAGAATATAATTTACAACTAATACCGATAGGGGTTTTAAAATATTTATAAGAATTAAGATAAAAACATTTTACCAAATATGTATCATATTTATATTGATTTATAAATATTCCATTATTTCTTAGAAAAATTTGAAGTTCGAGAAATAATTCAAATTCTCCCATAAAACTCATATCAAACTCATTTTCCATAAAATTTGAAAACTATTTGTAAATAAAATAATTTTAACATCCAAAAAAATCATTAATCTAAATTTTTATAATTAAAATATCATTATAAATTGTTTTAATAAATAAAGTAGGATCAAATTTTCCTTTATAAAAATATTTTTTAATAAAAACAAAGTAAGTATATCATAAAAATAACAAGGTGTTTTCTTAAGATCATATAAAGCTTTTGATAAATAAAAAAATTATTTGTAAATTTATCATTTTCAAAACCAGGGGGTTGAGAAAAATAAACTTCTTCAGAAATAAAATCATTTTTAAATTCACTTTTCACATTAATTTAAAAAAACTTAAATCCTTAAAAAATTGAAAAAGATAAAAAATTATTATATATTCAATTATAGGAGGTGAAAAAGAATCATCAAAATCAATAAGTTATTCTTGAAAATAATCTTGAGAAGAAAGTCAAGATTTATTCTTAACAACCTGTCCAGATTCATCCATCTTATTTCTAAAAGTACAATTAGTTCCAATAACATGATTATCTAAAGGGGGTTCAACTAAATACCAAGAATTATTACAAGAAAATTAATTGATATCATCATGCATAACAATAATAAAATTTGAATAATTTAAATCCTCATTAATATTATTATTAATAAAATCATAAATAAAATCAAAATTATCACAAAAATTTAAAACAAAATTTCTAGTTTTGATATGAGAATCAATATTAATAATAACATTGTCAACATAGTGATCTATATGAATCCTCCATGACTAAGATTTGGTCGAGGAGTATAATCCCCCTCAATATATTCTTCCTTATGTTGAGGTTTTTCTTCACCAAAATTAAAATCTCTAAACTCATAATAACAAACATAAGAAACATAATTCAATTTCACATTATTTTTGTCAAAAATAACATGAAAAATTCTTTAATAAACACAATTATTTTATTATAAACTCTATAATCTTTAATATTATTATAATAACCAAGAAAATCACCTTCATAATTTTAACACAAAATTTATCTAAATTATCCATGGAATTAAAAATAAAAACTATAAAACCAAATAATCTAAAATAAACAAATTTAGGTTTTTTACCTGTAAACAATTCATAAATAGTTTTCTTCATTATAGGTCTAACAAGAATTATATTTAAAATATAACAAGGAGAAAATATAGCTTCAGCCCAAAAATATATAGGTAAATTATACTCACATGACATAGTTCTGGCTATTTTGACAAGAGTTTTATTTTTCCATTCCATAACACCATTTTATTATTGTGCTCTTGGAGTAGAAATATTATGACAATAACCATTATTTCCACAAAATTTTTTCAAATTTGGAATTATTAAATTCACCTCTTCTATCACCATGAAATGAAATAATCATACAAACTTTTAAATTTTGAACTAAATTTAAAAAGTAATAAATATAGATAAAGAATCATTTTTATGTGTAAGAAAATAAACCCATATAAATATACTATAATAATCAATAATAGCCAAAGTATATTATTTTCTCTAAGGATAGATATTTGATTAGGACCAAATAAATCAATATTTACTAATTGTAAGTTTCTATTAGCACTTATCTAATTGATAGGTTTGAATTGAACTTTAAGTTGTTTCCCTTTCATGTAAGAGTCAGAAACATGAATATATTCTTTATTTATAGTAGGTAACTATATCATGTTCTCATATTTAGAGAACTCATGAAAAAATTATGAATTTAAAATTTTCTAATTATCAATTCAAAATATTTATATCACTCTATGCGACATTTAAACATTTATCATGTTGAAATATTAATTCATAAAAATCAATAGTTTAAATATTATCCTTTCGATTAGAATAGAATAAAAAATAATAGTCCCTAAAACCAAAAAATTATCATTTTGAAATTTAACTTATATTCCTTCATCACATAATTGATAAATAATAACTAAATTTTGATTTAAACCTTCAAAATATAAAAACTTAGTAATAAAAGTAGAATTATAAATAATAACTTTATCAAAACCATTTACTTTGCCTTTGGAATTATCTCCAAATATAAAAGTTTTTCCATCACATTTATTGTAATTGATCAACTTTTGATGGGTCTCCATTCATATTCCTAGAAAATTCAATTTCCATGTACCATATATCATTCTCAATACATCTATGGCATTTTTCTTATAAAAATAAATTTCTTAACAATTTTGGTACCCAAGATACTTTGGGTCCAATCAGATTAGTAAAACAATTTAGGTACCCACAAAGATTTTAGACAAGTATTTTAAGGTAATATATATAACAAATATTTATAAATTTGAGTCTTTTATAAACCCAAAAGTTTAATTAAATATAATAAAACAATCATTTTTATAATGTCCTTTATTGAAAATTGAAAACATGTAATAGTATAAGTACAACCATTTTTACTTCTTATAAAATGATTTCGATACATTTGATGTAATCTTCTATCAAATCCAATACCATATTTATTATTATTTATTTTATTCAAACACATCATTTTAAGATAATTTTAATGACCATGAATAAAAGAAGATTTTTTTTCTTTAGACTCTCAATTTTCTTTTTCAGAATTTCACTCAAATACTGACCAAATTTCTAATCATCCTAAAAATTTGAATGAGAAGTAGAATCAGTATCCTCAGTTTTCCATTCTCTTGTAAAATCACTTTAATTTAAGAAAAAAGTTTTCCATTATTTTATTTAAAATTATTATATAAATTAGTATCTTTGAAAACATCATTTCTTAAACTTTTAATTTATTCATTTAACTCAGAAACATTTAGATTTTTAGAATCATAGTCAAAATTAGAATATCCAAAATAAAATAAAAAATATATAACCTGAAATCCCAGGTCGAATTGACATGTTAACCAATCTGGCTTTCTATAAGGCCTCAAACATGCCTCCCCAAACACTAGAGGTGGAAAAATAGCAGAGAGGGTCTAAAAGGTGCATGGGGAGACTATACACTCTGGTCAGAGTGCAATAAAAGTGCCAAATAACCAAATTCATACACAATTATGAACATTAGTGTACACATAATAAATAAATAGAAATAGAAGCATTCTATAATAAATGAAATTTAGCACACAATCATATATACTCTAGCATATAAAACATAAAACAGATGGTCACCCAATGAGCCTACCACATACAAAAAATAAACTTAAAATAAATTCAATAATCCCTACTTCAATCTCCAAACCAAACCACATACTTGGCCCCAATAATTATCAAGTTTCACCAACCCAATCTTAAGACTCTACATAAGTGGATCCTCTTGATCAAGGAACACTAAGCCTCAACCCCATCCATTGTGGAACTTGTGCTTCAACCTTAAAGAAGACATTCAGTATGAACATACACCAAAATTCAAGTATAGGGGATGGGAAATAAATATTAGTAGTCCACCCAAAGGTGAACCTATAATCTATTTTCATAACAAGTTCATACACATGCGATATGAACAAAATTGTTGAAAACTTGCAATAAATGACATAAAATAATAACTGTATAGAAATGGGGGAAAACAAAAACAAGGAAAACATCCAACTATAGGTTTTATACTAGAAATAAAGGAAAATATGCCTCTGCTTTGGCCCACTCCATAGGATTTATAACATGCAGCTCACCCAACCATACACAACTGACACATTCAAAAGATCTACATAGGTTCTCCAAGACGTCTAAATGAAACATGCATGAATATCAAACCCCAAGGAATAACCATAGGCATACACATGACAAGGCACATATAACAATATTTAGGACTCTAATAACATGATATGAACTAGTGATAGAACTTTCCCTCCACACAATAGATATTTTTCATGCCCCAGAAGTCCTGTATAATAACTCAGTCTCCACCATGGACCTATCAGATACACTGTCCCATGGGATCCATCAACAAAGAACCAATAGATGCATCACACAATGCTCGATAAAACAAACTTGGAGTTCTATAACATAAAATAATAACAAAACCCTCTATCCAGGGCACACACTTTACTAGAGGGAGTTCCCTTACTTAGATCATTCATTATATTTCTAAGTTTGTATAACCACAACCAGAAAACAGAGGAGAAAAAATGATCACAACTCAAGGCTAATTCCCAATACAAAATATCCCAAGGGTCTCCTACTCAAACCACATTCTTGAGAATAAAATGTATCAAATTTCATTGAAAAAGGACAAATGAATGTGGGATAATCCAACCTCATCCCTACTATCCAAACAGCTAAACTATCAGTGCCGATCTACTCTCATCCAACTGATCATGGGTCCTCTCATGACACCTTGGATCTCAACATCTAAAAAACAAGCACCATGGGATCTGAATGACCTAACTTCTATCCAAACCAAAACTTGGGGCTCCGATAGTCCCTGGGGTCACAACATAAAGTGGTGTCCTCCACAAGACTCTCCTACTTCACCCAAGATCCCAAGTGATTCCCCAAGAAACATCCTTTAACGGTCCAATGGTTAAAGTAAAAGGACACCCTATGAGGGGTTTCATTAGCTCATAAAAAAGCATGGGACATGCCCAGTGAAAAAACACCCCTAACATCCCTTAGAGGCCTCCAACTAGTACTCAATCAACACTACATCCAAAGGAGAATTGAAAAGAAAAATTCTACCTATATGGGAATTCTCAATGGTCCTTATGACCACCTCAAAATCAAGACCCTCCATAAGGGCTCCTCATCAGAAGCCAAACCCTTCTACATGGTCATTCACATATGAAGAATAAAGAAACCAATAATCACCCAATCAGTAATTAGAAAACAAGGGATTCTTAAAGAGTCCCCCAGACTCATCTCAGCACCACAAAAACACCTAACCATAACCACCATCCCAAAACATCAACCCATCCCAAAGTCTCCAACAACTCTGATCCTCAAACATGTAAGCTATACATTAATTTCTCTAAACTTGAGAAACCGATCCTATCACAAATGGAAAAAACCAATATATACTCGTAGATACCACTCAATCTTGCCTTTCAAGATCCATTTGAATGAACCTTGCACAAAACTATATGGAATTTACAAGACAAGCCTGTTAATGAGTTCAAAACCCTAACCCATGCCTCCCAAATCATAGCAAACCCACTAGAGGATTAAAATAGTACAAAAAACTATTTATATGACCTATAAATGAAATATGGATTCCACCATCATGATATATGTGAAAAAAGGCTCAGAATGGACTACTCACAAGTCCAATTCTAACTCTGGGTCATAAAACACCCACCCCCAAGATAGAAAAAGTACATAATGTGTACTTATCATTACATAGAGTTTACTGTAAAATATGAACCAAGCCATGTAATTATACATTGAAAAAGAATAAATGGGGTCTACCCATATAATATTACATGTCCAGAGCATACATGTGGCTTCCCATGTACTTCTACACAACCATGTACCCCTCATATGGGGTTTCCTCCCAAGTGCATAGCCACATGGACATGTCCCACTACACAATGTGTACTTAAAGTACATTTCATATACTTACAAAAAATTTATCTTCCCCAAATAATGATAACTCACAAAGTGTGTTCATAGAACAACATGTCATGTACATGGGTTTTCCTGAATAGAAATACCTCGAATCTCCCTGAAACCCACAAGTTCTCCACAAAAGTCACAAATCAACCCCCAAGGGGTATCCAACAACCCATACAAGGATATAAAACTTAAAAAAACTTAAAATAGGGTGATTTGTGGTGAAATACATAAATGATCCTACCCATGGGAAGAAACCACAAATGCTTTGATCTGATTCATGATCTATGGCTACCGCACAACGATCTGTCATGGCCCGAACTTCATGGCGACACTTGTTCCTATCACTCTCCCTCTATTATGTCCCTATCACTCTATCAGCCAAATACCCCAAAGGGGAATCCCCCACAAGTTTATGTAGAAATCCAAGGGAAATAATAAAGAATAAAAAAGAAAAGGGAAGACAAAAAAGAAAAAGGAAAAGAAAATGGGCATGGGCCCTTGCTTGGCCCTGACGCCCGATGCATGGTTATGACTTACATAGGAAAAATCCCCCATTCTAGACACAACCATGAAGATGTAATATCAATACAATGATCAGTTAAAAGATAAAATCAGATGTAAATGCGAGAATAAATTATTAATTAATTGATTAAATATTAAATATTCCATGAAAGTTTGAATGGCTCGGTTTCCACCAAACTATTTTCCTAGGGTAAAAACCCTATTTTGGGACCAAAAGAGTGGTAGGAAAAATTATCCCAGATCATATTACAGGTGAAATTTTAATTTTTCACTTGAAACACTCTTGCGAACAAAAAGGTTCAAATTTACCTTGATTATCACAGCTTATGACAATGCATGTTGTCCTATAATCCCCACACAAATTCTTCTCACCCCTAAGAAGCCTCAGGGGACATACATCAACCACACTCTCACCCAAGCACCAGTGAAATCGACGCTATCACCACCATCCAATGTTTGGTCTTACAGTTTTCTCAAATCTCTCCCAACATGAGATACATTCAACCACAACTGATCTGATGCCCCCACCACATGAGTATCTTTATCATCTCTCAGATTCCTAATGAAAAACCACCCACCCTACACTATTTCCATCACTAAAATCAATTGATATCCATGGCCAAACTGCCCACACTTATGTGACAAAAAAACGACAACCTAAACAAACCACTTAAACAAGGAACATGACCTCCAAAAGCCTATGGTGCATTCCCCACCAAACGTATTTCCTTAAACCACTATCAAAAGTACAATAGGAATCATGCTCACGTTGTCCAAGCACTAACAAAACTAGGATAATGTGCCTAAGACCATTGACCATGCTCCTCATGACGTCATTTTCAAAGAATTGGAGAACCCTTAGAACTAATCTTCAACAAGGCGTCTCCCTTATTCCACAATCAACAACATGAACAACCTCCACTTGATCATTATCCAAAGCCACAAGTGTCCAACCACCCTACCACTGCACTACCAAAAGCAAAAACAAAATGAGTAGGGCCCGAAAACAAACCAAACCCACCCTCTCAAGATATCCACAAGATTAGGAGAACTCCTAGTGCTCCACTTCTCAAAAAATATTCATCCTCATTCCTAACCACAACTTGGTTATATCAGACCCCAATAGACCCACCAAGGGAAAACAACCATGCCCACCCAATCCATTGGTGATAGTAGGCACACGAGCCCCACCAAATGACCCAACAAAGAACACATGGAAACAAAAACTCCTTACCAAGGAACATAAATATAAGACTTCAGGGGAACCACCACCTCAGGGTTTCTTGAGCCTGATCCAAAGATCCCTTAGACATAATTTCCCTCATCAAGACACTAACAGAACAATCATATCCCACTACTTACTCACTAGGGTTTCCATGCATCCCTAAATGAAGGGAATACATGTCTATCAATAGTGAACCTCTCTCCATAGGATCCACATAAACTATCATCAGAAGAAAATATTTATACATTAAGTTTAGTTGAGTAGAATATCCCAAGTACTTATATGATAAAAATCCATATAATTAGTTTTTGAAACATTAAAAAAATGAACCTCCATCAGTGAAACCACACACAGATAGTCATATGTCATGTGAATCCTATGTGCTAAGAAAAATGCATGAATACTTTCTTCTTTCCCATGGACCAGGAGAAAGAAATAAAATAAACCAAAAATATGAAAACAAAGTGAATCAAACTAGGTGAAATCGTGTAATAATAAAATTAGAAACCATGAACAATAATCCCATACCTTGGTGACTTGGACTTCCTATAAAAAAAAGTGTTCATAACACACTATTTTGATATCCATCACAAGTTCTGATAAATTCCTAGAACACCTATCTACTAAATCCACAAATCATAAAACAAAATATATCTGATACCATTTTTTAATGATCTATTCTGGGTCTACATAACATGTCACCTGACCTACCTCACCGTAAGGCCTCAAGCACCCTCCCCAAATGCCAGAGGCTATTGAGTATCACCGAGGATCTAAAAGGTTCAATAGGTAAACTATAACTTCTAGTCAGAGTGAAATAACAATGGAAAATAATAAGACTCATACACATGGATGAAAATCAGAGTATAAATAATAAATATACTGAAATTGAAGCATTATATAATAAATTAAATGTAACACACAGTCATACAGACTATAATGAAAAACATACAATAGATGGTCACCCACTGGGCTGACCACATACACAAAATAAACTAAAAATAAATAAAACATTCCCTACTTCTATTTATAATCCAAACCACATACCCAGTCTCTATGGAATTTGAGTTACACCAGCCAGATTTTGAGACTCCACACACGCATCTCAACTTCATTAAGAAACACTAGGCCTTGACCCAATCCATCATGAAACCTATGGTCCAACATAAAAGCAGACATCAGATCTTCACACACACTGAGGTTCATGTATAGTGGATGATAAATAAATCTTAGTAGGCCACCCCCAATACAGAACCTATAATCTATTATCATAACAAGTGCATGCACATGTGATATGCCTATCCTATTAAAAAGTTAGAAAAAACTAGTATAAAATAACAATTTCATATAAAGGGGAAAACAAAAATAAGGAAAACAACCAAATGTGGGTTTTAGCATAAAACCTGAGGTAAATCTACCCCTAATATGGCCCAATTTAGAGGATTTATAACATATAACTCACCCAAACACACAAAACTAGAGCGTCTTCTTGATCTACAAAGGAGATCTAGGAAATATAAATGAAACCGACACAAATTTCAAACCATAGTTCATAAACATAGGTGTCCACATGAAAAGGCACATCTACCAGAATCTAGGACTAAAATAGTATGATCTGAACTAGTAACATAAACTCCCCTCCACATGTCAGTGATATGTAAAGTTCTTGAAGTCCTATAAAAAAATCGGGCTCTACTATGGACCTTTTAGATACACCTCCCTATGGGATCCATCCACATGGACCCAATGGATGCACCATATAAGGCTCTATAAACCAAACTAAGAGTGTTATAGAATCCACAACTAATAAAAACCTCTATAAAGGGTGTACACTCAACTAGAGGGGGAACCCTCACTCAAATAATCTATTATCTCTCTAAGACCATATAACCACAAACAACCAATAGAGGATATAACTTGATCACAATTTACAAACAACAACCAATCCAAAATATCCTTAGGGTCTCCTCATCAAACTATAGTCTTGAGTGGAAATTATCTCAAATGTCATGTCCAAATGCCAATCGAACGTTGGAAAATCTAACCTCAACCCCACAATCCAAGCAACCAATCCTTAAATATCAATACAATCTCATCCAACATAGCATGGGTCCTCTCATGACACCCTGGATCTCAATATATAAAAAAACTCACCATAGGAACTCAACAACCCACCTTAGGAATAAATCAAAATCAAAGTCTTCTATAGTCTTCAAGGTCACAACATAAAGTGATGTTCTCCATGGAACTCCCCTACTACACCCAATCTCTAAAGACACACCTTAAGACACATTTTAAACCAACCCAAAAGCTATAGTAAGAGAAAGACACCCTAGGAGGGGTTCCTCTAGCTCATACAAAATTACAAGACATGTCTAGTGTAGAAACATCCCAAACAACCCTCAGTGGACTCCAAATGTTTGTAGATTAAAAAATGAACCCAAAGGGGAATCTAAAAGTACAAGATCACCAACATGGGAATTCTCAGTGGGCCTCATATCTAACTCAAAATAATCACCCACCATAAGGGCTCTTTATCACAAGCCAAACCATGCCACATGGGAATTCTCAACCACTGACCATGAAAACCACTGATCACTCGATCAGTAACCATACCACATGAGAATACTCAATAGTCCCTCAGGCTCATATCAACACAAAAATGACATTAGAATGTTACTACCATCCCAAAACATTAACCCAGCCTAAAGACTTTAACAAATTCAATCCTCAAACACAGAAGCTAAACCTCAACTGATCTAACCTCAATAAACTAGTCCCGACACACAAGAAAAACCCATATCTCCTCATATATACCACTCAATCCCACCTTATGGGATATGTAAAATAGAACCTCAAACAACACAAGCTAACATACATAATATAGGCCCACCAACAAGCTCACAACCCTCACCTGGTCCTCACAGCTCACACCCAACCCACTAGAGGATTATAATTCAAAAGATCAATTAATTCCTTTTATTAAACAATAAAAGTAAAAAAAACCATATAAAAGTCCTATAAAATCCAAAATAATTCCACCATAATGATATACATAAAAAAACTCATAATGGAATACTCAAAAGTCAAATTATGACTTTGGGGAACAAAACACCACCCAAGCTAGAAATTGAACACAATGTGTACTTCTGAGTACAAAACATGTACTATCAGATATGGAGCTGGAAATGTAATCATATATGGATAGAGAATACATGGGGTCTTTCCATGTACTATCTTATAGCCAGGGCATACATGGGGTCTTCCTGTATACTTCTACATGGCCATATACCCCTCACACGGGGTGTGTGCCCAAGTACATATCCACATGGCCATGTCCCAATACATGGCGTGTACTTAAATTACACAGTGTCTACTTATATAAAATTCATATTAATCAAATAAGAATAAATCATGGAATGTTTTAATAAAAAATCACTATTCACATAGGTTTCCCCTAATAAAAAGCCCCCAAATTGCCTCAGAATCCTTGATTTCTCCGCAAAATCCACAGATCAACCCCCATGGGGTCCCCCAAAACCCATAAAAGGATTTAAAACATAAAAATAATTAAACTATGGGGATTTAATGGAAAAAACATAAAATAGTCTTACCTTAAAGTGGAAATTTCCACTGATTTGATTTGATTCATGATTCACGATTGCCGTATGACAATCCGACGCGACCTAAGATCCGTGATGACACCCTCTACTCTCCCTCTTCCTATCTTGCGTACCTATCCCAATATTAGATAAATAACCAAAATTTTAATCCCTCACTATCATATGTATCAATCCAAGGGAGAAAAAAATAATAGAAAATAAAAAGGAAAGAGAAAATAAAAATAAAAAAGAAAAGAAAATGGGGCCGAACATAGCCCCGGTGCCCGACGCAAGGATATGGATCTCATAGGAAAAATACCCCATTATGGAATCAACCAAAGTGATTGAATCTCAATAAAACTCTCCATGAAAAATATATAACCAAATAAACATGCACACATAATTTTATATTCAATTAATTAAATATTAAATATTCCATGAAAATTCGAATGACTTAGATTTGCACCAAACTTCTATCCTAGGGTAAAACCCTATTAAAAGACCAATGGAGTGGTTATTAAAATTATCTAATATCATCTTATATTATTAATTACCATTTTACCATGAACCACTCTTGGAAAAAAAAAGTTCAAATTTCCCCTGATTTTCACAACCTGTGACGATGCGGGTCATCACAGAATCACTAAGACCATTTAGAGAATCTATGAAGCAAATATTATTAGATTATTTATCAATTACATACTCTTCACTAGAATCATATTCTTAGGTAAAACTCTAATTAGTTTTTAAATACTTCTTATCCTTTTTTTATTTTTTTATTCTTTAGTTTTGGATACTTAAGATTGATATTCCATTCCTTTATACACTAAAAAAAGCAATATATAAGGTATTATAATTAGTACTACCTTACTTATATCCCTTTCATTTTTACTTTTGATATTTTCTTCTAAAGTGGTTCTTGAATCCTTTCTTTTTCATTCTTTTATAGACTCTAGTCACAATCTGAGCCATATATTATTTTCCCATATCATGTAGTTCAGAATTATAAGCATCATTAGAAATAAAATTTATAAATTTTATAGCTACAAATTTTATTTTCAAAGTATCATCTTTTACTATGTTATTTATTTCCACTTCATACTGAAGTAGTGATCTCACCAATTCATCAAGAGTGAACTCTTTTAAGTTCTTGTTTTCATCGATAAATACCTTATTTTTGTTCCATTTCTTTTGTATCACTCTTATGAATCATTCAAAAAGTATTATATTCTAAAATTATTATATAAGATAAGTCATTATATTCATAATTTCTTGTGAATTAGTGGAATATATAGCTCATGGTTTTGTCTTCACCCATCTTGAAGTCTTGGTACTTAGCTAAAAGAATTACAAGCTTAGTTCAAATCAATTTTGTCTGATCCAAGGTGAGTAACTTGTAAAATATTCCAAATCTCATGAGCTATTTTAAATGAAGAAACATGAATAAAAAAACTTTTATTAATTACACAATATAAAGTATTTACTAATTTAGAATACAATTTTTTTAGTTGCTTCATTTTCTATAAGAGTATTTGAGCAATTTTTTTTATTTTGTATGGTTTTACCATGATCAACTGATGTTCTATTCTTAACTTCTTGAGGAATTCCTCCATTCCATATTTATAGTAACCATAATCATTTATATCAAAGTTAAGTGGATTATTAGGAATTAATACGTCATTTATGTTTATTCCTTCCATCTTAATATAAATTCTAGGAAAGGATTATCATAATAAAATATATACACATACTCTATATATAATAGGAATAATTTCTTGATACTGGGTGGTTGATATTAGGAATAGAAGTAGTAGAACTAATATATCCTTAATAAGGAAAACTTTTGAT
This sequence comes from Viscum album, assembly GCA_963277665.1. Taxonomy (NCBI): domain Eukaryota; kingdom Viridiplantae; phylum Streptophyta; class Magnoliopsida; order Santalales; family Viscaceae; genus Viscum; species Viscum album. The sequence goes on from OY728161.1 coordinate 1,420,882,199, forward strand.
ACCAATTTTTGGTATTAGTAAAAAGATAATAGATCTAAACCAATGAATCCTAATAGGATCAGCCTCTGATATCAATTTTTAGGTTATAAAGGGTGATGGAAGATGGTCTAGGGGAGGGGGGTGAATAGAGTATATTAAAAAAATTAACTAGATAAAAATTATTATCGAAGTTAATTAAAAAATTTAATTAGTAGTGGGAAATAAATGAAAGAACATAGGAATTTTTATAGTGGTTTAGTCCAAATTAGACCAATACCACTCTTATAATTCTCTACTCCATGAGAAATACATTGTGTGCTAAATTTATTTTTGAATATGAATCATAACCCAATTAAAACCTACTTTTTTTAGTGGAAGAATAACCAATAAACTTGAAATTTTTATTGGGATTCAAAATCCAATTACTACAATAAATTTAGACTATGAGATTCATAACCTGAATAGTAATGAATTTAGCTTCCAAGATTCAGAACTCAAAGAAATAGAAATAATTACTTTTAATGTAAATTCATAAACAAAAAGTGAGTGTGTTTGTGAGATATGGGAAGTAGTGTTACAAACATGATAAACTAGCATGAAAAATAAGATGAACTAGAGAAGGAAAGGCACTGGTTCTTGAGTAATGTATCAAGATGTATCTTCAAGGTAGTAATATAATTTATAGAAGTTTCTATTCAACACTTAAAAATATATCTAGAAGATAAAAACAAGACCACAAAAGACTTGATTTGTACTACACTTCATAGTTTTGAGTAAAGATATTTTGCCTCTCAAAAGTTCATGTTCACATATTTCTTTACTTTGAATGTGTCCTAGATCCTTTAAATAGGATCTATGAAACTAACATGCCAATCTCTAACTGGGTAAAGCAATTTAAATTAAAACTTTATAATTACCCAAGAGGGTGAAAATCATCATTCTAGAATAATCATAACAAATTTTTTTTAAATTCGAAACATAAAGACTAATTCAAACTAATTTGAATTACTCATTAAATAATTAAAATAGTCTCTAAAATAATAGGTAAAAAATACCATAAAAATCATAAGACGATTTGACTATTATAATTCAAATTTCAAAATAGTTTCTAATTTTATCTAGTGTGTCATTATTGAAAATTTAATTATACTGTATTAAATACCACAAAATAATTTTAAGTAAGTTTGATCTCACTAAATATGAATTTAAAATAGAATAAGAAAAATAAATCTAATTAAAATATAAAAAATTAGATAATAAAAATATATGTTGTATGAATATGAACAAATAATGAATAAATTAAAAACCAAATAAATATATTTAAAATACACCAAGTAATTACTCATGAGGCATATATATAATATATATGCATTTTAGAAATCAATAAATTTCTTAAAGAAAATTAATATAAGAATGTATAAAATTATATTATAAAAAAAACTGAAAAACCGATCATGATAAAGAATTAAATATTTTTTAAAAATAAATAATGTATTGAATTGAACATGAATGCTGAGAGACTGTGAGGTATATGACTTATAGTCTGTTAAATTACCATGATATCAAATCATGTTATCAGTTTATATGATGTGTGGTTGGTATAATGACTATTTGAATATTATAATGTGAGGTTACTTAAGTTACTATAAGGAGTACAATTGGTTTCAATTTCAACATGTGGTATGTTCACTTAAGATTTCATCATGCAACAACTTTATTTCTCATGGTAGGTTTAGATATACACTTGTGGTAGGTTTGAAAAATATTCATGTAGTAACTTCAACATACCATACAGTCACTTAAATAATTACACATGCAGTCACTAAAAAAAACTCACGCAGTTACTAAAAAAAATACTCATGTGGTCACTAAAAAATAAATACTTATGTGGTCACTTGAAATCATAATATTAGGTTAATTTTTAGAATATCTAAACAAATGATTCATAATTTGGTCCAATTGAATTAAATGTAAATAAATTCAATATATTTCCAATGTATTAAAGAAATTCTCAATATGAATTCTATATCAAGTGATATCATAAAAAATAGTGATAAAATATTATCTAAAAACTTTATAAAACTTAACTGAAAAAATTCATAGATTCAGTCAATTTTTAGTGTATCTAAATAGAAATTTAAACCTTATATGTAGTTGAATAAAATGGAAATAAATATATTGTATATCCAAAAAAATTTCTGTGAAAAACTGATCTATGTAATTCAAGTCAAGTTATCATAGAATAATAAAAGAAAACTATAAAAAAGCTGTTGCAAACCAAAAACATGCAGTAAGTTTGGACTAAAAGTGTAAACATTTAGAGACTAATTCAAGCATAATATTAGTTGAAGAAAATGTATAAAATATTATTATATTTTATATGAAATAGTAATTATAAAATTCTAGGTATTATACCTCAATATATAATAAAAATATAGTGAGTAATTGTAAAAAATATCCCAAATAAATTATGAGAAACATTAAATATTGTGAGGAATTGGAATATTCAAAACAAAAAATATAAAAAAGAACAAAAAAATCCCAATAATCCAAGATTACTGTATGGCTTCCATGGTGTTCCCTAGAATGGAATGAGAACTAAAGTCATAGTGTGACAAACACTAGTTCATGGGGAAGATGAGAAGGGTGACATCGTTTCTCTCCCAGGAATGTGCATTATATTTTTTAAATAGTTCTCATGTTCTGATGCCACATTATATTTTCATTTGATTCATGACCTAGTTGATAAGATAGTTCACTCAAAATACACAAGATGGTTCTCCAATAGTTCTACACCATACTATTGACCACTTCTCCTCACCTATAACTAAACTGCACTAGGACTTTCTCCTCTATTACCACCCCGACCATGAACTATTATTGAGATTGCTACTAATGCTTTAGGTGGTTTTCCTTTCTTCAGTGGTTCTAGGCTTGAGTTGGACCAATTTTTAATCCACTTCAAATAAATATTTTTTTATCTCTATATTATTTACTTTCTTCCAAAATCCACCAAATTAGAATATAAACATTTCGTACCATTTAAACATCAAAATACCTTTAATTTGGAAGTGATTTATATCTTCTAAGAAAATGAAACTCATGGATTAGTAAAAATAAAGACTATATTTCTATAAGTTCAATGTATTTAGAGTATATTATAATAACCCAATATTTCATCCAGTTTATTTGGATGAAATAAAAATTAGCGGATGGTGGATAATTAATTTTCCAACTTATCTCATTAATGTATGATAATAATAATAATACTATTAATTTTAGAAAAAATATAATAAAATAATTAAGATTGAATAAAATTTAAATAAAAAAAATTATATTAAATAAAATATATATAAAGGTGTTTTTAGGTTTGAATACATACCCAAAACAAATCAAGTGGTATATGAAATAAAAAAACACCCCCAATGTAGGTGTTTGAGAAGAATGAGGTGAAATTAAAAATTCATCTGTCTTCCGTCACTTGATGGAATTATGAAAAAACCATTTATCCCTAATAAAAATATTTTCTCTAGAAATTATTTGAACGATCTTGTTTAATTGACATCATACATCCAATGAGATGTGAAACATTTGGGTTTTTTTTCAAATGGGAAGAATACTAAAGATAAAAGAAATGGGTAGATAAAAAAGAGGTAGATAGGGATAGTTGATAAAGGGGGAGAAAAATGGTATCTGGTAGGAAATTTTTTTGATATAATGGAACATCATTATAAATATGGATTATTCCACAATTGGTATGGAGCATCAGGAGAATAATTTTTAAGGTTGTTTTTGAAATACATAGTTTACTCTTGTTTTTCATATTGAGTTCAAATCATGTGGGCTTGGAGTGAATGAATTTAATTTAATAGCAGACTATTTAATAGAACAAACTACGAAAAAACTACTTGTAAAGTAAATAGGTACCTATGATGTAAGAAAGTGGTGCTTGTAAGAAACCTAAAGGGGTATATTGTTGAAAATAAAATTGAGTTTGGAGTTTACGTTGTGTTTGTTGAAGAAAATAGTAAAGAAATGACTCATATTATGATAAAAGTTGATTTAGAGGATATAAATGGGCTTTGTAAGTTATTAGAGGATGTTTATTAAAATATACCAAAACCATTTAATGCTTTATAGTTTTACACCATGTTACTTGGGAAAATTACTATGGTTTGTAAGTGCTATATAGTTTTATGAAGGAATTTCTTAGTAGTGTAGTGTGCTTTGTTTTGAACACCATACTGAGTAAAGTGGGAACACATTGCAGGTCAAATCATTCTAAAGAAGGTATTTTGAAAATATTTTGTTTGAAACTTCTTGGATAATAAAACTATTTATTTATGGTTACTATGGATTAGAATATTTTTTAGGGTTCTCTAATACAAACCAACGAAGAATAAAGTAGCATATTGTGGTTCAACAACTATTTTGAAGACTGGAATGGGATAGTCATGAAATGATTATGGTGATTAAATCTAAATAATTTTCAAAAATAATTAATTTAGTGAAAGAATATATTTTTTTAAGTTCATAGTTTTTGAAGGAGATATTTTACCAAAAGAAAAACAAGTGAAACCACACCATGTTTTCCTTGACATAGTTAAAAGTATAGTCTTCTATTATATATATATATAGAAAGTTTGTAAATATTAATGGATGTTTTAACTTATATTTTAATGACTAAATTGAAGAGTATTTAAACAAATTTTAATATAAAAATAATATAATAAAATAAATGGATATTGGTATGAATATCAAAGATCTCTATTTATAGAGTCATCATCATTGTAGCTCCCTTTCCATATGCTGAAGATGCGTCAACATCATCCTCCCTTCCTAACCCATTAAGGAATATTAAAATTGGTTTATCAACATCCATGGTGAGCACAAAGGTTCATGGGATCTTAAATTAACTCATAAATATGTTTTTTAGGTTTCTTTAAAAAAATCATATCCAAATTTAAATTTATGATTAAAAGGATGTGAGAATTGAAAGACACATTATTGGATGTTATGAGTACATGAATTTGGTTTTATATGATGTTGAGGATTTTAGTATAAATAAGAAAAATATAAATAAGTTAAGAAGAAATAGAAATAAAAAAAATAAGATCTAGAGAATAGTGAAAGAGTTCACTTGGGGAGAGAATTCTCAAAGGGATAAGATATTATTGTTCGAATATTATCATAAGGGATAAATTTATTTCATTAAGATTCAAAAGATTTGGATAATTCTAAAGGATAAAGAAAATGAAATAAAGTATTTCGCCTTCATATCAAAGGTGTATTATTTTTATGTGTTGAGAGATATTTTTTAATTGCAGTGAGCCAAATCATAATGAGATAATCAATCCTTGAGGGATATAAAGTCCAATAAAACCCTTTTTCAAACTAGTATTGATTATTAGTTTTGGTAATATGATAACAATTCATTTTTTAACATTGTATATAGTCTATATATCATAGGGTAACTAATTAAGTCTTAAGTTATTTATGTTCTTTAATTTTATGAGTATGAAAGGATAGTTTATGTGAGAATCCTATGTTCTAACTAATAATATGAATAAGATCAAAAAAAGAAAAAAATTGAATAAAATATTAAATTTCACCCTCTATTAGGGAATTTCACTTATAGTTCTAATAGGAAATATCATGATCAACCAAGACACACACAAAAACAAATTTTCATATACAATTATAGAAATGGTACAAGGTACAAACTATAGGTCATTTAAATTAAGCTTTAAAATGAAACCAATATACACACATAAAAAAATATATAAAACACATGGAATTAACACATGTAATGATGCATAATACCAATGATTTTTCATGTAATAATATCTAGAGGCCTCTAAAACTAGTGGTATAGTATGCTCCTATGACTAAAACTTATTCACAAATTGGCATTATTTAATAGGATATGGCTAGAATAGTGTCTAAATTAGTGATAAATGATATATTTTTGGAGGTATATAGAATTAAAATATGTAAAGTTATTATGAATGTGAATATGAGGAGGATGATAAAATATTTAGAGAATATACAATCCTTTGTGTGGTTGTCTTATCATTCATTAGTTATTTCAGGGTAGTGTGATAAACATGTGGGATTGGGGATGAATGGGAAGATATAGAGATAATAAGTGGAGTGAGACGAAAATTCTCTATGGGTTGTGGTGTTTGTGGGGTATAGGTTACTAGGGAAGAATGTTGGGGTAGGTTATGAGAAGTAAAATGTGGTGGTTAGAGGTTTAAAATAATCAATAATATCATGTGGGATTGAGGGTGAAGGGATAAATGTAAGGATGATAAGTGGAGTGGGAAGTGAAGGTAATATGGGTCATGGTTTTGGTGAAGGTGAGGCATAGTTAAATAGAGAGGAAGGATAGCATGGGGTATAAGTGGGAACATATGGTGATGTAGGGATCATGTTCTGAAAATCCATCAATAATATCATCAATTGACATTATTTCTCTTGATCTTATGAAGGAAAAAGAAGTGGGGGGGGGGGGGGGGTGCACTATTACTGGTTATTAAGGTGGGAGTTATGAATAAGTGGGTTAGATGGGTGATATATAAATAATTGATGGATGTGGGAACCAAGGAGGTGAGTAAGTGGGGGATGAGGCTTATGGAATTGAGGAGGGGATATTGGGGTGGGACGTCACTAACATCCTTATACCATCAGTCAAACTCATTTTCTCTATATTTTATAACCAAATCAATATAGTGGTTACTATTCTTAGTTATAACTGATTTTTTACTTCTCCTCATCCAAAAAATAAAAATTATCTCTATCGTGCCTCAATATATCCATCCAACCTGGAATCTAATAGTGAAACTGCCAGATGTGTTTGGATTCAGTTAATATGAAATAGGACTCTAAAATCCCTATATAAATAAAAAATTTCTTGATATAAGGTGTTGTCCTAATATGAAAACTTCAAGAAGGTGTGAATTTAAGTATTAAAATTAAAGGTGAAAAAATCTAAAAAATATCTTAAGAATAAAAATGAGGTTTTAAATTTTTTAAGACACTAGGTCTAGAATATCAAAATATAGGTTTCTATAATGGAAATAAGCCTTGAAAAAAAAAATGGACATAAAATATATAAACATATTATAGTAAGATGATAAATCAAAATTATTTAGAAAACCAAATAGATAAAAACTTAATGAATAAATTTATAAAAATATAAAATTTAAAACAGAAGATAAGCATTAAACCAAGAATGATAAGTTAATAATGGTAAGTAAATAATGGATTAAACACACATCGATTGATAAAAATTTTTAGGATAAAAAATATATAATCACTTATAATGGTACACTATAGTAGGGATATACAAGTTTTTATCCCTAAAAATTTTATTTTGACCGAAAGGGTAAAAGGATATTATCCCCAAATTTGATAGAAACATCATCACGTACAAGTAATACCCAATTTATAAAGAAATATTTTTCTCTAAGACTTATTTAATCAATAATAATAGAAGAAAGAGTATTGTAAGGTTTCCAAAGTGAAATTATTTTTTTGATATTTTTGATAAGTTAAAACTATAAACAATAATTCATAAATATTTCAAAGAACAAGTGGAAATAAAGGTAAGAATGAAATATTTTTTTCAATTATGATTTGAAAAAATTCACTTGTGTATGATTACTTTTATTTTTCAAAATTTACTTGAGAGTTCATTACATTATTCTTGATTTGGTAATTTTATAGACCTCTCATTATTCCTTTTTATGGGAATCAAAATACAATCATTAGAGTATTGTTACTATTTCAACATTATATTCAAGAATTCCAAAAATCCAACATGAAAGTATTCATTATTGAACAACATTATCAGAAATAGTTATTGAACATCCACTATACTTTTCATCAAATGGAAACAATGAAAATTTAAAATATTACTTAAAAATATCAATGAAAACGTCATTTATGAGATGCCATATGAACTTTAGTAGGTGATGGATTATGATTGTACATTATGAAGTCATACCCTTCATTATTTATGAGTGAAGAATAGAAAATTCATCATTAAAGATAGGATGTTTAATTATAATGTATTGTTTATTATGTCTTTGATATATTATAATATGATCATTAATGAAATTTTGGTAGGTGCATACACCTTTGATTCTGACTAGCTAAACATCTATAATATGGTAAATACATTTATGATACATTACATAGATTAAAAAATTTATTGAAAAGTTATTTAAAACTAAACCATTAATAATATATATAAAAAAATATCAAAGGTTTTAATCTATAAAATTTCCAAAAAATATACTCATTTTTGATGATCATAAGACATATGATAAGACTATGTGAGAGTGGGACACAACTGGGGGGGGGGGGTGAATCAATGATTTATGAAAACACCAACTCTTAGATATATTTACCACACTAGTTTGTGTTCATAGATATTGATGGAGATGATGTTATGATGAGAAAAATAAGACACATGTTATTGGGGAAATAAAAGGTTCACTAACTCTTGTTATCAAGTGGTTAATCCCCATTGTGAAATAGTTTCAATCATGCTACCCTCATTGCTATTTTATTATTAATAAGGCCAAGAAAAGGAGTAGGTAGATATACCTAAAATTAAAAGTACAATAAATAACAAAAATAATCAATGTTCCAAATGATATTTAATACCTCAACCTCAAGTGGCTATGGAATTTGGGTTTTATGTGCACTCATGTTCTTATCCTAAATTCTCAGCCAAAACCTCCTTGGAATTCTCCCTTGAATTAATGGTAGGATAATTCAAAGTTTTTCCCAATATATTTGTCACGACCAATACCCCGGGGCCCATTCCATGACTACCCCAAGCCTGCCTTCCATAGGCCATGGGTTGGTGACTAGCACCATAAAGGAGTATCCCGAAAACATAGAGGCATTTCCTTTAAACTCGTATAAACACATACTAGGTACAAAACGAAGTAAACGACCTAGTAAAACAACTAAAGTAAAAGTGTGTACTGAAAGTAAAAGGGTCGGAATACAAGCCCAAATGAAAGATACAACAAAACAGAAAATAGAAAACAGCTCCTGAGATAGTTCACCAGGGATACTACCTAAAGGGTAGGTACATATTTTCTCTACTGCTCTCCACATCAACCATCATCACTGTTTACTATCAGGTCCTAGCTCCCTAAGACTCAGTCAAGGAAGCCCCTCGTCTGCATAAGACACAACAAGGTGCAGGGAAAGCCCATGTAGGGGTGAGTATAACAATACCCAGTACATACCCCAAGACCCCCCTAAGGTCTCTCATATTTACACAAAGGAAAACCACAAGTATGATATAAATCACAAAGCATAAAGAAATAGACACAGATCAAACCAGGTATAACTAAATAAAGTAGTAAAGATGATTAGTCGTAAGGCTAGATCATCTTACTCTGTCAAGAGGTACTACTATAGACCCACACAATATCGATAGGTACTAACCCCTGCAAGACCCACATATGATCGATATGTTCCGATTCACATAGAATTGATGGGTGATGATTCACATAGAATCGCTCGGTGCTGATTATCACAGAATCCCTCGGTGTTGATTCATACATAATCACTAGGTGATGATTCACACAGAATCACTGGGTGCCCATTCACACAGAATCACTGGGTGCTAATTCACCCAGAATCACTGGGTGCTGATTCACACAGAATCACTGGGTACTGATTCACATAGAATCGCTCGGTGCTGATTCACACAGAACCATTCTTCATTCTTCACATCTCAGCCAAACATATGATTCTCTATCATAGTATGCTTGTTTCTGGGAGAAACTTATCCTCAACCCATCACTTGTATTTCAAATAGCACGAAGTCCCAAGTAGAAGTTACCTAATGATCTGTCATGTCACAAGGGTTCCAACGCAACAGATGGCATGTCAACCGGATGCCCATTCTGTAAGTTATTGGCATTTTAGTGTTGGGGGACTGGTTGGATTTGGGGTCGATCCAACCTATCCATACATCAATTTTCTCCAAAACTCTATTGGAGTATCTCAGAAGGACTGTCTCGCTATAAGGATCCCAGCACCATAGACGGTTTGTCAAACGGATGCCCGGTTCGCAAGATACAACCTTTTGAGCGTATCAGAGCCCGAGAAGGTCTGGGTCCAGTCTGACCTGGCCTGGGTCGACCCAACCCAGTCCGGGTCTGACTCAGATCGGGCCAAACCAGCCTGGTCCAGCCCGGTTGGGCTAGGCCGCGGCGGGCTTGATCCGGCCTGCCCTGGCTGGGTTGGGCCGCGGCGGCTCGGCCCGCCGACTGGAGCGATCCGTGCGTGGGTCGCGCGGTCTGCCTCCCGAATGGCTCAAAGAGCCATTCAACTCTTCAATTAGCAGCGCCAGGTGGAACCACCTCATCACCTGTAGGATCCATAGGGAGTTGATCCCCTGCCTTTTCTGCAGCTTCGAGCCGCAGCCTGTCTCTCCACAACCCGCCGCCTCCCGCCTCCATGGCCGGCTGTTGTCGGCCACCTGTCTAACCTATATGGAATCGAGTAGTGCCGCCATCCTCTGTGGTTGGTGAGCACTAGTTCTGCCCTAGAGGACCTTCCGTAGGCTACCCAGTGAGCTATGTTGGTCCGTTCTTCCTTTCGGATGTGCCTACGGCCCTCCCGGGATGCCGTTGTCATTGCGTGCCACCCTTTTTCTGCTTTCCATCATGTTGAAAATCATCCAATGAAGAACGCATCAAGAAATGAAGTGGTGGAGGCTCTATGGCTTGTTCGTTTGGAATGCTCCCTCCACATTAACATCATAACAGGCGACATCAATTTAATTCAACAAAGATAAAATTTATTATTAAACCCCCTACCTCAGATTTCATTAGTGACCGCTGTGGACGGTGGTGCTTCCATGTTCAAGGGTGTTGCGGACGAAGGAGAAGGTTCGCGATCATTGACGCTCGTCGTCTGTCGACCTGCAAAGAAATTCCGCAATGGGTGTCATCAAATCCTCCATTCTCCTTCGGTGGTAGGTATCACAGTACTTTTCTAGAGGTTCCTCACAGTCATGTCAAAAACCCACACCCAAGCTTCCATTAAATAGACGGGAGATTCACCTATGTCACATGACATTAATGCGGTTCATTTATGAACCACATTTAATGTTGCAATGTTGAGGTTACAAAGCTAAAGGGTCAATCCATTAAATGTATTGACAAGTCATCAGTCCCGCCACTGCCGCTCAACTATTACAAAAGAGAAATAAAATAACTTCGTTAGGTTATTTTATTATTATTTTTGCAAAGTCCAAAATTTATCTTTTTGTCCCGACCTACTTCAGTCGATGTGAAGCTTCCCTTAAGCGAATCGCGGTGCTGCAGATTCAACGGTTCCCTCATATTTTTAATCCAATCACTGGTTTAAAAGATAGAAAATTCCACTAGTACGTTTACTGAATGTACCTTAAAAAAGTTCAAATATTAGTTCCGGGCACATCAGGCCTTGGAATCATGCACTGTCAATTTTTGAAAACTCGTATTAATCCCAAATAATTTTAAAAAAATTTACATGGAATTTCCATGTCTTTACATTCTCCCCACCTTAGGGATTTTCATCCCCTAAAGCTAAAACAAAACTAGGGGAAAAAGGGGGTACTGAGCACGTATCTAAGCCTCCCGCTCCCATGTTATCTCCTGAATATTCCCATGATACCAACGAACTTTCACAAGAGGTATCGACCGCCCATGAAGGACCCACTCCTATTGATACTCTATCTCCATTGGGAACTCCACAAACATCACCCAATCGTCGATGTCCATCTCACCCTAGTCAATAACGTGTGATGGATCATGTACGTACCTCCTCAACTGCGACATGTGGAATACATTATGCACCCAGTGCATCTGTGGGGGAAGAGATAGACTGTACACCACCTTGCCTACTCTACTGAGGATCTGGAAAGGTCTGATGAACCTTAAAGATAGCTTGCCTCCCCAGCCAAACCTCTTTAGTCCTCGTCGGGGTGAGACCCATAGGAAAACATGTTCTCCATCCTAAAACTCTAAGGGTATCCATCTCCTGTTTTCATAAAACTTCTTCCAGCTTTGTGTATTCTTTATCCGCTCTTGGATGATCTGCACCTTCTCTGTGGTATCATGTACTAACTCTAGACCCATGAGTGATGACTCTCCTGGGTCTATCCTGCAAAGGAGTGATATGCAAGGTCACTCATATGGGGACTCAAACATAGACAAACTGATGGTGGAGTGATAACTGTTATTCTATGAAAACTCCACCAGTGGTAGGTGGTCCTCCCAACTGTGGCCAAAATCGAGGACACAAGCATGAAGCATGTCCTCAAGTGTCTGTATGGTCTGCTCCATCTGACCATCTGACTGACGGTGGAAGGCGGTACTGAAGTGTAGTTGAGTCCTGAATGCCTCCTACAATATATTCCACAAGCGGGATGTAAAACAAGCATCTGGATTTGAGAAAATCATTGTTGACACTCTGAAAAGTCATAAAATATCCTATAAATAGATACTTTCTAAGCTCTCTACCAATCCCTACTCTCAGATGGGTAGGAAGTGGGTTGACTTGGTGAGTCAGTCAACGATCACCCAGATGGAATTGTGGCCCCTAGATGTATGTGGTATCCACATCACAAAGTCAATGTATATTCCATACCACTTCCACTCTAGTGCCTCAAGTGGCTGAGCTATGACTATTGTTACTTTATGCTCAGCCTTCACTTGTTGACAAGTGAGGCATCGGGATATAAAAACTGCCACTTCTTTCTTCATCCCTGGCCACCAGTACTGATGTCGTAGGTCCTGGTACATATTTTCCACTCCATGATGTACCGCTAAAGGGGATGTATGGAACTACCCCAACACCTCCTCTTGTAGCATCACTAGTACCATGGTGTGCCCTCTGAAGAGGATGGAATGCTCCCCACCTTCAGAAAATCCATCAGGAGCTTATCTTGAGGATATCTGAGTATATCGAGCCTCGTAGCCTATGTCCCCAAGCTGAGCCTCACAAACTTGCTGAAGAAGTGGGGGAGTGACAGTCATAGATTGGAGGTAAGTTTCTCCATCACTATCCATAAAGGATAACTGCAACACGGCCAGTTGATCTGTCACCTCACTCAACAACTGTAGACCAGACCTCCTGCTGAGTGCGTCTGCTACTACATTCCCCTTCCCGAGAGTGTAGATTGTCTCAAAGTCATAGTCTTAAAGGAACTCTAGCCATCATCACTATCTCAGGTTCAGGTTCTTCTGTGAGAAGATATACCTGAGACTATTTTGATCATAGTAGATTGTAAAACGTTTTCCCATAAAGTAGTTCTGCCACATCTTCAGTGCAAAGACCACTGATGCTAACTCCAGGTTATGGGTAGCATAGTTCTGCTCATGCTATCTCAAATTTTGTGAATCGTTGGTGATCACAACTCACTCCTGCATCAGGACACAACCTAGTTCGGTCCCTGATGTGTCATAGTAGACTACATACCCAACACCCTCTTCTACTAGCCTCAATATGGGAGCACTCGTCAGTCTCTACCTCAGCTCTTGAAAAATCTGTTGGCACTTATCTGTCAATAAGAAAGGCCACCCCTTCTTCGTCAAGGCTGAAAAGGGTGCCGAAACTCCTAGAAAATTCAGGTACGAATCTCCAGTAGTACCCAACCAATCCCAGGAAACTACACAATTTGGTTACACTCCTGGGTGGCTCCCAAAAAAGAACCACCTCTATCTTCACCGGATCCACTACAACTCCAACCTCTGAGATAACATGACCCAAGAAGTGTGCCTACCGTATCTAGAACTGGCACTTCGAGAGATCTCTATAAAGCCGATTCTATTGGAGTATATCTAGAACTATCTACAGGTGCATGGTGTGCTCCTCCTCTAACATCAAGTATATCAAGATGTCATTAATAAAAACTACCATGAAGAGATCGAGGTAAGGATGAAAGATCCTGTTAATGAGCCCCATAAACACTGTCAGAATGTTGGTCACACTGAAAGGCATCACCAAGAACTCATAATGATCAAACCTAAATTTGAAGGCTATCTTCAGTACATCCTCATCTCATTACCTAAGATGATGATAACTTGATCTGAGGTCTATCTTTAAAAACCATCGAGCTCCCTTCAACTGGTCGAAGAGATCATCTATTCTCGACAGAGGATACTTGTTCTTCACGATCACCTAGTTTAGGCATCAATAGTCCACATAAAGACTTGGACTCCCATATGCCTTCTTAGCGAACAAGATCGGGGATGACCGTGGAGAAACACTGGGCCTTATGAACCCCTTTATCTGCAAGTCATCCAACTATACCCTTATCTCACAAAGCTCCTTGGGAGCCATCCAATATGCTAGTGTAGATATTAGTGTTGTCCCAGGGTACAGGTCAATGTGAAAGTCTACCTCTTGGTGAGTAGGTAATCCCGAAACATCATTAGTGAAGACATCAGCATACTGGTCCACCACTACAAGATATATTAGACTCCTCACATCAACTACTCAAAGGGTGAGGCTATCCAACTGGTGAGTGATTGACTTCACCCTCCTCCGATAAAGTCCATCATGTGCTGCAAAGGCTTCCTTCTCACTGGTGAAGGAAAACCTGATACCATCCTCGTGGACACACCGCACTTTGCGTCTAAAATAGTAAATCTAATCATGGACTGTAGATATCCTGTCCATACCCAAGATGATTTCGTAAGGCCTCGACACTGCTACTAGGAGATCCCAGCTGAAGCTATAACCTTCTAGAGTGAGCTCACACTGTCTACACTGGTGCGTAATCGTTAAATAATCTCCCGTAGGAGTCTATAATCCTAAGGATTAAGCCAAAGATTCCATAAGACTCTCCAAGCCCCGAACAAGTGTTGTGGAAATTAAAGAGTGACTAAAACCTATGTCAATCAGTACTTTATCTAGGATGGAATAGATATAGATCGTACCTCTAATCATCTCTGAAGAACCATGGTTGTAGGCCTCTGCTGCCTGTAGCTGTGCTCACCCCTATCCACCTGCTTCCTATGGTCAGGGTGGACCACTAGAGGGTGGTGGCGGTAGAACCTAAAATCACCACCCATCGCTTATTGCACGACCTACTCCTCTGCCACGTCCGCTTCCCTATAGACCTCCTCGCTTGAACCTCAGCCGCTGCCTCAGTGGTTCCTTGACTGTCTGCTGATCGTCGGTATGGTGGGTCGGGTAGTCGCGAGCTATGTGGCTCTGCCCGCCACACATGAAGCAAAGTATTCTTCTCTACTGAACCCCTCTACCTTGTGAGCTCCGGACCTCCAACCCTACATCATAGAGTCGCACTCCGAAAGGTCTGGTCTACTTGGAACTCTACATCATCTGCCTACTGCCTGTTGCAGATGACTCGGATACCTGTCGTCCAGTGGAGACTCTCACCATTGGTTCTTTCTCAGCTAATAATCTCTCCAACAATAATGCTCACTTGATTACTCAAACCTGCATTGGAATATTGAGATATATCATCGATGCTGTGATCTCCCACTGGAGACCCTGCTCAAAGGTCCAGGACCTGAAGAAGGGGTCCCGCACCATGTCAGTGGAGTAGCACGAGAGGTCAGTAAATCTCACCAAGTACTGGGCCAATGATAAGCTACCCTGCTGTAGGTGAAACAACTCCTAGATATGAATATATTGTAGTGCTGCTGGGACGGACTTCGCCCTGAATAGGCTCTCAAATTTTATCTTGGTGAGGGTCACCTCGTCATGTAACTAGAGCGTCAGGCTCCATCATCTTCCTGCCATGCCTTGGAAAAGACTAGAAGCTAGGATCACCATCTGCTCTGCTAGTGTCTCATCTAAGTGAAAAAATCTAGCCATAACCTCCAGCCAGTCCTCAGCTGGTTGGGGATCTGTCTCGCCTCAAAACTTCAGAGGTCTATACTACTGGAACTTGTGAAACAAGTTCAGTTTTCATGCACCGTTTGTCAGTGGGGATGTTGGCAACTACTGCCGAATTGGTGGTGGTGCTGTTGGTGCACCACTCGAAGGTGCTAACATGGTAAGAGGGACCTGCACCAAAGTCTCATCACTCGGTGGGTCTTCATCAAGTACTCTCTTGAGAATCCTAGATGGTTGTATACACGATGAAATCTTGAAAATAAACAGTTGCACCATGATCAATAATTTATACTTGGTAAGATGACTCAAAAGAGATAAAAAAATAAAACATTTCCAAAACACACGCAATTAGTGTTTTCGTGCACCGATTTGGAAATCAGAATTCAGGTTCCTGGTGTATGGATACGTCATCCACCACACCAACATTGGACTCCCCAAACTGAAAACCACACTCAAAACACTTAACACTATTTCTCCGTTGAAAAGATCAGAGTCCTAGTTCTTAGGTTGAACCAAATACTCTGATACCACTTTGTCACGACCCATCCCCCGGGGCCTGTGCTGTGACTACCCCAACCCGCCTTCCATAGGCTAGGGGTTGGAGATTAGCACCAGAAAGGTGTATCCCTAAAATGGGAAGACATTGCCTTTAAACCTGTACAAACACACAAACTAGGTACACAACAAAGTAAATCACATAGTAAAACAACTTAAGTAAAAGTGTGTACTGAAAGTAAAGGGGATAGAATACAAGCCCAACTAAAAGATACAATACAACAGAAAATAGAAAACAACTATTGAGATCATCCTCTAGGGATATTACTTAAAAGTTAGGTATAAATCATTTCCAAAACTCTCCACGTCAACCGTCACTACCATCCACCGTCAGGTCCAAGATCCCCGAGTCTCAGTCAAGGATTCTTATATGCAAAAGACACAACAAGGTGTGGGCGAAGCCCGTACAAAGGTGAGTATACCAATACCCAATAGGGACCCTGAGGCCCCCGAAGGTATCTCAAATTTACACAAAGGAAAACCAAAAGTATTACCTCAATAAAAAAGAACGAATCAATAGACACAGCTCAAACAAGGTATAACTAAGCACAATAGCACATATGATTAGTCGTAAGGCTAAATCATCTTACTCTGTCAAGAGGCACTGCTGCTGACCCACACATGATTGATAGGTACTAACCCCCGCAAGACCCACACATGATTGATAGGTGCTGATTCACATAGAATAGCTGGGTGCTGATTCACTCAGAATCGCTTGGTTCTGATTCACACAGAATCTCTAGGTGCTGATTCACACAGAATCGGTGGGTACTAATTCACATAGAATCACTGGGTGTAGATTCACATAGAATTGTTGGGTGCTAATTCACACATAATCACTCAGTGTTTATTCACATAGAATCGTTGGGTGATGATTCACATAGAATTGTCGGGTGCTGATTCACATAGAATCGCTCGGTGCTGATTCACACAGAATTTCTATTCATTCTTTATGTCTCATCTAGACATAGGATTCCTGATCATAGTATGATTGTTTCTAGGAGAAACTGCTCCTCGAGCCATCAGTCGTATTTCAACCGGCACGAAGTCCCACATAGAATTTACCCAATGATCCATCACTTTATAAGGGTTTCAATGCAATAGACGACACGTCAACTGGATGCCCGGTCTGTAAGTTATTGGCATTTTAGTGTCAAGGACCCAGTTGGATTTAGGGTCGATCCAACCCGAATGTACTCTAATTTTCTCCAAAACTCTTATGGAGTATCTCAAAATAACCTTCTCACTCCAAGTATCCAAGCGTCGCAGATTTTTCGTCAAACAAAAGTTCAGTTCGCAATATACGACCTTTTGAGCGTATCATGGCTCGAGAGGGTCTGGGTCCGGTCTGACCCATCCTTACCCAGTCGGACCGACCCAGCCTGGTTTGACTTGACCCAGTTTGGGTCAACACGAAATGGTCCAGGTCTAACCCAGACCTTTCTGAATCGGCCTAGGCCGCGGTGGCTCGGCCCACCGGCTGGTGCGACCCACGCGTGGGTCACACGGTCTGCCTCCCAAACAGGTCAAAGAGCCATTCGACTCTTTAATTGGTGGTGCGAAGTGGTGCCAGCTCGTCACCCGCGGGACCCGTAGGGAGTGGGTCCCCTACCTTCGTCATGGCTTTGAGCCACGACCTGTCTCATCACGACATGTGACGGTGCACCGCCTCCTGCCTCTGCCACTGGCCATTGCCATCCTCCTGTCCGACCGCCTCAGTGCCACCCTCCTCCATGTCCAGTGAGTTCCGGTCTCTGCCTATGCCGCCGGCACCGGTTGTCGATGTCACTGCACAGGTGCTACGCTGACAGACCTTCCATGGGACACCTGGTGAGCTATAGTGGTCTGTTCATCCTTCTGTACATGCCTACGACCCTCCCAGGATACCGTTGTCGTTGCATGCCACCCAGTTTATGCTTTCTGTTGTGTTGAAAATTTTCCCATGAAGAATGCATCATGAAACGAAGCGGAGGAGGATCTGAGCCTTGTTCGTTTGGACCACTCCCTCCATGTTAACATCATAATAGGTGGTAGTAATTTAATTCAATAAATATAAACTTTATTATTAAACCCCCTACCTTGGATTTTGTTGGTGACTACTGCGGACGGTGGTGCTTCCACATTTGAGGGTATTGAGGATGAAGAAGAAGGTTCACGAGCATTTACATTCTTCATTCGTCAACCTTCAGAGCGATTCCTCAATGGGCATCATCAAATCCTCTATTCTCCATCGGTGGAAGGTGTCACTGTACTTTGCCATAGGTTCCTCACAATTGTACAAAAAACCACACCCAAGATTCCATTAAATAGACAGGAGATTCGGCCGTGTCACATGACATTAATGCGATTCATTTATGAACCACATTTAATGTTGCAACATTGAGGTTACAAAGCTGAAGGGTAAATCCATTAAATGTATTGACAAGTCATCAGTCCCATCACCGCCGCTCAACTATTACAAAAAATAAATAAAATAACTTTTTTAATCTACTTTACTATTTTTTTTGTAAAGTTCAAAATTTATCTTTTTCTCTTAACCTACTGTGGTTGAAGTGAAGCTTCCCTTAAGAGAATCTTGGCGCTGTGGATTCAACAGTGCCCTGAAATTTTTAATCTGAGAACCAGTTCAAAAGATAGAAAATTCGACCTGTACATTTACTGAACGTACCTTAAAAAAAGTTCAAAAATTCATTTCGGGCACACCGGGACTTGGAATCATGTGTCGTCAATTTTCGCAGACTCTTATTATTCCCAAATAATTTAAAAAAAAATCTCATGAAATTTCTAGGTCTTTACAATATATCTCATTGGTTTAGGTGAGAAATGATTCTAATTAAAGGTAAAACATGCATTGCAGTGTAATTTCATCCCTCATTGAGTGATGCCTAGATATGAAAGATATGAAAACTAAATCCAAAAGATCCCTAACCACCATTATAGTGTAGAATAATGTTTTACAACATTAACTTCATATATACTAATATCCACCAAATTATATAGAAGATCCTTTTTATAAGGTCCTAGATTAATAAAACTCTTAATTTCTATTTTTATGAGGATTATAGGTTTTGAGAGGGTGCCTAGATTTTTCTTAATTTTTTTTAATTTATAATTTTTATTTCTGAAAATTTAATTATTTAAATTTTTTTATTTTCACTTATGTAAATACCCTATCACACATGAAGTTAAATCCTTTTACCTTTATATAGGATCACATTTCTTCTATTTATAAATGTAAGTCCAATATTTCAAAAGATATGGAAGGGAAAGCATGTGTTTTTCTTATCTGTATAAAGGTCAGGTTGGTTTTATTGTCTCTTGTGTAGGTGGAATATTCTTTTCATAAGGGTAATTTTGGTTTATATATTCTATTTAAAGGTATCTTATTCATTCCTATAGATATATAAATGAAACCTTGTATTTTTAAACCTCATGCAAGGGTAGTCTCACCACTTTGTAACGGTGCATGCGAGTTTTCTAATGTCTGTATAAAGGTAACTTGATCCTCTTATGAGGGTAAGCTGGTATTTCAAAGTCTTGCATATGGGTAGTTCCTTCATCACATAAAGTTAAACCTAGTTTTATAAAGCTCACATAAGGGTTGTCTAGGTTTTTTATTGTATAAAGGTAAACTATATTACCCTTATTCAATGCCCAAATCTTTTGTGAGGGTAATGTCTTTATCTAAGAGCTTCTTTTTTATTTCTCTATTTGACCTGAAATGTGTTTTTAATGAAAATTAAGGAAATATTAATGGAAATTGGTGTTCTTTATATCTATTTTGAGATATAAATTATATCTTTGTCTTGCCTAAAATTCAGGAGTCTTAAATGGGTAATGCAGGGTATTAAAATGAAAAAAAATTCATATGAAATTAAATGGGAAGTTATAACCATGTTTCATAGAAGATTTATGAGAGTGATCTATTATTTTCTAAGACTAGATAATCTATTTCCCACATTCAGGTTATTCTTATCTCTCAATTCCAAGTGATCCAAACCTTTCTATTCAACTTTTGAGATACCTTTATAAATTTTTAGATATCTCTTGTGTTTATCTTGCCTACATGCATCACCTTATCTATCCAATTATTAATAAACAGTTTCATGGACCTTTCTTTCCAAGTATAGGGTTTTCTACATCTCCTTTGTTTTAACTAAAAGTTTGATTGAATCATACCTAAGTTTCCTTTGTCTAAGTGTGTGAAATTAACCTTAAAATGTTAACAAAATAGTTTTATCACATATAGAATGATTATTCTAAAAAATCTAGGAAAATATTCCACATATATGTGAAAAATAATCATGTATTAATATGGGAATATGAAAAGGATAAGAATAATTATTATTTTATTATACTATTTAAATTCTTCATTGGAATTAATTTCATGAGTAAGAATAATATTATTGTCCAAGAAATAGAAGGATTATCATGTTTATTTTAAATAATATTTGATAATATGCAAATAAAATAATCCTTTGAATTTTTTTATAATAGATTCACGTTGTATCTTAAAAAGATAAGCTTCATATTATGGAGCTATCCATGAGAGAGAAATGAATAATTTCATACTCTATTGTTAAACTACTTAATAATTTATGATAAGAATTATTTATATATTTCTAGGAATTAAAGTATTATAATTGGTATTATCACATGTTAAAGATAAATAATATTTCTTGTTAGGAATTAAATAAATGGTTTTTACCAAATAATATATTTTTGTGGCTAAATAAGCCTATCTTTTTGTGGGAGAATTGAATTCCTTTATTTCATGGAATGAGTGAATTTTTTCTCATGTATAGAGAATACATTGAATATGTACTTTTCATATAGGGTTTTGGAGCCTTATTGTGTTGTTGATAACTTTGATATGGGTGGAAACCTTTTATAAGCAATAGGATAGGAGCCCAAGATACAATTATGGTCAATTTTGGTGATAGAGGGACAAATTATATTTATGCACAATGGTGTGGGAATGAAATTGTGGTGATTAGGAAGAGTTTAGAGTGGAAATTGACCCTTTTTTGATGATTTATTTATGGACTAAAGTCTAAATGTTATTTATATAATTATTTTCCATCTAATTAACACAATTTGATGCTTTTCACTATAAGTTAATTCATTAAGTGGTATCTTAGGCTAAGTCCTAGAGTACCAGGATGATTAGGAAATGACAATTTACTGATAAATGAATGAGGTCGGTTCATAGTGATCGCATATGATTATGATTTCATACTTGAGAGTATAGATAAAAGGAATTATACTGATGAAGGAACTGACATAAAATATTAAAGTGTTAATATTAGAAATTTAATATGGAATAATTTAATTAATGGATAATTAATTAATTATTATGGAACTTGATACTTGTATACTTTCTTAATACCTAGTCCTTAGTGGTGGAAACCTAGTGTTCAGTTTTACGATAATGGCATATAAGTGTATGGTCATGTTGTTTTTCTTAGTGTGGTTATGCATGATATTATTCTATATTCTCTGATTTCATATGCTACACAACTCTTTCCAGTAGTGAAATTGACACCAAAATGTTTTGGGGGTGTTTTACTCAACATACAAGATTTCAAGGAAATAAATTCCCAACTTCTCCCTCCCCCCACTCACCCTTTTGATGTAATTTTGAGTAGTTGTATCCTAAGATTTAACTGATTACAATATTGGGTGAATTACTACTTGGTATTTGATAACTCATGGTTTAACTATAAATTTATGTGTGGGTTGTAATGACTTGAATCATAGAACATAATTATATAAAAATATGTTAGTTATGGTTTCTCATGGGTATACTTTCATGGGTTATAATGGTTTGAGGTATAATGCATTTACATGGGATATGGTGGCTTCTAGACTACTTCAATGTTACTTTTGAGGTGGTTGTATAAGGTGTGGGATGGTATGATGAGGTGGATATATGGTATGATGCAAAAATGATATATTGGTCCATGTATGAGACTAAGGTAGGTAGGTTTGAGGCCTGATGCACATTAAATATGACTTGAAATATAGAAGGGATGAGCACAAGATGTGTGGAATTGGGGCGTGAGAGAAAAAAACTAATGGAGAAGCATAATCAAGGTGACTTCATATATATATATATATATGATTTTTATAAAAAATGGTTTACTTATATGAATTAATTGGTGAGTGATCCATGACTTGATGATAAAATAATAATATGCATGTTTAGGGGGTGAGTTAGCTTCATTTGTTTATGTATTGGTATTTAGTATGATTTCTTCACATATTTCATGAGAGTTTTCAGGGATAATCTTACTAAGTATATATATTATGCTCAACCTATGTATATATAAACTTATTTTTAGGTATATAAGACCTGGTTAGTGATAGAGCCGAGCAATACTAGCTTGAGAAGCTGTTCAGGAGTTGTTGGAGATTTTTAATTTCTACTGAGGATTTTCTTTTGGTACTTTTTAGTTTTATTTTTAGTCATATTAGTTTATGTATGAAATTAAATGTATTGGGAACAATTATATATTTATGCATGGTCTTTGTTGGAGGTTTATCATCTTACCTCTTACTCCTTAAATCTATAAGAGGTTAATTCCTTCCCTATGTTTGGTTTATATACCCTCAATGCTAGTCTATATTCCGTGGCCTACTAGAGGTGGGATTTAGGGGTTATTATCTCTCTTTGTTAATTACTAACTATGGAGGGGCACCTTTATAGGAAGGGTTTGAGATAAAGTGGTATCAGAGATAATGGTTGAGAGATAGGATGAAGTTTGAAGTTAGCCACTGGTGAGGATGAATGGGTTGGTAAGGCAAGAATATTAGTTGGGATTAGTATGTGCTATAAAAAAGGGGGGCTAGCTAAGACATAGTGTTCTATGGACACCTATAATCTAATTCAAGGACCTTCAAGTATACTAAACATGCTAAGTGAAGTGATGCTTCTTGTGGGGTAGAGACCTTGGTAAGGATAATGCATCATGATATTCCATGCCTATGTTTAATTTGGGTAGAAAATGGGGAATAAGTTAAAATGAATGAATGAATTAACCTAATTTATTTTTTCCTTAGGTTTAGAAGTTACTGAAATTTTTTATTTTATAGATATGGATCAAGTTTGATTCCCCATTTAGGTTCATGATAAATATATTTAGCATGATTTCCAATGGATCATCATAGAGTGGAGGTTGATGATGATGAAACTTAGAGGAGGAAACTCT
Organism: Viscum album; assembly: GCA_963277665.1. Classification (NCBI taxonomy): domain Eukaryota; kingdom Viridiplantae; phylum Streptophyta; class Magnoliopsida; order Santalales; family Viscaceae; genus Viscum; species Viscum album. Next base: position 1,420,905,835 of record OY728161.1, read on the forward strand.
AAGAGTTATTGTTCTAGGGTCTATATAAGTTAAATGATCTATTTTAGATTGTGAGAAATAAGACTAGATATACTAGGCATATATAGCCTTCAATTTGATATCTTCAACCACTAATGAGGATTTCTAGTAGGGTATCCTTACCCTTCAATAAGGTATTTTTAGTATGTAAGAGTTTAACATCAAGTACAATAACCTCCTATGTTATTCTTCAAACATTCTTCTATATGATGAGGCTAGGGTGAATCGTTTCAATGAGTCTTTTCATCCATAAGTCTATCACTAGGTCACTTCATTTATGTTCAAGTAATATTTCAAGGTTATGGAGAATGTGAATTTCATTGAGAGTATATTGGCTTGGACTCAATCGTTATGATATGGGATTCACTAGGATCTTCCAGGGATTAAAGTTATGACTACTTCTTAGTTTTCTAGTAAAAATATTAAGTCTTAGTTTGTAAGGATTAGGTTTTATCCTTCTTCAAATCATCAATCCATGTCTAATAATTCTCTAACCCATACCATCAGTTCAAATGTGGTATGGTTCTCTTCTGGAGGTCATGTCCATAAAAAATAGAGTGATTGGATTTCATTAGTAGTTAGCGTGTAGATGTTGGTCCGTTATTTCCCTTGTCATTGCAACAATTTCAACTAATTTATAAGTAATAGAGAATTTTAGTTTATAATCAATAGATAAGGGATGGGTTAGGTAGATGAAAAACTTATGATATCCATCATACTCTAGGATAAAAGGTATGGAACGACCATGGAGGTGGTCTCCATTAGGGCTAGAGAGGCCATGGAGATGGACATGGTTAGATTCATGCTTCAATATTTCCATCATCAGGTGATCCCAATATTATAATAGGTACCATCTTTCTATTTTATATCCTAGTTTATGACATGTTTTATTTTTGATCCTGAAATCCTTTATTTCACTTAATCCAATATATTATTTGATACTTGAGGTGGAGAGACTTCCAGTGCCTTTGTCATTAAATATGCTAGTTTGAGGTCAAGATATCATTTTTGATGTGTGTAGATACTGTGAATTGGTTCCAGGGAAGAACCTATCTTGATAAGACTTTCTATGTTTACATATACAACCATATGAATTCATTTTTAGCATAGATTGTCTATATTCGATGTAGTATATAATGGATTAATTCAATATGCATGTCTTATTCTATGACAATGATAGAGATCGGGTAGTGTTTGTTAGTGAGTGAGACCCTCAGATGAGTCAAAGATGTGTTAAGTCTCTATCCTCTTTGATGGTAAGTTTGATGATGATTTATATGAACGATCAGTTGGTGGTGTTTCCTAAGGTGGTAGAAGATTACCGTAATGTATTCCCTAAAGAGGTTGTGATGCTACCCCCTCAATGAGAGACCGAGTCTAGGATAGATCTATAAGTATGTGTTTATATGATATCAATGTATCTATATTAGATGAACCCTTCTGATTTTTGGGAGTTTTGGATTCAGGATGATGATATCTTTCAAAGAGGATTCATTTAATATAGTATACCTCCATGGGGAGCTCCAGTTTTGTTCATTAATAAGGAAGATGTAAGTCTATGGTTGTGTGTTTATTATCAATGTTTTAATCAGGTGATGATAAATAACTGCTATCCTATCCTATAGATTAATGATTTATTTGACCAGTTAAAGGGATGTAGCTAGATCTTTAAGATCTACTTGTGGTTTTGATGTTATCAGATGTGAGTGATGGATGAGGATATTATGAAGACTACTTTCTGATGTCATTACAGGCATTATGAATTCATTGTGATTCCATCTAATTTATGAATAGTCCAATTGTTTTCATGAGATTGATGAATATAGTGCATTTTGATTGGATATATTGGTTCTTGGTAGTCTTTATCAGTGATATCTTTATGATTTCATCATCTGATTAGGAGCATACAAATCATCTAGGAGTCATGTTGGGAGTTCTTCAATTTCATCATCCATTAAATAAGCTATCAAAGTGTTATTTTTGGGATTATGAGGTCCTTTTATTGTGGAATGTCATGAATCAACTTTTATTAGTCATATTTCCTTCGATGATTGAGGTGTCAGTATCTTGGATAGCCACTAAGAATATTGTAGTGGCATATATGTTTCTTGGTCTCACTAGCTATTATAGGAGGTTTATTATTTACTTCTACTTAATTAAAACTCCTATGAAAATGTTAATGAAGAAGGATCAAATATTTGTATGGACTGACCAATGCCATATTTTCTTTGAGGATTTGAAGGAGAATATGTTTAGTACTTTGGTTTTTCATTTTTCATAGGAGGGTGATAATTTAAAGGTTTACTATGACACTTCATGTGTTGGATTTGGTTGCGTATTAATGTATTAGAGGAAAATTATCTATTATGGGTATTAGTAGTTACAACCTCATGAATGTAACAATATTTTCCATGACCTTGAACTTATTTTGGTACTATTTTCCTTGAATTTGTTGTGAAATTATCTCATCAAAAATTATTTTGGACTTTATAGATCATAAGATTCTAAAGTATGTCTTATACCAACATGAATTGAATTTGTGACAATGATGATGGATATAGTTCTTGTAGGACTATGACTCTGAGATCTTTTTAAACTTAGTAAAGGGAATTTTTGTGGTAGATTTATTAATCAAAGACTCACAAGGTGGTGTTGTGCATGAGTTTAGATAATCTTGGATATTGATATAGGATTTATAAGAGATGCACCTTGATATGGGAGCTATTAATGGAAGAGGATATCTTTATCATATGATGGTGTAGTCATCCTCAGTGAAGTAAGTGGAGGAGTAATAACTAGGATATTCTAAGGCATAAGTTTTTTATGATCATGTTGTTTGTGGTGACTCTCTTGAGGGATGGTTAGATGATTGAAAATATTGAGTACTACTCTTGAGAAAGATATTCATTCCTTCAATAATGGGTGATTCAGTTATCCATGAGTTCTATAGTTATACCTTAGTGATACATCAAGATGTGATAGAGATGTAACTTTATTTAAGAGACTATTTAGACTGTTATGATTTAAATAATTTAGTTAAAGAGTTTTTTCTTTATGTTTAGTATACCAAAAGGTGAAGGTTGAGTATAATGTTCAGAGTGGTTTATGCTAGCTTCTTGATATTCCCCAGTGAAAGTGGGAGGAAATATCAATCAAAATTTTCACCAGTTTTCCCAGGTTTTAGGTTATTTATGATTCTATATAGTTTGTTTCAGACCACCTAAAAAATTCATCACACTTATTTGTGATTAAGAAGTCAAGATTAGTAGAGGTTTTTTTGAAGTATTATCTGGAGGATATGTCGAAGCTTCAATGGGTTTTGAAAATGATCGTCTTTGATCATGATCCCTGGTTCACCTTCAGGGTGTAGAGAGGCCTCCATTATGATTTTGTTTCTCAGTTTATCCTTAAAAATAATTTTCCTCCATAGAATGATGGGGAGATAGAGAGAAATGTCTAGGATTTGGAGGACAAGTTTCATGTTTTAATTTTTTATTTTGGAGGATCATGAGTGAAGAAATTACCCTTGGTGAAGTTCTCTAATAATAATAGTTATCACTCTACCATTGGTATTTACCTATTCAAATAACTATATAACTGAACATTCTGATCTATGTTGTACTAGAATAAGGTTGAATAATTAGATATTATTAGACTTTAATTGGTGCAGAGTATGAAAAAGAAGGTGTTGGTGATCTGTAAGTGAATGACTGTGGAACAATATCATCAAAAGTCCTATATTGATCATAGGAGTAGGCCTCTATAGTTCAATGTTGGAGACCACAAATTCTTGAAGGTATATTCACATTATTGGTAGTAAAGTTTTGGTCATGGGAGTATGATTTCTCTAAGGTTCGTTATATCTTTGGAGGTGTTGGATCATGTTAGAGTTGTTTCATACTAATTAGCACTACCCCCATAGATGATATAGATTTATGATTTCTTCCATGCATCACAAATTCACCAATATGTTCATGATGATTCTCACATCATCAACTTGGGTGAGTTTAATGTTCAAGATAATGTGACCATTGAGGAATGAGTTATTGAGATTCTGGACCATCAAGAAAAGGTATTGTGTGGGAGTACTATTTCTTTGGTTCAAGTACTTTGGTGCCATGATGTCTTAGATGAGATAACCTGGGAGTAGAAGTTTCATATGTGAACCTATATCTTAAGTTGTTTTGATTATTTCTTTCATTTATTTTTATTGAGATGATGTGTTTGACCTTACTATTTTTTGAGATTGATTACCTTCCTTGATGTGATTATTTTTTATTTCCTTGCCCATTTTTGAGAGGTATCTCCCTTTAGAGTGTGTTTTGAGGTTGTTTGTTGATGTCTCATGGTTACACACTATGTTTATATGATGTTATGGTTGAGTTCTTGAAATAATGAGATCCTTGATTGGTATCTCATAGGGTGGTTGTTTGAACCCCTTTCTCTTCTTTTGATTTTTGTTGTAAATTATCGAGGATGATAATTGTTTGAGAGGTATATGATATGAGATATTAGATTTATAAAACCCTTATTTTTTATTTTTTTGAGTCTTAGAGGTGTTGAGAGGGTTTCCATACCATTTCCCCTTTTTAATCTATAAATTTTATTGCTGAAAATTTAATTATTTTAAATTTTTATTTACCATTATGTAAATACCCTATATTGTGTGAACTAAAATCCTTTTACCTTTACATAGACCCAAATTCATTTTCTCTATAAAGGAAATTCTTGTATTTGTAAATCTTTGAAAGGGTAAGAAGGTTTTTTCCTTATATATGTAAAGGTCCGGTGGGTTGTTTTGTCTCATGTATACGTAGATTATTCCTCACATAATGGTATGTTTGAGTTTACATATGTTTTGTAAAGTTAGATTGTGTATTTTTATAGATATAGAAAGGTAACATCATGTTTTAAAACATCACTTCAGGGTATTATCACTATTGTGTAAACGTGTTTGTGGGTTTTTAAGGCTCACATAATGGTAACTTGATCCTGATGTTATGGGAAGTTGGGTTTTTTGAGTCTCATGTATGGGTAATTCCTTCATCATATAAAGGATAACCTAATTTTTGTAAGCTAACATAAGGGTAAGCTGGGTTTTACTTTCTGTGTAAAGGTAAACCATATTACCCTTATGCAGTGAACTGATCTTATGCAAGGGTAATAGATTTTGTACAAAAATTCCTATTTCCTTCTCAATTAGACTTTCAATAGGTTTTTAATAAAAATCAAAAAAATATTAATAGAAATTAGTGGTTTTTATATCCATTAAAAGATATAAATAAGATCTTCAACTTGCCTAGAATTTTGGATTCTTGAATGGGTTTTTTGGAGGACTAAAATGGAAACTAAATTTAATTTGAAATTAAATGGGATTTTATAACCAAGTTTCCTATAATATTTCATAGAAAATTATATTATTTTATAAAAACCATATAATCTCTTTCCATCATTATGTTTCTTACTCTATCTCAAGTTCAGGTGATCCATACCTACCATTCGAGTTTTAAAAACCTTCTAAAAATCATCTGAGAACCTTGTGTTTATCTAACCCACACACATCACCTTCTATCTCCTATTATTGAGAAGAAGCTTTATAGATACTTCTTTATAAGAAGGTTATTTTTATTTCACTATTTTTATGTTTAAGTGTGATTTAATAATCCCTAAGTTTCCTTTATCTAAATAGTTACCATCAACCTTAAAAATTTAGTAATATAATTATATCATATAGAGAATGATTATTTATAAATAGGAAACTCTTATGAATATATGTGAAATATGATCATTTATTAATTTCAGAATATGAGAAGGAGAAGAATTATTATTATTACATTCACTTGTTTAAATTATTAATTTTAATTAATCACATGATTAAGAATAATATTATTGTATAAGAAGTAGAAATATTATCATGTGTTGTTTAAATTATTTTTCATAATATGTAAATCACATACTAATTTGAACTATTTTGTTTTTCAGAATAGTTTCATGTTGTATCTTAAAGGGTAAATATTTATATTATGGAATTATCCATGATAGAGGAAAGGATAATCATATATTGTAGTTTTAAACAACTTAATAATTTATGATAATAATTATATAGATAATTCCTAGAATTAATTTTTTGGAATAAGGACCATCGCATGTTAAAGATAATTAATATTTCATGTTCGGAATTAAATAAATAGTTATTCAATAAATTATAAGTGTTTGGGGATGAACATATCTATATTATTTTGGGAGTCTTGAATGCATAAATTCCAGGGACTAAGTTCCTTTTTGAGGTGTATAGTGAATACATTACATATGTATTCATTCTATAGGGATTTAGAGCTTTGATGTGTTATTGATAACTTTTATATGCCCAAGAACCTTTGATGATCAATGGAATAGAAGCCCGCTCTGAAGTGATGGTCAATGATGATGCTGGATAGAAAAATTATATATATGTGAAATGGTGTGGTAATGACACCAAGGTGTTTAGGATGAGTTTAGAGTAGGGATTTATCATTGAAATATATAATCTTTCTTGATTATTTCTTGATTCCCTAATGGTATATTTATATGACCAGTTTCAAACTGTTTGACACAGTTTGATGCTATGAACCATATGTGAATTCTTAAAGTGGTATCTTAGGATGATTCTTAGAGATCTAGGAGGATTAATAAATAATAATTGAAATAATAAATGAATGATATTGGTTCACGATGTTTATAAATAATGATTAAATACTTGAGAATATAAGAAAGATGAATTATAGTTCTGAAGGCATTAGCTTAAAAGGTTAAAATATTAATCTTAAAAATTGGATATGGAATAATATTAATTAATGGATAATTAATTTATTAATTTGGGACTTAATGCTTATATTCTTTCTTGAGAACCAGTCCTTAGTGGTGGCATCCAGGTGTCCCATGCGACGATAATGACAGATGATTCTAAGGCTAGTTAGTTTACCTTAGTGTGGTTGTATATGATATTATTCTATATTTTCTAATTTTATACGATTCACCTCTTGCATCTATAGGGAAACTATGGGACTCACCTATTTTGATAATCCCAAATCATGTTTCCTTTGTATGATAATCATGTTTCATTTGTTTTTATAGCTTTTATCATATAAAAATTATGTATTTTCAATATCACTAATTTTTTTGATCAAGTTTACAGTGTAAAATTTTCTATGTAAATGGTCACCGATATGAAGGTATAGGTTAAGATCCTTCTGTTTAAGTCACTAGTTGAGGATACTATTGGGAAGGTTACCGATTATGAGGTTACTGATAGAGGTTACCGCTAGAGGTTACTGCTGTAAGGTTACCTCTAGAGGTTACTACTGGAATGTTACCGCTTGAAGTTACCACTAGAAGGTTACTGCTAGAGGTTATCACTGGAAGGTTACCATTAAAGGTTATCGCTCAAAGTTACCGCTGGAAGGTTACCACTAGAGGTTACCGATAGAGGTTACTACTAGAGGTTACTGGTACAGAGTCACCTCCAAGAGGTAACTACTATAAGGTTACAGATGGGAAGCCTACTGATGAAGCCTATTGATGAAGCCTACCGATGAAGCCTACTGATGAAGCCTACCGATGAAGCCTACCGTTGAGAAGGCTAAAAATACCAATCTACTGATACCTATACCCTTACACTCTATACTTTTCAATTTTCTTGAGATTATTCTAAAAATAATATTTGGTAAATTTAATACTTCTGAAATTAATTAATGCTGATTTTAGACATATCTGGAGACCGTATCTAGAGACAGTATGAGGTACGAGGAAGACCGCACATGGTTTTATTATTCTCACTGTCAGACCTCAAGAATGTAAAATACAATAGAAGATCGAGCTAAAAAGAAGTATGTTGGGTGAGAGACATTACACGACAGATCTTTAGAATAAGGAGAACACCCGCACTTACTCTGTGAACCCAAGAGCTTCATGAAGATATTTTGGGAGAACAAATTCGAGGGCGCCTTTCTGTGTTTCATCGAATCTCTTTCAAACCAAGAAGTAGAACATTTCAGTACCTGGAAGCTAGAACCTGGAGTTTTGACACTCGTTTTTGGAGATAACTTCCATATAAGGACTCGAACTGCAATTTCTCCACTCCAAGGAGTTAAGAGATGAATTGAAAACACATAGATCCTTCTAAACTCAATCTTTATAACATTAGCTCTATTGTGTTATTTATCTTACATTTCAAAGAAGTGTGTGTTTGTATGTTACATACACACTATCTCCTATGCTTAAATTTGAGGATACTGGAAATACTCACACTAAACATTACTTACTCGTTTTTTCCCACGTGTAACTATGGAAGAGGCCGTGTGTGGCCTAGTTGTGTGTTTTTCCCATGAAGAACTATGGTAGAGGTTGTGAGACCTAGAAAGTTTTTGAAAAATATTGTATAGCCTAATACAGGATATGTATCAAGTTTATTGTTAATATAAACTGCTTGGTGGCAGGTGATCACCAAGTGGAGAAGATTAAGTCTTGGCTTGAGACTAAACCTGTTGTTTAATTCTATCGTGTACTATATTTTGTAATAATCTGTTTTACTATCTTCTACTACTTATAATTTCAAAAATTAAAAACTGTTTTACATTAACACTGATAGTTAGTTTTGGTTAGTGTGTATATGTGTTTAATTCAGTAAACCTATTTCAAAAGTTGGATAAGTGTTTTACATTGATTAAAATGAGGACTAATCAACCTTTGAGAAACTTGTTAACCAATTGAACATTTATATCTCTATTGACTTAATTAACTTGTATATTTCAAATTGGGGGATTTTTATCATAAAGTTTTTAACAAAAAATTTAATTAGGAACTCAATTCACCCCCTCTTGAGTTTCCACCTCGACCAACATTTGGTATCAAAGGAGTTTTTATTGCTACCATCATAACTATGTTTCAAGCCTTTTCAAATTATTTTTAACTGTGATTGTAGTTGTATCTTAAAGTTCATAAAATTTCTGTTATATCTAAATTTTATGTTCTTTAAATTCTAATTAGATATGGATAACCGAGTTGAGGGTGAAGATACTAACATGACACCTTTCTTTAATGGTAATAACTATTCTTAGTAGAAAATGAAAATGAAAATGTATTTAGAGAGCATGGGTCCTGAAATCTGGGACACAATTGAAGAACAATATGCATTACCTGCTACTGCTAGAGACACATGGTCTTAGTTGACTAAAGCTACATATAATAATAACTGTAAAGTATTGAATTCATTGTACTATTCTCTAAGTGATGAAGAATTCAATAGAATATCTTCCTGTAAAACTACATATGAAATTTGGGATACTTTGGCTGTTTCCCATGAAATAACAACCAATGTTAAAGAAATGAGATTAATTACTTATACTATTAAATATGATAATTTTAAAATGTATCATGATGAACCTATCTATGAAATGTATCTTAGGTTAAATTAAATAGTAAATACCATGAGACTTCTTGGGAAACTAGTGGATAGCAAGGATCAGATTATGAGATTGCTTCGATGCCTACATGATAGATGGAGATGAACTTCTGTTTCTATCTGATAATCCTATGACATAAGAAAGATACCAGTGAAGTAACTAATTGGAAAACTTATGATGTATGAAGAAGAGATTAAGGTGAATGAAGAAGCAGATGAAGAACCAATAAATAAATCTGAATCATTCAAGACTACTACCTCAAAGAGCAATGAAAAGGAAAAGGTTCAAGGTCCTATAGATAGTTCCACCGGTGAAGATTCAGATTATGACAGTGACGATGATATGACTCATCTTACTATAATATTCAAAAAGTTCTATCGAAAGAATAAGTTCTTTAGAAAGTCAAACTATAAATAAAGGTATGATAGTAGAGTATAGTGAAAAAATGATAGAAAATGGAATGACAACACAAATAGTCTGCTATGAGTGTAAACGAAAAGGTCATGTGAAGGCTAACTTCCCCAAGTTAAAATTTAAGAATAAATATGAAGACAATGGAAATAGATATAAAAAGGATATGAATTCTACTTGGATTGATTTAGAAGACAGATCTAGTGAATATAACACTTCTGTTTATGAAAATAACAATCATGAAAACCTGTGTTTCATGACAGAAACATTTGAGGTAACACTTAATTCTCCTATACATAATTCTTACTATTCTTGGAATGAAAGTGAATCAAATAATGATGAAAATACGACTAAGGATGAAATGTTTTAATACTATTGAATGCTTGAGGATACCTTTAATGAACTTAAAGATAAATATAAATTATTGAAAATAAAAAATGCTTTAAATTCCAATTATAAGTCTGATTTGGATATTGAAAAAGAAAAATTTGTTCATCTATTAAAAGAAAATACTTAACTTAAATTATCAAATGAGAAATTAAAAAGAGATATTGAGAAGTTTACAGACGGTAGGGATACCTTCACTCTGTTTCTAGGAAAAAAAATTGCTCCAAAATACACAACTGGTCTAGGATATCAACCAGGATAGAGAAGGATTATTAAAAACAAATTTGTTCCAAAATCTGGACAGTTCATTGCTATTTAAAGTCCTATATCATCTCTTGAAAACAATTTTCTAAAGGACCTAACAAAGTATTTATGTCTTAAAACATGCCTATTGATTATAGGAAACCTATAAGACAAATATGGGTTCCTAAAGCTTTACTTTCTAACCTCTCTGGACCCAAGAAAATCTGGGTACCAAAGCTACCCTATGCTTAATCTATTTTGCAGGAAAATTGTCGAAAGAGTCCCTGTAAAACCCTATGGTACTTGGATAGTGGATGTTCAAGACATATGATAGGAGACTATTCATGCTTTAAGATCCTAATCAAATTTTATAGTGGAAATGTTACATTTGGTGATAATTCTAAGAGAAATATCATGGTCTTAGGCCAAATTGGTAATCCTAATACTATATTAATTTCAAAAGTAATTTTTGTTGATGGGTTAAAGTACAATCTACTTAGTATCTCTCAATTGTGTGATGACAATTTTAATGTTAAGTTTGAAAATGATTCATGCAATGTTTTTAATTCTAAAAATGATGTAATATTCATTGCTCTTAGAAATGAAAATGTATATACTGTTGATTTAAATTCTTTAGCTAAGAAAAACGTTTCTTGTTTAAATGATTTTCATATGGAATCTTGGTTATGGCATAAAATATTAAGACACTCCAATGTTCTTTCACTTAGGAAACTAACTAGTATAGGTTTAGTTAGAGACTTACCTAAATTGTAATTCCCACATAACAAAGTTTGTAATCCTTGTATCAGTGCTAAGCAAAAATGGGCAAGGGAAGCGCCACCTTATATCAGCGCTAAGAAAAAACCGCTGATAAAGAAACCCTTTATCAGTGAAAAAATTTTAGCACTGATACAATTATTCTCTATCAGCGCTAGAAAAGTGCTTATAAATAATCCCTTTATCAGCGCTAAAATTTTAGTGCTGATATAGGGTAACCTTTATCAGCGCTTAAAAAGCACTGATAAAAATACCCTTTATCAGCACCAGGAAAGCGCTGATAAAGTATCCCTGTATCAGCGCTAAAATGTTAGAGCTGATACAGGAAGGATTTATCAGTGCTTTTTTAGCGCTGATAAAGAGAACCATTATCAACGCTTAAAAAAGCACTGATAAAACCTTAGTCCATTTTTTATAAAATCGGTCGCACAGTGCCCTCGTTTTATCGCGACCTAAAGCTCTCGCGGTACTGAAAACCTGCGACTCACCTCTGCCGCCTGCTGAGTTCATGTTGCCGAACCTCTTCCACCCTCAAGATTCTCATTGCTGGACCTTCACCACCCGCTGAGCCTCGCGTTTCCAGACCTCCTCCGCCCTCGAGCTTCGCTTTGCCGGACCTCCGCCGCCCACAACGCCCTCGATCTTCACGTTGTTGGACCTCCGCCGCCCACTGAGCTTCGCCTTGCCGGACCTCCCTTTAAGGCATGTTTTCCAAATAATTTTTTAATATTGTTCTCCTTTCCCATCACACATAACCATATGTTGATTTGGCATGATAGATTTAATGGATATTTGAGATTGTGATGGTTGTAGGCTACATGATTCATCCTTTTCTTCTTCATATTTGTCTCTAGGGTAATGCCCCCTATCAAATCTTGAGTTTGGTCCAACTTTATCTAATGGTTCTTGAACTATTATTCTATAAATCATATCACACTATTAAAACATTTTTAATTGGAGTTTTGGGATGTGAGGCTTTCCCATCAATGGTGTTCTAGTGGATTTTGTGTTGAATTATTTCATCCCTAGGTTTCATTTCCTCTGGTGGTGATGATTCGGCTTCATCGTAGATTCATGAGTGTTATTCCTACATATTGTGATGGGGTTCTTGGGGGTGATCATCCAATATATTTCTATTACTCCTAAGGTATCACCTTTTTTCTAATGACTATGGTGGCTGTTTAGGTGATTTGGTATTTTTTTAATTCTAGATCCTAGAAACCATTCAATTTGATGGTGGTATGGTTGGATATGTTATATAAATTCTTCCAACAATCACCTTTATGAGAAGGTGTGGTTTGAATTATAGAATATATGTGATTTGATTTAATTATATTATTAGGTTATGTTGTGTTGGAAATGGGTGATGAGGTTCCTAAGGTGATGAATTCTAGTTTGTTATCTTGTAAGTGAAGTTGTTGATGATGATGTTGATCAGGCACATCACGGTGCAGGTATCAAGGCACGAGTATCATCATGATTTGAGGCATGATTAAATAGCATATTTTTGTTTGAAATTTAAATTTAGTGGTGTTTTATGGGGTATTTTTTATAATTTCACATACTATTTGAACATATGTGGCTATGACATATTTATTTTTTCTTTTATCATTACACTATTATTCTAGGATTTTCTATTAGTATAGTTTTTTTACTATAAATCAAAATGTGGAATCTTTGGGGAATGTTTGACATGGGTTGATTTTATTTAAAAGGGATGGTTCATTCATGTAAAATATCTCTTGATAAACCTAGTATTGGTGGAAAAATTGATATGCTCGTCATCAATGGCGATCAATGAATTTACACTATCATAGTGAAGCTTATGAAAAAGTTAAGGTCCTTACTACTTGGATTATAGTTTCACTAGATTCCTCCTAGGTATCACCAATTCCCTTATATCCAACACCATGTCACCATAAAGTAAGGAATGAAGGATAAACTTTTTCTTTAAGGACAACACCACCCGGTTCTGATGCATTTCCAGGTCATCCAATGCTTGAACCCTATTTTCTTCAAGGGGTTCCCCCGTTTTTCCTTCATGTTATCTAAGTGACTTTTTCTGGCAGTGCACTTGTATGGAATGATGCCCAGACCACCAATCTTTCTAGCCTTGCCATCCCTACCTCCATCTCTGTCCTTCTCCCTTGCTGAGGTTACTGGCTGCTTCTCTGTAGTGGCCAGGACCCTTCCTAGCAGTGTTTGTTCTATCTCCCTTGGCTCTGAGCCTGTCATCCAGCTCCAAATACTTATTGATCCAGAGAGAACTCCCTCACCAGCCCCCAAGTTTCATTACCCATCCTTCCCCTGCACCTTTGGATCCTCATCTCCCACTAATATGAAGCTTACCAACCAGAAGGGATTATGCACATGTTCAAAATCAAGGGACCTCAATGATATATCATCCTCCCACTTCAATAAGGCTACTAGCAATAGATCCAATGCCAGAGCCCTGTCCTACCCATCATTATTATCTTCATATGTAATGCTCATGGTCTTAGTGCCCATGTTAAATCGGACTTCCTCACCATAGAAATCAAAAAGTATAATGTCATTGTTGTTTTTGTCAAATAACACAAAAACCCTATAATAATCATAGAATTCTCTTGGAAGATTAAGTTGCATGGATTTCTACACTATGAACCCTCCAATAGACACAAATGGATATTTTGGCATAATAAATATGTTGTTGAGACTGTTCAAGATTTCAATCAATTCATCACTACCAAGGTGTCCAACAGTGACACCTCCTTCCTTATGACTTTTGTTTTTGGAAGCTATGACTCTCTTTAAAGGGAATCTCTATGGAGTGAAAAAAATACCTTCGATCCTGGCCACTATCCATTGTTTTTTGGGGATGACTTTAATTTCATTTCCAACTCAAAGTAAAGGAAAGGTAGAAGCCCATTCTAGAGGAAGTCCATCATGGAGTTTGTTCAATTCATGGATGGGAAGGGCCTCATTGATCTCAGCTTCTCAGGTGATAGTTTCACCTGGTGCAACCACTGCAGGGGCCATCACTACTTGTGGAGTCTATTGGATAGGTGTCTAGCCAACATGAAAGCCACTATCCTATTCTCAAATACCATGTTTTTCCATCTTGCTTGAGGTATTTTGAACCACTCCCCCCTCTTGGTTTCCATTTCATCTTGGCATGATCATCAGGAATGGTTTCACTTACACCAGCAGTGGGTTAACATCCTAGGGTACCAGGACATGGTTTGTGAAATATGGAATGGAACCTTGTAGGAGTATCGGGCCACCTTCAACCTCAGTGACCTGACCTCGAACCCCAATAGGTGCGTGTTCTCCCCTTCCTCCTCAGGAACCTTCACCACCTGGGACTACTGTCGCATATGGGCTCCTTTACAGTATTTTGATGGATGCAATGATACCTTGGGTTTATTGGATTATTAACACCAGTTTGAGATTTATGTGTGACTATATAATTATTATATTTTCTTATTATTTATTACAAAACACCACTTGAGTCGAGTAACCAGATTGAAATCCATATTGGTACTTTGGTTCTGATGTGGATATGGTTTTTTATGTGTTTGTGAAATGTGTATGTGTGAATATATGGGTATTTAGGCATGATGATATTGAATGTAATGAAGATACCTAGGAGTGGTAGATGTATCATTCATTATTATTCTTGTGTTTGGTCTGGGGTGATTTGAGGAAACTATAATGAATCTAAAGTAATTATATTTAATGAAGATGAATAAATACTAATGGTTACGCTCTATTAATCTCTATTTTTATAAGGAAGTGGTTATATTCTACTGTATTTGGAAGTCCTTTTTTGTGTAATTGAACCATAAATACTAATATTTGAGATTCAAATAGGATGAAGATGAATAAAGATTGGATGGATTCTAATCTTTTGACAATAGAGTAAGAGAATGAAGTGAAAAAGTTCATCAAATTTGAAAAGTATCACGCAAAGGATCCTTATCAAATCCTTTTTCCATGTTTACGTTGTTTTTATTTTAGACTACTTACTCCAGAGGAGTTGGAAGAACATTTGATATTTCATGGAATAGATCAGAGTTATAAATGTTGGAATAAACATGGAGAAAAAGAGTTTGTAGCTACTGGTTGGGATAAAACTGCGTTTTATGGATCATCAAATATGAATAAAAATATGGATAATGAAGAAGTCCATATGGAGGATGTGATTATAGATGTCAATGATGATGAAGATCGTATTGAGTAAATGAAAATGGAAATTGAATATGGACTCCATGATTGCCCAAAATTGTTTGAGAAGTTAAGGGGTTGTGCAAAGACGCCATTGTACGCTGGTTGCACCAAGTATACAACATTTTCAGTTGTACTGAAGTTGTATAAATTGAAAGAAGGAAACAAATGGAGTGATGTGAGTTTTACGGAACTACTTTCTCTCTTGAATGACATGCTCCCTGAAGATAATGAGCTCCCAAGCCAGACATATGAAGCTAAATGAATGCTACACTCGATGGGTATGATTTCTGAAAGAATACATGCCTTCCCAAAAGACTGTATATTGTTTCACAAGGAGAACAAATCACTTACAAAATTCCCAAAGTGTGGTGCTTCTTGATACAAGAAATATGAATCCAATCCTATAAAATTTGTATGGTACTTTCCAATCATTCCAAGGATTAGGCGTCTCTATGGAAGTGAAGAAACTGCAAGAAAATTGTCGTGACATGCAGATAAAAGAAATAAAGATGGGAAATTATGTCATCCGTCTGACTCTCCTCAATGGAATAAAATTGATCATGAGTATCCTAAATTTATAAAAGAGCATAGAAAACTTCATCTTCTGTTATCTACAGATGGAGTAAATATTTTTGGTTTTCAAACCAGTACTCATAGTACAGGGCCTGTTATGTTGGTAAATTATAACTTGCCACCCTGGTTATGCATGAAGCAGAAATTCATCATGTTATCTATGCTTATATCAGGACCAAAACAACCAGGTAACTATATTGATGTTTATTTGGCTCCTTTTATTGAGGATTTAAAGTTATTGTGGGATTCAGGTGTTATGATGTATGATGCTTATAAAAGTGAATACTTTACGTTGAGAGCGATGTTGTATGGGACAATAAATTATTTCCCTGCTTATGGAAATTTGTCAGGCTATAGCATTAAAGGAACTCAAGGGTGTCCTGTTTCGAAGAAGATACAGAATCAATGAGGTTGAAACATTCATCGAAATCTGTGTTTCTAGGACATCGTATATTTCTACCTTGTCGGCATAAGTACCGATCTTGGATGACATCATTAAATGGAAGTTCAAAACAACGCGCATCACTGTCTCCACTAATAGGTGATCAGCTATTTGAGAAAGTAAAATATGTGAACACTATCTTTGGTAAACCATTTTCAAAAGACCTTACGAAAATCAGTTGGAAAAATAGATCAGTTTTTTTTTGAATTACTATACTAGAATTGTTTGTACGTTAGATATTTTCTTGATGTGATGCATGTGGAAAAAAATGTATGCGACAATGTTATCGGAACGTTACTAAATGTCCCTGAAAAAACAAAGGATGGAATTAAGGCAAGGTTTGACATGGTTTACATGAAAATACGAGAAGAGTTGGCTCTTATGATGGGTGAAAATCAAATGTTTCTTCCTCCATTTGCTTATACTCTTTCTAGGGAGGAGAGATACCAATTTTGCAACTTCTTCAATGATGTAAAGGTTCCAGAGGGGAATTCATCAAATATCAAGAACATTGTGTCAATGAATTATTTGATGTTAAAAGGTTTGAAATCACATGACTGCCATGTTTTAATGCAATATCTAATTCCTATATCTTTACGTTGCATTTTTCCCAAGAATGTTCGTTATACGTTAAGCAAACTTTGTTTCTTTTTCAAATATATATGTAGCAAAGTTTTATACCCAGCGAAATTTCCATCTATGAAAAAAGAAATTGTCATCATATTATGTGAATTAGAAATGTTCTTCCCACCAACATTCTTTGATATGATGGTTCATTTGATGATTCACTTGGTGGGAGATATTCGACTTTGTGGTCCTGTGCACTATAGGTGGATGTATCCTGTTGAACGGTATATGAATATTTTGAAAGGGTATGTCAAAAATTGAAGTCGGCCAGAGGGTTGTATAGTGGAGTGATATATTATTGAGGAAGCCATTGAATTTTGTACTGAATACCTATCTGATGTGGAAAGCATTGGTCTCCCTAAATATCGTCACACTAGACGCATTGAGTGTGAGGTAATTTTTGGAAGAGATGTTGTGACAATCAACATTACAGATCAGGAGCAGGCCCACCTTTATGTTATTCATAACAGTTGGGAGGTTTCTCTATATATTGAAACTCACAAAGAAATTCTTAGGCAGTTGAATCCATCAAGGGATGAAAAATGGTTATCAAATACACATAATCACCAGTTTATAGGATGGTTTCGGGACCATATTTTTAAGCAGTTGGATGAAAATCTGAATTCAATTTCAGAACGACTTCGATGGCTAGCCACTGGACCAAGTGTGTATGTATTATATTACAGTGGTTATGTAATTAATGGTTATACATTCTATACAAATAAACATGATGAAGATAGTACCATGCGAAATAGTGGAGTTACACTAGTGGCTGAAGCGATGCATGTTTCTGGTATTAAGGATAGAAATCCAATTTATGGAACTATGTCATACTTAAGCATTATCAAACTAATATGGGAGTTGGATTATATGACATTCCAATTGCCAATTTTTCAATACAAATGGGTTGATAACAACAGTGGTGTTAAAATAGATGAATGGGGATTTGTAAAAGTTGATTTTAGTAAAAAAGTGTACAAAGACGAACAGTTTATAATGGCATCACAAGAGGTACAAGTTTTTTATGTTCCAGATCCCGCAAACAGAAAGTGGTCGATTATTCTATTAGCATCCAAAACTACTGAAGGTTCTGATGAAAATTCAGTTGAGGACGATCCTTTCAGTGGTACGTCGCAATAATTTCGGAGCGGTCCCAATGTAGATGATGTTTTGTATGTTAGAGGAGACCACAATGAAGGGATTTGGATAATCGATAGAGGTTTCAAATCCCTTCAGCCTTTGAAAAAAAGAAAGAGAGTTCAATAAACAGGTTATATTTTGTTTGTAATATAGCTCTTGTTATCTCATGTTATTATATTATCATTACTGAATTTATGTAATCTAAATTAACTATTCAACCACTTTTACAGATAATTACTTCTGCATATTCTGGTCCTCCTAACCTTGAGGCTGAACAAGTCTCTCAAGCTGCTACTGTAGCTGCTGCTGCGGCTACTGTTGCTCCTGCTGCTGCTCCTACTACTGCCCTTGCTGCTCCTGCTGCTGCGTCTCCTGCGACTCCTGCTGCTCCTAGTGTTGAGGTACAACAACCATCAGAACATGCTATTGCTACCATTTTAGATGAACATATAGATTATGTTGATATCGATGAAATGGTCGAGAATGAAGGATCGACATCGTAGAAAACACAGGTGCATCGTAGTTTGACGGTTTTAGCCAAAGTTATTAAGGCGAAAAAAGGCATCAAATTTGACGTCGTATGGAATGCACGAGGCCAACATGTGAATCCCAACAAGGCTATGTTTAGTAGTTACATTGGAGTTGTCACTCGGTAGCGCATTCCGATTGACATAGATTCATGACACCATGTTGTGTTCAGGATGAATGCTATGATCTGGGAAGAAATTATGGTAACATTATGAATTTATTTCTTTAATTTACTAGTAAATAAAATAATGAAACAATGTCTTACTCTTCACAATATCTTGCAGAATACATTTATAGTAGATTATTAACACAAGGATTATGTACTAAGGCTTACAGGAAGGATTCATCAAGGTTTTCGCACTATTTTAACAAGATGTCACCTGAAAGATTCCAAAGGTAAAATAAACCCGCACCCACCCATTGTCTACACTCACCTAGTATCCCAAGAAGCATGGGATGCATTTATTGGCCATCGTGGGGATAAGAAGTTTTAGGTACATTGTGGGTGATAATACGTTGTTTGAGGAAACGTGTATTCATCACTTTGATTGTCAATATTTCATTTATGAAACATAAAATCTGTAAAGAAAATAAGGAACGTGCATCAAAACCAACATACCCCTATCATAAAGAAAGGATGGGGTACGCTTCACTAGAAAAGAAAATGGTACGTATTTTAAATTTACAGTAATATTGTTAGGTGCCAAAAACAACATAATACTTATCTTTCTATGTTTATATGTAGATTGATGAGTCTAAAACAAACTACACTTCCATCCCACGTCATGTGCTTTGGAAGGTGGCACGTGTGAATAAGGAAGGGAAGCTAGTAGACGAGAACACACAAAAAGTGTGGGAAATTTGTGTAAGTATGACATGATGATGAAAAGATTTGTTTGAAATTGCTATTACATAAAAATAATTAGTTATTTTCCTATATCTGATAGTCACAAGAATCAGCTACTCCTGTAGTGGATGTAGACCTATTATCGAAGGCTTTAAAGCAGCCAGAAAAATACGATCGTGTCAGGGGTGCAGGGTTTGGGGTGACACCCAGAGTATATTTTGATAAGAAAAAAAAACGGATGATAGAGATGAAACATTGAAACACATGAGTGAAAAACTAGAAACCCTTGAAGAACTATTTCAATGGCAGGGATAGTTGATAGAAACTTTTATGGGTGGGAATCAAGGAGAAGACACAACATAGGAACAACCATCGCGTGAAGATCCCACCCCACCCCCACCATCTTTGAGGCGAGCCATTCCCCTCAAAGATTTATCTTAGACGTGCTAATCAATATTCTAATAATTCTACCCATGAAATGTGAATCAGACAAACATTGATACTTTTCTTGTACTGATCTTCTACAAGGTGATAATGATCATGATTTATATCTATCAACACCCACCTATCACCTTGTAGCGAGGGCTATAGTGTTCAACATCCCAGATGACACGCCGCATAATAGACCACTTCTAAAAGATCATCTGAAAGTGACGATTACTGTAGATCATGAGCCAAATTCAGAGCTACCTATTCCACTTGATGATGATGATATTCATATTGTCGAAAAGGCTATTTGGACATTCATTGAATAGACTTCACAACTTGTAAGAGTACATGTGTACAAAGAGGTATTTATTTCCTTTTTTTCAAGATAAACCTTTAACAATAAATGAAAAAAGGGTCTAAACCAATGAATGTTATTATAGATGGAGAAAGTGAAGGGGGTGACAAATGTCGGCTCAAAACCACCTAAAGGATCGACCAACTGATCCCAAGGAGCTACTGAAAGAAGAATAACACCATCGGTTCTCTATCCACATTTACTATCATTGAAGACTCATGTGGATACGAAGCTAAGAGGTGGTAGTGGTCATATAGTGGTTTTCGAAGAGAATATATACGGCGTGGAAAGTCAAGATTTCATTGTTGCTGAAAATGTAAATGAGATCCTTGAAAACAGTTGGCTAGGAATCACATTTATAAATATATATATGAGGTATGTTTCCGTGAATTGATTTTCTAAAAGCTGATCTAATGTGAAAATTATGACTAAATGCATTTTATATTGTTGAAAGACGTATATATGAAAAACAGTTGAAGGAATTTTTACATGAGCCAAGATTTGGACTCGTTAGTCGTCATACCACATCACCACATCTGACGAAAATAGAGCCATCAAAAAAGAATGAAATAGTGAACGGCTTGCTGAAAACATTTGAAAGCAAGATTACAGATGACATACTCTTCTTAATACCAACCATTCAGGGGTAAAACTCTACGATGAAATCATATCAATTATATTTTGACTTATTTTATTACTTATTCCTTTTTTGTGTTTTTAGGCAACATTGGATGCTAATTATGATTAACTTGGATACTCCAAAGATTTATTTTCTAGATTCAAAGCAAGGATATCCATCAAACCGACCACACATGATGGAGTTTTTGAATCTGTAAGACACTACATCCTATGTTTTAGGTCTAAACATCAAGTAATATAATTTATATTATATTTTAGTGAAGACTCTATTATGATAGGGTGGTGTATAATTATCGTCTAAAAAAAGGAATGAGGACAGGGGCTAAGCATAAGGAGGTGAGCAAGTACTATGTCTGGACAAATATCAGGGTATATATAATAAAATTTCACTATCCAAACACATCTCAACACAAGTTACTTATTCTCTTAATGATCAATTTTTTATGTAGTGTCCAAAACAAACAAAATATAATGATTGTGGTTATTACGTTTGTAAATTTATGAAGGAGATCATTTTTCATCAAGAAACAAGCATCCCTAAAGAGGTATTTTCAAAAACAACTACTAGTTCGTTTAAATTATTAATTAATTCTTTATTTTTATATTTTGAAGTACTAATATGACTACCAAAAAGCCTCATACTCACAAGATGATATAGATATGTTCATAAATGAGTGGGCCGCATACCTGATGACCGATTATACACAAATAACATGAAGATCTGACTTGGGGATGTGTACAATTGGCGGTCATTTTTGAGAGGGGTTTAGGGGATCAAAATATGACACATTATTGTATGTAAATGTTTGCTAGAATATTGTAATTGTTATTAAATAAAACATCATTTCTCTAATGAGTCAATTTACCATTTTAACAGATGATATACACCAACAACATGAAAGAATGATGAACCACTCAAAGGGCCTTTCTTTTGGTTAAAATGGACAAATTTTTAAGTGAAAACAACAACTGACCTACAGAAATCCGACCAAACGCATTAGGATTGTGGTGATCATTTAAGAGAACGATCCATAGGTGCATTGGGCACGTTCACAAGTCATCCCCGCCTCAATCTGAGTCACGGTGTGGCCAGTACCACTCAAATAGTCTCTCTTCTGTTTAAAATGGACACATTTTTAAGTGAAAACAACAACTGAACTACATAAATTCGACCAAACGCATTCCTATTGTGTTGATACTTTACAATAATGATCCATGGGTGCATTGGGGACGTGCACGAGTCATCACCACCTCAATATGAGGCACGGTGTGGCCGGTACCACTCAAAGGGTCTCACTTTTGTTTAAAATGGACAAATTTTTAAGTGAAAACAACAATTTTCCTATGGAAATCCGACCAAATGCATTAGTATTATCTTTATATTTTAGGAGAATGATCAACAGGTCCTTTGTGATGTGTAAGAGTCAACCCCTCCTTAATCCGAGGAACGGTGTGGCCAGTACCACTCAAAGGGTCTCACTTTTGTTTAAAATGGACAGATTTTTAAGTGAAAACAAAAACTGACCTTTAGAAATCCAACTAAACACATTCATATTGTCTTGATACTTAATGATAAATATCTACAGGTCCTTTGTGATGTTCACAAGTCATCTCCGCCTCAATACGAGGCACGATGTGGCCGGTACCACTCAAAGGGTCTCTTTTTTCTTTAAAATGGACATAATTTTAAGTGAAAACAACAACTGGCCTATGAAAATCTGAACAAACACATTAGGATTGTCTTGATAATTTAAGATAACGATCCATGGGTGCGTTGGGGAAGTGTACGAGTAATCCCCGCCTCAATCTGTGGCATGGTGTGGCCGGTACCGCTCAAAGGGGCTCTCTTTTGTTTAAAATGGACAAATTTTTAAGTGAAAACAAGAATTGACCTACGAAAATACGACCAAAAGCATTCAGATTGTGTTGATAATTTAAGATAATGATCCAAGGGTGTCTTGGGGATGTTCAAGAGTCATCCCCGCCTTAATCCGAGGCACGGTGTGGCCGGTACCACTAAAAGGGTATCACTTTTGTTTAAAATGGACATATTTTTAAGTGAAAACAATAACTAACCTACGAAAATTCAAACAAAAACATTAGGATTGTGTTGATCCTTTAAGAGAAAAATCCAATGGTGCGTTGGGGATGTGTACGAGTCATCCCCGCCTCAATCCGAGGCACAGTGTGGCTGGTACCATTCAAAGGGTCTCTCTTTTCTTTAAAATGGACACAATTTTAAGTGAAAACAACAACTGACCTACGGAAATCTGACCAAACGCATTAAGATTATCTTGATCCTTTAATATAATGATACAATGGTGCGTTGGGGAAATGTATGAGTAATCTCGGCCTCAATACGAGGCATGGTGTGGTTGGTACCACTCAAAGGGTCTCTCTTCTGTTTAAACTGGATAGATTTTTAGGTGAAAACAACAACTGACCTACGGAAATCTGACCAAACGCATTAGGATTGGGTTGATCCTTTAAGAGAACGATCCACGAGTGAATTGGGGATGTGAAAGATTCATCCCTGCCTCAATCCGAGGCACATTGTGTCCGGTACCACTCAAAGGGTCTCACTTTTGTTTAAAATGGACATATTTTTAAGTGAAAACAACAACTGACCTACGAAAATTTGACCAAATGCATTCATATTGTCTTGATCCTTTAGAAGAATGATCCATGGATCCTTTTTGATGTTCAAGAGTAATCCCCGACTCAATCCTAGGCACGGTGTGGCCGGTACCACTCAAAGGGTCTCACTTTTGTTTAAAATGGACAAATTTTTAAGTGAAAATAACAAATGGCCTACGGAAATTAGACCAAAAACATTCGGATTGTCTTGATATTTTAGGAGAATGATCCAATGGTCCTTTGTGATGTGTAAAGTCATCCCCGCCTCAATATGAGGCACGGTGTGACCAGTACCACTCAAAGGGTCTCTCTTCTGTTTAAATTGGACACAATTTTAAGTGAAAACAACAAATGACCTACGTAAATGTGACCAAACACATTCGGATTGTCTTGATCCTTTGTGAGAATGATCCATGGGTCCTTTGTGACATGTAATAGTCAACCCCACCAACCCCCTGGACCTCCCCCACCCCCCTTGACACCAACCCACCCCCTGGACACCCCCACCCCTATAGACACCCCCACCCCTAGAAATCCCCCTCAACCCCCTGGACACCCCACCCCCTGGACACGCCCATGGAAAGCCCCCCTCGGACAACCCCACCCCCTGGACAACCACCACCCCCTGGACAACACCCCCACCCCTTCTTGACACCACCTTACCACCTGCATACCCCTAACCCCCTGGACACCCCCACCCATGGACGGAAACCCCCACCCTCCCAAACACCACCCCACCCCCCTTGGACATCCCCACCAACCCCTGGACCCCCCGGACATCCCCCAACCCCCTATAAATCCCCTCGACACCCTAGACACCATCCCACCCCCATGGAGACCCCATAGACAGCCCCCCCCCCCACCTGGACACCCCCCTCCTTGGACACCACCCCACCCCCCTTGGACAGCCCTACCAACACCCTGGACCTCCCCCCTGAACACCCCCACCCCTGGACACCCCAATCCCCCCGGACTCCCCCATCCCACCCTCCTGGACACCACCCCACCCCCCTTGGATAGCCCTACCAACCCCCCGGACCATCCCCACCCACCGGACACCCCACCCACCTCATGGAAAGCCCCCCCCCCCCCCCCCCCCCCGACACCCTGGACACCAGCCCCCCCCCCCTAGACACCCCCCCTCACCTGGACACCCCCCTCCTAGACACCACCCCACCACCTAGACACCCCACCCCCTGGACACCACCACCCTCCTTGGATAGCCCCATAACCTCCTGGACCTCCCCCACCCCCCTTGGACACCCCCATCCCCCCATCCCCCCCAGACTCCTCCTACCCCCCTTGGACAGCCACCTGAAACCCCTGAACATCCTCCCCAACCCCTTGAATTCTGAATAGAATTCTTTATGTATTTAATTAACTTATGAATTATGTGTTAATGGTGTATGGGTATACTTGGTGTAATTAGATTATGATTTATGTGTTAATTTTGTATGGTTATACTTATTGAGATGCTGAATTATTTGCAGGTGCTGTTTGGGTGTGCTGTTGCAGATTTTTTTTTGCAGCAGACAAGGTTTTTATCAGTGCTTTTTTAGTGCTGATAAACGAAGCCTTTATCAGCGCTAAAAAAGCGCTGATAAAATAAACATTTATCAGCACTAACAGAGCACTTATAAAGGAGCCCTTTATTAGTTCTCTCTTAGCACTGATAAAATATACATTTATCAGCGCTAAAAGAGCGCTAATAAAGGCTTCCTTTATCAGTGCTCTTTTAGCGCTGATAAAGTCTCCCTTTATCAGCGCTCTTTTAGTAGTGATAAATGTTCCTTTTATCAGTGATTTTTTAGCGCTGATAAAATATACCTTTATCAGCGCTAAAAAAGAACTGATAAAGGGAACCCCCCATTTATCAGTGCTGAGCTTTACAGTGCTTTTTTAGCACTGATAAAGCCCGTTTTGAGCGCTAATAAAGCCCATTTTTGTATTAGTGTATACCTTGGTCCGTCCCTCCATTTTTTGAACCTACCTCCTCAGCTCCCAAAGACAAAGATCAATTGGACATCTATGATGTGGATTGAATGTTGGCTATCTTATTTGATAGGGATCATTGTAATCTTTTTGTATATTGTAATCTTGTCTCATTAATACAAAAATCTACTTCTGTCTCTTTTTGTCTTATTTTATTTTTTCTAATCACAAAGGGGTAGAATTTTTAAGATTGGAGTCCTTGAATATATGAAATTACTATAACTGTATATTCTGATACATAATATATGTATATTTACACCACTAAATAGATTATAAAATGTTCTTAAACCTGATTCAATAGTACTTAAAATCTAAATTTTACTAACATAATTCGTGATTATCAAAAAGGGAGAGATTGTTGGACTCAACTGTTTTGATAATCCAAAATCATGTTTATTTTATATGGTAATCATGTTTAATTAGTTTTTATAGTTTTTATAATGTAACAATTATGTATTTTCAATCTCACTAATTTTTTTGATCAAGTTTACAGTGTAAAATTTTCTAAGTAAAAGGTCACCGATATGAAGGTTTCGGTTAAGAGCCTTCTATTTAAGTCACCAGTTTAGGAAACTATTGGGAAGGTTACCGATTAAGAGGTTACTGATAGAGGTTACTACTAGAGGTTACTGATAGAGGTTACAACTAGAGGTTACTGTTGGAAGGTTACCGTTAGAGGTTACCGCTGTAGGGTTACCGCTCAAAGTTACCGATGGAAGGTTACTGATAGAGGTTACTGCTAGAGGTTATTGGTACAAATTCACTGATAAGAGGTAACTGATATAATATTACAAATGGGAAGCCTACCGATGAAGCCTATCGATGAAGCCTACCGATGAAGCCTACCGATGAAGCCTACCGATGAAGCCTACCGATGAAGCCTACCAATAAAGCCTACCATTGAGAAGGCTACAACTAATAGTCTACCGATACCTATAACCTTTTACACTATACTTTGTTAATTTTCTTGAGATTATTCTAATGGTCATATTTGGTAAATTTCATGCTTCTGAAATTAATTAATGTTGATTGTAGACATATTTAGAGACTGTATCTAGAGACAGTATGAGGTACGAGGAAGATCGTATGTGGTTTTATTATTCCCACTGTCAGACCTCAAGAATATAAAATAGAATAGAATATTGAGCTAAAAAGAATTATACTAGGTGAGAGACATTACACGGCAGATTTTTAGAACAAGGAGAACACCAAAACTTACTCTGTGAACCCGAGAGCTTCACATAGATCTTTTGGGAGAAAAAATTTGAGGCTGCCTTGCTATGCTTCATCGAATCTCTTTCAAACCAAAAAGTAGAAAGCTTCAGTACCTAGAAGCAATAAACTGGAGTTACGACACTCTGTTTTGGAGACAACTTCCAGAGAAGGACTCAAACTGCAATTTCTTCACTCTAAGGAGTCAAGAGCTGAATTGCAAACACATAGAGCCTTCTAAACTCAATATTTATAGCATTAGCTCTATTATGTTCTTTATCTTACATTTCTGAGCAGTGTGTGTTTTTCTGTTACACACACTGTCTCCTATGCTTAAACTAGAGGATACTGAAAATACTCACACTAAACATTACTTACACTTTTGTTTCCCACATGTAACTATGGAAGAGGCCGTGTGTGGCCTAGTTGTGTGTTTTTTCCACAAAGAACTGTGGTAGAGGTTGTGAGACCTGGAAAGTTTGTGAAAACTATTGTAAATCCCAATACAGGATATGTATCAAGTTTATTGTTAATATAAACTACTTGGTGGTAGGTGATCACCAAGTGGAGAGGATTAAGTCTCGTCTTGAAACTAAACCTCTTTTTTAATTATTCTATGTACTATATTTTGTAATACTCTATTTTTCTATTTTCTGTTGCTTATAATTTCAAAAACAGAACATTGTTTTACATTAACTCTGATAGTTAGTTTTTGTTAGTTTGTATATGTGTTTAATTTAGTAAACATATTTCAAAATTTGGATAAGTGTTTTACACTAATTCAACTAAGGACTAATCAAAATTTGAGAAAATTGTTGTCCAATTGAACATTTATATCTCTATTGCCTTAATTAACTAGGTTGTTTCAAATTTCTGGATTTTTATCATAATGTTTTTGAAAGAACTTTTAAGTAGGAACTCAATTCACCCCCCTCTTGAGTTTCCACCCCGATCAACAGAAACCAACACCCAAATATTTTGGGGGGTGTTTTCCTCAACATCTAGGATGGCGAGGGAATAAATGGATGACTTCTCCCCCTCCCCTATACTCGCTTTGGATGCAGTTAATACTAGTCAATTCCTAGGATATAATGGATTATAATATAGGGTGTGTTCTTACTTGGGCTATGATGAATCTCGATTTCACTATAAATTTATGTGTGGTATGTAATATATTTAAGTACATCACATACCTGTACCAAAATGTTGTGGTTATGGATTCCCATGGGTGTACATTCATGGGTTGTAATGGATTGAGGTATAATAAAATTACATGGGATACGATGGATTTTGGACTACTACTTGGTTACTTTTGAGATGGATACATGAGGTGCAGGATGGGATGATGAGATAGATATACAGACTGATGCCAATATAAGATTTTGGGCCCTACATAAGACTGAGGTAGGTATGGATGAGGCCTGACTTAAATTAGGGATGACTTGACATATGGAAGGTATGAAAACAAGATATATGGATTTGGGGCGTGACATTCACAAACTATTGGGGAAGCAGAAGTGGGGTACCTTCATATATATATATATATATATAATATTGAAAAAGAATTATTTACTTATATATATTACCTGGTGAGTGATCCAGGGTAAGGATGGTAAAAGAATAGTATACCTATTTAGGTGATGTGTTAGTTTCATTTTTTATCCCCTGTCATTAGTATACTTTCTTCATATTTTTTATGAGAGGTTTTAGGGAGTATCCTACCAAGTATACATATTATGCTCACCCTATATATATAAACTATTTTTAGGTCTACAAGAGCTGGTATGTGATTTATTTGGGGGGGGGGTACTATCTTGAAAAGTTTTTAGGAGCTGTTAGAGATTTGTGGTTACTTATAAGGGATTAATTTTTCACTTTATGTTTTTATTTTTAGTTGTATTAGTTTATGCATAGAATTACATGTATTTTTATTTCTTATATATTTATTCATGGTGTTGGTTGGTGGTTTCTCATATTATCAATTACACTTTAAATCTATATGAGGGTAATCCCCCCCATGCGTGTGATGTATATACCCCCGGTGCTAGTTTCTAACCTACGACCTACTAGAGGCCAACTTTGGGGGTCATTATATATCTTTATTCATTTCCTTCCCAAGATTTGTACCATTTGAGGTAGGTTTCATGACATATTGTGGTGTGACTAGGTTCACTATGACATACTTCCTTATTTTACTAATATCTTATGAAGCACTAAATTTTCATATCTTTCAACCTATGGAATAATATTATTCATTGTGTAACTTCAGCATGAGGTTTTTTGGTTTTCAAATAGCGTGGAACCAAAAAATCATGACCTCCTTATCATGATACAAACACTACCCACGACACTTTGGTAAATGTATCATGTCACAATTAATTATCCCATGACATGATTTTACTTCAACTCAATTATTTCATAGAGAAATAAAAAAGATATGTGGCATGAGGTCCTAAAACATAGTGACACAATTCATTATAAATTATCCCATAATAGTACAACTACATCCTTCAAACCATGATGTTCTTCAAATAAGTAAAAATTCATTCCTTTGCATCTTTACTCAGTTACAAAGAGTCTATAACTCACCCATGAGAATGATTTCAATAAATAAAACATTAAAATACTTTAAAAACCCATGAATTAATTTAGTAAATTAATAAATAATAGAATTAATTTAATGTGAAGGTTATATACACACCACAAAAAAAGATAGGATGGTGTTTGTGAGAGTACTCCAACTATTAGTGTAAGATCAATTCCATTTTGACCATGTCTTAATTGAGATCAAATCACAAATTCATTTTATTAATTAACTTACTGAGGGGATTTTATAAACTCCAAAACTTATAAATTACCACCAATCATAAATTAATATTCAATATACCCCTTTGGATTTGTTAGAAACATGATAATCAATTCAATAGATCCCCAAGATTTAGAATAAACTACCAATACCTCAAGTACCCCCCTTTTCATCACCTATAAAAAACTAGAGCCTCTACCATTGTTTTAGAAGATAATATTATTTTATTCCCCCATTGTTAATAAATTAAAAGGAATGAAATAAGGGGAAATAATTATAAAAAAATATAGATATTTGGGGAGAGAATTCACTCCCAATATAACATCCCAGATCCCATACTCTCGGATCCTCTGCTGAAATCCATAACTTTACATTTTTAGCTATGATGCTGATAATCGTGACCAAATTTTTTCCATAAAACCTTACAATGTCAAAAGGAAAACGTGAATCACTTACATTATAGGTGAAATTTTAGGTTTTGAGTTTTATATAATTAGGAAAAACTAATACATAATCAATTTACATCAACTTGGACTCATAAACATCCAGTTCATAAAGTTGAACATCATCTCCCATTATACCCAAATTTTCTTATTTTACATTAGGTCATCATCATCATCCTTGTGAAATAATTTATAGAAATAAATCATTCAAAATCACAATATAAAACCTGGGGAAAGGGAAACATAAGAAGGGTGATATCAAATGACCAGTAAGGGTAAACATAAGAATTAAAAATTAAATTCCAGTAACGAGAATAAGAGTGCATAAGGGTATGATGACATAATCAAAATGAATTAGGGAATTATAAAAGAACTCATACCCATAAAAAAATTTATCATCAAATATGAAAACATGGAAAATGAAAATATAATCATAATAAATCATCATGAAAAATGTGATATTAATCTCGATCATTAGAAACATTATAAACCCATAGAAAGCATAAAGAAAACATGTACGTACTTGAGAAATCATTTTCACTTCACTCTTACATTCAATCATATAAATAGAATAACCATATGGTCAAATTTCATACCCAATTAATTGGAGGGATACCACAAACCCACCTGTTTCTTGTTTATCACATAACCACCCATCATTGGTTTATCACAGAACCACCTGTCATTGGTTTATCACATTAACACCCATAAAATTTCCAAGTACCATTATAACACCATAACACATAATGTAGTACCCCAGTTTCTAGTATATAACCCCTTAATTAATTATTTTCATTGTTATAAGGTGTGAGGGTGAAGGATGGGAGAGTTGGGTGAACTCTAAATAAGTTTTGGGGCTAAAGTAGGAGCGCACGGGCTGCGTACGATTTGTTTAAACCGTGCAGATATCCTAGGAGAAACCATGCGTAGTTGTAGTTGTGAGGCAATAGATTTTGTATAGTTTGAGAATGTTTAGGGAGACCGTTCTAGGATTCTATGAATGTGTTTCCTTAAATCAGTAGCTAACACATGGTTATCACACAGTTTATCTAACTGTTTGGTCTAACCGCGCGCAGAGTCAAAGTTAGATCCTTAAAAATAGGATCTCACTCTTTTTTGAGATATCTCCCTAATTTTTGATCCTATGTACCCCTAAATTGACATTACTCTCAATTTAAGGTATTATAACCTATAACAATCATTTTGGAGTCAATCCGGATCCCTCCCTTGACATTTTCAAGCCCGATTCTTTCGGTAAGTGACGTTCTTCACCGTTCTTGTCTCGTTTCTTAGATATACTTAGATCTACTTATCCTCTCCTCTTTATTTTTCATATCTATGCATGTTATGGGTAATATATGTTTTGGATTATAAATATGATTATATTTGGGTTCTTTGATGGTATGATAAGAGATATAAGGATGCTTTTGGGGAGTTTCACCCCGGTTGCTAGAGCGTTCTTAGTCCGTTGTCGAGTTTTGTCAAAACCTTCGAGGTAGGTGGATTATCTCTTGACTCCTATTTTTATAATTGATTGGATTAGTTTAAAATTGGTTTATTTGAATGAAATTGATTGTGAAATTCATGTAATAAGTCTTATTTATTGATGATTTATGGTTTTGATGAAATTGCGTGATCTTAGTGAATTGTTATGAAAAGGGATTTAGTTTCTTGAATTCAAAATAGAAATTTTAAATTACAGATTTCTGGGAATTTCTAAATGGTTTGATGGAAAATAAGTTTTCAATAAAAAAGGAGTTTCATTGAAATGGTTTGGAATTGAAATGGTTTTAATGGAAAATAGTTTTCAATAAAAAAGTGATATGATTGAAAAGGCTTTTTTGGCATGATCCTTGGGTATATAAGTGTGTGGGTTCATATTTAATTTATAGGGCTTGGTTGAAATATGACCTTGTGATTAGTTCCAAAGGTCAAATGGAATATGGGATATAATTACCTTGTGATAACTTGGTAGATCGATGAGAAACCGCTCATGAGTATGAAAATTTCATCACGTAGCATGCATGGTTGGTTGTGTGGATGTGTGGATGTGTGGAATTTATTGGGTATGAAAAATGAATATTGAGAAATGGTTTTAAATATTGGTTTAGTTTTTTTGGATAAATAACTTGCTGGAAAATTCGTTTTAATTTCACTTTTATGATTTTGGTTATAAATGGTTTTGGAAACTTATTTATATTTAGTTATAAACTATTTTGAGAAATTGTTTTATATAAACTATTTTATATAATTGTTTTTAACTCTTCTATCCTAGTGACATGAGTAGGGAAGTCCTTGGGAAAAAACCTACTGTATGTTATACTCACCCCTTCTTTTGAACTTTGGTACTTCTGTAGATTCTATCTTCCAGGACATGGGTAAAGGTAAAGTATGACATGTATTTAGCAGCACCTCGTGATACTTGGGATGATCATTGATTGTGGAGATCGAAGCTTGTGGAGCATTGATCACACCGCGATTCACTGTTTCATGTTCGCCCTTACACCACTATGCTAAACAAGTTTTGTACTGAAAATCATAAAAATAATAAAAAATTTCACTTCATGTTTGATTCAATTATTTTTTATTTATCACTATTAAAAAGGGTAATGTTAATTTTATTGATAATTTCATTGAAGGTTGAGGTGATTTGGAGAGCCTATGATGATGTCCAAGAAAAATGGCCCAAACTGCACGTGATCTATGCACACCAGTGGACTAATCCACACAATTTTATCAAACCATGTTTTCAAATGGGATGAAATTTTCTGTACTAGTCCAAAATTCATTGGGATACATTTCATATGAAGTAACCCAAGACTCATTCTTCTATATGATGTCCCAAATGACCTGATCTATAAAGCACACCAAATCTGCACAAAGTCAAAAGTGGTGTGCTGTGATCTGTCCATATCTAGGGATCTAGTTGTAAAAATGGTGCCAAACAATCGATAGAGATAGTCAGGTGATGGGGTTACAATAGTTTTATTTTCTACAAAACTAGTTAAGGCTATATGGAGGTCGAAAACCATGTGACAATTGGTTTTAATAAATCTGTGTGCTCAAAACTACCTTCCCATTTTTTTATAAAAATGTCACCATGGCCTCCCCATTTGGGAGTTTGAAGAGAAGTCCATGCTCTACCAATTTGAAGAACCAAAGGAGTCCTATACTCATACAAGAAGTTTTTTAGGCCCCTATTCTCATAGGGGGATAAAGGATAAAGGAGAAGTTCCACCAGAGCCTCCTCCTCCTCTCGATGGCAAGCTAAACAGTGGACGATCATTTCGAGGGAGCTACACATACTTGACATTGATTTAAGACACCTATTATTACACTAGTTTTATTTAATTTGTGTGATAAAAATTTCAATTATGTTTAAACATTATGTGTTTCTCGTCTTAATACATTTATTTTGTTATAATTAATTGAAACACTTTTTATCTCAACACCAATTGGGTTGATATTTCAAGTGGGAATATTGTATTATTCTGATTGGACAAGACAAGTATCCTATTTATCTCACACAAAAATAATATTTCAGTATGATTTGGTATCCTTTATTTTCTATGTTTGATACCCAAACCATGACAACATAATTTTTGTGTCAAGGGGTGGTTCTTTGAGCATAATTTTAAGAGGCAAGAGGAAATCCGAGATCTTGACAGTCCTCAACCCAAGGGTTCCATTAAACCATGTGTATTTTTCATAATTATAAACTAAAAAAGATGTTTTTTGAACTTGAAATGATATCCTTATCTCATAATTATAAAACAAAACCTTTATTTATCAACTATTAAACTATTTAAATCAAGTCATTTTCTTAAAACTATTTTCAAAACCATCCCCCTATTTTGTTCCTTTTTATTAAAAATTCACACTATAAACCACCAATTCTCCTTGATATATGACTTAGGGTCTTACCTAGACTATACATCAACCTTAAAAACATAATCAATTCGACGTTTCACGACAGCATGGTCAAATTTTGGTGCCGTTTCCGGGGAGTGCTTTTGTTTTTAGTGCGTGTTTTTGATAAGTTTTTTTGTAAAATTTGTGAATATTTATTTGTTTTATATTATAACTTTACCTATCTTTTTGTGTTATGATTTATTTATTTTGTATGTTATATGCATAATGTGTTCTACTTTGGGAGACCTTCCACCATTTGAACCCGAACTGGAGAGGATCTTACGTCAGTGACACCGAGACATAGAAGAGAACCCTTTGAAGGAGGACACACAAAACATCAACACTCCTCTTGATCCTTCTACTTCTTCTTCTAGAATCGTTATAAAAACTAAAATAAAATTTCATAATTTGGATGAAAACAATCAAACATTAAAATAACTAACCTCACCTGATGTTGATATCCAACCCACATACATTCAATTACAAGGCGAGGCACCCAATTTTGAACTGAAATCCAGTTTAATTCATTTATTACCAAGATTTCATGGACTCACGGGAGAAGATCCACATAAGCACTTAAATGAATTTCATATTGTTTTTTATACTTTAAAATATACTAATGTGGATGAAGAACAATTAAAGATAAGTTAATTCCCTTTCTCATTAGAATATACTACAAAATATTGGATTTACTATGTCAATTAACCAATTAGAGGTTGGGTGGACATGAAACATCTTTTTCTTGAAAATATTTCCCAGCCTCTCGAACTGAAACAATAAGGAAATAGATATTTATTATAAGACAATCTCATGGGGAAACACTTCATAAATATTGGTAAAGATTTAAAAGATTATGTTTAAGTTGTCCACCCCACCAAATAAGTGATAAACTTTTAATACAATATTTTTATGAAGGTTTAATTTCAACTGATCATAACATGATTGATGCTACTGTAGGTGGTGTGTTGGTAGATAAGAACATAATTTATACAAGAACATTGATTGAGAACATGGAACAAAACACTCAAAAATTTGGTACAAGGTCCAGTATACCCATTTGAGGTGTCCATGAGGTGCAAAGTACCAAATTTGAGAAGAATGTGGACACAAAGTTTGAAGAGGTAAGTACCCTTCTTCGACAACTCACTCTTTCCCAAGGAAAATCACAATCTCCTCCTCCTATCCATTACAGTATATGATCTTATGATACCCACTAATCTAACAAATTTCCTCAATTGAGAGAAACTTCTAAGAGTTTTGAGGAAATCCTTTTAGACCGCCCCTATAACCAGCCCTTTAGGAATGAACCACACAATCCATCCAACTCTGGGTGGAAAGAAACCCAAGATTATAGAAAATGGGGTATTCAAACCAACCTCAATAACAATGAAACCAACTAGGGTAGAGTAGTCATCCACCACCACCTAGAAATCCTCAACCACCAAAAAGGAATTTCAAACCACTCACTAAAAAACCTGAGCCTAGACTAGAAGATATGATGAAGCAAATGGTTTCCAACAATCTCCAATTCCAACAAACCACTCAGGTATCCATACAAGACCTCAAAACCCAATTAGGCCAACTAGCTAACTTAGTGGGTGAAATTCAAAGTCATGGGCTAGGTAAACTACTCTCTCAACTAGTAGTTAAACCTAAGAATAAAGGAAATGTTTGTTCCATCACCCTTAAGAGTGGAAGAAAGCTATAAAGTCAAATAAATACTCCATTAGAGTCATCCCATCTTGAGTAAACCTCCATCCCAACTATTAAAAATGTTCCAAATATTGAAAACCATATCTTGAGAGAATCCCTTCCAAAGGAAAGAGTGTGTATGTCGATGAGTCTCCTAGAAAACCCATTCCTCTTCCATTTACTCAAAGGGCCACCCAACCTAGAAAACAAAAGAAAACTGAACTCGATAAGAAAATTTTGGAGACTTTCAAAAAAGTACAGGTAAACATCCCCTTGATTGATGCCATGAAGAAAATTCCATGATATGAAAAGTTTCTAAAGGAGATGTGTACACACCAAAGGTGACTTAGTGGAGATGAAAATGTGAGATTAGGAGGAACTTATCAGCATTAATAGAGCCATCACTTCCCACCAAGTGCAACGATCCTGGGACATTCTCTATTCCATTCACCATAGATAATTATTCATTTTCCAATGCTATGCTTGATTTAGGTTCTTCTATAAATGTGATGCCTCACTCTATTTACTCTACATTGATGGTTGGGGAACTGAATCCCACTGAATTTTTTTTTCAACTAGCCAATCAAATTATTGTACACCCCTCTGGTGTGTTAGAGGATGTTCTTATGAGGGTGAAAAAATTAATTTTTACTCTTGATTTTTATGTGCTTAAAATGGAAGATGATAGGATGAATGGACATGAACCGATTATATTGGTAAGAACCTTCTTGAAAACCACCAAAACCATAGTTAATTTCTACAATGGTACATTATCTATGGAGTTTGGTGGTGACATTGTCGACTACAACATCCTTGATGACATGAAGCACCCATCAGAAGAACATTCCTCTCTCTCTGTTAATTCAATTTATGTACTCCCTTCCCCTAAAAAAACATCTTTTCTTTACCCTGATATCCTTTCTAAGTTTTATTCATTGATTGAAATGTTAGGTAATGAGTCATACATTGATTATTGTAGTGTTCTATAAAAATTTCATGCATGTTTATTAATTGATGATTTCTTGAACACTAAGGATCCACTGAACATCGATGATACTTCTAAGATTGTAAAATCTCATTCCTCATATGAGTATGATACCATTGATAATTTAGATGATATTAGTGACCTCACACTTTCACACACACTCCCATCAATCAAAAATCCACTTGAATTGGAACTAAAACAACTGCCTCAAGATTTAAAATATTCATATCTTTAGAATGGAAACAAGCTGCCTATCATCAATGCTAGTTCACTCTCTCTTGAGTATGAAATGTGACTACTTGAACTTTTGAGGGAGTATAAACAAGCATTGGGATGGAAACTTGTAGAAATTCTTGGTATTATTCCATCAATTTTTACACATCATATATTATTAAATGATGAGGCCAAACTAGTGAGGTAGTCACAACATCGACTGAACCCAAACCTCCTAGATGTTGTTAAAAAGGAGGTAAAAAAATTATTGGCTACTGGAATCATTTATCCACTCTATGATAGCCAATGGGTCAATCCTATTCAAGTAGTTCCTAAAAAAACTAGCCTCACAGTTATCAAAAAGTAAAACAATGAATTGGTTCCAACTCATGTGCAGAATAGTTGGTGTGTTTGCATAGACTATCACTGACTAAACCAACACACCAGGAAGGACCATTTCCATTTTCCATTCATTAACCAAATTCTAGAGAGTTTGGTGGGTAAGTCCTACTACAGTTTCCTTGATGGGTATTATATATACTTTTATATCTATATTACCCCCGAGGACCAAAAAACGACGACCTTCACATTCCCCTTTGTCACATTTGCATATCAGAGGATTCTATTTGGTCTGTGAAATGCTTTGGGTACTTTCCAATGATGTATGGTTAGTATTTTTTCAATTTACCTGGAGAATTGTATGGAAGTATTCATGGATTATTTTGATGTTTATGGATCCTATTTTGATTAATGTTTGAGTAGTATTGGTTTATTCTTACGTCGTTGTATTGAAAAGAATATTGTATTAAATTATGAGAAAATTCCATTTTATGGTGCGACAAGGTATAGTTTTGGGACATGTCATTTCTAGGGATGGTATCCAAGTAGATAAATCAAAATTGGATGTCATTTCTTCCTTACCATTCCCCAAAAATGTTTGGGATATGCAGTATTTCCTAGGTCATGCTAGATTTTACTATCATTTCATTCATGACTTTAGTAAAATTACACTTCCCCTCTCCCAATTGCTCTAAAAAGAAAAGGATTTATTTTGATAATGAATGTGGGGAATCTTTTAATAAGTTAAAATGGAGTTTCACATCACCCCCAGTAATCCAAACACCTTAATGGGATTTACCATTTGAGCTCATGTGTGATGCCTCTAACTATGAAGCTGGGGAAGTCTTGTCACAAAGGGTCGATCGAGCTCCACATGTCACTGCCTATGCCTCATGTACATTGGACCATACTCAAGAAAACTACTCCAAAAATAAAAAATAATTCCTTTCTATTTTGTTTTCCTTGGAAAAATTTAGGTCTTACCTTTTGGGGTCTAGAGTCATTATGTTCTTAGACCATGCAGCCCTCCGATATCTCCTTAAGAAACCGGAAGACAAAACACGTCTCATTCACTGGATTCTCCTCCTTAAAGAATTCAATTTATAAATTACAGATAAAAAAGAAATAAGGAATGTGGTGGATGAACATATTAGTTGGATCCACACATCCTCAGACATTGACTCATCCCCATGTATTCCCATAAATGAAATTTTTCCTGATGAACAACTGTACTGAGTGCAAGATGAAATTCCTTGGTATGCTGAAATTGTAAATTATTTGGTAACATCTTGCATTCCTACTGATTTCAACAAAAACCAGGCCGACCATCTAAAACATGAGTCTCTTTGGTACATTTGGGATGACCCATACCTTTGGAACACCTGTAGTGATCAAGTACTCAGGCATTGTGTTCTTAATAGCAAGTTTCACTTCGTTCTTAGGTTCTTCCACACGCTTGCTTGTGGGGCCCACTTTGGTCCCCAACGGACTGCTTGTAAGGTCCTCAATTTTGGTCTCTTTTGGACCACATTGTTTTGGGATGCCCATCACTTATTTAAATCTTTTCCTCACTGTCAAAGAATGTGGAATGTATCTGAAAGAAATGATATGCCACAAAAACTCTTGATCTTCTATGACATTTTCGATGTTTGGGGAATTGAATTTATAGGACCATTCCCCAGTTCATTTGGTAACCTGTACATTATTTTGGAAGACGATTATGTTTCAAAATAGGGAGAGGCGCGAGCTACAATGACTGATGACTCTAATGCAATAGTAAAATTTTTGAGAACCCAAATCTTCTGTAGGATTGGCTTACCTAGGTTCATCATCAATGACTAGGGTTCTAATTTCTACAACCGAACAATGAAATCTCTTTTGCGTTGGTATGGGGTCAGGCATAGAGTGTATATTGCTTATCACCCACAAACAAATTCTCAAGCCAAAGTGTTAAATAGGGAGGTAAAACATATTCTTGAAAAAAATGGTTTAACCTAATAGAAAATATTGGAGTCTTAGACATGATGATTCCTTATGGGCTTACCATACAGCTTTCAAAACTCTCATAGGCATGTCACCATATCAGCTAGTTTTTGGAAAGAGTTGTCACCACCCTATTGATATTGAGCACTAGTAATACTGGGCCATCAAACAATACAATTCTAATCTTTATATTTCAGGTTCTCAAAGGAAGTTGCAGATTCAAGAGATGAAAGAAATGAGAAGAGATGTATATGATAACTCTAGGATTTATAAAGACTGAACCAAGGATTCCCAAAACTGTGTCATCCTTAATCGTTAGTTCCACATTAGGTAGAAGTTCCTCCTCTACAATGTAAGGCTGAAGTTTCATCCATGTAAGATTCATTCCCACTGGTTTGGACCATACACTAATACTAATGTCTCTCCATTTGGCGTTGTTCTGGTTCAAAATGAAGAAACCAAGAAAACCTTCACTGTCAATAAGAAGTGGCTGAAGCACATCCATGAATCCATTCTGGATTTCCTGATGGAGGATCTCTATGATTAATAAGCAACATACCAATGAAAAACACTAGGTTTTATCCTTCCTTCACACATTCTATTTTATTACAGTGAGTAAATTTCACACTTTAGGTGTGGGGGTGGGTATATTCTTAGGTAATTTAGGAATTTTCATCATCATCCTTATTTTTTCTTTTTTTAGCTTGCTTAATTGTATTGTTTCTTTCCCCCCTTCCCTCCCTCTCACCTTTGTGCTATAGTATTAATTTTCCCCCCACTTTATCATGGAAAATGACGCCTGTTTAATCATGGAAGTTATTGAAAATGAAAGTGGAATTTCCATATTTCATGTAGTTTTAGCATTCAAAAAAAATTATAATGCAATATAAATTTCATAAAAAATTAAATATTGTGGTGTGAATTTATTTTAAAATTTAGTTCTCTTTTGATGATATAAATGGTTTGTATCATTTTAAAACCTTTGAGTAGAATGGTGCCTTTTTTTGTGAATAATTTAAGGGAAAATTGTGTCACTTAATTACTCCACACAAATTTTCACCCAAACATGATGTGTAAAAATTTCTACTTAATAAAAGGTAAATATAAGTTAGGTTGTTTTTTCTCTACTTTCCAAAATCATTTTTCCATACATTCATTCCTTATCTGATCTATTTCATTACTGTACCAGATTGACCTATGCAAGTGCACCTGTTATCCGACTGTTGTATGCCCTAAAAAAGTGTTT
Source organism: Viscum album (assembly GCA_963277665.1). Taxonomy (NCBI): domain Eukaryota; kingdom Viridiplantae; phylum Streptophyta; class Magnoliopsida; order Santalales; family Viscaceae; genus Viscum; species Viscum album. The sequence goes on from OY728161.1 coordinate 1,420,946,360, forward strand.
TATATTGTGCAGGTCAAAAACCACCCTTCATAAACCTTTGATCTTATTATAACTATTAAAAGTAGTGTTGTGAGGAGATCAAACATGGGTTGGGAGAAGAGTGTGAGATTTTTTCCAAGTGGAACTTTTGAAAAAAAAAATAAATGAGGGGAGTGATGAAATGTGCAACATATGGGAATATCTAGGTCGAGAGCTTATGGTTTGACTTCTGGTAATATTTAAGTGAGTGGGTCTTGGAATTTGATTTCAAAGGATATATGGAAGGTTCAGTCACAAGGATCATATAAGTAGTCAATTTTTAAAATAACTTATATTTACTCGATAGAAAGTGAAAAGCATAGCATGAAATGGCTATCACACACACACATGGATAATTAGTAAAATTATTAACTTTTGAATTATTTTATTTGATTGGTATCATTCATTTCTTTTAATTTCAATTGGATACAATTTTTGAGACGTCTTTTTCCATGATCATAGAGAATGACTCCTCTGTGTGATTTTTTCTTTGATCACATTTCTATCAGGAATTAAATTTTTATTTAATGTTAAATATTTATGAATTTAAAAATATCTACATGCCTAATTTTTTGATATATGAATTTTCGCATGGGTGAAAATGTTTAGGTGTGGGGGTGTGATCGCACTGCGATTCACTGTTTTATTTTCACCATTACAGCACCATGCTAAACTAGTTTTGTATTGAAAATCATAAAAATAATAACAAATTTTACTTCATGTTTGATTTAATTATTTTTTACCACTTTTAAAAAGGTCAATATTACTTGTTTTGTTAATTTATTTGAAGGTGGAGGTGATTTGGAGGGCCCATTATGATGTCTAAGAAAAATGGGTCAAACTGCGTAGGATCTATGCACACCAGTGGGCTCATCCGCACACTGCTACCAAAACATGTATCCAAGTGGGATGAAATTTTGTGTGATTATCCAAAATTCATTGGGATAAATTTCATATAAAGGAACCCAAGAATCATTCGGACATATGATTCCCCAACTCACCTGATATATCCAACACACCGAATTTTCACGAAGTCAAAAGTGGTGTGATGTGATCTGTCTATATATCGGGCTGTATTTGTCCAAATGGTGAAAAATGTTCGATGGAGATAGTCAGGAGATGGGGAAACAACTTTTTTATTTTTTTGAAAGATAGATAAGGCTGTCTAGAGGTAAAAAACCACATGACAAGTGGTTTTAAGAAATCTGTGTGCTCAAAACCACCTTCCCATTTTCCTATAAAATGGAACCTTGGGATCCCCATTTGGGAGTTATACAAGAAGGCCAATATCTACCAATTTGGAGATGCAAAGGATTCCTTTACTCATATTGGAAGTTATGGAGGCCCATATCCTCATAGTGGGATCAAGGATGAAGTCTAAGTTTCACCTGAGCTTCCTCCTCCTCTCGATGGCGAGCTAAACAGTGGAGGATCATTTTGAGGGAGCTACACATACTTGAGAGGGAGTTTCAGAACTTGTTCTTACACTAGTTTTTTTTATAATTTGTGTGAAGTTTTTTTTAATTTTTTTTAAACATGATGTTATTCTCCTCTGAATACATTTATTTTTTTATAATTAAGTGAAACACTTTTTATCTCAACTCCGATTGTGTTGATATTTCAAGTGGGAATCTTGTATTGTTCCAATCATACAAGATAAGAATCTTATTTATCTCACACATAAATAATATTTCAGTATTATTTGGTAGAATTTATTTTATATGTTTTATAACTGAACCTTGAAAACATGATTGTTGTGTCAAGGGGTGGTTCTTTGAGCATCATTTTAAGAGGCAAGAGAAAAGTCAAGATCTTGATAATCCTCAACCCAAGGGTTCCATTAAACGATGCGTTTTTTCAGAATGATAAACTCACCAAGATGTGTAGTGAAAATGAAATTATCTCCTTATATAATAATTCTAAAATACCACCTTTATTTATCAACTATTAAAAACTTTAAATCAAGCCATTTTCTTAAAACTATTTTCAAAACCATTCTTCTCTTTTGTTCCTTTTTATTAAAAATTCACACTATTAACTACCAACGCTTCTTGAGAGACAAACTAGGGTCTGAACTAGAATATAAATTAACCCAAAAAACACAATCGATTTGATGTGTCACAACAGTGCGGTCAAGCATGGAGTCTTACGGTATTTTGAGAATCTTTAGATATTTATCCTATATTTACTTTGATACTTGTTTGGTCTTCCGTTGTTTCACGTTTTGGAGTGGATTTGATATAAATAAAGTATCTGTGTTGTCTTGATTTTTTTCATGAATCATTTAGTGAATGGTTTGGTTATGGTTTATTGGTTTACTAGTTTATTTCTTAAATGGAAAATCATACCCCACTTGTATTTGAAACCCTTGGACATTTATTTCCAGCCTTTGAAATCTTGGGGATGTCGCTTAAGTCCAAGTAATGATATGTTGTATTCTCAAGGCAATGGGAATAAAATGGGTCATTAAAAATGGTACCAAATTGTTCGGTCCTTGACTGACAAGTAGTTTTCAATTTCTTGATCTTGGATTTGATTTATCCTTGTCTATTCCTTGGGTGGTGATCTTAGAAAGGAGTAGGATTTTAGGGACTTGAAATGTATAGTATAAAAGGATGTAGCTAACCCATTTATGTTGAACTTCAAGTTACAAGGGAGTTGGGTACATAAGTGTTTTGGAGACACTTATAGGATCTTGGAATCTCATTGTCATGGTTTTATCCAATGAGACAAGAATGTCATGCATTGTAGAGGAATGAATTCCCACTAGGATTTAATATTTCATCTGGAATAATGATTTATGATCTTTTTAAAAGGTGTAAATTTTTAAAAAATGCATAATTTTTTTTCAAATGAAATATTTTGAAAAGAGGATACTTGGTGTATTTTGAAAATGGTTTTATTTTCAAATGAAAGAATGTTTTTTTCAAGAAAATGGTTGAACATGAAAAATGTTGTTTTTGGAAGACAATGTGGTGATAGTTGATGTGATAAAATTTTAAATGAAAATCCATCAGTTGATAGGGAGTGATACTTACCGATTTTTTGTTGGTTTAGAAAATGGCTCCTGATAGGCATCATAGAAACCAACTGAAAGAAGTAGTGGAGAACATGGTTTCACCTGAGCCACAGGTGAAACAAGAGTTAGTTTAGAGTATTGTACAATAATATCAATATGTGGATAATGGAAACCAGAGGGATGAGCCAAGGCATGTGGATCATTCCATCCAATCCATGAAGAAAAATCCACCCATCTTCAGGGGTGATTCTAAACCCAAAAAGGTGGATGTGTGGCTGAGTAGGATGAATCGTATCTTTGAGTTTATTAACACAATAGTAGAGATCAAGGTCAAGATGGTGACATATATGCTTTAAGATCTTACACACTAGTGGTGGGAACTAGTTTTGCATGATAAAGTGAATTAAGGCCTTACTTGGTAGGATTTTTAGGAATTGTTTAATAAACAATTCTCTCCTCACATGTTAAAGATCCATAGGATGATGGAATTATTTATCCTAAATTAGGAGAATCTCTCGGTCATAGAATATGTGGATAAATTCATGAATTTAGTATTCTTTGTAATAGAAGTTTTAGTGAGTGCGTCCCTAAAGGCACACATCTTTGAATCAGGGAAAAGATAGGACATTCAATCGAAGATTGCAGTGCTCTATATTAATGACTATACATAGATGGTGAACAAATAGGTAGTGGTTGAGTGAGATATCTCAAAAGATATGGAAGGAATAAGTATGATGATCCATATAGGAAATTGTGGGAAGTCAAATGCTGGGAGAAAGTAAAATAGGGACACCTATTTCCAGGGTGGGAGTGGGAATCAGAATCAGACAGTTAGATCAATAAATCTTCCTCCATGACCAAAGAGCCAAATAAGATGCTACAAATGTGGTTCCTTTGACCACATGAAGTGAGAATGCACAACATCACCAAGATAATTCCATAACTTCAACAATATGGGACATATTAAGTGATTCTGTCATAGTGTTCCAAGGTTTGGGTGCTCAAGTCACCTCTCAGATGTCTCAAGCATCATATGCTTTGATAGGAAGAGACCAATATAATCAGTCTCATCAGCAGAGAAAATATTTCCATGGTGATTCTCATAATACCATGACTCCTTTATAAGGGAAATCTTAGCAGGGTAATAAAAAGTAGAGTGCAGTGACAAAGAGACTATATGGAGATGAGTAGATGTTTGTTGATGATTAGTTTGGAACACATGTAGTTAGAGTTATGATTCATTTTAATTCTACCTTTGTAAAAGTACTCTTTGATACCAGTGCATCTCATTCCTTCATTGATTCTTGTGTTTTTTACCTACTATGTTTAAAACTTGAAATTATTCCCACTATGATAAAACTACAAACTCCTCTCGGTGAAAGATAATGTTAAGACTTTGTGTATAGATCATGTTCTAAAACTTTTGATGGAGTTGAGCTGAAATGAGACTTCTCAAAATTGGAGATGGATTTCTATGATGTAATCCTGGGGATAGATAGGTTGAAAACATTCAAGGCTTACATCGACTATTATAGAAGAACAATTTTTTTCACAGCTGAGGACGACATCGAGAATCTATTTAGAGGATAGAAGGTTGTGAGGAAAGGTGAAACTAGATTATTAGAACCAGTGGTGAGAACGATCTCTTACCGGTTGGCAACTTTGACTTTGGAATCGATGAAAGAGATCTAGGATGTCATTTTTCCAGCAGTGGTGGATCAATTTCCAGATGTCTTTCCTGAGAAATTCTCAGGGTTTCCATCTATATGGGAAGTGGAGTCTACTATGGAAATCCTTCTAAGGACCATTACTATTTCCCTTTCATCTTATAGTATGACACCAATAGAGTTATTGGAATTGAAAATGAAGTTGGAGGATCTATAAAGTAAGGGTTTCATTTGGACAAGTATGTCTTCATGGGAAATACCAGTCTTGTTCGTGAAGAAAGTAGATGGAAATATAAGGCTTTGTGTGGATTATTATAAGCTTAATCAAGTTATGATAAAGAATTAATATCCACTTCCACACATTTATGATCTATTTAATCAATTGACGGGAGCTCAATGGTTCTCTAAAATTGACTTGTGATCAGGATATCATCAATTGTGATTTTGGAAGGATGATATTCCGTAGACAACTTTTAGAAGTAGATATGACCACTAAAAATATGTAGTCATGCCTTTTGTTCTTATGAATGTACTAGTGGTATTTATAGATTTGATGAATCAAATATTTCAGATATATCTAGATTATTTTATTGTGGTGTTTTTTGACAATATATTTGTGTATTAAAGGACAAGGGAGGAATAAGATAAACACTTGGAGACCATGTTGGGAATCTTGAGATACCATCATTTGTATGAAAAACTATCTAAGTGTGACTTTTGGATAGAAGAGGTACACTTTCTCAGCCATGTAATTTCTAAAAAATGTGTTTCGGTTGATCCTTAAAAGATAGGAGCTGTGATATCATAGAAACCGCCAAAGAATGTCTTTGAGATACAAAGTTTTATTGGTCTATATAGATACTGCTAACACTTTGTGCATGAATTCTCATGACTATACTCTCAATAACAGCTCTAACAAAGTAGAATTATCCATTCCAATGGACAGAGGAATGACATAAGTCTTTCCAGGAGCTGAAATTTCGTCTTACTTTGGTACCCATATTGATTTTTTCAAAATTAGGATAGGGATATGTAGTGTACTATGATGCTTCAGGATCATGGTTCAAGGTAGTTGAGTGTGCATGATAAGAATTACCCGACACATGATTTGGATCTAGCTACAGTCGTCCATGATTTGAATACCCAACGCCATTATATCTTTGGTGAGAAATTCATTGTGTTCACGGATCATAAAATCTGGAAACACATTTTCTCACAACAATATTTAAATATGAGGAAAATGATATGGATGGAGTATCTCTAGATGTTTGACTTTGACTTGATGTATACACCAGGAAAAGGGAATTTGGTGGTAGATACTTTTCACAAAATGTCATATTCTCAGTTAGTAAAATAAGCTTCGGATGAATGGAATTTGATGTCATTCCTAGCCAACATGCAGGTGGAATGTGAAGACTAGGGTGATGTTGTGGTTTTATTTTCATCTACGCTTGTTCTTGATTTAGTAAATATGATCAAATAGGCACAAGCATATGATGCAGAATTCCTCGTTATGAGTTCTAAACTCAATGGTGGGGAGACCATTGAGCATTGAAAACTTGACGGGAGTGAAGTTTTTTGGTTCATAGATTGGATGGTTGTACCTATGGATTGTTAGGAACAACTTCTTCATGCTTACAACCATTCAATATGGGATGTAGATCCGAATACATAGAAGATGTAAAAATCATTAAAGTCATAGTTTTGGTGAAGCATCATGAAAAGGAAGGTGGTTGAGTTCGTCTTGAGGTGCATAACTTGTCCGCATGTTAAGGAAGAGTATCAATGAACAGAAGGTATGTTGTAATCTTTACCTATCCCAGTGTGGAAATGGGAGTAGATAGTGATGTATTTTGTTATAGGTCTCCCAAAAAGAGTTTAGAACATATGATGCTATATGGGTGATAAAGGATCTGCTTACCAAGTTGGCTCATTTCATTCCAATTTTTGAAACCCATACAGTGAAGGATCTATCCAAAAACTACATCCAAGAGGTGTTAAAGAGAAAGGTCATACCAATTTCGATAATGTCAAAAAGAGATCCGAGGTTCACATCTCATTTCTGGAAATCCTTAAAAAAATCCTTGGGTACTCTATTAACTATGAGTATAACATATCATCCTCAAAAGGATGGGAAATCTGAAAAAATGATATCGACATTGGAAGAAATGTTGTGAGCTTTTGTAATGGATTTTGGCAGCTCATGGGAAGATCACATACCCTTAGTGTAGTTATCATATAATAACAGCTATTAGGCCTTGATACATATGGCTCTGTTTATTGCATTATATGGGCATCCTTGTTGTTCTCCACTGTGTTAGGTGGAAACAGGGGGGACTTCACTAGTTGGGCCTAGTATTGTCCAAGAAATGAAAAATAAGATTAATTTTATCAGAAAGAGGACATGGACAACTCAAAGTCATCAGAAATGTTATGTGGATCATCACCGACAACTGTTTTCCTTTGTATTAAGGGATCATGTGTTCTTGAGGAACTATCCAAGACTTGGAAATCATCGTTTCGGGAAGTTGGGAAAGTTATCCCCTCGATACATTGACCCTTTAGAGATACTAGAACGAGTTATAGAGGTGTAATATTGGTAGTCATTACCACCATGGTTCAGTGCAGTTCCTAATGTGTTCCACATATCTTAGTTGAAAAAGTATCAACATAATATTGACCATGTGATCATATGGGATCACGTTGACCTAGATCCAGATGCTTCATTGGTACATATCCCAAAGTGGATTGTGGATATGTAAGAGAAAGACTTGCATGGAAAAAGCATCAGTCTTGTGTGGGTTTTATGGAAACATGGTCAGATTCATGAAGAGTCTTGTGAAAATGATAATGAAATGAAAGAGCAATGACCAGAGCTCTTTTAGGGCAGCAATGGTTTTCTACTTTTCGAGGAGGGAAAGACCAATGATGGGGTGATTGTAATACCACCATATTTTGGTATGTAACCCTTAGTTGATTATTTTCATGGTTATAAGGTGTAAGTTTGAAGGATGAAAGAGTTGGGTGAACTCTAAGTAAGTTTTTAGGGCTAAAGTAGGTGCACACGGGTTAGGCACAGTTTGTCTATACCGTGCAGATATCCTAAGATAAACCATGCACAATTGTAGTTGTGAGATAGTAGATTCAACATGATTTGAGCATGGTTTGGAATACGATGTGAGGAGGCCATTTAGGGGTTTCTTTATTGATGTATCTAACACATGGTTATCACACGGTTTGTCGAACCATCCGGTCTAACCATGCATAGAATAAAAGTTAGATCCTTAAAAATAGGATCTCACTTGTTTTTGAGATACCTCTATCATTTTTTCTCTTATGTGACTCTAACTCGAGATTCCTCTCTATTTAAGGTAGGATAACCTCTCATAATCATTTTTGAGTCAATTCGGATCCCTCCCTAGGAATTTTCAAGACCAATTCTTGTAGTAAGTGACATTCTTCATAGTTCTTGTCTCGTTTCATAGATCAAATTCTCCTCTCCTATTTATTTTTCAGATATACACCTTTTATGAGCATATCTATGTTGGTGGATTCCAAATATGATGATATTTTGGTTCTTTGATGGTAGGAGAAGATATCTAAGGCCGTTTTTGGGGAGTTTCAACCCGGTTTCTAGAGCGTTCTTCATCTTTTGTCGAGTTTCATCAAAACCTTTGAGGTAGGTGGCTTCTATATTGACTCCTCTTCCTAGAATTTATTGTCTTACTTTAAAATTGGTTTATTTTAAGGAAATTGATTGTGAAATTCATGGAATAAATCTTCTTTAGTGATGATTTATGGTTTTGGTGAAATTGTGTGATCTTGGTGAATTGTTGTGCAAAGGGATTTAGTTTCTTGAATTTAAAATGGAAATTTTAAATTATGGATTTGTGGGAATTTATAAATGTTTTGATAGTAAAGGGGTTTTCAATAAAATGGGTGTTTTATTGAAATGTTTTGTCATTTAAATGGTTTTTATGGAAAATGGATTTCAATAAAAAGGTGATTTTATTTAAAAGTTTTTTTTTGGAATGATCCTTGGGCATATTGGTGTGTGGGTTCATATTGCATTAATGGGGATTGGTTGAAATATGACCTTGTTCTAAGTTCTAAAGTTCAAATAGAACATGGGATATAATTACCTCATGATGATTTGGAAGACCGATGAGAAACCACTCATGAGTATGGAACTTTAATCGCGTATCATGCGTGGTTGGTTATGTGGACGTGTGGAATGGATTGGGTGTGAAAAGAGAATACCGAGAAAAAGTTTTAAAGATTTGTTTAGTTATTTTTCTTGAAAAATAAATTTCTGGATACTTGGTTTCAATTTCACTTGTATGCTTTTGGTTATAAATGGTTTTGGAAACTTGTTTATATTTAGTTATATACTGTTTTGAGAATTTTTTTATATAAAATGTTTTATATAATTGTTTCTAACTCTTCTATCCTAGTGGTGTGAGTAGGGAAGTCATTGGGGGAAAACCTACTGAGTGTTATACTCACCCCTTATTTGGAACTTTGGTGCTTATGCAGATTATATCTTCCGAGACATGGTAAAAGGTAAAGTGTCATATGTTTTTAGCACCACCTCATGATACTTGGGCAGTTTTTTGATTGTGGAGCTTGAAGCTTGTGAAGCGTAGAGTCTTGTGGTTTTTCAGAGTCTTTAGTTTTTTATCCATTTTTTACATTGATACTTGTTTGTTATTCCTCTATTTTGTGTTTTGGAGTGGATTTTATGTGAATAAAGTATTTGTGTTGTCTTTCTTTTGTTCATGAATCATTTAGTGAATGGTTTGGTTATGGTTTTTTGTTTTATTGGTTTATTTCTTAAAGGGTAAATCATCCCCCACTTTTATTTGAAACCTTTAGGAATTTATTGATAGCCTTTGGCATCTTGGGGATGTTGTTTAAGGTCAAGTAATGATTCATTTTATTCTCAATACAATGGGAATAAAGTGGTTCATTACATATAAAATCTTTCATCTCATCATAAACTCATAGGAACAACCGTTATCCCTTTTATAACCTGATCAACCCATGGAAAAGAAATGGGTTCCTGTTCGATCTCTTTGAAACATGATTAACCTATGGAAAATAAATGAGTTCAATAAAAATCTCTTTGAAATCTGATTAAACCATGGACAATAAATGGGTGTAAGAACAATCTCTTTGAAACATGATTAACCCACAGAAAAGAAATGTGTTCTATAACAATCTCTTTGAATCATGATTAACCCATGGAAAAGAAATGGGTTCCATAACAATCTCATTGAAACAATGTTAATGAAACTAGAAAATAATGAGGATGATATCAATAAGAAATATCCCCAGTGTGGGGTATGAAATAATAAGGGGTTTTTAGATTTATTAATTGAAATACCATTATGATATCACTAAAAACATTTTTTTATGAAAATAATCTTTAAACATTCCAAAGTGTCCCATACCACTTTGAAACATTAGAATCATAATCCCCATGAAGGAATAACATTAAATTAATAATATAATATTACAAGAATAAGGATATTCATGATATATCATGTCAAATTATAATTATATACACTTCATAAAAGAAGATAGGTTTATAACATAAGAAACATCTCAAAGAAGGAAAATTGTGATAAAAATCTATTACTGCTTCGGTAACATTGAAGTCGTAAAACCCATGAAAGAGGGATCATAAAATATATATGTAAATCCACTTAAATTTAAGGATAATATTCATAAAATACATTCATGGGTAGTATATACACCATACAATAAAAATAATTGGTGAATACAGAAAGTATATCATAGAAATAAAAATAAGACTAGAAATCCCCTTACAATTGTGGAACACGTGAATCAAAAACCAAAAATGTAATAATAATCAAATGAAACATTTAAATACCAGGAATATAAAATTATTCATGATATAATATATCAAAATGGTAAGTATATAAAACACACAAAATAAGTAAGTGGTAAATATGACATTTATCTCACAGATATAAAAAGTGAGATGAAAATACCTTACAAATATCATCTCATTGGAGTGAGAATAAATCAATGAAATAATATTGTATGAAAAATTTAAATACACATAATAAAAGTTTAAATAAATTATAAAATAATAAAATGTAATTTCACTTATATTATTAGAATAACATAACCAATGAAATATTATTTTAACCCAATGAATGGAAATTTTGTTAAGAAAACCATTACCTTGAGTCTGATTTGTCATGCTTGTCCTCTATATTCTTTAATAATAAACATATGTTAATTAATAACTTTAATCAGAACCTATTTCATGTTTATCATTACTTTTATTTCACTTATTACAATGTTGTATATAACTACTTGAACACTTAATTTTACGTCGGGTGTTTTGGCCATATTAGATTTATGTGTCTCAATGACTAAGGTTGGTTGACTTGATTTTATTAATATTTTAATGACTTATTATATAATCCCTTTACTGATTTTATATGAAATGTGCATAATTTGTGTGAAATATTAATGTTTTAATATTAAGTATAATTTTTGAACATTTTTAGAAGTAGTCCAATTGAGTCAGTTTACTGTTTTAATAATAAATATCACTATACTGATCCAAATTGTGTGATTCTTGTTTTTTAGGATTATAATTTAAATATAAAACATTTCATTAGAAGGTAACATGAGCCAATTCTTCCATATAAAGGGTCATATGGTCCTCACAAACAAGACCAAAGAATCTATGACGAAATGGGACTATTCATGAAGATTGATTTACTGGGAAACATTCAGAAGTCAAAATTCTATTATTATCCACCATAGTTTGGGGGAAAATGCAAGGAGTCTTGTATAAAAATTTCAGGCCCCAAATTTAAGAACAAGGGGGCAAATGAAGCTTTAAAATCCATCCCACCATTCTGGCCGAGAATTAAAATCAGTATAGTATGCATGACATATATAATGATGTAATCATAAAATAGATCTGACATTTTTCAGTGTGAAAGAGGAGATATATACGGCCAACTTTGTTGAAGAAACCATTCGGATTTCAAGGCATATTCCTATTCAAAAACCTTTTCAAAATTTAAACTTTAAAAAGACTGGATTGAAATGGACAGTTTAACTTTGTTTAATCAACCAGCCATAACTTTTGATCCTTAAGTACAAATGACTCCAAATTTTGAGAGTAGTCGACCAACTTTATTATATAAAACTTTGAAGAAGTAGATTTCTCGAGATTCAGCTTTCTGGATATCCAACATGGCGATGCAAGTGGAGGGACAAATTGGGAATGCAAACAGTCCACTCCTTGGGCTATAAATACTCTCCCCTTCTCTCCTTGAGAGGGGTTGGAATTTCATAATAGAGGAGAACATATTGGCATCACCAAGGCCTTTCCAAAGGCTTTATAATATCTTCCATACTCAAGTTTTTACTTGAGAGACCTTTCCTCCTCTCTTTTTTTTACTTACTTTCGTGTTCTTCGTTTTTGTAATTTTGTAAGTCCTTTCTTTTGTAATTCTGTTTTAATGAAAGTTTCTTCTTAAATATCTCTTATTATAATACACCTTATGTAGTTTAATATTAATGTTCTTAAAATAGTTTAAATTTAGTTTAATCCCCTTACCTTCTTTTGATTCCTCATTCAATCGAAAATCTGTTTTTAATTATCATCATCGTTCGTGTGTGAGTGTGTTCGACGCAAACATATTTTTTTATCCCTTTCTTTATCTTATCTTCTTAATTTATCATAATAATCATTATAACCAGATTAGTAATCATTTTAATGGCTGGGTAAATCTTTAATTGGGTTGAGTTATAATATAGGTATGTTAAGTGATTGATATCTTTTGCTCGACGAATGTTCTTTAAATTAATATTGTGTATGTTGAACTTTATATGTCATGGATTAATGATATGTTTTGTTTAATATGTGTATTACATGGATTATTGGAACCAAAAATAAACTACCATAAACAAGTAATGGTAATGATTAGAAACCTAAGTTAAGTTACGGCTTGGATTAAAGATTTAACACTTGGGAATTCCGATCAAAATCATCTTGTGACATGGGTGTTAATTTAATGCAATATAAAGCAAAGATCAAGGATATCACAAGCCTACCTAATGATGAAATCACCCCAATATTTATCAATTTGTTAAATCAAACATCATCCATAAATTATTTCATAAGCTCCACAAAAAACCCCCCAATCAGAATACAATTAACTAAAAACAAACGACTATTACAAAGTATCATCGCCGAGGATTCGACCCGAGTGCTGCTATACACATTAGCAGAGCACCGGAACCTGGAATGGTCGATAGGCGACAATCAGCCGTGCGTTTAAAATGGATCTATTGATGGAGATGGTGCTTTATGTAGTCATTAGTTTCTGGTTATTGTAAAAAAAATCAAAAAAAAAAATCAAAATTTAAATAAAAAATTGAAAAAAAACACAAGAAAAACTCATATTCCTCTTAAAAATCATAAACTGAAAACAATACAAAGAAAAACCCATCTTCCTCTTTCTTCCAAAATCTCTCTGAATGCCCCATATCCTTCCAAAAAATCCCTCAGATTTGTTTGACCCTGAAATTGAGCGAACAATTTTCCAACTTAGGAGGAACATAAGAGATAATCAAATAATTCAAGAACCAGTCCTTGTCCAACCAGTTGAATTTGAAATGGCCAATCCTATGGAACAAACCCTTAAATAACTCACTACCCCTGATATGAATTAGCAACCTATTGGTATTCAATATCCAAACATATAAGCTGACTTTGAACTCAAATCAGGTTTGATTCATCTTCTCCCTCATTTTCACGGGCTAGCCAATGAGGATCCACATCTCCACCTTAAAGAGTTCCAAGTAGTGTGCTCTACCATGAGGCCTCCAGGGGTTTCTAAAGAACAAATCAAACTCTGAGCCTTCGATTTCTCCCTAGCTGACACTGATAAGTCATGGATACACTACATTCCTCCTGGTTCTATAACTACATGGAATGACATGAAGTGACTCTTCTAAGAGAAATTCTTTCCTGCTTCTCGTACTGCTTCTATCTGAAAGGAAATAAGTGGTATATGTCAATTCCCAAGTGAATCACTCCATGAGTACTGGGAGAGGTTCACAAATCTTGTGGAAACCTGCCCACACCAACAAATTCCTGACCAACTCTTGATCCAATACTTCTATGAGGGGTTATTGTCTATGGAGAGAACTCTCATAGATGCCGCAAGTGGCAGTGCTCTTGTTGATAAAACTCCTGCAGCTGCAATAGATCTCATAAGTAACATGGCTGCAAACACACAACAATTCCATACTCGAGCACATGCTCAAGTAAAACAAGCCCAAGTTAATCAATCAATTGAGCCGAACAAGATGAACGGGTGGATGAGTGAACTTACAGGTCTTGTGTGATAGCTAGATGTGGCCACCAAATCCCCAACCTCATCTTATCCACAATCAATGTTTCCTGGACCTATCAAAAACTGTGGAATCTGCAACTCTCCATCTCATCCAACTAACACATGTCCACAACTTCAAGAGGATCAATCCGATTCATCTGGAGCAATGGAGCTCAATGCAACATATACTCAGAGGAACACCAATCCTCAACTATCATGTCAGTTTGTTAGAAACTTCAACCAACCTCACTCTGAGCCCTTCTCCTCTAACTTTAACCAAGGATTGAGGTATGGTAACCCCATGTCTCACCCCCCTCAATTCCCTCCTCAAAACCCAAACCAATTCCAATATGGTCAAGGTGGTGGTAACTTCCATCAACCTTATCCTTTTGTTCCTCAACCTCAAAGGAACAATCCTCCTCCGGGATTCCATTATCCTAGTGAGCCTTCCCAATTCCAAAACCAATACAATCGATTTCCCAAGAACCAAAATCAAGGCAATCCAAACCAGGGACACGCCTATTCTTCCAAGAAACCATGGGAAAGTGTAGTGGAAGATCTTGCCTCCTTCATCCATTCTAGCCTTAAAAACATTGAAACTCAAATTGGTCAACATGTATCCCACCTGAGCTAGCAACAATAATCAAATTCTTCCCAACTCCCAGCTCAACCATTACCCAACCCTAAGGGTAATGTAAGTGCAATTGCACTTAGATCAGGAAAGCAACTTGCTATTCCTCAAGATAAATCCTCAAACCCTCCTTTGAATGTTGACCTAGAAAACGAAAATAAAAAGAAACTTAAAAAAGAACCTGATTCCATTCCATCACCTTCTTCCATTCCACTTAGTAATCCAATTCCTTTTCTTCAAGCTATATCTAAACCAAGTAATTCCTTTGAACCTAATCCTAAAATGCTCGACATGTTTAGACGTGTTGAAGTCAACATTCCTCTCTTAGATGGCATAAAAAAAATTACTAAGTATGCCAAGTTTCTCAAGGAGTTGTGTACCCACAAGAGGCAACTTAGGACCTTCGAAAATGTTTCCACCCAGAAATCTATTCCCATAAAGTGCAAAGATCCAGGGACCTTTATGGTTCTATGCCAAATTGGATGTTCGAACTTTGATGATGCACTCATAGACCTGAGAGCCTCAATTAATGTCATTCCCAAATCCATATTCTCCAACCTTGGTCTAGGTCCTTTACACCCAATGGGTGTTGTCATCCAGTTAGCCAATCGAAGCACAGCTAGTCCCGAGGGAATAATTGAGGATGTCCTTGTCCAAGTTAATGATCTTATCTTCCTTGCTGATTTCTATGTCCTTGACATGGAAGGTGAGAAGACCTCTTATCGATCTCCTATAATTCTAGGAAGACCATTCCTCATGACTGCGAGAACCAAAATTGATGTCCATTCAGGCATCTTATCCATGGAATTCGGTGACCAACTAGTCAATTTTTACATTTTCCAAGCCATGTGATACCCATCTGAGGACCACTCTATATTATCAATTCATACTTCTGAGGACACTTCTAAGAGTCAATCGAACCCCAATCCACCATTTTCTTCGTGTTCGAATGACAAAGGATCTTGTGAAATCTGCACTATGATTAACCAAGTCATAAATGGTGATGTTGATGTGGACCTCTCATTCATAGACCCCATCAATCTAGAGGAACTTGAAAACTCTCTTGAATTCCACATCAATTCTGATCTCTACTGCTCTACCTTGGAAAATATTAAGGAAAATGAACATGAAGCAACTGAAGTCCCTTCTTCCATTCCTGAGTTGTCAAGCCCAAAAGTGAAAGATGAGACTGATCTGAAACCTCTTCCTGCACACCTGAAATATGCATTCCTCTTCCATCATCACTCATATCCTGTCATTATCTCTTCCACACTTACTGAAACTGAGGAGTCCAAACCTGTTCAAGTGTTAGAGGGAAAAAAAGGCCTTAGTTTGGACCCTAGATGACATACCGGGAATCAACCCTGCCCTTTGCATACATCACATCCATCTTGAGGAGTCATCCAAACCAATTAGACAAGCACAAAGAAGACTCAATCCAATCATCCTTGAGGTAGTTAGGGAAGAGATCACCAAGCTTCTTCATGCTGGTATTATCTACCCAATTTCTGATAGTGAACGGGTTAGTCCAATTAAAGTTGTACCTAAGAAGGGTGGGATAACTGTTGTCACAAATGAAAATGGAGAGGTAGTCACAACTCGAGTGAAAAAAATGGCGTGTGTGCATCGACTATAGAAAATTGAATGCTGAAACATGAAAAGATCACTACCCTCTTCCATTCCTTGATCAAATGCTAGAAAGATTAGCCGGAAAGTCACACTATTGATTTCTTGATGGATACACCGTCTATTTTCAAATCCCAATCTCACCTCAGGACCAAGAAAAGACTACTTTCACATGCCCCTTTGGAACATATGCATATAGAAGAACGCCTTTTGGCCTTTGTAATGATCCTGCAACATTCTAGAGGTGTATGATGAGTATCTTTTCAGAATTCATTGAACACTGCATGGAATTCTTCATGGATGACTTCACCATTTATGGTGAGTCATTTGAATCTTGTTTGAATTCACTCTCTCTAGTCCTTCAAAAGTGTGTCAAGTGTAACCTTGTTTTAAATTTTGAAAAATGTCACTTCATGGTTGCAAATGGGATTGTTCTAGGTCACATAGTTTCAAAAGATGGTATTTAAGTTGATCCTGCCAAAATTGAAGTGATCCAATCACTTCCTCCACCCACTTCTGTTTGAGACATCCGTTCATTTCTTGGTCATGCTGGTTTCTATCGGAGATTCATCCATAAATTCAGTAAAATTTCCCTCCCACTCACCCGTTTTCTCCAAAATGATGTCACTTTCCATTTTGATGAGGTTTGCAAGGGAGCCTTCATTGAACTCAAAACTGCACTTACATCTGCCCCGATAATCCAACACCCAGATTGGTCATTACCCTTTGAGTTGATGTGTGATGCTTCTGATAGAGCTGTTGGGGCTGTTCTTGGTCAAAGAAGAGAAATAATTCCTCATGTCATCTATTATGCCTCAAAAACATTGGATGAAACTGAATCTCACTACACTGTGATTGAAAAGGAACTTCTAGCAGTGGTTTTTGCCTTAGATAAATTCTGGCCCTATCTCTTAGGTGCCAAAATCATAATCTTCACAGACCATTCTGCTATAAAGTTCTTACTCAAGAAAAGTGATTCCAAACCGAGGCTAATAAGATGTATCCTAATGCTCTAAGAGTTTGACCTTGAAATCAAATATAGACCAGGAAAAGAAAACCCTGTTGCTGATCACTTGAGTAGAATTTCTAATTCTTCTCAATCTGAAATCATCGATCTTGAATTCCCCATTGAGCACCTTTCATCTCTCACTCCAAAAATACCATGGTATGCCCCAATTGTAAATTACTTGGTTTCTGGTGTTTTTCCTGAAATGTTTTCAAAATAACAAAAAATGAAGTTGAAAAGTGATTCAAAATACTATTTTTGGGAAGAAAATAAACTTTGGAAAACTGGGGCTGACATGGTAATAAGGAGATGTGTCGATGAAATTGAACAATCTTCCATATTAGAATTATGTCACTCACTTCCCGGAGGTGGCCACTTTGGACCACAAAGGACCTCCTGAAAGGTCCTAGACTCTAGATTCTTCTGGCCTTCACTCTTCAAGGACTCACATGAGTTCTATAAATCATGTCCCACTTGCCAAAAGTTTGGCACAATTTCCAAGATAAATTAAATTCCCCAAAAGCCTTTAATTTTCCGCGAGATATTCGATGTTTGGTGCATAATTTTCATGGGACCATTTCCCCATTCCAATAGATTCTCATACATTCTTCTTGCGGTCGATTATGTTTCAAGGTTAGTTGAGGCCAAACCCACTAGGAAAGATGTTGCTCATACTGTTAGTGAGTTCCTAAAGACCCATATCTTCCAAAGATTTGGCACACAACATGCCTTGATTAGTGACTTAGGAACCCATTTTTGTAATATAACCACGGAATATATTCTGAAAAAGAATGGGGTTGTACATAAAAATTAAACTGAATATCACCCTCAAACAAATGGCATGGCAGAAATCTCTAATAGAGTAGTGAAAAGGGTACTTGAGAGAATTGTTAAGACCACCAGAAAATATTGGCCTGAGAGAATTGGTGAAGCCCTTTGGGCTTATCAAACTGCCTATAAAACACCCATTTTAATGTCTCCTTTTAGGCTAGTTTTTGGTAAAGTGTGCCACTTACTAGTTGAAATACAACATAAGTCTTTTTGGGCTGTGAAAACTTATAATTTTTATTGTGAAAAATCTGGTGAAGAAATATTGTTGCAATTGGGTGAACTGGAGGAGCTTTGACTTGAATCCTATGAGAATTCCAATCTGTACAAAGAGAAGGCTAAGGTACTCCATGACAGACACATCCTGAGAAAGGTATTTCATGAAGATGAAAAGGTAATGCTCTTCAATTTTCAATTCCAACTTCACCCAGGTAAGCTTAATTCTCATTGGGAAGGTCTTTTTGTTATTACTAATGTTTACCCATTTGGTGGAGTACAAGTCCAAGACCCCTCTTCCAAAAGGACATTCACGGTTAATGGACATCGGTTAAAGCATCACTATGAGAGGACACACAATCCTGGATCATCATCTACTTACAATGGATACCCAACTTCTTCAGTCAACCCACCACCAGATGGAGACGACGACCAACCAAATCTAAACCAGAGGGCACCTATTTCCCTTTAACTCTATCTCTATCTATTCCTCTCTCTACCTCTTTCTTCATTTTCCTCTCTATTTAATTTTTTTACCACTTTTTTTTATCAAAACCTTTCTTTTTCACTTTCTCTTTTGTGTGGGTGTATCTTTAAAAAAAATAAAACAATATAAAAACCTAAAAAACTAAAAAAAACCAAGAAAACAATCACTTAAAAAAATACAAAAAATTAAAGAGTCATGATTACTCACCATCAAGTTTTGAAATTTTGTCCAACCATTTTGGGGAGTTAACAGACATGTTTTCATCTCAAAAAACTTATTTTTTTATTATGACTTTGGATAAATAATTTTGTGTCAAAATTAACAAATTTTTAATGCTCAATTTTTTATTTGGAAAATTCTTTTCCCGAACCGTGAGGAACAACATTTGATTTAATTCCAAGGCCACCTATGGCCATCTTTTCAAAATGTGTGTTTTCACCCCCATTTTTGAGTCTTGAGTTTGTGGACCTTCGACCTGAATTTTCTACCTTAGTGTGCATTAATATGATAGAGGCATTTTCTGAACCACATGAGAATCACAATATCCAAATAGCCTCCCATTTCTCTTACATTAATCCTCCTTTTGAAATCCCCTTAGAGCCTATGAAAACCTTTTCTTTGATAGCCACATTAAAAGCCCAATACCTTTTCCCACCCAATATCAACATGGATTTTCATTGCATATTTTTTTGAAATTTAAGTGTGGGGGGAATGGATTTCATTGTTTGGGTACCCTATTATTGATTTTCAACGAGTTATCATCTGCTTGAGGGAAAGAATCCATTTCAGTGTGGGGGATAGGTTGACATTCAGTGTGTTTTGGGGAATGTAATGTACTTACATTTATGTAATTTTGTAATTTTTTTTGACAAGTGTTAAAAAATATCAAAAATGATGAAAAAAATCAACAAACAAAATTGCAAAAATGGGTTGTGTCTTGGGTAGGTCAAAAATCACTCTTTCTCAACCTTTGATCTTGTTATAAATATTACAATTAGTGTCTTGAGGAGATCAAACATGGGTTGGGATATGAGTGTGAGATCTGTTTCAAGGTCAACTTTTGAAAAAACAAAGAAAAAAAGAAAAAAAAGAACACTTGAATTATATTCTTATATCATTGGGAAGAAGTTTTGTGGTTTTTAAATATTTCATCTTCTCATCCCCTTTATATTTTCTTCCTCTATTATGTCTTTCTTCACACAATCATTCCCTTGTAAATATGTGTTTTCATTTCCTTCCATGTTTTATTTCAAAAAAAAATGTGCATTGCTTTTTCTATGTTGGTGTTTTACCCCTCTTATTCTCTCTTAGACATTATATTTTTACCATCCCATAGCCACATAAAAACCCCTTAAAAATGCCTCTTGATTCTTTTTCACTTCGGATAGGGATTGGAAGCTGAGAGCTCTTTTAAAACTCTAATATTTTCACTTTTGGTTGGTGAAAGAGTGAACCTCCACAAATGAATTTTATCATATTGAGAGGTGTGAGTTTTGAGTGTCCACATTTTCCATTTCTAAATTTGAGCATGAAAAAATAAATTAGTTTTGGAACATTTTTTCTGTAACAACTTTTGGTGGAATTCAAAATGGATGAGTGAAATAGTCTAAACTTCCCCTGATTGGAGAAAACAAAATTTTAATATTTGTTGGTGAGTGAAAATGATTTTGTCATGTTTTTATATTTGTTGCACATGAGGACATGCACAAAACTAAGTGTGGGGGAGTTGATTTTATTAATATTTTCATGACTTATTATATACTCCCTTCACTGATTTTATATGAAATGTGCATAATTTGTGTGAAATATTAATGTTTTAATATTAAGTATAATTTTTGAACATTGTTAGAAGTAGTCCAATTGAGTCAGTTTACTGTTTTAATTATAAATATCACTATATTGATCTAAATTGTGTGGTTCCTGTTTTTTAGGATTATCCTTTAAATATAAAACATTTCATTAGAAGGTACCATGAGCCAATTATGTCATCTGAAGGGTCATATGGTCCTCACAAACAAGACCAAAGAATCTATGAAGAAACTGGACTATTCATGAAGATTGATTTACTGGGCTACATTAAAAAGTCCAAATTCTATTATTCTCCACCATAGTTCGGGGGACAATGAAAGGAGTATTGTATAAAAATTTTATGGCCCATATCTAAGAACAAGGGGGCCAAATGATGCTTTAAAATCCAGCCCACCATTCTGGAGGAGAATGAAATTCAGTATAGTATGCGTGACATATCTCATGATGTAATCATCCAATCAATATGATATTTTGTAGTGTTAAATAGGAGATATAGCCGGCCAACATTGTTGAAGAAATAATTCGGATTTGAAGGCATATTCATATTAGAAAACCCTTTCAAATTTTGGACTTTAAAAAGATTAGATTGAAATGGACAGTTTAACTTTGTTTAATCAACTGGCCATAAAGTTTGATCCTTAATTCAAAATGGATCCAAATTTTTAGAGTAGTCGACCAACTTTATTATATACAACATTGAATAAGTATATTGCTCGAGATTCGGCTTTATGAGTAGCCAACGTGGAGATGAAAGTGGAGGGACAGATTGGGAATGCAAACAGTCCACTCCTTGGGCTATAAATACTCTCCCCTTCTCTCGTTGAGAGGGGATGACATTTCAGAAGATAAGAGAACATATTGGAACGACCAAGGCATTTACAAAGGCTTGGAAAGATCTTACATACTCATGTTTTCACTTGAGAGACCTTTCCTCCTCTCTTTGTTTTCACTTACTTTCATGTTCTTCGTTTTTGTAATTTTGTAAGTCCTTTCTTTTGTAATTCTGTTTTAATGAAAGTTTCTTCTTCAATATCTCTTATTCTCATCAAGATTCTGTAGTTTAATATTTATGTTCTTAAAATAGTTTAAATTTAGTTGAATCCTATTCCCTTCTTTTGCTTCCTCATTCAATCGGAAATCCGTTTTTAATTATCATCATTGTTCGTGTGTGAGTGTGTTCGACGCAAAAATATTTTCTTATCCCTTTATTTATCTTATCTTCTTAATTTATCATCATAATCATTATAACCAGATTAGTAATCATTTTAATGGCTGGTTAAATCTTTAATTGGGGTGAGTTATAATTTAGGTATGTTAAGTGATTGAGAGCTTTTTCTCGATGAATGTTCTTTAAATTAATATTGTGTATGTTGAACTTTATATCTCATGGATTAATGAAATGTTTTGTTTAATATGTGGATTCCATGGATTATTGGAACCAAAAATGCACTACCATAAACAAGTAATGGTAATGATTAGAAACCTAAGTTAAGTTACGGCTTGGATTAAATATTTAACACTTGGGAATTCCGATCAAAATCATCTTGTGACATGGGTGTTAATTTAATTCCATATAAAGAAAAGCTCAAGGATATCACAAGCTTAACTACCAAATGATGAACTCACCCCAATCTTTATCAATTTGTTAAATCAAACATCATCCATAAATTATTTTATAAGCTCTGCAAACAAACCCCCCAATCAGAATACAATTAACTAAAAACAAACGACTATTACAAAGTATCATCGTCGAGGATTCGACCGGAGTGCTGCTATACACATTAGCAGAGCACCGGAACCTTGAATGGTCGATAGGCGACAATCGACCATGCGTTTCATGACTATAGTAATAAGTTAACTAAATAAACATATAAAAAATGATAATCCTAAAATAATTATCAAATATTTACATCAATTATAATTTTAAAATCATACAAGAAATATGGTCATGAAAAATGAACCAACATTGCCATCATGGAGGCATTAGGTCATACGTACACATGAGTAACATTCCCATTTTTTAGTGATCATTATGGAAAGAAGTTAAGTAAAATTTTTATTTAAAAACTTAAAATTATATCATAAATAAAATATTATTTAATTATATATTCTTATATATATCATTATTGTGATGTGGTGATGAAAAATAAAGAATCACAACACTTCGATGAGGTGGTATCCCACACGTCCACGAATGGTGTTATCAATTTTTCAATGTGTGAAATGGAAAGAAGAAAATGATATGTTATATTTAAATATATAAATTTTTTTCATGAATATCATAAATATTAAATTTATATCATATTGTTTTTAAACCCATTCTTAATACATTCCATGTAAAGTGTGAATGTATCACATCAGTTTGAGGATGTAGTAGTTCACATGCCCACAAACGATGTTATCGTATTCCCAAAAAATGGAAAGCATGGAGATATATGTGTTATATAATAATTAAATAATTATTAATAAATTATAAATATCATATATATAATATAAAAAAATGAAGTACATAATAATTTCCAACCATAAAATGTGGTAAAGGATAAATGAACATCTTTTTTTCGTCAGATAGTAGTTCTCCATACACACGAATGGTGATTTTTTTCCCATTTAATGGAAGTGTGTGTTATTTTAGGTAAAAAACTTAACATAAAAACACATAAGTTTATTTAGGATACTGATTTTTTTTATAATCTTGTAATAAGAATAATATAATGGTAGGAGAAATAAATAAAACAAAAGTACTCGTTGAAGAATGTTACCTCTTCGTCGGGTAACTCCTTTTGGTTTTCACAAAAGGAATTCCTTGGTTTTAATTATTACAAAGTTGAAGCTTCTAGGATGAGATGAGGTATTTTGTTATATTATTTTTTAGGGTTTTGGATGATCCAAATGACTTTATAGGTTTGAATAAGTGGGGATCTTGAGTTCCTTTTTATAGTGGAGGAGTGGAATTCTTGTTAATATAAAAAGGTAAAAACTATTGAGAGGTATAACTTACATAATGTGACTCAAATAATGATCCAAATTCAATAAAATAATAAATATGTTCTAATAATTTCAATACAATGTGTTTTTCACAAGGTAATAGGTCAATTTTATTTAGATTAAAGTTTAAGAACTAAGTAAACTTATTTTTACCTTAATCACTATAATTAATTTTAATCACTTTCACTAATATTTTTGGTAAACAAGTGTGTTGAAATTAATAGATATTATAAATTATTCTGATTCCAAATATAGAATCCATTTTTTCAAATTACTATAAAATAAGTGGTAGAAATTAATTTAAAATTAATCCCATAGACGGGATAAGATAACGAGTTTTTAAAGAGAAAAGTTCAAAAGTTCAAGATGTTTTTATATACAATTTCAATGTGAAATTGATTCCAATGACATAAATTAGATTAAAATATATAAAATTATATAAAAATATACTTTAAAACTATAAATTATTTAGAACAAAAAGTCATTTTACAATTAAAATCTAGTATTTTTCACTATTCATTAAAACATGAAACTTCTAAGAAAAATATAAAAAATTCACCCATAGTAAATTTTAATATTATGATTTAAAAAATGAATTTTATTTTGTTAAATATAAATTATAAAAGTGTAATTTTTTTAAAAAAATCCCACCATTAAAAAGGGGGTAAAACCACCTTTTAAAATATACATCTTTTTATGCTTAAAATTGAATTTATTCTTATCTAAAGCTTATCGAAATTATTGAATTAATTTAAAAACATTTGATCAAATATGTAACATATAAATTTAATTAATATATTCCAACAATAGTTATTAAATTAATTTATTAAGATAATACAACATTATGGTTATAAAAATAGTTTTTTCATAAAAACACATCCTTTATATTCAATTGGTCTTTATTTTAATTTATAATTAATTGGTCACCAATGAATTAATTTTATAAACATCTATAAAATATAATTTCATAATTTAGTTAATCTCATTAATTCCCACTATTTCAATAGCTAGATGATAACTACAATAATATTAATAGTATATTGTTGTCTAGTAAGACCCGAGTTTGTGTTTAACATATGTCATCAAAGGAACTTGATGTTTCATGCAACACAAGATAAACTTGGTGTTGTGTGTGATGAAATTTAAACTCTGTATTGTGTGTAACATAATATATTAAATAATTTAAATTAATTTTAAAGAATCTATATGTTAAAATCTTGGTATTTTACACCCAACAACACTCTCAAGTGCAGAAAGACATCATTTTTAGAGGATTTGTCAAGATATCAGTGACTTTATAATTAGTTAAAACACATTAAATTTAAATATCACTATGATCCACATTATCCTTGATGAAGTGGTACTCAATATCAATATTATTACCTTGAATATTTCACTAGATTATTTGATATGATGACTAAACTTTTATTGTCACACTCAATCATTAATGGGAATGAGATATTCACCGTTATGTATTTGAGTTGTAACTTCATACAAAAAATTTGTGTCACATATTTATTTTCTAAAATATATTATAATTTCATTATACTCAATGTGATATAATTTTTCTTCTTGGAGTGCTAAGTAATATATCTACCTCTGATAAAGAAATCACCTCTAAAATTAGACTTTTGATCTCCCATATCTCTTACTCAATCATCATTGGAATAATTATACTACTGAAATGATGTATTATTGTTATATATCAATCTAAAATTTAGAGCCATTTTGATATAGTCCGATATTTTCTTCATCATTTCAAGATGAGGTTTCTTAGTCTCTATTTTAAATCATACACAAAGTGTAACATCAAATATGTTGATTAGTCAAGATATCATTAAACATAGTTGATTACCAATAATAATCCAAAAATATATTTAATCTATAATGGTTCCTTCTTTATTAATGGTTAAATTATTCCCCTATGAAATAGTAGTATATCCCTCTATCAATTTTATGATACTAAATTTATTAAAAAATTCATAAGAATACCTCACCTGTGAGAGAAAGAGAGAACTTGATGTGTTTGTAATTTTTAAACCTACGAAGAATGTAATCACATCAATCATTGAAATTTTTAAGTGTTTCATCATTTGGGAAGAAAATTACTCACAAGGATCCACTTTATATCCATAAAAAATTATGTTATCAATATACACAATTACTATGAGTGAATTTTTATCATCACCATTGACATAGATATTATAATACCCCTTTCCATTTTTAAATTACTTAATCTTCAAGATATTGTAAATATTTTAATACTATTATCAAGGTGCTTATTTGAGCCCATAAAACACCTTCTTTAGCTTTCAAATTTTAGATCCATCATCATTATAGAATAACCCTTTCAGTTGTTCAATGCAGACATCTTCCTCAATTTCACAATTAAGAACTCCTAAAATCATATCCACTTGGAAAAATTTATAATTATATTTAGAACATATCAAAATAAATATTAAAGTCATTTAAATTCTTATGACTATAGAAAAGGTCTCATTAAAATAAATATCCTTAATTTGAGAGTATCCCTTGAAAGAAAATGAGATTTGTTCTATGATATTTATCTTTAATCATTGAGTATATTCCTAAAAACCAACTTCATACTTATAAAATTATTATCTTTGGTATCTTTCACCAAATCCCAAGAATTTTTATTGTCAATTTTATTCATCTTTCTTACATATCTACTATTGAATCCTTATGTTTCAAAGCTTCATCAACACTCTTCAGTTTAACTTGTGAAAGAAATCTTGTATGATTGATACTTCTAAAACTTATTTGGGTTCGAATACCTTTGCTACTATCTCTAGGAATGTTTTTATATTATACACGATTCCTACATCTTTAGATATCAATTTAAACATTATTGAATATTTCCCCATAATTGGATATTTTAGAATCATCTTGAGAGTTTTAGAAATATGTTTATAGATATGAATTTAATCCCATACTGTCCAATGTTTTCTCTAAGAGATTCATAAACATCTTTATTAATATGTAATGATGTTTGTAAAAAAAATTATTTTCCAACACAATTAAATAAAATATATCAATGATTTTTCTTAGATTATTATTTTAACACAAATAACTCCTTCCATCGGGTGCGTATCCAAGAAATATTCCTTCTTAACTCCCTCATTAAACTTTCAATTTTTTTCTTTGATATTAATATAAAAGTAGAATCTAAATTACTTCAAGATTTTCATGAATTAAATTTTACCAAACCATATTTCATAAGGAATATTAGTCAAATATATTTTTTAGACATTTATTAAGAATATAGACATTTATGGTCATGTATTATCTCCAAAATTATTTCATAGTTCCATGATTTTATAATATGGTTCTCCCTATATCCACCGAAATTCAGTTAGTTTTATTATATACTCAAATTTTTAGGGTGTGTATGGAGCACTATATTCGTGCCTTATTTTACAATTTTCAAGATATGTCTTGAAATATTCATTCTTGCATTCAAATTTATTATTGGACCCAAATATTTTAATAACACTTCCCATTTAATTATCAAAATTCCTTTAAAAGTGGCTGAATCACTCAAGATCTTATGAATTACTCGATGTAAAATAGTCATAAGTCATATGAGTAAAATCATCAAGAAAAATCATGAAATATGTATCTCTATTATATGGATTCAAGCTCATTAGACTACACACATTCAAGATCACTAATTCAAGTGGTTTCTTCATATTGATCTCCATTATCTTATGACTCTTATTAACTATTTTTTCTTTTATGAAATGTTGCACAAGGGTTTATCCTTTAAGTAATAGCTTCAATGGATTCCTCACAACATCATTTTTTATATTCTTATCCAAGTTATTTTTCCTCAAATAGCCAATTATTCTATGCTATAATTGATTTTCACTATTCATGCTCTTACAAAAAGTATCTTGATTAGTGTAAATTTGAAATAGATTTTAGATTTTTTGTTTCACCTACAACATGATTTCTCCATCCTTAAAATTTCTTATGAAAATATACTATTTTGAAATATTATGTAATTACCATTTTCCCAAAGCTAATAAAAACTTAAGAGATTGTTTTTCATTCCATCAATAAAGAGAACATCATTGGATTTATTTTCACTAATCTTCATGAATTCAAATATTTTTACATTAAGTGATCCATAATTTCCAAAATTAAAATCTCCTCTATCATAACTTTAGATTTTTTTCAAGAGAGTTTTTTTCCAACCATGTGTGTTGATCAACCACTGTCAACTATCCAAGGATTATCTCTTTTTAGAGCTTTTTATACAACCTCATCCACCATTAATTTCTTTTTCTTATTTCTCATTTAATAGATTTATAATTATATTTTTCTTTTTTTTTTGATTCATAGGTATAATTATGAGATTATTTTTAGTTGTTTTTTGGTTAAATAATCCTCCAACAAGTTTTCTCAAGATAATCAAAGTAATTATTCAATTGAGTCTTTACTTTTGAATGTTGTCTTAGTTATCCTCTAGATAGTTTATGTTTAATACCCATTGATTCATATACTATACTAGATTAGGGAAGTGAACAATTATACCTAAACACATATTCTTTGTGTTCATATATTCCACAAAACCAAAATATTACTTTAAAGATAAATCTACTATTGAGTTTCTCTCCAATTTTAAATATGATTCTTGTTTTCATCTGTAACGACCCGACCCCAGTTACCTAGAGTCGATGCATTATTACGTAACATTGGCATGATCACAAAAGATCAAGTCTCGAAATACCGATTAGTTTAGTAGCCTTGGGAACACTAGATACATTCATAAATGTTACATTACATCATAAAGTGAAAAATCACAATAACATAGTCTCCATAGTCCACACTCAT
This sequence comes from Viscum album, assembly GCA_963277665.1. Lineage (NCBI taxonomy): Eukaryota > Viridiplantae > Streptophyta > Magnoliopsida > Santalales > Viscaceae > Viscum > Viscum album. The sequence goes on from OY728161.1 coordinate 1,420,974,907, forward strand.
ATCCCCTTCAGACTATCCCTACAGTTCAGTCATAAAATATTTCTTCACATCCTAGGAAAAATAAAACATAGAAAGGGGCGAGCTCAGATGCTCAGTAAGGATAACAATATAGCGGAAACTTTCATAAAAAAACATAAACATTTAAGACAATGTATTACTAAAAAAAAGCCTTTTAAACTTTAACTTCAACATAATATGGTAAAAATAAAATGAAGTAATTCCATTTACTTATTCACATGGATATTCTAATAGTAGAATAATCACATGCAATATCAATAACCACTTTCATAATGATGGAATGCATAATTCCAGACTATCATAGCTACGTATCCAAGGCCTCGTGCCATGACTACAAATAAGGTTGTGTCAAGGCCTCATGCCAAGACACTAGTTTTTCTCATGAGACCTACCGATGCATCAAGGAGCTATAGTGGGCTCCACCCGTCACATAATAAGTCCAATGCATTCCTTATATGAAAAGGTTTAAACATATCATAAACCATAACATAATCATATAACATAAAACATACATAAAATAAACATAACAATTTTTTATTTCAATCATAAGATATCAATACAACACATTGATATAATAAAACCATTTTCAATACCAAAATAAAAGAAAAGTAAAACTTGGTATTTATTTTTCATTTAAAAAAAGTTATGGCTTGTAGAGGAAGCCGAAACTCAAATAATTGTCACGGCGGCAGAGAAGTCGTTGTCGCCACATACGTACAAAAAAAACATTTCTTTTTGTCATTTAGTAAAAAAATTCGTATAAAAAATATTCCTTTTTAATAAACATAAAATTAAAAGGGGTTTATACACCGTATAAAACAAAATATGCCTCAATGAAAGGAGATTGAGACGAAGTCCCTTACCTCATGTCCGACTTGACTTGATCTTTCTTTAACCTCCTGAATAATAAAATAGAGTTAATTTATACTTTCTTAGAACCTTTTTCAAGTTCATTATTCCTTTTTTATCACTTATTACCATGTTATGAACATTATGTAGTCATTTAAGTTAATAACGGTCATTTTGTCGATCTTTGGTACTTGAGTCAACAATAAACTTCTTATAATTACAATTTGTTTATGTGGTAGAATATCCATTATATACATAATTATATTCATGATGTAGATATCATATATATCATATATATCAAGTATATACATTCATTTATAATATTACATAACATTTAGAGGTAATAAATGAAATGCACCGTTCATGGAGATGGTAAGCCGTACGTACGCATGCACACTACTTTCATTTCTATTTCGTATTTAATGGAATGAAATCATAATGATATAAAGTTATATTATAATTCCATTATAATATCATATATAATATCATTTACTCCATCCTTTATACATCCCACATATGACATTAACGATTCAAATCACTTTGAGGGGGCAGTAGTCCGCACTTCCTAAAATGAAATTATCGCATTTACCCATAATGGAAATCATAAATTTATATCATAAATGAAAAATATAGAAGCATAAAGAAAACATAAATATAATATATATAATATATAGAAATAGTGTCATCATAATGGCCACCATGAGAGGTGTTAAAAGAAGATTGAACAATCATCGTTTCATGAGGCAGTAATTCGCCACCCACAGAAACAATATGTTCTTTAACCATTAGAAGAAGGTGTGTGTAAGTGTAAATAAAATAATTATCATAACAAAATTATATTATATTGAAGATATTGGTATTTTTACAAAAGAAAGGAAGAAAAAGAGTTTAAGGGGTTGGAGAAGAAAAATAAAACAAAATAACACAAGTGAAGACATTACCTTTAAATCGTGTAACTCTTTTTGATTTGAGCCAAAGCCTTCCTTGGGAAGACTTCTACCCAAAGTGAGGCTTCTATGAGTAAGATAGGGAAGTTAGGAGAGTATTTGGGCAGAGGTTGTCCGAGCTAAATGTCTTTGAAGGTGTGAATAAGGTGGTAGAGGTGGGGGCCTTTTATAAGAGGAGAGGAGGGGCACTTTTGGAAAGTCAAGAAATGTTACATTATTATGAAGTGGTTTTAGGATTTCAAAGGTCCAAAAATTATATATTTAGAGGATATAGTGATAAGGGTTCTAAATCAACCCATTCAATAGGATTTAGACAAGTGTAAGTCTTAGATTTTACCTTATCTTTTCATTTTATTTAAATCATTCATTAATGAGGTAATCACTGCATCATCATGGTGTCATAAATAAATTTATTTATTTAATGCCTAAAAATTATAAACAAATTAACATGATGTATGAAATATTTTTATATTTCAAATGGATATTTATAGTCAAAAATATTACTTGTATATCCCCTTGTAAAAATTGTTTTAGTAAAACAATACATGTTTGTGACATTTTTATTTTTACTTTAAATAAAAGGTATTAATGTCATTATCTTACCCAAGTGGCTCCATGGGGTCCCAAAAATTGACCCATGGATTTTCTTGGTCGGCCATGAGTCATCCAATAAGAGTAGGAAATGTGTCAAGGTAATTTCATATTATTATAACATTATTTTTACCTTAAATTACTCTAATTACCTCTAATCACGGTTAATAAAACTCAAAAGTTACTATTCACCAAAAATTATTTTCATCCCATTGAACCAAATTTTACTTCCTAATTACAACCATGTATGTCGGATTTTTGAAATTAAATTCACAGAAGCGGTAAAATTTCAATTAAATGAAAAATCAGTTTTTTAACGACCACTTTGTGGTTTCACTATTCATCAAAAATTGAAGTTTTTCAGAAAAATACCCAAAATTCACCCTAAGATATAAATGATATTCTGAATTCAAAAATTATGTCTATTTTACAAAATTCTAAACATATAATTTTCATTAATTAATTTTATAATTAATTCTTGTTGTCAAAACAAATAGTGTGTTTTTAAAAAACAATATCAATCAAAAGATTGAAAATTTTTTATGTCCAATTATAATAACTACCATTGGATAAAATGGTAAAATTATATTCTAATTATACTTTAAAACCACTCAATAGTATGATTTATCACTATAAATTATTTTGAATAAAAATGTTTTTTTAAGTATTTTTCACTATTAGTCGAAAATTGGATGTTCTCAGAAAAATACCATAAATTCAACATAGGCTAATTTTGATATTCTGAATCCAAAAATGAAGTCCATTTTGAAATATAAAATTTATATAATTTCAAAAAGTGGGTATTACTATTCATAACAGCTACTTTGATTGGTTGCGGTGTGTTAGAATCTCGAACTTGCGTACAATACAAGCTATTGCATTATTGAAAGAGAAGCATACCGTGGAAGATTGGGGTGTTACATAAACTATCTAAAACTCATGATAATTTTCCTTCACCTTAACCTTAAACTAACTTTTTTTCCTTTCTATTATTATTCTTCCACACCAACTTCATCATTTTAATCCTATAGTCCTTATATTTTTATTAATTTTTTGATAAACCCCCTATTTTTTTAACAGGGTTGAAAGGGAACCCTACATGACCCATAGGACAAGAGGGATAAGGCCCAGAACATGACCCAAAGGTCTATGGATCGGAAAGACAAAATTCTATGCATCACTATTTGAATTTAAAATGGGTTATTTGACATTCTCTAGTGATAAAATGTATTTATTTTTACCTTTTTCACTACTTAAACCACTTGAATTGCAATCTTGAGTTTCCATGATGATAGTTCATAGAATAAAAAGACAATATAAAGGTTTCTTTATATAATTAGTAACTTATTCTATGACTTTCAAGATTTCACTGACTCCAATAAAAGAGTTTTGAAACACAAGGTGTGTATTACTCATTTAATTTTCATCATATTTTTTCATCATCTCAATAGAATTCACTTATTAGTTCTTTAGGATGATATTTTATAAGGTAATATATAACATCTTATCCATAGATTCAAGGATTATATCATGATCTACCATTTTTCATATGAACTAAACTCGTATAATAATTTTTTTTTTGATTTGGATTTATCATGATATTTTTCTAATGAACCATTAGTATACTTCAATGATTTTATTTCTCTTTTAAATTTCCTATTATCCTTCAAGTATACCAAGATATCTATCCTCAATTGGAAGTCCTTTGGTATTTCTTCATCATTACTTTCTTCCCATTCACTACTCCATTAATCTTCTACACTCAAAGAATCTTTAAGATGATTTGATTTATCCATAAAATCAGTTGGCCCTTAATCCCATGATTCATCTTTCTATCTTTCACTTTACTCACCATATGATATAGAATAATTTCAAGAGATAAATTTCTTATTTCCTTATTGTGTTATCATTTACCTTACATTTAAAATAATTTCCTCTATTGTGACCACTTGACACTTTATTTATCCTTTTTAATGATCTTTATGATTGATCACCATACTTATATTATTGTTTCTTCTCAGGTAAATTGGATGTAAAGTTTCCAATATGTACAATTGAAACACTTAAAGGCAATTTTAGCTTTGCATTTAAATTTTCTTAATTTCATGAATTAAGATAATAAACATATGAATTCCCCATTGGGCATACAAGGTATAGTTTTGGGACATGTCATTTCTGGGGATGGTATCCAAGTAGATAAATCAAAAGTGGATGTCATTTCTTCCTTACCATTCCCCAAAAATGTTTAGGATTTGTGGTATTTCCTATGTCATGCTGTATTTTACCATCATTTCATTCGTGACTTTAGTAAAATTTCACTTCCCATCTCCCAATTTCTCTAAAAATAAAAAGAATTTGTTTTTGATAATGAATGTGGGGAAGATTTTAATAAGTTAAAATGGAGTCTCACATCACCCCCGGTAATCCAAACACCTTAATGGGATTTACCATTTGAGCTCATGTGTGATTCCTCTAACTATGCAGTTGAGGAAGTCTTGTCACAAAGGTTCGATCGAGCTCCACTTGTCATTGTCTATGCCTCACGTACATTGGACCCTGCCCAAGAAAACTACACCAAAACTAAAAAAACAATTCCTTTCTATTGTGTTTTCCTTGGACAAATTTAGGTCTTACCTTTTGGGGTCTAGAGTCATTGTGTTCTTAGACCATGCAACCCTATGATATCTCCTTAAGAAACCAGAAGACAAACCCCGTCTCATTCACTGGATGCTTCTCCTTAATGAATTCAATATAGAAATTAGAGATAAAAAAGGAAAAGAGAATGTGGTGGTTGACTATATTAGTAGGATTTGCCCATCCTCAGACATTGAATCATCCCCCTGTATTCCCATAAATGACATTTTTCCTTATGAGAAACTGTACCAAGTGTAAGATGCTATTCCTTGGTATGCTGAAATTGTAAATTATTTGGTAGCATCTTGTATTCCTAACAATTTCAATAAAAACCAGGCTAACCATCTAAAACATGAGTCTCTTTGGTACATTTGGGATGACCCCTACCTTTGGCACACCTTTAGTGATCATGTACTTAGGTGTTGTGTTCTTGATATCAAGTTTCAAATCATCCTTAGGTTCTTACACACTCTTGTTTGTGGGGCCCACTTTGGTCCCCAATGGACTACTCGCAAGGTCCTCAATTCTGGTCTCTTTTGGCCCACATTGTTTTGGGATGCCCCTTACTTATGTAAATATTTTTCTCACTATCAAAGAATGGGAATGTCTCTGAATGAAATGATATGCCACAAAAACCCTTGCTCTTCTATGACATATTCGATGTTTGGGGAATTGAATTTATAGGACCATTCCCCAATTCATTTGGTAACCTATAAATTATTTTGGCAGTGTATTATGTTTCAAAATGGGCAGAGGCACGAGATACAAGGACTGATGATTCTAATGCAGTAGTAGAATTTTTGAGAACCCAAATTTTCTATATGTTTGGCTTACCTAGGTTCATCATCAATGACCAGGGTTCTCATTTCTACAAAAGAACAATGAAATATCTTTTGCATTGGTATGGGGTCAATCATAGAGTGTATACTACTTATCACCCACAAAAAATGGTCAAGTCAAAGTGTTAAATAGGGAGGTAAAAATATTATTGAAAAAATGGTTTAACCTAATAGAAAATATTGGAGTCTTAGACTTGATGATTACTTATGGGCTTACCGTACTGCTTTCAAAACTCCCATTGGCATGTCACTATATCAGCTAGTGTTTGGAAAGAGTTATCACCACCCTATTGAGATTGGTCACTGGGCATACTGGGCCATCAAACAATGCAATTCTAATCTTTCTATTGTAGGTTCTCAAAGGAAGTTGCAGATTCAAGAAATGAAGGAAATGAGAAGAGATGCATATGAGAACTCTAGGATTTATAAGGAGTGAACCAAGGCTTCCCACGACCATCTAATCCTTCATCTTTAGTTCCACATTAGGTATAAGGACATACTCTACAATGAAAGTATAAATTTGTATCTAGGTAAGATTCGTTTCCACTGGTTTGGACTATACACTATTACTAATGTTTCTCCATTTGGCGTTGTTCAGGTTCAAAATTAATAAACCAAGAAAACCTTCACTGTCAATAGGAAGTGGCTGAAGCACATCCATGAATACATTCCGGAGTTCCTGATGGAGGAACTCCATGTTTAAGAAGCAACATACCAATGAAACAAACTAGGTTTTATCCTTCCTTCACACATTCTATTTTATTATAGTGATTACATTGCACACTCTAGGTATGGGGGATGGGTATATTCCTGGGTTATTTATGAATTTTCATCATCAGCCTTCTTTTTTCTCTTTTTAGCTTGCTTAATTGTATTGTTTCTTTCCCCCTTCCCTACCTCCCACTTTTGTGCTAGAGTATTAATTTTCCTCCCATTTTATCATGAAAAATGATGCCTGTTTAATCATGGAATTTATTGAAAATTCAAGTGGAATTTCCGTATTTCATGTAGTTTTAGCATTCAAAAAAAATTATGATGCAATATGAATTTCATCAAAAATTATATACTGTGGTGTGACTTTATTTTTAAATTTAGTTCTTTTCCGATGATATAAATGGTTTTTATCATTTTGAAACCTTTGAGAAGAATGATGCCCTTTTTTTTGAATAATTTAAGGGAAAATTGTGTCACTTAATTTCTCCACACAAATTTTCACCCAAACATGATGTGTGAAAATTTCTACTTAATAAAAGGTAAATATAAGTTAGGATGATTTTTCTCCAGTTTTGAAAATCATTTTTCCATACGTTCTTTCCTTATCTGATCTATTTCATTACTGTACTAGATTGACCTATGCAAGTGCACCTATTATCCGACTATTGTATGCCCTAAAAAAGTGTTTTATATTGTGTAGGTCAGAAACCACCCTTCATAGACCTTTGATCTTATTATAACTATTACAATTAGTGTTGTGAGGATATCAATCATGGGTTGGGAGAAGAGTGTGAGATTTGTTCCAAGTGCAACTTTTGAAAAAAAATAATAAATGAGGGGAGTGATGAAATGTGAAACATATGGGGATATCTAAGTCGAGAGCTTATGGTTTGACTTCTGGTAATTATTAAGTGAGTGGGTCTTGGAATTTGATTGTAAAGGATATAGGGAAGGTTCGGTCACAAGGTTCATATAAGAAGAAATTTTTTAAAATAACTTATATTTACTCGATAGAAAGTGGAAAGCATAGCATGAAATGGTTATCACACACACACACATGTGTATAATTAGTGAAATGATTAAATTTGAAATATTTTATTTGATTGGTATCATGTATCTCTTGTAATTTTAATTGGATACAATTTTTGAGACGTCTTTTTCCATGATCATAGAGAATAACTCCTCAGTGTGATTTTTTCTTTGATCACAGTTCTATCAGGAATTAAATTTTTATTTAATGTTAAATATTTATGAATTTAAAATTATCTAAATGCCTAATTTTTGGAAATATGACTTTATCCAGGGGATAAAATGTTTAGGTATGGGGGTGTGATCGCACTGTGATTCATTGTTACATTTTCACCATTACAGCACCGTGCTAAACTAGTTTTGTATTGAAAATCATAAAAATAATAAAAAAAATTACTTCATTTTTGATTCAATTATTTTGTTTTTATAAATTTTAAAAAGGAGAATATTACTTTTTTTAATAATTTCATTGAAGGTGGAGGTGATTTGTAAGGCCCATGATGATGTCCAAGAAAAATGGGCCAAACTGCATAGGATGTATGCACACCAGTGGACTCATCTGCACAATTCTACCAAACCATGGATCCAAATGGGCTGAAATTTTGTGTGATTGTCCAAAATTCATTGGGATAAATTTAATATGATGGAATCCAAGACTCATTCAGACATATGATTCTCCAACCGACCGGATCTGTCCAGCACACCGAATCTGCACCAAGTCAAAAGTGGTGTGATGTGATCTATCCATATATCGGGCTCTATTTGTCCAAATGGTAAAAAAATCTCAGTGGAGATTTTTAGGTGATGGGGAATTTTTTTTTTATTTTTTTCAAAGGTAGATAAGGAGAAATGGAGGTAAAAACCATGTGATAAGTGGTTTTAAGAAATATGTGTGCTCAAAACCACCTTCCCATTTTCCCATAAAATGGAACCTTGGGAGCCCTATTTGGGAGTTAGACAAGACGGCCAATCTCTGCCAATTTGGAGACCCAAAGGAGTCCTATACTCATTAAAGAAGTTATGGAGGCCCATATCCACATAGTGGGATCAAGTATGAAGGCGAAGTTCCACATGAGCCTTCTCCTCCTCTCGATGGCGAGCTAAACGATGGAGGATCATTTCGAGGGAGCTGCACATACTTGAGAGGGAGTTCTAGAACTTGTTGTTACACTATTTTCAAAAAAAAATTTGTGTGATAAACATTTTAATTATGTTTAAACATGATGTTATTACCCTCTGAATACATTTATTTTGTTATAATTAAGTGAAACACTTTTTATCTCAACACCGATTGAGTTTATATTTCAAGTCGGAATCTTGTACTGTTCTGGTCATACAAGAAAAGAATCCTATTTATCTCACACATACATTATATTTTAGTATTATTTTTTATCATTTATTTTATTTGTTTTATACCTGAACCTTGACAACATGATTTTTGTTCCAAGGGGTGGTTCTTTGAGCATCATTTTAAGAGGCAAGAGAAATGTCAAGATCTTGATAATACTCAACCCAAGGGTTCCATTAAACGATTTGTATTTTTCAGAATGATGAACTCACCAAGATGTGTAGTGAACATGAAATTATCTCCTTATCTCATAATTCTAAAATACCACCTTTATTTATCAACTATTAAACACTCTAAATCAATTAATTTTCTTAAAACTGTTTTCAAAACCATTCCCCTCTTTTGTTCCTTTTTATTTAAAATTCACACTATTAACCTCCAACACTCCTTGAGAGATGACCTCGGGTTTGAACTAGACTATAAATTAACCCTAAAAACATAATAAATTTGATGTGTCACAACAGCGCGGTAAAGTATGGAGTCTTACTGTATTTTGAGAATCTTTAGATATTTATCCTCTATGTACTTTTATACTTGTTTGGTCTTCCGTTGTCACACGCTTTGGAGTGGATTTGATATAAATATAGTATTTGTGTTGACTTGATTTTTTTTCATGAATCATTTAGTGAACAGTTTGGTTATGGTTTATTGGTTTAGTGGTTTATTTCTTAAATGGAAAATCATCCCCCACTGGCATTTGAAACCCTTCAACATTTATTTCCAGCCTTTAACATCTTGGGGATGTTTCTTATGGACAAGTAATGATATGTTGTATTCTAAAGCCAATGGGAATAAAATGGGTCATTAAAAATGGTATCAAATTGTTTGGTCCTTGACTGACAAGTAGTTTTCAATTTCTTGATCTTGGAGTTGAATCATCCCTGTCTATTCCTTGGGTGGTGATCTTAGAAAGGAGTAGGATTTTAGGGACTTGAAATGTATAACATAGAAGGATGTAGCTAACCCATTTCTGTTGAACTTCAAGTTACCAGGGAGTTGGGTACGTAAGTGTTTTGGAGACACTTATAGGATCATAGAATCTCATTGTCATGGTTCTATCCAATGAGACGAGAATGTTATGCATTGTAGAGGAATGCATTCCAACTAGGATTTAATATTTCATCCATAATAATGATTTATAATCTTTTTAAAAGGTGTAATTTTTAAAAAAATCCATAATTTTTTTTCAAATGAATGATTTAGAAAAGTGGATACTTGGTGTATTTTGAAAATGGTTTTATTTTCAAAAGAAAGAATGTTTTTTGAAAGAAAATGGTTGAACGTGAAAAAGGTTGTTTCTGGAAAACAATTTGGTGATAGTTGATGTGTAATAAATTTAAATGAAAATCCATCAGTTGATAGGGAGTGAGACTTACCGATTTTTTGTTGGTTTAGAAAATGGCTCCCGATAGGCATTGTAGAAACCAACTGAAAGAAGCTGCAGAGAACATGGTTTCACCTGAGCCACAGGGGAACCAAGAGTTAGTTTAGAGTATTGTACAATAATTTCAATATGTGGATATGGGAATCCATAGGGATGATCCAAGGAATGTGGATCATTCCATCCAGTCCATGAACTAAAATCCACCCATCTTCAAGGGTGATTCTAATCCCAAAAAGGAAGATGTGTGGCTGAGTATGATGAATCACATCTTTGAGTTTATCAACACAACAATGGAGATCAAGGTTAATATGGTTACATATATGCTTGAAGATATAACATACTAGTGGTGGGAACTAGTTTTTCACGCTAAAGGGAATCAAGGCCTTACTTGGGAGGATTTTTAAGAGTTGTTTAATAAAAAATTCTGTCCACACATGTTAAAGATCCAAAGGATTACAGAATTATTTATCCTAAAGTAGGAGAATCTCTCAGTCATATAATATGTGGATAAATTCATGAATTTAGTATGCTTTTCACCAGAAGTTATAGTGAGTGCGTCCCTAAAGGCACACATCTTCAAATCAGGGCTAAGACAGGAAATTCAATCAAATATTGTGGTTCTCTATATTAATGACTATACATATAGGTGAACAAAGTGGTTGTGGTTGAGCGATATATCTCAGGATATATGGAAGGAATAAGTATGATTATCCATATAGGAAATTGTGGGAACTCAAATGCTGGGAGAAAGTGAATGAGGGGAACCTATTTCCAGGGTGGGAGTGGGAATCAGAATCAAACAATAAGATCAATAAATCTTCCTCCACGACCAAATATCCAAATAGAATGCTAACAATGTGGTTCCTTTGACCACATGATGTTAGAATGTATATCATCACCAAGATAATTCCATAAATTCAACAAGATGGGACATATTAAGTTCTTTTGTCATAGTGTCCCAAGGTTTGGGTGCTCGAGTCACTTATCCGGTGTCTCAAGCATTGTATTCTTTGATAGGATGAGGCCAGCAGAATCAATCTTGTCAGCAGAGAAAATATTTCCATGGTGATTCTCATAATACCACGACTCATTAGTAAGGGAAATATTAGCAGGGTAACACAAATTAGAGTTCAGAAAAAAATAAACTATTTGGAGATTAGTATATGATTGTTGATGATTAGGTTGGACCATCTGTAGTGAGAGGTATGATTCATTTTAATTCTACCTCTGAGAAAGTACAATTTTATACTAGTGCATCTCATTCCTTCATTTATTCTTGTGTTTTTTACCTACTATGTTTAATACTTTAAATGATTCCCACTGTGATAAAGCTACAAACTCCTCTCGGTGAAAGATAATGTTAATACTTTGTGTATAAATCATGTGCTAAAACTTTCGATGGAGTTGAGCTGAAATGAGACTTCTAAAAACTGGAGATGGATGTCTATGATTTAATCCTGGGGATAGATTGGTTGAAAATGTTCAAGGATTACATAGAATTTTATAGAAGAACAGTTTGTTTCACAACTGAGGACGACATCGATAATCTCTTCAGAGGATACAAGGTTGTGAATAAAGGTGAAACATGTTTATTAGAACCAGTGGTGGGAACAATCTCTTACCGGTTGGCAGCATTGACTTTGGAATCGATGAAAGAGATCTAGGATGTCATTTTTCTATCAGTGGTGGATCAATTTCAGGATGTCTTTCCAGAGAAATTATCAGGGTTTCCACCTATATGGGAAGTGGAGTTTACTATGGACATCCTTCTAAAGACCATTACTATTTCCCTTTAATCTTATAGTATAACACCAATAGAGTTAATGGAATTGAAAATGAAGTTGGAGGATCTATAAATCAAGGGTTTCATTCAGACAAGTATGTCTTTGTGGGAAGCATCAGTCTTGTTTTTGTAGAAAGAAGATGGAAATCTAAGGATTTGTGTGGATTATTTTAAGCTTAACCACGTTATGATAAAGAATTATTATCCACTTCCACACATTGATGATCTATTTAATCAATTGAGGGGATCTCAATGGTTCTCTAAAATTGACTTGTGATCAGGATACCATCAATTGTGAGTTTGGAAGGATGACATTCCATAGAAAACTTTCAGAAGCAGATATGACCACTAAAAATATGTAGTCATGCCTTTTGTTATTATTAATGTACTAGCAGTATTTATGGATTTGATGAATCAAATATTTTAGAGATATCTAGATTATTTTATTGTGGTGTTTTTTGACAATATATTGGTGTATTCAAGGATAAGGGAGGAATAAGATAAACATGTGGAGACCATGTTGGGAATCTTGAGAGACCATAATTTGTATGAAAAACTATATAAGTGTGACTTTTGGATAAAAGAGGTACACTTTCTCAGCCATGTAATTTCTAAAAAATGTGTTTCGGTTGATCCTAAAAAGATAGAAGCTGTGATCTCATGGAAACCGCCGAAGAATGTCTTTGAGATATGAAGTTTTCTTGGTCTATATAGATACTACTAACACTTTTTTCATGACTCCTCATGACTATCCTCACCAATAACAGCTCTAAAAAAGTAGAATTATCCATTCCAATGGATATAGGAATGACATAAGTCTTTCTAAGAGCAGAAATTTCGTCTTACTTTGGCACCCATCTTGATTTTTTCAAAATCAGGACAGGGATATGTAGTGTATTATTATGCTTCAGGATCAGGGTTTGGCTATGTTCTTATATAAGGAGACTATGTTGTGGCTGATGGTTCAAGGCAGTTGAGTGTGCATGAGAAGAATTACCTGACACATGATTTGGAGCTAGCTGCAGTCATCCATGCTTTTAAGACCCAACACCATTATATCTTTGGTGAGAAATTCATTGTGTTTACAGATCATAAAATCTGGAAACACATTTTCTCACAACAATATTTAAGTATGAGGAAAATGATATGGATGGAGTATCTCTAGATGTTTGACTTTGACTTGATGTATACACCAGGAAAAGGGAATTTGGTGGTAGATTCTTTGAACATAAAGTCATATTCTCAGTTAGTAAAATAAGCTTTGGATGAATGGAATTTGATGTCGGTCCTAGCCGACATGCATGTGTAATGTGAAGACTAAGGTGATATTGTGGTTTTCTTTTCATCTATACTTGTTCTTGATTCAGTAAATATGATCAAAGATTCACAAGAATATGATGTATAATTCCTGGTTATGAGTTCTAAACTCAATGTTGGGGAGACCATTGAGGGTTGAAAACTTGACGGGAGTGCAGTTTTTTGGTTCATAGATTGGATGGTTGTACCTATGTCTTGTTAGGAACAACTTCTTCAGGCTTAAAACCATTCAAGATATGTTGTAGATCCGAGTACATATAAGAATTAAAAATCATTAAAGTCATAGTTTTGGTGGAGTAGCATGAAAAGGAAGGTGGTTGAGTTCGTCTTGATGTGCCTAACTTGTCAGCAAGTTAAGGAAGAGTATCAATGACCAGCAGTTATGTTGTAATCTTTACCTATCCTAGTGTGGAAATGGGAGCAGATAGTGATGAATTTTGTTTTAAGTCCCCCAAAAAGAGTTTAGAACACATGATGCTATATGGGTGATAAAGGATATGCTTTCCAAGTTGTCTCATTTCATTCCAATTTTTGAAACCCATACAGTAGAGGATCTATCCAAAAACTACATCCAAGAGGTGGTAAAGAGATAGGGCATACCAATTTCGATCATGTCAAAAAGAGATCCAAGGTTCACATCTCATTTATGAAAATACTTAAAAAAATCCTTGGGAACTATATTGACTATGAGGATATCATATCATCCTCAGAAGGATGGGAAATCTGAAAAAACGATATCGACATTGGAAGAAATGTTGATATCTTGTGTAATGGATTTTGGCAGCTCATGGGAAGATCACATACCCTTAGTGGAGTTATCATATAATAACAGCTATTAGGCCTCGATACATATGGCCCAGTTTAAAGCATCGTATGGGCATCCTTGTTGTTCTCCACTGTGTTGGGTGGAAACAGGGGAGACTTCTCGAGTTGGGCCTAGTCTTGTCCAAGAAATGACAAATAAGATTAATTTGATCAGAAAGAGGATGGGGAAAACTCAAAGTCATCAGAAATATTATGTGGATCATCACCGACAACCGTTTTCCTTTGTATTAAGGGATCATGTGTTCTTGAAGATCTATCCAAGACTTGGACATCACCATTTCGGGAAGTTGGGAAAGTTATCCCATCGATACATTGGCCCTTTCTAGATACTAGAACGAGTTAGAGAGGTGGAATATCGGTAGTCATTACCACCATGGTTCGGTGGAGTGTGTAAAGTGTTCCACATATCTTTTTTGAAAAAGTATCAACATAATATTGACCATGTGATCATATGGGATCACGTTGACCTAGAGCCAGATGCTTCTATGGTACATATCCCAAAGTAGATTGTGGATATGCAAGAGAAATACTTGCATGGAAAAAGCATCGGTCTAGTGTGGATTTTATGGAAACATTGTTAGATTCATGAAGAGCCTTATGAACATGAGAAGGAAATGAAAGAGCAATGACCAAAGCTCTTTTAGGATTGCAATTGTTTTCTACTTTTCAAGGACAGAAAGACCAATGGTGGGGAGAATATAATACCACCATATTTTGGTATGTGACCCTTAGTTGATTATTTTCATGGTTATAAGGTGTAAGGGTGAAGGATGAGAGAGTAGGGTGAACTCTAAGTAAGTTTTTGGGGCTAAATTAGGTTCACACGGCTTAGGCACAGTTTTTCTATACCGTGCATATATCCTAAGATAAACCATGCACAGTTACAGTTGTGGGGTAGTAGCTTTAGCATGATTTGAGCATGGTTTGGGAGACTGTGTGAGGATTCCATTTTGGGGTTAATAATGTATCTAACACATGTTTAGCGCACGATTTTTCTAACCATGCGGTCTAACCATGCATAGAGTAAAAGTTAGATCCTTAAAAATAGGATCTTTCTTGTTTTTGAGATACCTCCCTCATTTTTTCTCATATGTGACTCTAACATGAGATTCCTCTCTATTTAAGGTAATATAACGTCTCTTAATCATTTTTGAGTCAATTTGGATCCCTCCCTAGGAATTTTCAAGACCGATTCTTGTAGTAAGTAACATTCTTCACCATTCTTGTCTCGTTTCTTAGATCTACTTCTCCTTTTTTATTTATTTTTTAGATATACACCTTTTATGGGTATATATATGTTGGTGGATTCCAAATATGATGAGAGTTTGGTTATTTTATGGTATGAGAAGATATCTTAGGCCGTTTTGGGGATTTTCAACCCGGTTTCTAGAGCGTTCTTCATCCGTTGTCGAGTTTCATAAAATCCTTTGAGGTAGGTGGCTTCTCTCTTGACTCCTCATGATAGAATTTATTCTCTTAGATTAAAATTGGATTATTTTAATGAAATTGATTGTGAAATTCATGGAATAAATCTTTTTTAGTGACGATTTATGGTTTTGGTGAAATCATGTGATCTTGGTGAATTGTTGTGCAAAGGGATTTAGTTTCTTGAATTTAAAATGGAAATTTTAAATTATGGATTTGTTGGAATTTCTAAATGTTTTTATAGTAAAGGGGTTTTCAATAAAATGGGTGTTTTATTAAAATGTTTTGGCATTGAAATGGTTTTTATGGAAAATGGATTTCAATAAAAATGTGAATTTTATTGAAAAGGATTTTTTTGGCATGATCCTTGGGAAAATTGGTGTGTGGGTTCATATTGCATTTATGGGGATTGGTTAAAATATAACCTTGTTCTAAGTACCAAAGGTCAAATGGAACAAGGGATATAATTACCTGATGATGACTTGGAAGGTCGATGAGAAACCACTCATGAGTGTGGAACTTTCATCGCGTTGCATGCGTGGTTGGTTTTGTGGATGTGTAGAATGGATTGGGTATGAAAAAGGAATATTGAGAAATGATTTTAAAGATTTGTTTATTTATTTTTCTAGAAAAATAACCTTCTCGATAGTTGGTTTCAATTTCACTTTAATTCTTTTGGTTATAAATGGTTTTGGAAACTTGTTTATATTTAGTTATATACTATTTTGAGAAATTTTTATATAAAATGTTTTATATAATTGTTTCTAACTCTTCTATCCTAGTGGTGTGAGTAGGGAAGTCATTAGGGGAAAACCTACTAAGTGTAATACTCACCCCTACTTTGGAGCTTTGATTCTTCTGCAAATGCTATCTTCCGAGACATGGTAAAAAGTAAAGTGTCATATGTTTTTAGCACCACCTCATGATACTTGGGATATTTTTTGATTGTGGATATTGGAGCTTTTGGAGCATAGAGTCTTGTGGTTTTTTAGAATATTTAGTTGTTTATCCTTTTTTTACATTGATACTTGTTTTTTATTCCTCTATTTTAGGTTTTGGAGTGGATTCGATGTGAATAAAGTAGTTGTGTTGTCTTTATTTTTTTCATGAACCATTTAGTGAATGGTTTGGTTATAGTTTTTTGTTTTAGTGGTTTATTTCTTAAAGGGTAAATCATCCCCCACTTGTATTTGAAACCTTTAGGGATTTATTTCCAGCCTTTGGCATCTAGGGGATGTTGGTTAAAGTCAAGTAATGATTCTCTTTATTCTCAATAAAATGGGAATAAAGTGGTTTATTACACATAAAAATTTTCATCTCATAATAAACTCATAGGAACAACCGTTATCCCTTTTATAACCTGATCAACCCATTGAAAAGAAATGGGTTTCTGTTCAATCTCTTTGAAACCTGATTAAACTATGTAAAATAAATGAGTTCAATAAAAATCTATTCGAAATATGATTAAACCATGGAAAATAAATTGGTGTAAGAATAATCTCTTTGAAACATGCTTAACCCATGGAAAATAAATGTGTTCTATAACAATCTCTTTGAAACATGATTAACCCATGGAAAAGAAATGGGTTCCATAACAATCTCATTGAAACAATGTTAATATATCTAGAAAATAATGAGGATGATATCAATAAAAAATATCTCCAGTGTGGGATATGAAATAATAAGGGTTTTTTACATTTATTAATGGAAATACTATTATGATATCATTAAAAACATTTTTGATGAAAATAATATTTAAACATTTCAAAGTGTCCCATACCACTTTGAAACATTAGAATCACAATCCCCATGAAGGAATAACATTAAATGAATATTATAATATTACAAGAATAATGATATTCATGATATATCATGTCAAATTATAATTATATACACTTCATAAAAGAAGATAGGTGTATAACATAAGAAACATCTCAAAGAAGGAAAATTGTTATAAAAATCTATTACTGCTTTGGTAACATTGAAGTCGTAAACCCCATGAAAGAGAGATCATAAAATAGATATTTAAATCCACAAAAATTTTAGTATAATATTCATAAAACACATTTATGGGTAGTATATAGACCAAACAATAAAAATAATTGGTGAATACAGAAAGTATCTCATAGAAATTAAAATAAGACCAGAAATCCCCTTACAATTGTGGAACACGTGAATCGAAAACCCCAAAAGTAATAATAATCAAATGAAACATTTAAATACCATGAATATAAAATTATTCATGATATAATATATCCAAATGGTATGTATATAAATCAAACAAAATAATTAAGTGGTAAATATGACATTTATCTCACAGATATAAAAAGTGTGATGAAAATCCCTTACAAATATCGTCTCATTGGAATGAGAATAATTCAATGAAATAATTTTTTGTGAAAAATTTAAATAGAAAAAATAAAATTTGAAATAAATTATAAAATAATAACATGTCATTTCACATATATTATTGGAATAACATAACCAATGAAATATAATTTTAACCCAATGAATGGAAATTGAGTTAAGAAATCCATTACCTTGAGTCTGATTTGTCATGCTTGTCCTCTATATTATTGAATAATAAAATTATGTTAATTACTAACTTTACTCATAACCTATTTCAAGTCTATCATTAATTTTATTTCACTTATTACAATGTTTTATATAACTACTTAAACAATTAAGTTTACATCGGGTGTTTTGGCCATATTCGATTTATGTGTCTCAACGACTAAGGTTGGTTGACTATAGTAAGAAGTTAACTAAATAAACATATAAAAAATGATAATCATGAAATAATTATCACATTTTTAAATCAATTATAATTTTAAAATAATACAATAAATATGGTCATGAAAAATTAACCAACATTTCCATCATGGAGGCAGTAGGTCATACGTACACATGAGTAACGTTCCCATTTTTCAGTGATCATTATGGAAAGAAGTTAAGTAACATTTGTATTTAACAAATTAAAATTATATCATAAATACAATATTATTTAGTTATATATCCTTATATATATCATTATTGTGATGTTGTGATTAAAAATAAATAATCACATCACTTCGACGAGGTGGTAGCCCACACGTCCACGAACGACGTTATCGATTTTTCAGTGCGTGAAATGGAAAGAAGAAAATGATATGTTATATTAAAATATATAAAATTGTTTCATGAATATAATAAATATTAAATTTATATCATATTGTTTTTAAACCCATTCTTAATACATTCCATGTAAAGTGTGAATGTATCACATCGGTTTGAGGATGCGGTAGTTCACATGCCCACACACGATGTTATCGTTTTCCCACAAAATGGAAATCATGGAGGTATATGTGTTATATAATAATTAAATAATTATTAATAAATTATAAATATCATATATATAATATAAAAAAATGAAGTACATAATAATTCCCAACTATAAAATGTGGTATATGAAAAATAAACATCATTGTTTCGTTAGATAGTAGTTCTCTATACATACAAATGGTGATTTTATTACCCATTTAATGTAAGTGTGTGTTGTTGTAGGTAAAAAACATAACATAAAAACATATAAGTATACTTAGGATACTTATTTTGTTTTATAATCATGGAATAAGAAGAATATAATGGGAGTAGAAATAAATAAAACAAAAGTGCTCGTTTAAGAATGTTACCTCTTCTTCGGGTAACTCCTTTTGGTTTGCACCAAAGGACTTCCTTGGTTTTAATTATTACAAAGTTTATGCTTCTAGGATGAGATGAGGTATTTCATTATATTATCTTTTAAGGTTTTGGATGATCCAAATGACTTTATAGGTTTGAATAAGTGGGGAGGGTGAGTGCCTTTTTATAGCGGGGGAGTGGAATTCTTGTAAATATAAAAAGGTAAACACTATTGGGAGGTCTGCCTTACATAATGTGACTCAAATAATGATAAAAATTTAATAAACTAATAAATATTGTCTAATAATTTCAATACAATGGTTTTTTCACAAGTTCATAGGTCATTTATACCCTTAAGATTAAAGTTTAAGAACTAAGTAAACTCATTTTTACCTTAATCATTGTAATTAATTTTAATTGATTTCACTAATATTTTTGGTAAACAAGTATGTTGAAATTAATAGATATTATAAACTATTCCGATTCCAAATATATAATCCATTTTTTCAAATTACTATCAAATATGTGATAGAAATTAATTTAAAATTAATCCCGCAGACGGGACGAGATAACGAGTTTTTTAAGAGAAAAGTTCAAAAGTTCAAAATATTTTTATATACAATTTCAATGTGAAATTTATTCCAATGACATAAATTAGATTAAATTATATAAAATTATATAAAAATATACTTTAACACTAAATTATTTAGACAAAAAATCATTTTACAATTAAAATATAGTATTTTTCACTATTCATCAAACATGAAACTTCTAAGAAAAATATAAACAATTCACCCATAGTAAATTTGAATATTATGATTTAAAAAATGAAGTTTATTTTATTAAATATAAATTATAAAAGTGTCATTTTTTTAGAAAATACCACCATTAAAAAGGGGGTAAAACCTCCTTTTAAAATATACATCTTTTTATGCTTAAAATTGAATTTATTTTTATCTTAAGCTTATTAAAATTATTGAATGAATTTAAAAACATTTGATTAAATATGTAACATATAAATTTAATTAATATATTCCAATAATATTTATTAAATTAATTTATTAAGATAATACACCATTATGGTCATAAAAATAATTTTGTCATAAAAACACATCCTTTATATTCAATTGGTCTTTATTTTAATTTATAATTAATTAGTCACCAATGAATTAATTTTATAAACATGTGTAAAATATAATTTCATAATTTAGTTAATATCATTAATTCCCACCATTCCAATAGCTAGATGATAACTACAATAATGTTAACAGTATATTGTTGTCTAGTAAGACTCGAGTTTGTGTGTAACATATGTCATCAAAGGAACTTGATGTTTCATGCAAAACAAGATAAGATTTGTGTTATGTGTGATGAAATTTAAACTCTATATTGTGTGTAATATAATATATTAAATAATTGAAATTAATTTTAAAGAAGATATATCTTAAAATCTAGGTATTTTACACCCAACAACACTCTCAAGTGCTGAAAGAAATCCTTTTCAGAGGATTTTTCAAGATATCTGTGACTTTATAATTAGTTAAAACACATTAATTTTAAATATAATTTTGATACACATTATCCTTTATGAAGTGGTACTCAATATCAATATGATTACCCTGAATATTTCACTAGATTCTTTGATAGGATGACTGAACATTGATTGTCACACTCAATCATTAATGGGTATGAGATATTCACCCTTATGTATTTGAGATATAACTTCAAACAAAACACTTGTGTCACATATTGATTTTTTTAAATATATTATACTTTCATTATACTCTATGTGATATAATTTTTCTTCTTGGAGTGTGAAGTAATATATCTACCTCTGATAAAGAAATAACCTCCAAAATTAGACTTTTTATCTCCCATATCTCTTACTCAATCATCATTGGAATAATCATACTAATTAAATGATGTGTTATTGTTATATATCAAACTTAAATTTGGATCCATTTTGATATAGTCCAATATTTTCTTCATCATTTCAAGATGAGGTTTCTTAGCCTTGCTTTGAAATCACGCACAAAGTGTAACATAAAATATGTTGATTATTCAAGATATCATTAAGCATAATAGATTACCAATAATCCTCCAAAAATCTATTTAATCTATAATGGTTCCTTCTTTATTAATGGTTAAATTAGTCCCCTGTACCATAGGAGTAGATCCCTCTCTCAATTTTATGATACTAAATTTATTCAAAAATTCACAAGAATAACTCACTAGTGAGAGAAAGAGATAACTTGATGTGTTTGTAATTTTTAAACGTAAGAAGAATGTAATCACATCAATCATTGAAAATTTTACGTTTTCCGTCATTTGGGAAAAAAATTACCTACAAGTCTCCACTTTATATCGATAAAAAATTATGTTATCGATATACACAATTACTATGGGTGAATTTGTATCATCACTCTTGACATAGATATTAGAATACCCCTTTCCATTTTTAAATTACTTACTCTTAAAGATATTTTAAATATTTGAGTACCATTCTCAAGGTGATTATTTGAGCCCATATAACACCTTCATTTTATTTCAAATTTTAGAACCATAATCATTATAGAAAAACCCTTTCAGTTGTTCAATGCAGACATCTTCCTCAATTTCACCGTTAAGAACTCCTGACATCATATCCACTTGGAAAAAATTATAATTATATTTATAACATATCAAAATAAATATTAAAGTCATTTAAATTCTTATGACTATATAAAATGTCTCATTAAAATAAATATCCTTTATTTGAGAGTATCCCTTGAATAAAATGAGAATTGTTCTATGATATTTCTCTTTAATCATTGAGTATATTCCTAAAAACCAACTTCATCCTTATAAAATTATTATCTTTGGCAAGTTTCATAAAATCCAAAGCATTTTTATTCTCAATTTCATTCATCTTTCTTACATATCTACTATTGAATCCTAACGTTGCAAAGCTTCATCAACACTCTTCAGTTTAACTAGTGAAAGAAAGCTTGTATTATTGATACTTCTAAAACTTATTTTTGTTCGAATACCTTTGCTACTATCTCTAGGAATGTTTTTATATTCTGCATGATTCCCATGTCTTTAGAGATAAATATAAACTTTCTTGAATATTTCCTCATAATTGGATATTTTAGAATCATCCTGAGAGTTTTAGAAATATTTTTATAGATATGAATTTAATCCCATACTGCCCAATGTTTTCTCTAAGAGATTCATCAACATCTTTATTAATATGTAATTATGTTTGTAAAAAAATTATATTCCGGCACAATTAAATCAAATATATCAATTATTTTTCTTATATTTTTATTGTAACACAAATAACTCCTTCCATCAGGTGAGTATCAATGAAATATGCCTTCTTAACTCCCTCATTAAACTTTCAATTTTTTTCGATATTAATATAAAAATAGAATCTAAATTACTTCAATATTTTCATGAATGGATTTTTACCAATAAAAATTTCATAAGTAATATTATTCAAATCTATTTTTGTGTAGACATTTATTAAGAATATAGACATTCATGGTCATGGATTATCTACAAAATTATTTCATTTTCCCTGATTTTACAATATGGTTCTCCCTATATCCACCAATATTCAGTTAGTTTTACTAGATACTCCATTATTTAGGGTGTGTATGGAGCACTATATTCATGCCTTATTCTATGATTTTCAAGATATGTCTTGAAATATTCATTCTTACATTCAAATTTATTATCAGACCCAAATATTTTAATAACACATCCCATTTAATTATCAAAATTCCTTTAAAAGTGTCTAAATCACTCAAGATCTTATGAATTACTCGATGTAAAATAGTCACAAGTCATATGAGTAAAATCATCAAGAAAAATCATGAAATATGTATCTCTGTTAGTTGAATTCAAGCTAATTAGACTACACACATTCAAGATCACTAATTCAAGTGGTTTCTTCATATTGATCTCCATTATCTTACAACTCTTAATCACTATTTTTCCTTTATCACATGTTCCACAAGGGTTGATCCTTTCAGTAATAGCTTCAATGGATTCCTCAAAAAATCATTTTTTATATTCTTTTCCAAGTTATTTTTCCTTAAATAGCCAAGTATTCTATGCTATAATTGATTTTCACTATTCATGATCCTACAAAAAGTATCTTGATCAGTGTAAATTTGAAATAGATTTTATATTTTTTGTTACACCTACATCATGATTTCTCCATCCTTAAAATTTCTTTTGAAAATATACTATTTTGAAAGATTATGTAATTATCATTTTCCCAAAGTTGATAAACACTTAAGAGATTGTTCTTCAGCCCATAAATTAATAGAACATCATTGGATTTATTTTTACAGATATTCAGGAATCTAAATATTTTTACATTAAGTGATCCATAATTTCAAAAATTAAAATCTCTTATATCATACCTTTAAATTTATTTCAAGTGAGTTTTTTTTCGAACCATGTTTGCTGATGAACCACTGTCAACTATCCAAGGATTATCTATTTTTTTTAGCTTTTTATACAATCTCATCCACCAATACTTTCTTTTTATTATTTCTCATTTAATATATTTATAATTATATTTTTCTTTCTTTTGATTACCAGGTATAATTATGAGATTCTTTTTAGTGGTGTTTAGGTTAATTAATCCTCCAACAAGTTTTCTCAAGATAATCAAAGTAATTATTCAATTGAGTCTTAACTTTTGAATGTTGTCTTAGTTAGACTCTAGATAGTTTAGGTTTAATCCCCATTGATTCATATACTATCCTCGATTAGGGAAGTGAAAAATTATACCTAAACACATATTCTTTCTGTTAATATATTCCACAAAAACAAAATATTCCTTTAAAGAGAAATCTACTATTGAGTTTCTCTCCAATTTTAAATATACTTCTAGTTTTCAACTTTCTCAAACTCGTGAGATTTTTCCTTTACCATAACCTTAAACTAAAATTTTTCCGTTCTATTATTATTCTTCCACACCTACTTCATAATCTTAATCCTAAATTCCTTAGATTTTTATTAATTTTCTTGATAAACTCCCTATTTTTTTAACTGGGTTAAAAGGGAACCCTACATGACCCATAGGACAAGAGGGATAAGGCCAAGAACATGACCTAAAGGTCTATGGACCTGACACAAAATTTGTTTTAGCATCACTATTTGAATTTAAAATGGGTTATTTGATATTCTATGGTGATAAAATGGATTTATTTTTACCCTTTTCACTACTTAAACCACTTGAATTGCAATCTTCAGTTTCCATGATAATAGTTCATGGAATTATATTAAAATATAAAGGTTTCTTTATATAATTAGTAAATTCTTCTATGACTTTCTATCTTTAACTGACTCCAATAAAAGATTTTTGAAACACAAGGTGTGTGATCCTTATGTAATTTTAATCATCTTTTTTCATAATCTCAATAGAATTCACTTATTAGTTCTTTAGGATGATATTTTATAAGTTAATATATAACATCTTATCTATGGATTCATGGATTATATCAAGATCTACCATTTTTCATATGAACTAAACTCATATAATATATATATTTTGGATTTGGATTTATCATGATATTTTTTAATGAATAAATATTATATTTCAATGATTTTATTTCTCTTTTAACTTTCCTATTATCCTTCAAGAATACCTAGAGTTCTGTCCTCAATTGGAATTCCTTTGGTATTTCTTTATCATTACTTTATTCCTATTCACCACTCCATTAATATTCTACACTAAAAGAATGTTTAAGATGATTTGATTTATCCATAAAATCAGTTGGCCCTTAATACCATGATTCATCTTTCTCTCTTTCACTTTACTCACCATATGATATAGAATAATTTCATGAGATAAATTTCTTCTTTCCTTATTGTGTTATCATTTACCTTAAATTTAAAATAATTTCCTCTATTATGACCACTTGACACTTTATTTATCCTTTTTAATGATCTTTATGATTGATCACCATACTTATCTTCTTGTTTCTTCTCATGTAAACTAGATGTAAAGTTTACAATATGTACAATTAAAACACTTAAAGGTAATTTTACATTTGCATTTAACTTTTATTAATTTCATGAATTTAGATAATAAACCTATGAATTCCCCAAAATTCAAAAAAAAATATTTATTTTCATATTCATCATTATGATCCTTCTTTAGATCAAGTTGTTTTATACATTTTATAGGTTTAAAAGTCATCTCCTTCTCATATTTTCATTTTATTCTTAATAATGGACTTATTCTCATATCTTAAGAAATCTAAACATTGTTAAGTTTATGGATGATAATATCATCCAAGTGTTTATATTCTATATAATAAATCTTCACATCAAATTTATTAGGGAGTATTCTCATCAATTTATTCACCGAAGTAGAATCTTAAAGAATTTCTCTACAACTTTGAATCCGGATTAATTTTTTCCCCAATGAAGAATTCATAAACAATTTTTTCTTATTCCTTTTAGATATATATGAATTAATCCCAACATGTTTTTAACAATTACTCCTTAAACTTATTATATACCTCATGGATTTATAATGTTTCCTCTATATTTAATTCTATATTTTTTGTTCCCATGAATCATGTAAGCTCTTTCTTTGAGAGGGATGAAAGTAACTCATTGAAAGCACTCCCATCAACTTTGATATTTTTATTTTCAAGTAAAATATAGTTTATACCAAATATTTTATGATGAAAACTATTCTCAATAATGTCAGTAACATCTAATATAAGTGATAAAAGATATGGAACCATCTTCTCTCTCTACAAATGTAATCCCTTTACATCGAATACAATGACTCCTTTGTTATTGAAATTTTTCATTGAATCCATTGATCTCATCAATCAAAGATATAAGTAGTGAAAAAAACACTTATATCCAAGGGAAATTTCCTGAAACCACCACTCAATAATTATATGATACCAAATTATAGGTATTAGATGATAAATATAAACAATCCTTATAAACAACATGCTCTGATAAAAATTTAGAAGACCAAGTGAGAGTAGTATTTTAATGGGTGCTGAATTAGTGGTTGATGAAAAACCTAACTCTAAAATTTATTAACCATATTAGTTAGTTCATATGGATATCAATGGTGATGATGCGATGAATAGAGAAAGATATATAAAGAATACACACAACACAAGGGAGAATATAAGTTTCCCCAACTATTGTTATCAAGTGTCTAATCCCCAATGTGAAATTTCTTCAATCCATCTACCCATATTTCTAATTTATCATCAATAAGAACAAGAAAAAGAATAGGTATATGGAACCAAACTCCCAAGTATAAAATATAATGAAAACCATCGATGTTTCAAATGAAATTCACTTCTCTAACATCAAGTCCCTCTAAAATTTGGATCTCATGTTAACCCTTATTCTTATCTTAAAATATCATCCAAACCCTCTTTATAATTACCCCTGAAATGAATGGTATAATAAATAAAATTTTATTCGAAATCACTTTCTTATTAGGTCAAGTAAGAAACCATTCTATTTAAAGATGATATATGTGCTATAACATGACTGCTTCCCTCACAATCTGATTCCTAGATCCCTAAGATATGGAAATCAAATCCCAAATATCCCTGAAAACCATTTTTACATAGAGTAATGAATTGTGGTGTGAAATAAATATCTAATTATATCTACTAATATCAGTATAAGACCTATTATAGTGTTACTAGGTACATTGTGGCTCAATTCCCTATTTTCTTCAGATCTAATGAATTATCAAATTTTCACGACCTATAACTTTTGACATGATCTTATTCACTGTGGTGTGAGAAGTGGTGTTGTAGTGTGAGGAAATTTGGATTCCAAACAACATGATAACAAAAACTCATGAACTCCTTTTCAAATTACTCCTCTAAAATTTCTTCATTAGAATGAATAATAAACTCCCATGCTTCTCCTTTTCCCCAAACCTCCTTATCTTCTACCCGTACATTACTTTTATTTACCACCTGATCTAGAATTGGATCTTCCATCAAACCATCACCCTATTCCTTGTCCTTGGAATCACCACACTTCATCATAAAATTTTCACTTTGAAGGTTTGAAATCTTATTGCATTATTGTTCATGATACATGGGTACTCTATCCATCTCCTTATTACTTTTGGAAGACCTTGTTTCCATCATCTTTGGTAACTGAGAGTTGTCCTTATGCTCTTTAGACTTCTTACCCTTTAGAAAAATGAATCCCCCCGAATCCATTTTTTCTTTTCCACCCCATCTTCCACCTTGATCTATGTAGGCCTCTTACATGAACTCCATGAACACTACCCACCAAAACCTGGCTAGATATATCATCCTCTAAATCTGTCACATAAAATCTTTGGCTATCAGAGAAGATATTCACTAGTATTGGGGTTTGGATGCCCATTTTAGCTTGAGTTTCATCCACTTTATTCATAAATGAACCTTAGAACTCTAGATATTCAAAGAAATTACTAATATTAATAGTTCAGATGGTCCTTCATGTCCTTTTTCTACTAGTTCTATTCACCCATTCCCCACTACCTCCATTGGTTATGAAGGATGTTTCATCTTCCTCACCTACTGCCTATAACACCTTCTTGTGTTTAACACTATCATCATTTCTCACAACCTCCTCATTATATGTTTCCTTAGCTGTATTTATTTTCATTTCCACATGTCCAATTGAACACAACCCCTCTAAATAAATTCTAAGTTTTCTATAAATATCAACAATCTCCGGATTGGGAATTAACGGTCATGCCTCCTTATGGATGGTGAAATCCTTTTCTATTTCATTTGGAGA
This sequence comes from Viscum album, assembly GCA_963277665.1. NCBI lineage: Eukaryota > Viridiplantae > Streptophyta > Magnoliopsida > Santalales > Viscaceae > Viscum > Viscum album. The sequence continues at coordinate 1,421,003,066 of OY728161.1, forward strand.
AAAATATTCAACTACAAGACCACCAGATAATTATTTCCCAGTCAAACCTACACCCTCATATGGAGTCGTGCTAACCTGATATGAGCTTCCATTGGGAATGTTGAAAGAAATACCTTCCACACTTGGTTCCTTTATCAAAACCTCCTGTGCACGATGATATCCAAAGAACAAAAGCTTTAGGTTACTAATTCATTCAATATAAATAAAACCCTTTTCCTTTAGTCTTACACCTGAAATAGACACTAAACCCTTGCCATTGATTCCCAATCATACATCCATATTCTGGTAGTGGTTTATGATCCCATGCCTACAGAATGCCACCAAATGATCCATTTTCATGAATGAAGAGAATCAATCAATACAAAACTCAAAAATACTAGGTTTCTTTTAGAGAAACTATCCCACAAATGCAATCCAAACATACTCTATTGGCATTCTCAAAACATTGGCTTCAACAAAAATTCATGGAGAAATATGATGGAAGACAAATCTAGTTATACTATCGGAACATAAGTATCAACTAAATAAGTTCCCTATCATTAAAATAATCAATGGATTATGAAAAGGAAGAGGGAGTTTTGGAAAAATAACCCAAATTTTTGTGTTCAGGGTATCCCGTTTCTTGTATTAATCATAAGACCACTTTAATAAGAAGAAAAATGATATATTGTAGATACATGGTGCCTTTATATTTTACATTTCTCTTTCCTTTAATATTTTAAACAACTTGAGTTAGATATTTTATAGTAATGGAGGATACTTCATCCTATATATATATATATTATAGTATCCCCATAAACTAATTCATTGAATAATTCTAGTAAAAACATTATTTCCAACTATACACAACCTATTGCTTCCAAAAATCTAATTTACAATTCAATATAGTAGTTTTTTTAAAAACTAACCCTATATTACTACTTGATTTTTCATTTATGGGATTATTAGATATAATGTTAATCATTAGTGATTTTAATACTAAATTATATATCATGTAATTCCTTATCCCGATACCCATGCTAAGACACGATCCGGGGTTCATTATATTACCTTGGGCATGACCCCTAATTACCAATGACTAAAAACTTGTGTGGAGGGTTAAAAAATTAATTTGTAGAGTATTATTTAAATTAAATACATATCACTTTTTTATACCAAAGGTTTATTGAAAATTCTGCATGAAGTGTATATATATTATACATAACAAAAAACCAACCTACCTAAATAAAATGGATATTTTCTCCACCACTCTTAATGATAAAATAATATATATATTTTTAAGTTACTCCTAAGGGAAACATACACCTCAATATGGATTTAAAATAAACTCATTCACTGCATGTAATTTCATGAAAAAAATAAATAGTACATGCATCAACCATATAAAAATAAAAAAAATAAAAAAACAATTTATACAAAAATCTATACATATGATAAAAAGGGCCTAAATTTTTATATAAAAAATACAAACTAAAAAGTGATACCAAGATTAATTATCCTATAAAAAGAGAATATAAATCCACTATGATGTATATGAAAACACTAATAAAAAACTAGCCTTTAACAACTCTAGAAATAGCCTTTATCAACACTAGAAAATCACTGACTACATGACCGAGATTAAAAGACCTGGTTTTTTATCAGCACTGAAATATCGCTGATAAATGGGTCCTTTATCGGTGCTAAAAAAAGTAGTGATAAAGGATCTTTTTATCAGTTTTTTAATTTATAACCACTAAAGGAACCATTTATCAGTGCTTATAAAAGTTCTGATAAAGGGTCATTTATTAGTAATTTTTTGAGCATTACTAAAGGGTCTTTTATTAGTTCTTTTATGAGTACTGATAAAATATTCTTTTATTAGTGCTTATAAAAGTAATGATAAAGTAGACCATTATTAGTGCTTTAAAAGAACCAATAAATGTGGCCTTTATCAATTCTTTTAAAAGTCCTGATAAAGGGTCATACTGTAGTGTGCTATAATAGCACACTACAGAACCACTATAGTGTGTTGTAATAGCACACCATAACACAAGAAACACACTAGATATCAACAAAAACAAGTTCCAATACAAGATTTAAATGAAATGAAATTTACAAAACAAAAACAATAAAAAAACTATATTATAGACATTTAAAACATTGGTTCACACAATTACATAAATAAAAATTATTACATACATTCAAAAACATAAATGTTCCTTTTATTCCTGACTGAAATCATTCTATTTCTGAACAAACCACCCCAGCTTGAGAAAAATAATTCACCGTTATAGGAAAGAAATTTTTATGTTATTAATAATATAAAGAAATAAATTAACAAAAAGTGTTAATTTTACTAAAATTGATGTTAATTTTAAATAAAAATACACACTTGGAGTCATACCAGTCACACCATGTATAGAATTGAGGTTCTACTAATACCTACACATCACAGAAGACTGATGGATCATTTTTCTAATGTATTTAAACAATTTCAAGGCATTTTCTTAGTTTGGAGTAGGTCAGTTGGCCTTTTTACTAAAATTGATGTCAATTTTATATAAAAACACACACTTGGAGTCATATCGATCACACCATGACTTAGATTAATGTGAGGTTGATTCATGTATGTATCAAATCACTTATAGATATTTTTTCTAAAGTATCAAAACAATCTGAATGTGTTTATTTAGTTTTGATCATGTTAATGTGTTTTTACTAAAATTGATGTCAATTTTAAATAAAGACGCACTTCGAATCATATCAGTCATACCGTGCATCAGATTGAGGTGTAACTAATTCCTAAACATTCCAAATCACTTATGGATTGTTTTAATAAAGTCTCAAAACAATCTAAATGTGTTTTATTAGTTTTGAGTTCATCACTTTTATTTTTTACTAAAATTTCATTTTAAACTTGAAACATACACTTTGACTCATATGGATCACATTGTGTATTGGTTTGATGTGAGATAGATTCCTACACATAAAAAATGATTTATCAATAGATTTACTAAATTATCAAGAATATTCGAGTACATTTTCTCAGTTTTTAGTGAGTGAATCTTTTTAAAGTAAAATATTTATTTTAAACTCATAAAGGACACATTTAGATAGTTGTATTTTTTACTAAAATTAATGTCAACTTAAAATATAAAGAAGTATTTGGAGTCATATCGGTCACATCATGTGTCAGATTGAGGTGCAATTGATTTCTATATGTCTCAAAGCCTCAAAAAAATCCTAACTATCAATGTTACCACAATTTCCATTGTATTTCTATGTTGAACTACCAAAATTGGATGAGAATATTCGAACAAACCACGTCAAATTGAAAAAAAATCCACCTGTATAAGAAAAAATTATTATGTGAGTAATACTAAAAAGAAATAAATTAAACATATATATGAAACAATACATAAATTCTATATATAATGATTTTACTGTGAAAATATCCAGATTACATTTGTAATTGAGAAAAGTTAGTATCATTTATCTTCCTATATAGGAAGTTGATGTAACTTAAAATAAAGTGATAAACGAACCACTGTAGGGGAGAAAATGTTTTAAGGGAGAATATGCAGAAAATTTGGATAGAGAACACCAACTTGAACAATAGAATCCACCTATACAAGAAAACAATTATTATATGAGTAATACTAAAAATAATTAAATTAAATATAAATATAAAACAATAAATTAATTTTAAGGACAATGATTTTATTGTCAAAACATAAATATTACATTTGTATTTGAGTAGAGGAAGTTCCATTAATCTTCTTATAGAGACAGTGGAGGTAACTTGAAAAAAGTGATAAATGAACCACTGTAGGGGTGAAAAGGTTTTAAGTGAGAAGAAGAATGATAGTTGGACATAGAACCCCAAATCGAACAAAATAACCCACCTGTATAATAAAAAATTTATTATGTGAATAATTCTAAAAGGACATAAATTAAACATAAATAGGAAAAAAAAATAATTTTATGGACAATGAATTTACTGTGAAAACATCAAGATTAAATCTACAACTGAGCAGAGGTAGCGTCATTTATCATCATACAAAGGTAGGGGAGGTAACTTGAAAGAAAGTGATAAATGAACCATTGTAGGGGTGAAATGGTTTTAAGGGAGAAGAAACATGAAAGTTTGATAGAGCACCCCAAAAATATAAAATAATCCACCTGTATATGAAAACATTTATTATGTGAGTAATACTAAAAATAAATAAATAAAACATAAATATGAAACAATAAATTAATTCTATGAACAAATATTTTACTATGAAAACATCAACATTACCTTTATGATTGAGTAGAGGAAACATCATTACTCTTCTTGAAAATTCATGACACATGGACAAAAATATTCTAAAATAAATGAACTCTGCAAATAATAATGAAAATCAAATAAAAATTTAATTATATATTTTTTCATTGAAATAGAGAAAGTATATCATAATATTACCTTTACATCTTTCCAAATGGTTTCCTTCATTATAGTTTATTCTTCCATAATGTGTAGAATACATTGTCTGTATGATTAGTCATACATTTAATTTATATTATGTTAATTTAGTAGATAACATATAATATTATGAGGTAAAAAACAATATATTAATAAACACTTTTACCTTCTCATTGAACCCTCTTTTATTTTTTAAAGGTTTCAAGGATTTAGTTCCTCTATCAAGAATCAAAATCCTCACTCCATGGTCCCCTATAATGTACATGGCATTGTCTATATTGGGACTGACATGAACTGATTGTGATGTCCCAATGAAAGAGTCATCCTCAATTTAATTTTCATCTGAATCAATATTTATTTTAGTCACCAGCAAGAAAATAAACCAATTCTTATTTGTTGGATCAGAGACAGAAAATAATTTCATTTCTTGTAATTCCATTATGAACAACTCATCTTTTTTCCCTTACACACTGAAATTCACCTTCACAAATCCCATTTCATTAAATTTCACTCCATTGATATTGTCAACCAATTTGCAATGGAAAAGAGTAACTTGAAATATTATATAATCCAACTCGTATATCTATTCGATAATGCCAAAATATGACTTATTTTCATAAATTGGGTTTCTATCCTTAAAACTCTATATGTGAATCACTTTGGACACAAATTTAACACTACTATTTTTCATCATACTGAAGTCATCGTGTTATTTTTTATAGAATTTATGACCATTTATTACAAAACCAGTGTAAGATATAACATTTTCATTCGGTCCTATGGCTATAAATTGAAGTTGTTTGGAAAATTAACTAGTATTTTCATATAACTCCTTAATATTTTCAAAAATGTTTTATAAAAAAAAGTGTCAATGTTTTTTACTTTTTTGTATAGTTTATTTCCCATTGCTGGATATGGTGTTTTACCTTGTTCTATATTCCCATTGAATGTCATCGTCTAGGATCTATATTTATTTCATTAAGGTAAAAATTTATGTTTTCCTAAAAACACATTCATCAAGGAATGTTTCAACTGAACTGAGTATGTGTGTTTTTCACAAATGGGACACCCAACATTTCTTTAATGCTATAACTTGATAAATTTCCATAAGTGGGGAAGTCATTTATCATTACATAAAACATATACCTAAATGTTAATTATTCACTTATATGATCATCATACATTTTAATGCATAAATCCAACAAAAATTTCAGATCTTCGATTAATTGATCCAAATATAAATCAATATCATTATCAGGTTTCTTTGGTCCGGATATAAGAAGATAAAACATAATGTATTTTCACTTCATACATAACCTTGGTGGAAAGTTATAATTTACCAACATGATGGGCCATGTACTATAAGTACTATACTTTACAACAAAAGGATTTATTCCATCTGTAGATAATGCAAGATGAAAGTTTCTCAGCTCATCTCCAAATCCAGGAAACTAACAATCAATTTTCTTCCACTGAGGTGAATTTCCTAGATGAAATAGATTCCCATATTTAATTCTTGTATCTGCATTCCATGTTAACTATCTCACAATTTCATGACATCCATATAGTCTTCTAAACCATGGAATTATAGAAAAGTACCATACAGATTTCTAAGGACTTGATTTATTTTTCTTATATCGATATGCACCACCTTTAGGGAATTTTATGAGTGATTCACGGTCCTTATGAAACAATATGAAATAAATTTGGACAAGATTGTAATTTTTTTATAGATCATTCCCATTGAATGTAATTTTTTTATCATCATATGTTCATATTGGTAGTTCATTTTCTTCTAGTAGCATATCTTTCAGAAGAAGAAGTAGTTATGTAAAGTTGGCGTCACTCCATCTGCTGCCAGCTTTCAAATTATATAACTTCAATAAAGCTGATAATGTTATGTATTTAGTATAACTGGTATACAATGGTTTCTTAGAACAAATATTTAACTCCTAAAAAAACTTTGTAAAATAACGAAGGTCATATTCAGTTTCAATTTCCATTTATTTAATGTGATCTCCATCATCATTAACAAAGGTATTAATATCAAATGATTCATAAAATGTAGTATCATCCCAATCGATGTTTACATTCAATTTTTACCATGATTAGTCCAAAATTTATATATTTTATCTATTCCATGACAAATAAAATGTTATTCCAACTCTTCTAGACTAATTTATCTTGAATAACAAAAACTTAAACACAAACAAACGATTCTAGAAGGGTCGTCTATATTCTCTCTTGCAGACTTGATGAACTCTTTAACTCTATCTCTATATATTTTTTTTCAAACGATTAGTATGAATCAATTTTAGGTTCACATACACCCTATTGGGTTCATAACATATTAATTTTATACAATATGTAAATAAATACACATAAGATATTCATTATCAAAAGTGAAATTTTTATACAATTCAAATAAGGGAAACTCAAAATTTTATGTTTCAAAGAATTTATGTATGTTGAAGAAAATGGGTAATTGAATTTCAGAAAATAATTACTCCACATAAAATAATTCTTTAACCCCCTAAACAAATGAAAATATAATATATACAACTAAGGATTAATAAGGAACTCAAATATGATAAACAATAATAATAAACTCTCATTCAATCAACTAGAATATATAAAATTGTATTGGAACAAGTGATGTATCAACCTAAGGAATTATTACATTTAAAATTAATGGTATATCAATATTTGAAAACATATCAATACTCTTGGGATGCCATATCACTACACCACACTACTGAAAAAATGACCTATACCCACGGTTGTGCCAAAAACCCAGGGTATAGCTTTCTTTTAAGACCTATACCCACATTTTTGGAGAAAACCGTGGGTATATGGTATTTTCCAAAGGCCTATACCGACGGTTCTTGAAAACCGTAGGTATTGTGATTTTTTTTGAAGACCTATACCCACAGTTCTACAGAACCGTGGGTATAGCTTTCCCGCGTTATGGAGGGGAAAGAAAATTAGGTGGGACACGAAAAAAATTTGGCAGGAAGACATTTTTTCACGGTTTAGATTAATATATTTACATACATATAAATATAAACTTTCAAAATTTCTTTCGCTCGGTTGGTAAAACTGTCTCCGCAGTTTCTGTAGGTCGCCTGTTCAAATCCCACTTACCACGATTTTTGAATTTAAATACCGCCATGGATCATATTAACATATATAAGAAGATGTGTGTATATATAGAAAATATAATTTACAGCTCGGTTGGTCCGTTGGTGGGGCACATCCGTGATGCTTCACGCGAGTTTCGGGTTCGAAACCCCCCAGGTGATTTTTTTGAATTGAAATACCTCATATTAATATATATAGGCAGATGTATGTATATATAACATATGAAAATCCCAGCTTGGTTGGTGCAATGGTGGGGTGTGTCTGTGAGGCTCATCACAAGTCCCGGGTTTGAAACCCACTGGGAGAATTTTTTTGAATTTAAATACCCCACGGTTTCAAACCGTGGGGTCTGTTGTGTGCCACGCTGGAACAGCGTGTGCCAAATTTGACTCCCCTATACCCACGATTCTCTAAACCGTGGGTATAGGATGAGACCCATATACTGACGCCATTCCAGCCCACGGTTCCCAAAACCATGGGTATAGGCTATACCCACGGTTTTGCGGGCTATACCCACAGTTTTGAACTGTGGGTATATGTCATTTTTCCAGTAGTGCCGACCCATCCTAAAGAAATTCAAGGTACTCCAACTGGATTTAAAATTATCATTTACTAATGGATTATATGAATATAAAGTTTACATCAAAAAAACATATTGTTTTCTCATTATTTAATATGAGAATAATGTTTGTAAATTGTAAAAGGTGACATATGAATTGGAACAATAACTAAGATATTGTTATTGAAGGTTAGATGAATTATTAAAGAGACATTAATTTAAAAAATAAGAAATTGATCATAATCATTACATAAAAAATAATTTTATGGGTAGATTGAAAGTGTTTATCAATGTGTTTGAAATAATATTTAGAGGTCCAAGAGATGAATGATGATAATAATTTTCAACATTAACAGTGACCAATGTTTAAATGTTGATGATTAGTGAGTTGAAATTTTCCTTAGTTTATAGGAAACTCATGACATTCATGGGATATTTATTTACTAATACATGTATGTGAGGGAAGTGTTTTATAGATTTCAAAAGGAATATTGAAAACCCATGTTTTCACCCATTGAAAATTGAATAAAATTTTCAAATTTTATGGATGAAATATCAATCTATATCATGGAGTGAGGAAGATTCATTATATGCCAACTTTCTTAATATTGAAACGGTTTAACATACTCTTTTTCTACATGTTATATAGCTAGGTATCAAAGTGATTCCATGGAAATCCAATTTTTATTAGTTAAATAAATACTCAAAATGGGGGTGAAATTTTGGAAAATACACCTTTTCAAGCAAGAAATTATAATATCTTATAGTGGTACATAGGTCTCCAAAAAAGTGGTATAACTTGAAAGGGGTAATCTGAAAAAGATATTTTTTTGTAAATAATTGAGATAGGGGGAGTAGGTTGATAATGAAATATTATAATATAGTTGGAAAATAGTACATAGAATCAAGGTATAATATTTCATATATTATTATTAAAATGATTTATAAATAATGTTGGATTAATCTAAAGAGGGAGAAAAATAAAATAGTTTTTTTTGAAAAGTGTAGAGACAAAGGAAGTTGGATTATTGAGAAAAGTCACAAAAATTTTAATAATAGATACAATTTCCAAAACAAACCCAAGACAACCATATATCAAACACCCGATGTGGTCCACGATAGTGTCCAAGGGATATTATCGATCCCCATCAAGCTGGAAACAAGCACTAGGTCATGAAAAAAAAACACAACATGAATGATTTAGACTAAAAAATAATTAAAACTAATTGAAAGGGATTTTTTAAAAAAACTTCCATGATGAATCCATACATTGGATTCCCACACCAACCTAGATAAGTTAAAAAATGAAGATATGAATCAGTATAATATAAAAGAAATCCCTAAACCTACCTTCAAATCCCTCACACACAAAATCCCCAGTTTTAATTTCTAAAATTTCACATGTATGGAATACCATTGATAAGATAAATAATGAAAAATATATATGATATCTTTAGGTGATCGATTTGGGAAATGTAAACAAAATAACACAACCAAATAAACTCCATGTGACTCCATGTGTCACCATGAGTGTAGGAACAATAAACTCTCCATGAGTGATCAAGCGTAGAATCAAAATTGGAAACCTAGAAAATCATAAGGCCTACCTTGCTAGTATACAATCATTAGACCACAAATAATGACATTGTCGAAGAAGAAATTAAAAACGAAACAAAAAATAAAAAAAGAAAATCAGAAGGCCAACCTCACTAGGTTGAGTAAAATCTGAAACCCTCTACAGAAACCCTAACCTCAATAGAACACCAGATGTCGGATGAGATGTTTGAGAGGTAGTTGAGTGGTGTGATTCAAGGTTCAATTCACCAAGGAGGAGTACCGAAAGTGGTTGGGTTTCGTGGAAAGCTTTTTATATCACAACGGGTTCGCAGATGGTTAGCGTTTTTTAATTATATCAGGATACTTTTATTAGCACTTACACATAAGCGCTAACAATGGTAGGTATTTATTAGCGCTAAAAAAGCACTGAAAAAATAAATATTTATCAGCGATAAAATTATAGCAATGAAAAATGTTCATTTTATCAGCTTTGTTTTTAGAGATGATAAAGCCTCATCATTATCAACATGAAAAAATCACTGATGACGATTCTTTTATCAACACCGATTACTTAAGCACTGATAAAGGATTTATAATTATACTTATAAATAATTTTTTTAAAATATTTATATATACTTAATAAATATAAATATATCAAATATATTCCATTATAAATATATTTATTATAATTTTATAATTAATTATTTATAATTATAGAAATATTTTTTAAAGATAATATTTATATCATTATATATATTTATATAATTATACACATATATTTAATAAATAAATTTAAATATAGTAAATATATTCATTAAATAAGTAACATTATTATAAATTTAATAATTATTTAAATATATATAATTATTTATTTATAATTATATAATTACATTTAAAAAAATATTTATTTATTTATAATTATAAATATATAACTGTATAAATATAGTAAATGTACATTTATAAATATATTTATTTATAAATATTTTTTTACAAATATATTTTTGACATTATTAATGAATATATAATTTTAAGTGCATGTATATTTGTTAAAAATGACTAAAATTGAATAAATTAAGAATAAGTTCGCTTTAAAAATATTGAAAAAATGGATAAGTTTTATGTGTGTGCATTGTATTTAAAAATGCATTAATTACATATATGTGATATCAATATAACACATATTTGATCTATATATGTTAAATTGAAAAATTAAATGACATACGATTATATGTTGAGTACTAATTGCCCCTAGGGGTGTAGCCTAGTGGTTATATCTTTGAGGGGTCTCGTGGGTGGTATCAAGATCGAGTCTCCTCGAGTACTTATAGGTGCAATAGTTTCTTTGTTTCTTTGTAATCCCTCTCCATGAACTATTGTAATATGTACAATATTATGCAATTAGTCAATATTTTTAATTCATTTTAATTTCTAATTATAATACATTATTCAATAAATATATTACTATTTAATGTAAAGCGCATTAATATTTTTTAATATATAAATAATATTTATATACATTAATATATATCTATATATTTAATATATAACATTTAACAACATTAATTACCATAATTATCTAATTAATAAAATGTTTAATATTTAATAATGTATAATCAATTTATTCATTTTTATCAACAATTATTTAATTAATAAATAATTTAGTATTTTTTTAATAAATTTATTTTTTATTTTTAATTAATATAATTATTTCATGTTATTTATTCAGAACCTTATCAGTGCTGATGAAAGAAATATTTATCAATGCTAAAAATAAATTGCTGATAAAGGGTACCCTTTATCAATTCTAAGAATAAATCACTGATAAATGCTACCCTTTATCAGTGCTAAAAATAAATCACCGATAAAGGTTCCCTTTATCAGCGTTACAAAAAAGTGCTGATAAATGGTTAAATTTATCATTTCTTTCCTTATCAGTGATAAATATGCCATTTATTAGCATTTTTTTTCCAACGCTGATAAATACCAGCATTGTTAAATGTAGGTTTTATAGTAGTGAATGTATTCTATATAAAACCCTCCTCTATTGATATACCTGAGTGAATATGGTCTAACATTAATAAATAAGAAATATTTTCACTTACCTTCATCTTAAAAAATGACTTATACATTCACAATAATGGTATTCATGTAGGTGGTTAGTAAAAAAATACTTAAATTTTTTCCCCATATGTATCCAGTAATTTCTCATGAATGAGAAATCTAGACATTATAATGATAGTATCATGTAAACACATGTCTATTCCATTATCAATAATTTTTTTTGAATACTTAAAATTTAAATCTTTTAAATATTTACGTAAAGAAAAAACCCGGTGTTGTGAGGAAGTGATGCTTCAATCAAAAAATGCCACCCTTAAATGCACACCTAACTCACACATATCAATATATCATACTCATTGGGTCAAAACACTTTTATATCCTTTATTTTAAAAATAAAAATAAACTATATATGAGTTTATTTAACTTGAAATGTTTTTTTCAAGTTATTATTATATAGAGTTAACATCTGGAACTCTAATTTTAGGTGAAACTATCAGTTACACTTATGTTCCAGTATGTTGATAAGTTGCACTAAGTTTCATTCAGTGAAAATTAATGTGCTATGGTGGAATTATACAAGAACCCAATTTTTCACTTAGGTATGGATCGTTTAATTTTCAGTATAAATCTTAAATTTAGAACTAATATGGATTCCTAAGGGGTTAGAAAAGGTCTCAGGGGTGTCCGAGTCATGTTCAGATCCCAAAAACGATATTTTTGGAAAAAATAGTCTTGACGCACAGTTTAGAGTAAACTGTGTAGGAATTCTGCACGATTTGGAAAAATGTGTAGATTGTGTTTTTTTGGATAGAGCCGCCACACATAGTTGGTGAATATCCATGATTAATAACCATGTGAGCACCCCTTTTTCCTAGGTACCCATTCATGGTTTTCCCACAGTCTTCCAAACCATGCAGGCAAACTGCGCACATGCTAAATTTTGGGTAAATTTTCAGTTTGTCCCTTAATGATCTAATTAAGCTCCCTCCTTCTTCCCTAATCTGATTTTGTGAAGTATTAACCTATTTCTATCTCAAATTGGGTATTTTTGAAGATCTAAACTTGGGATCAATAGATCTCCTTTATATGGCAACCTATTGGGCTTCCATTCATCACCTTGGTTGCGCAACGACAAGTATGCAAGTCCTCTTGAGCCATTCTCCTTCTCCTTTTCTCTCAATTGAGATATCTGGGTATATACTATTTTCTATTTTACTTATATCTACTCTGAGATGAACCAAATCAAGGTTCAATACCATAGTAGAAGGATTGTACAACCCTAAGGTGGGTGGTCTATAATTTATCCCTAAAGTTTTTCAATTTTGGAATATACATGTGGGGACCACCAATTTCATCGGGTTCCATTTATTAAATTTATATTCCATTATTATAATTTTTATAACTATTTGGTTTTTATCTTTACAAATATTTTATTAGTTGTTAGCGGTTACACCCACAATCCAATCCTCCCCTTATCGAAGGTAATGCCATATTTGGGTTTTTAGTGTTTTGGGACGTTTGAGCCACCATTTGGGTGTGCCTTCACTTGACCTCTCTAAGGGTAATATTTCTCTATTAAATGGAATGTTTATGTTATGAATTTCATAATGGAAATTACCATGTATGCTTACCACTTGACCCGCCTAAGGTAAGTGCATCAACTGATTATTAAATGTGGAATGTAAATTGGAAAGTATATTGAGTATATGACTTGACCGTATTGAAGGTGAATGAATAGTATGGTTCAAATCTATAGCACCCCTTACCACATTAATGGAAGGTAGAATAATTAACCTTGAATATGGAAAATTCCTCAAATGGATTAAATGGTTACATGCTACTTGACCTTGTCACACTAATTAAAGGCAAGGATTGAGCCAAATGATTTGACTAAATAGTTGCATGCTACATGGCCTTCTCACACTAATGGAAGGAAAGTCTTGGACCAATTGAATTATTATATGACTTCAATTTCAAATAGGAATGGCATGAATTAAGCTCGCCTTGGATTCTGATCAGATAATTCCATGAGAAATCAAGAACCCCATTCCAATTCAAGGATACGACTTGCATAGGTTAAGACCCACCTAGAACCCGATCCTTGTCTTAGATTTGGATACCAGGTATAACACCGTAGGATCCATCATTTAGTAATACAAGATACCTTGGATACACTACATGGATCCATGAAGCCTTGGATACCTCCTTGTATCCAACATTAACAAGTAGGTTCCATGGTTAAAGCCCATCATTCCCAGTCTTTGCTTAGACCCATTTTACCTTAGATTCACTCCCTAGACTTGGTAGGAATCTTATTGTGGAATGGATTAGACTATAATCCCTGGATTACACTCTTAACCCTTATCTTGACTTAGATACTAAGATTTAGCGGCCCTTGAAACTTATGTTGCCTTGGTTACTACCTTAGAACTTCAATATTAAACATCATTAAAAGTTTCCTTATTACATCTTAGAACCTTTACTATTAATAACAAGTGACTTATTGATAAATTGGTAACAATCAAGTAATTAATTGGTTTCAAGTTCAGACACCAGCTGAGGGATGAAGTAGGTACTTTGGTATTTAGTTACATTGTATCACTTTACTTTATATATACATACCTGCACATTGTTATATTCCATTACATGAGTTGGATGTTATAGACACCATTGGTGGTGGCTCACTGAGATTTATCTCAGACCCCCTCCAAGTGCTGTTTGGTACCCAGAGTAGATTACACAGTTGGCAGTGTTGACAAAGGGAATCATACAGCTTCAAACACTTGATTGCTTTCTATTTAGGATGAAACTTGATAGCAGATGATCGAGCCGGAGCTCAGGATTCTTGGGATATTTTTTTATTTTCTTTTTACTATTGTCGAACATATTATTCCTATTGTATTGTATCCATGTTTTCTAGTTGTCTAGTGACATGACTTATCATCATTATTTGATTTATTGTTAAATGTTGTTTTAGTTATACAATTATTGTTATCCCCTGTTTATCTATTCCTATTATCTACTTCCTATGTTTACCTTTACTTATCTTGTATATACTATGATAAACTCTAGTAATGAGAGAATAGTCTCCCCATAGACATACCATGGGCCCTCACTACTAGTCGGAAGCCTCTAGAATTCTAGGAGAAGCACTTGAGGCTATGTGGCCCACCGGGCTCGGGGAACCCCTAAAGTGGAATCCAGGTCCGGGATGTCACAAATTCTTATTAGATGATATAAATTGAATCTACATCTATCGAAAGATGGAGTGATGTGTTTGATACAGTTTCAACCATACTTAAAGATCTTAGAATCCAACTATTGAAGTTTGTTAAAGAGGATATCTATAAATAAAACCCAAGGGATTAATGGAGTGGAAGTGAACATGTTAACAAGTTACAAGATTCATTTAGTTAATCTAAATTCATTTTAAAATTTTCATCAACTTGATACTTTAGAGATTCTGATTATAATATTTATTTCAGTGAGTTCGGATAAGAGTTA
This sequence comes from Viscum album, assembly GCA_963277665.1. NCBI lineage: Eukaryota > Viridiplantae > Streptophyta > Magnoliopsida > Santalales > Viscaceae > Viscum > Viscum album. The sequence continues at coordinate 1,421,018,335 of OY728161.1, forward strand.
TGTGAGGTGAGGTTTACATTTTAAATCTCTTATCATTTTTTGTTGTAATCATTATTTTTCCAATACCTTAGGATCAAGAATGTTATGTCCTTAGAACCTATGCTTTGTCTGATCAAGGTGATCAATGAAATTTTGGGGATATGAAGCTACTATACCTTTTGATATTGTTGTTGATGAATTCTTAGTGTACACTTATTTCAAATCATGTGATCAAATAGGATCTCAGGGATATACCTTCCTTCTACCAACCTTGGCATTGAAGAAGTTTTTGTCTTGGAACTTGGTACCTTTCGATAAGTACACAATCGAGTAAGTTCTAGGTGTAGAACTGGGATACATAAGATTAAGTCTATATATCTTTCTGACTTTTGGATAAAATTAAGTCTTCATGTGAATTATATGTATATTGGTAATAATATCCTTTGATATATATCATTATTTTCATCCAATAGTTGAAGATTGTTTTTACATTCCAATTTTTATATTTATTGTGCTCATTATTTTTATTGGATCCCGCATAATTTTTAATTGTTTAAATTCCATTGTTCTTATACTATATTGGTACTTTATATAATCTGAATGTTTTTACCTAATAAGACATTGTAAGTTATGATCAACTTTTGTTTTGAGTGGGATGAAAAATTGCATGTTTTTTTGTTACTACAATTCTCCTCTTTCTTGAAGTGAAATTTCTAACTTTACTGAGACAACATTTGGAATTAAGGATTACTCTTCTTTTGACTAGTAAACTAAGTATTAGTTTATTGGAAATTATTTTTGACCTTTATATTTTAAACTTGTGCCTATTATCTTTACACTAACTGTGTTGGAAGAGAGTAAAATTTTTTTCATGACCAAAATACTAGTCAGATTAATTGACAATATAAATCCAAATTGACCAAAGGTATTTTATGGAATAGATTATGAATACTGGAGAGAGAATATAGAAATATTTATTATAAATACCGGTGTTTATAATTTTATTATGCTTAATAAAAGTTTCAATATTACATTGAAATAGGTTTCTAATTTTACTCAAGAGGAAAGAGATGAGTTTCAGTTTAATTTATGTGTAAGAAATACCATTATATGTGGGATTTAACAAAACATCTATAGTAAAGTTTCATATTTCAAGACCACATTTTGAATTGGGAATAATAATTATGTTACTAACAATAGAACATACAAGGTTCTTGAGAAAAAAAGTTATATGTTTAAAACTAATTATCACGCATTTTCTTTTCTTATGGGAGAATCATTCACTCAAATACACCATATATAATTGAAAATAGTTAACCATATTTAGTAACATGGTGGAAAGGAGTTATTATATGATCAACTAATTAAAAAATTGATTGATATCTTAGACAAATAATGAAAATTTATGTGAAAAAAAATCAATAATATGAAACATATTACTAAGATAAGATTGGATAATATTATTGGAACACTCATGCAACACGAGAGTAGACTCAAAATAAATGCTGAAAAAGAAACTGGAGGATTAATTTTTGAAGGAAAAAATTCCAAGACAAGTACTTATAAAATAATTCCTTCTAAAAATATTTTGGATTAGAATGAATATAAACTTATTGAATGGGAATATTCTTAGTTGTATAGGGGAATTTTTTGTCATAATTTCTTCAGAGACTATCAGAAAGAAAAGAAAGGGAAAAATGAAAAATAAATTATAAAGGTAGATGATTTAGAATTCATTTGTTCTGAATGTAAGAAACTAGGGTATATTAGACTCGAATGTCCTAGTTTGAAGAAAAAAGAAATGGAATTGAAATGACTTTTGAAAATAAATTAAAGGAATGAATTCAAAGCTACAAGTAATACACAGAGAATTAGAGAGGATCTATATTATAATATTTCCTTGGATGTTGGTGATGATAATTGAAGAATCATATAATTTTACTCAAAAGTCCATAAGAGTGAAATTTTTATTATAGGGAATATGTAAAAAAGATGCGTTGTCTAATTTGAATTGTAGAGTAGAACTTTCTTTCCCATATGGGGTTTAACTGGAATCTGATGATGAGGAAGAATAAGTACATAAAAATAAAGAATAAATGAATGAATATATACTGAATTTTTTTGATAAAAATAAAATATTCTTTTAAAGATGCCTTAGACTTAAAGATGAAATTTCTAAGAAGAAATATAAACATTATAAGTCAAATAATGAATTACCTAATGTGAAAAATGAAAATACCAAGGTTATTTCAGAGGTAGATAAGTTAAAAAATAAAGTTTCATAGCTAAACTATACTAAAAATGAAAATCTATACCATTCATGGGACATTATAATGAAATGTTGAAACATAAGTCTGAAGTTGAAATCATGAATAAATTACTTTTGAGATTTACTATAGGAGGAAAGAGTTTTGAGAAAATCTATAGAGAGTTGAGGTCTAAGATAATAAATTTCATAATTTTAATTAAATCTATATAAGGTCTCCATTATCTATAAAGTTATATTTTTTGATGTAATGAACCTTTTTGTGTGAAGTTTCAAAGAGTCAAACACTAGAATAATTGGTGTTAATTTAAAAAGTTTAATATTTCAAAAAATACCTAACAAGACTTTACCAAGATCTAAGTGTGATTAAACATCAAAGATCTAGAATGATTTGGGCACCTAAAGTACTCATTTATAATACTTCCAAATTGAAGTAGGTATGAATACCTAAAACCCAATTTTTGAATAGGTGAATAAATTGTGTATTGGTAGGTGAAATATTATATCTGGTATAAGGTAACATGTCATATTATTTTGACTTTTATTATTTTAGAAATATTTTCTTTAATATTTAAATCCCTACTCTAAGTGGAGTTTATTTCTTACCTAATTTTCATGCTGAGATTATTTAATCTACCATTTTGTTTTATGGAAGATATGAAAATGATTTTTGAACAAATTATGGAACTATATTATATGAAATAAGATCAAGACACATACATGGGAAGATAAATTTTGGGAGTTTTAAATCTTTTTTACTGTTATATTATGAGACTATTGTTTCACTATTTTCTTATTATTCATTTCATATTTTGGTAAATTCTAATAAATTAAAGCTTAATATAGTAAATTTATTTTATTAGAATATAATTAACTCCATTCCAAATAATTTCGAATTTAAAATTTTAATGAGATTAAAAATCACCAAATTTTAGTGGGATTCAATTTGGATCATCAGATGAGTTAAGATATATGTCTAGGAAGTACTCCTATTTAAAGGGATGCGTGCTCTCTTGGTTCACTTTATTGACTTTTGGGAAAAAAATTATCATACTATTTTAAAAATTTTCATTCTAATTTACATATTTTTCATAATATAGTTATTTTAATTTCCATATAAATCATTATAAGAGAGAATATTTAAGAAATACTGATTGACTCTAGCTGGTACCATCATAGGAATAATTATCAAAGAGAGTCACTATATTACAAGGATAGGAATCAGTGGTTCTTACTTTTGTGAAGCATTTATTTTTCTATCATCATTATCTTAATTGATAGTTTAACTCCAATGTGAGTTTTAATGATTCTGATGGTGAAAATAAGGTAAGTTGTTTAGTTCAAGATCACGAGTTCGAAAAGACACTAAGAAATTTAGTGGTAGTCATTAATCTACCACTTGAAGGTGGATTGAATTTCATTATACATACACTTATGTAATCCTCCAGATATTTTAGTAAAGTTAAGGTTTTGGAAACCTTGTTCACGATTAAGGATAAAGTTCATAATATGAACCACCTAAAATAATAAGGTATATTTTTTTTCCTGTGGGTTCATGATATATTATTTCTGAGAAAATGTGATAATGATACTATCAAAGTTCAATATTTTTATGTCTTCAAATTCATTTATGACATGTATCAGTTGAATATTATGAAATTAATCTAGGAATATATGGAAGTGGTATGTTCTAGTTTGTTGAATCTACAAATATTACTATATTCAAGGATTTTTAATTGGATTATTGTAATAATACTTTAGTTGGTAGGTGTATCATAATTTGGAATTATGAAAATATTTAAATAAATTTTTTTGAAGCATAACACCATGGATATGATAAACTTTTCTATGTTTATAAAGATAAAAAATTCAATGAGTTTTCAACATAATATAAAATTCTAGGCATTAATAGGAAAGAGAAGAAAGTAGATATTATTTCAACTGATAAAGAGGTGTAATAGAATGTTAAATAGAAACCCTCTATAATTGAATCACCAAAGAAAAAATAGAAGGATTTTGAAAAGGTAAAAGAGAAAGTAATAAAAGATGAGGCTCATGTATCATCTAAAATTATCTATCACATACTTTTTAAGAAAGGAAATATAGTTGAGAAACCTTTCATAGTTCTAGATGAAGAAACTAATGAGAAGAAAATATCTCCAGGTAAGACCTCTGAGATAATTTTTTTATAGAAAGCATATACTTCCAAAGAATATTAATCTAAATGAAAATCAATAGAAGATGATCACTCAAAAGAAGTTTATGTGTAAAAATAATATCTTCAGTATAATAACAATGTTAATATTATTAATATTACTCCTAAATATTTGATAAAACTTCTAGAATAAAAATAATAAGTTATAGAAAAATGTGATGTTTTTTAAGAGAGTTCATTTGATTCCATTTAGAGCATTAGATCCTATAGAATATAAAAATAAATTAATTTGGATTAAAACCAAATATTCATGTTTTATAACATGATTTCATCCATACTAGATATTATTTTAATACTTAGTATGTTACAATCACAATTGATTAGCTACCAATATTCAAAGTGGAAGAAACAAGTAATTGACTCTCATATAACACTAAATTATGGAATGATTTACTTCAAATAAGACTCTGAAATGAATTTTTAGAACATAATAAGGATGTATAGGTATATTAAAACTTATGAAATAGACATTTGGTCTAAGGTTGAATATTTTAATGAATTTAAATCTCTGTTATTTGACCAAAACCATAAGATAAATGATCAGGAAAATGAGATTTTCAATATGTGAATAATAACAGAAGATCAAAATTAGATTAATCAAAGTAATAAAAGAGATTGATGAAGCTGAAAGAGATGATAATTAAAATTCAAAAGAAATAATAAAATTAAATCACATTTAATTCCATCCAATTTAAACTTGTTTAACTTTACTAACTACCATTGTGATGAATAATATCATTTAAACCTTAATTGATGATGTATGTTTACTTTCAGATGCTTGCATAAATTTTTTTACTAATGTTTTTATTTTAATGAGTAAATATTTACTATACCACAAGGGGGTAGTGATATAAATTAGGTGGAGACTTATCTCAATAACTTTTTATGAGTAGATCACAAAATTAAACATAAGTTAAAATAAAATTTCCCTTTGATTTTAACCTTAAAATTAAATTTTTTCCTTCCAATTTTTATTTTTCAAAATAAAAAGGTTGAAAAATTAATAAAAATAATAATTTTTTTAATTTATTTCATTAAGGGTAGGATTTTTTAACTAAAGTGTTTGAAGAGACTGTTTGAAAATTGGATTAATTTTTATAGATTATAAATTTAGGGGGAGTTCTATCAGAATATATAAGGATTATTCCTTCTTATATTACAGTAAACTTATATATTTCCTTGTGAATCTTATGATTGTAAAAGGGTTAATTTTTTGGGTTAAAGACAACTTTCATAACATTTTTTTGGAAACCAAAATTCACTTGATATGAGTTTTATTTAACTTAAAATGTTTTATTTAGGTTTTTTTGTGTGAATATTTATTATCTAGTGCTCTAATATCTAGTGAAATTATTATTCGGGCTTATGTTACAGTACATTAATAAACTAAAATAATTTTCATTCAATGTACATTAAAGAATTTTGGCGGCCTGTTCATCATATGATAGAGATTGAAGTTACATCCATCAAAAGACAGAGTGTTGTGTCGAATATTGTTGAAATTGTACTATAATATCTTAGAATTTAACCTTTGGAGTTCATTATAGTGGATTTCTATAAATATAACCTAAGGGATTCATGGAATAGAATTTAGTAAGTTAAATATTTATGACATTTTCTAAGCTAATCTGTTGTCATTTTGAATTTTGAATCATCTTAATGCTTGAGTGCTACCTATTATAGTATTTATTTCAATGAGTTTGGATAATATATTTGTATATTTAGGTTTATATTTTAAATATCTTCACATTACCTATTTTAATAATTATTTCTATGATAACTTGTGATCGAGGATGTTTTGACCCTGGAATATTTTTTTTGTCTGATCAAGGAGATCTATGAGATTTTGGGGATAAAGTGATATTTTAACTTCCAAAAGTACTCTTTAAAATTCCCCAGTTCAGACTTTCTATTGATCATGAGATCGAAGAAGATATTAGGGATAGAGAAACCTACTACCGAACATGGTATTGAAGAAGTTTCGAGCTTGGAACATGGAACCTTTCGATAGTTCTACAATCGAGGAAGTTCTAGGTGTGGAACTAATATACCTAGGAATAGTTCTATAGAGATTCCTACTTCTTTGTAAAAAAGAAAAGGATTCCTATTAATTAGAAGTAGATTGGTAACAATATCATTTGAGAGGTATGTAAATTTTCATTCAAAACTTCAAGATTTTTTTTACATTAATATTTTTATTTCTGTTGTTCTATTTTTATCAGATTATATATACTTTTCGATTGTTTGTATTTAAACATGATTATATTATATTAGTATGCTATATACTTTGATTGTTTTGAATTGATCAGATGTTATAATTTCCAATTAATTATGTTTTGAGTGGGTTAAAAAAAATTTATTTTTAATTTTCAATTATAATTTACCCTCTATTATATTCCCATTTATACCTTTTTTGGGATAATAATACTAAAAACACTAAAAGAGACTTCTTAGGAAAAATACTAGATTATATGGTAATATTAATGAGTTATAACAAACTACCCACCTATTTTATCACCCAAAAAGACATATTTCATGATATGTTCTAACCAAAACCTCACTTAAGTTAGTGTATAAACTTAGTGTAACCCTTGAAACTCACCTCCAATAGGCCATGGGTTGATTATTAGAGTCAAGGGTATAAGTCACACAAATGGGACACATTACCCTCTAAATATAAATATATTATCCATCAATAAATTAAAATCATATATAAAATGAGGAAAATGTATATCAATATGCATATAATATCATATAACATAACATGATACTATCCAGATGTCAGACGTCCACAATAATACTCCAAAAATAAAAGGAAAATACGAAACTACACTCCTCCACCAATGATCCACAATCTCTAGCAAATGTCAACCAAGGAAAACCCCAACGTACTCCTATAAATCTAAAAAATAGTATATAAATTATGGGTGAGTATATACATACCCATTAGGTTTGTTTTCTAACCCTAACATGTCAATTTGATATGATCATACTGAAAGATTCGTGACTGAATAAGATAAAAATAAAATAATCACCATTATGTTTTCTGTAACGACCCAAAATTTTGAATAAATCTTGTTTCCTAATTTTGTGTGTTATTTTATTTTTTATACTCAATAAAACTATTTCATTTGATAACATGAGTATAATTAAAATGAGACTATTGGGTTTTGACTGTTATATGACCATTGGTCAATATGGCCACTGGAAACTAAACATTTCGATATTTGTCTCTAAATACAAGTGATCTTGGTTAATTAATATAGAAATAAGATTCGATGGCCTCATCCAGTAGTCTTGGACCGATCGAAGCCCATCTAACAGAACATGGGAAGGAGGTAGCACCACTGGGCTTTGCTCTGGACCAAACCCAAGCCTAACTTCATCGTGTGAAGCTAGAACGGAATCTCCTTCACGAGAAGTTCAAACTGATAGAAATTACTACTCGTGCGATGTTGGCCGAGCCTCCCTCAGATTCTCTCACCTTAGCACACCTTACACTTAGGTCCTATGCTGGTGTGATAATGGGATATGTAAGGAGACCGTAACTTCCTTGTGTAATCCTTTGTTTTAAATAAAAATTTTGATTTCTTCTTATGATGATGTTTATGAATTTTCAAATGTCCAGATAAATATAGTATGCATATTTTTGTTGAATCTTAGAGAAAGGATATTTTAAAAAATGTTTATGTAAACCTTAAATAATTAAAAATGTGTAATGATTTTCAAAAAATGGTCTTCTACAATTATGTTCAGTTCTAAATTTAGAGTCTAATAAGATCAATTTAATTTTTGATTAATAGTAAATTATGAATAGTGATTTTATGGTTAGGATTAGTAATGTGACCAAATGGATTAGTAATCTCACTTAAAGAAAGTATTAATATAATATAGTCACCTTGATTAAGTAACATGATTCAATAAAATGGTTAAATAACGGTTTCATAAATTATTAGTCAAGTATTAGTTTTTTTGAGTGAATAGTGTTTTTTAATTAAAAATTAAATTAAAAATATTTAGAAAATTATTTTTATAAAATGGATTTTATTTTTGAACTCAGAGCATCAATATTATGTTAAGATAATCTTTGGGGATTTTTCTGAAAAAAATGAATTTTCGGTGAACAATGTATTTATTTAAAAATTAAATTAAAAATATTTAGAAAATTATTTTTATAAAATGGATTTCATTTTTGAAATAAGAGCATCGATATTTGGTTAAGGTGAAATTTTGGGATTTTTCTGAGAAAGTTGAATTTTCGATGATTAGTGAAAATACAGTTTTTAAGTTACAGGTGTTTAATGACATCATTAAATGATGTATTAAGTATGTAATCAATATGGTCTACTTATGAATAGTAAGATAAGGTATGAGGTGTCCCAAGTGGCCAATACCATGGGAAAATACCATGGGAAAACCCATGGTTTTTCCAAAACCACCAATGAGGTGCCCCTTGGACATTAATGCCTTGTCCCATCACATTCCCTATAAACACCAAGCCATCCTCTCATCCATTCGACTCCCAACTCTACCCCAACGAATCTATGGTCTCATTACCTCCCAAGGAGTCCTCCCAAGATGCCCCCAAGCCCTCAATGTCCCAACCTTTGAGTTTTAAGAGTTACGTTTTAAGGTAAGGGATCCGACCTCTCTCTTTCTTTTCAAGTAATCTCTTTTATGTCATTTATTTTATGCTCCATGCTCTTATGTTTAAGGATGTTATTTTATATTCATCTTACTGCCCTTTTCATGTTCATATTATGATAGAACCCCTATTTCTCTCATCATTTCATTTTAATAATGTTAAAGTGGCACTGTTAGGATGCCGAGTTTTTAAGGGATTCTTTCACCATTCTCGTTTTCAAGATCTATTTTCATGTCAAGTCTTTCATATTCCTTTTTATTATGTTGGGGTATGATCTCTAAATCTATAATACTGATATTTTATGTTCATATTATGAGAGACCCTATTTGATCTCTTCAATTCATTTTTTTTGAAGTTTAAGTGGCGTCGTTAGGCTGCCAAATTTTTAAGGGATTCTTTCACCCTTCTTGTTTTCAAGATCTATTTTCATGTCATGTATTTCATGTTATTTTTTATTATGTTGGGGTATGATCTCTAAAAATATCATTCTGATATTTTATGTTCATATTATGAGAGACCCTATTTGATCTCTTCAATTCATTTTTGTTGATGTTTAAGTGGCGCCATTAGGCTGCCGAATTTTTAAGGGATTCTTTCACCCTTCTCGTTTTCAAGATCTATTTTCATGTCAAGTATTTAATGTTACTTTTTATTATGTTGGGGTATGATATCTAAATCTATCATAATTATCTTTTATGTTCATATTATGAGAGACCCTATTTGATCTCCTCAATTCATTTTTGTTGAATTTTAAGTGACACCGTTAGGCTGCCAAGTTTTCATAAGAGAAATCTTATTTTTGTCTTCCTTTCATGTTCTTCATTTCATATGGTATGTCTTTAAAATTTCATTACCATATTCTTAAATCCTTTATATTCTGTTCCCCTACTATTGTATGGGTCATTTATGAATGTTTGACCCATGTCCCCTCTCTTTTCAATGTTTTTTTTAAAACCCCGAAACATAGCCGTTATGCTGCAGAATTTCCGTCTCAAAAATGTCTCTCTCTTTTTCTAAAGTTATTTTATTTTATTAAGTGAATACTAAAACCTCTCTATTATATAGGGGTATTCACATATATACCAAGTTGTTTTATTTTAAACTCTAGGATTTACATACATGAGACCCGCTTTCCCTTTCCGTGGGTTTAAAGTGACATAAAGATCATGTCTTTAAAGCAGTTTTAAAACGTTATGATTATGAAATGAAACCCATTTCTTTTATGATATATGGGTTGTTTATGAAATGAATAATGATGATATATGTGTATCACATGATAATAAAGGAGAATTTAAGGGTGCGTCCTGATAGCGCTCCAATGCATTGGGTAAAGACTAAATCTCTAGAGATGACCTTTTAGACTGACACCTTGGTGAATAACCTTGGTAATTTTTATTGACACCTTGGGGATGGACCTTGGTGAAATGAAAATGATTGTCTTTGTTAAATTTTGTATCCACATCTTCATGTTATGAAAAACGTTATTTTTATTATTATATTTCTCATTATTTCTTTCTCATGCCTTAAAGTTATTTTCATGACCTTATTGAAGTATCTCAAGTTCACATGTAAAATGTTTCTCTTGTTTCCCTTACTGGGCCTTTTGCTCACCATTTCTTTTGATGTATGTCCCCAGGTTATGAGATATAATAATAAATATAGGATGAACTTAAGGAGAAGCCTTTCAAGTGTTTAAGAAGAATGTTTTATGTTATTTTCATGTATTTTGTTTCTGGTTTCCAAGACACTTAACCTTAATGATACTCAGTTTTGTGTAATGTAATGAATGTTTATGTTATAAAAAGGCGGGATTCCACCATTGGTATCAAAGGATGGTTTAGTTATTTGTGAAAATTAGGATATGAAAACTTTAGGAAGAACCCAATAGAAAAGTTTAAATATAGGAAATCTTCCTGGTATTTTGGTGAGTATTGAGTAAGGGGTTTCCAAAAAAATACATCCTTGTCTGGATACGAGCTGGTAGAGGTGGCTCTGGCAGAGATGTACATAGGGGTAAAACCCAAAAACACCTCTTTGAGCTAGACTCAAACGGGAACTAGTACACGACAACGGGCATTTCTGCACTCTTGGTTATGACACTCCCGGGGGATATGCTTTGGTAAATTCATAAGCTTAGTATGAACCATTATTAAAGGAACAAAGATAAAATAAAATAAAGATTCACATAAGAATATATGATCATGGATAACCTAGATTGGGACCTAGGGGATCACAAGTTAGGGTATACTTTTCTTCTACAAATTTATCCTTCTATGCTTTAAGTTTCCTTTTCATGATTATTGGATAAGTATTTAATCCCCCTAATTATACTTTCTTTTCTTAGTTAATGTCGAGAAATGGAAGAGAAAGTCCCAACAAACAATGTGATAGGAAATGTGACAATTTCCCTATTAATGTGACAGAGGTGACGAAAGATCAAGTTGAATATATTGTGATTATGCCAAACCAGCTATCCAAAATCACAATGAATAATTGGTACCTAGTTGAATTCCCAAATTCATCAAGGAAGAAGAAGACAAAGTCTCAAGGATGTTCATCTGATAAAGTTGATAAGGGAAAGAAGACCCAATTTCTTTTTTGCAAAAAGTGTGGGGAGAGGCACCAAAGAGAATGTCACAAAGGAACCAAGAGATGTTTTAAGTGTGGGAAGATAGGGCATAAAGTAACCAATTGCTTTAAAAAAATGGATAATGTGATTAATGGAGATAAGGTTCGATCTAATGTACCTTATACATTTAGATGTCGTAAATGTGGAGAAGTTAGACATTATCCAAGTCAATGATCTCTTGGAATGGATGGGAAGCATGATGAGAATCAACAATATTCGAGGACAAGGGAACAATGAAAGTCCTATACTGAGATGGATCATGATGACTGAAGTACATGTAACTTCTTCGCAATAATTGTCTATGTCATGTTGTATTTTAGTTCGTGCTCTTTGAGAATATCTTTTATGTTTTCTAAGATCATCGAGTCACTAACTAAGATGATTTTATATCATTAAGGAAAAAATCTACTATTATGTACCACATGTTGATAAAGTGAAGTTGTTCTTATTAAAAAAAGGGTGATTAGGGGATTAAAAGATGATTATTATTTTGGAATACGTTCAATATTTTGGGAACCCTATTTGATCGAGGTAAATAGATTACTATGGTATTTTCTTTGAGGAGTAAAGGTTGACTTATATTTTGAAGGATTGATGAATTTAAGGTGGACTTATTGTAATTTAGGTTACATATGGAAATGATTAACCTATCTTGGGGAAAATGTGATTAGGTTTGTTACTTTTGTTATAAGATGATAAGAGTGGTTGATGTTGTTTGAAGATGAATGATAAAATCTATCTTGGAAGACTATGTTATGAGATCGTTCTTATAATTGGGTTTCAATATTAGTTTGGTTTCTTTTGAAGAATTTTAAGGATAGTTATTTATGGAATGGTCTATGATGAACTTTGGGTAGTACCATGGAACTTTGAAGATTTAAAAGTAGTTTCCCTTCTTATGGGATTCTTTCTTTTTGAAGAGTTGTTTTATCTTACCCTTTCTGTTTTTGGATAATGTTTAAAGATAGAAGAAATTGATAGTTAATCTTTTGTGGATTATATAATTCTCTAGAAGTTGATTCTTGTGCTTTGATGAGACCAAGTAGTTTTGAATGCTCATCATTTGGAGAAAAGATTAGTTTTGGTAGAAACTTATTAAAGGATGAAACTCTACTTGAAGGTAGGTATATTTCCTTATGTTTTTTTCTATGTAGTAAATTAATTCCTAAAAATTATGAAAAGGAACGTAAAACAAAAACGTTGTTGGTTTACGTTTCCTACTAGGTAATCAAATACCGTTTACACACATCATAAGTTTGGGATTTTCTCGTGGTTATCTTTCTCTTAATCATGTTTTCTATCACTCTTCCTCATAACTTGACCCTTTGTTTTCTCCTCCATGTCCTTGTTTTCCTACATGGAATCCTAGTGTGGGTTAACTCGGGCTACCTTTGTACTTCCCATTCTTTCTTTTGAAGTAATAGTTTTACTGACTCCTTTTCCGGTGTGGGACTTTCAATGAAATTTCAAAACCCATTTTTAAAAATTGTGAGGACGCAATTTCTTAAGGGGGGAAGATTGTAACGACCCGAAATTTTGAATAAATCTTGTTTCTTAATTTTGTGTGTTATTTTATTTTTTATACTCAACAAAACTATTTCATTTGATAACATGAGTATAATTAAAATGAGACTGTTGGGTTTTGACTGTTATATGACCATTGGTCAATATGACTGCTGGAAACTAATTTTTTTGATATTTGTCTCTAAATACAAGTGATCTTGGTTAATTAATATAGAAATAAGATTCGATGGCCTCACCCAGTAGTCTTGGACCAAACGAAGCCCATCTAATAGAACTTTGGAAGGAGGTAGCACCACTGGGCTTTGCTCTGAACCAAACCCAAGCCGAACTTCATCGTGTGAAGCTAGAACGGAATCGCCTTCGCAAGAAGTTCAAACTGATATAAATTACTACTCGTGCGATGTTGGTCGAGCCTCCCTCAGATTCTCTCACCTTAGCAAACCTTACACTTAGGTCCTATGCTGGTGTGATAAGGGGCTATGTAAGGAGACCGTAACTGCCTTGTGTAATCCTTTGTTTTAAATAAAAATTTTGATTTCTTCTTATGATGAAGTTTATGAATTTTCAAATATCCGAATAAATATAGTATACATATTTTTGGTGAATCTTAGAGAAAGGATATTTTAAAAAATTTTGTTGTAAACCTTAAATAATTAAAAATGTGTAATGATTTTCAAAAAATGGTCTTCTATAATTATGTCCAGTACGAAATTTAGAGTCTAATAAGATCAACTTAATTTTTGATGAATAGTAAATTATGAATAGTGATTTTATGCTTAGGATTAGTAATGTGACAAATGGATTAATAATCTCCCTTAAAGAAAGTATTAATATAATTTAGGCACCTTGATTAAGTAATGTGATTCAATAAAATGGTTAAATAACGGTTTCATAAATTATTAGTCAAGTATTAGTTTTTTCAGGTGAATAGTGTCTTTTAATTAAAAATATTTAGAAAATTATTTTTATAAAATGGATTTCATTTTTGAACCTAGAGCATCGATATTATGTTAAGATAATTTTTGGGGATTTTTCTGAAAAAAATGAATTTTTAGTGAACAATGTATTTATTTAAAAATTAAATTAAAAATATTTAGAAAATTATTTTTATAAAATGGAGTTCATTTTTGAAATCAGAGCATCGATATTTGGTTAAGGTGAAATATTGGGATTTTTCTGAGAAAGTTGAATTTTCGATGAATAGTGAAAATACAGTTTTTAAGTTACGGGTGTTTAAAGACATCATTAAATGATGTATTAAGAATGTAATAAATATGGTCGACTTATAAATATTAAGATAAGGTATGAGCTGTCCCAAGTGCCCAATACCATGGGCAAATACCATGCGAAAACCCATGGTTTTTCCAAAACCACCAATGAGGTGTCCCTTGACCATTAATGCCTTGTCCCCTCACTTTCCCTATAAATACCAAGCCATCATCTCATCCATTCGACTCCCAACTCTCCCCGAACAAAGCTCTGGTCTCATTACCTCCCAAGGAGTCCTCCCAAGGTGCCCTCAAGGTCCCAACCTTTGAGTTTTAAGAGTTACGTTTTAAGGTAAGGGATCCGACCTCTCTCTTTCTTTTCAAGTAATCTCTTTTATGTCATTTATTTTATGCTCCATGATCTTATGTTGAAGGATGTTATTTTCTATTCATCTTACTGACCTTTTCATGTTCATATGATGAGATACCCCCTCTTTCTCTCATCATTTCATTTTATGAATGTTAATGTGGCGCCGTTAGGCTGCCAAAGTTTTGAGGGATTCTTTCACCCTTCTCGTTTTCAAGATCTATTTTCATGTCAAGTATTTCATGTTCCTTTTTATTATGTTGTGGTATGATCTATAAATCTATCATACTGATATTTTATGTTCATATGATTAGAGTCCCTATTTGATCTCATCAATTCATTTTTGTTGATGTTTAAGTGGCGCCGTTAGGCTGCTGAATTTTTAAGGGATTCTTTCACCCTTCTCGTTTTCAAGATCTATTTTCATGTCAAGTATTTCATGTTCCTTTTTATTATGTTTGGGTATGATCTATAAATCTATCATGCTGATATTTTATGTTCATATGATGAGAGACCCTAGTTTATGTCTTCAATTCATTTTTGTTGAAGTTTAAGTGCCGCCGTTAGGCTGCTGAATTTTTAAGGGATTCTTTCACCCTTCTCGTTTTCAAGATCTATTTTCATGTAAAGTCTTTAATGTTACTTTTTATTATGTTGGGGTATGATCTCTAAATATATCATACTGATATTTTATGTTCATATGATGAGAGACCCTATTTTATCTCATCAATTCATTTTTGTTGAAGTTTAAGTGACGTCGTTAGGCTGCCGAATTTTCATAAGAGAAATATTATTTTTGTCTTCCTTTCATGTTCTTCATTTCATATGGTATGTTTTTCAAATTTCATTAACATATTCTTAAATCCTTTATATTCTGTTCCCCTTCTATTTTATGGGTCATTTATGAATGTTTTACCCATGTCCCCACTCTTTTCAATGTTTTCTAAAACCCCGAAACATAGCCGTTATACTACAGAATTTCCGTCTAAAAAATGTCTCTCTCTTTTTCTAAAGTTCTTTTATTTTATTAAGTGAATACTCAAAACTCTCTCTTATATAGGGGTATTCACATATATAACAAGTTGTTCTATTTTAAACTTGGGATTTACATACATGAGGCCCGCTTTCCCTTTCTGTGGGTTTAAAGTGACATAAAGATCATGTCTTTAAAGCAGTTTTAAAACGTTATGATTATGAAATGAAAACCATTTATTTTATTCTATATGGGTTGTTTATGAAATTATTGATGATGATATATGTGTCTCACATGATAATAAAGGAGAATTTAAGGGTGCGCCCTGATAACACTCCAATGCATTGGGTAAATACTTAATCTCTAGAGATGACCTTTTAGACTGATACCTTGGTGAATAACCTTGGTAATTTTTATTGACACCTTGGGGATGGACCTTGGTGAAATGGAAATGATTGTCTTTGTTAAATGTTGTATCCACATATTCAAGTTATGAAAAACGTTATTTTTATTATGATATGCCTCATGATTTCTTTCTCATGCCTTAAAGTTCTTTTCATGACCTTATTGAAGTATCTCAAGTTCACATGTAAAATGTTTCTCTTGTTTCCGTTACTGGGCCTTCTTCTCACCCTTTCTTTTGATGTATGTCCCCAGGTTATGAGATGCAATAATGAACCTAGTATTAACTTAAGAATAAGCCTTTCAAGTGATTTAGAAGAATGTTTTATGTTGTTTTCATGTATTATGTTCCTAGTTTCCAAGACACTAAACCTTAAAGATCCTCAGTTTTGTGTAATGTAATGAAATTTTATGTTATAAAAAGGCGGGATTCCACATTTTCCATGTCTAACCATAACTCACTAAAAATACCATGACCATAAATCATATATATATATATATATATATTTAACAGATATGAAAATATTTATAATAATAAAAATAATAATCCATCATATATCAACTCCCACTAACTATAGTCTTATCATTCCCGATATATAACACAATTTTTCCAGGTTGAATCCATTAATGGGTGGGGGAAATTGGTATAACTCAATTGTATATCTAGTAATTCTTTATCCCATTATATGTTGGGATACAACCAATATCATATCTTAGGTGATGGTCATTAGCTAATGTGATAGAAATATGAACTAAAGACTAAACCATGATGTGGTTATAAAAACCACATTCTAGTTTTATCTAGTCTACACCATGACATAGTTAAGGTCACAATTCCATGGTTAAGTGCTTGAAGATATATTCTCTATGTTACAACACTTGATTTTGTTAGATTCTTCCACCTAAGATATCATGATCAGAATTGACCACCATGTGATGATGATTAATGGAGTTTGACTATCCAAATATATTTTTTAAGCATTAAACAATCAATCATAATGATGATCTAAAGGTTAAAAGGTGTTGTAACTTATGAAACATTTATAAAAAAACTCATTCAATTGGATAAATGTTTGAGAAATTTTTAAGATCCTCGAAGACCTATATAAATAGCCCCATAGTTTGTGAATAGGGTGTGTAATATACATGTATATTAGATTGTGATCTAATCACTAAAATTACTCAACCCTAAAGCTCTCTCTCTCTCCATCCCCCTCCATACCTTTTTAAACAAAGGTTCTAGAAAATTGTGAGTATGAGAGGATTCTCCCAAAGAGTCAGGAGATTAATTCATCCTTTATATATCCTAGAAGGAAAGAGTCTATTGGATAATTATCATTGATTCCCATTTATATCATGTGGATTATCATAGGTGGGTTGGGTTTAATAGATAAAAATACATGCATTCTTTATTCATATTTACTCAGTCCAATTGTATTGATGAATATGGTGGGAAAATCAATTTTGGTTTATTATTTTTTCTACATTTGGAAAAGTATTTTTCCCTAAAAAAACCCTTCAGATAGTTCTCTTTAATAGATGAAAAACTAGAAATTATGATGTTCTAGAGCCATGCCTTATTTTTTTTAAAAAAATCATTGCTCATAATGTTTTACATAGAAACAACATAATTTTATATAAATATAATAATTATTTTTAAAATTTTATATTTCTATGTCATGGCTTGATAAAACGGGCATACGAAAGTTTCATGGAAAATATATCATCATAAATATGATAATTCCATATCATCGTTTACTAGTAAAACACTCATGGTTGTTATTGAAACATGATTTTATTAATTTTTTTTTGTGTAACAATGTCATCATTTTAAAATTAAGTCTTCTTATGTCTATACCTGAAATGATTTGGATGAATTAAAATTAATTTAGTTATACTAGTCACATAAGAGAAACAACATCGTGGATCTATAAAAAATGGCCTTAGTTGTTTTTATTTTAAAGAATTTTTTTATTAGATTTCTCAAAAACCTCCACCAGCTCGGAACAATTATTTTTTTATAGATGTGACATGGGTTTAAATTATTTTTTATATAGTGAATTTATAAAATGTTCATAAATTATAAAATAATACTAAATATAAAACAGTTTATAATGAATTTTGAAATGTTCATGTTAAAAGGACTAGTTTGGAAATTTATTTAAACCATACTAAAAAATATTTTTGGTTTATTTGAGCATAGGTTTAAATAAAATTAAATTTGTCATATTTAAATTATGGAAAATGTTTATATAATATATGAAATGTTTATATAATTATAAAAAATTTCATAAATTTCATCTATTTTTAATATGAAAGAGTTCATATTAAATACCATGAAAATGATAATATAAAATAGTTCATATTAAAATAAACATGAAATTTTCGTGTTTATTTATTTTTATGGAATTTCTATAAAGCATGTTTGATTATAAAGTGCTTATAATTGTTTATATATGATCGTTTTTTGAACTATTTGATTATTTAGTTTATTCACATGTAATTTATGAATATAAATTATTTATATTATGAATATATTTATTCTTTAGTTTAATGTTTTAAACTCCTTATAATTTCCATACCATGCAAATAAGAAGTTACATGTTAGGTACATCATAAATATTTAATTACGTTCTACCATGACTCTGCTTTATTTATGGGTTATGAACTTGAAAGAAAAAGTTTAGTTATGGTTAATACATATTAGGTATTACGATTATATTAGAATTTATGTCTCTATTATGTTATGATCTTTTGATAGTATGACCTTGGTTTGAACTGCTCATTGGCCCGAGATCTTTGGTTTTACCTAGAAAAGTGGGGGTAGTTTATCTATCAGACTATGCTTTCTCTTATAGGGATTTTTTATTTTTATAATTCTAAGCCTTTAAATGAAAGGGTTTTGTGAAAATTAGTCATAGGATGTATATGAATATGAGTGGATATATGTTGATACAGAGAAAAGACAATCAATACTTTTTTGAGAATATTTTAAGGAAACTTTGGAAAGGTCATGACTTGAAAAAAGTGGAAATGCCTCACCATGAAGAAATAATTAGACCATGTAAAAGATATTTGGTGACTATTTTTATATTTTTAGAAGATATAGATGTCCATTGTGGTGATTTTGAATTCAAAACGCTCATTATTTATAGTATTCAAGTGGCTTGTCATTAATGAAATTCAGGGAAATTGTCGTTTGCGGTAATTAGGAGATGAATCTCTATGGACATGTGAATTTAATATGGAAGCCTTATCATTTTTAATAGATATATTATGATCCTTTGTGACCACATGGATTTCATGCATAGGTTTAGTCATTTTTTTACTTGAGGTGATGATTTCCTTGTATCGTGACTCCCCTTTGTAGCTGGATCATTATTTATGATGATGAAGTAGCCACCTTATATGGTATCCAGAATCTTATATGACCTAGATTTATATGGAAAGTGGTTAGAAAATATGTCATAAATTTCAAGAACGAAGAAATTTCTTAAGGCATGAAGTTGGATAAATCACATCATTTGTGAGTAGATCCTTCACAAGAATGTTTTTGGAGATTAATTAACTCAAGAACACTTTAAAAAAAGTATAAATAAATGGGGTGGTTTCCCACATATGATTTATGTGATCATGGAATGCATGTATATGATTCTTGTAGACTAGTCGATGTAAAATCCATCTCAAGAACCCCTAAATTCAACTGTATGATTTATTCACAAAGGGTGTCCTGCGTAATTATTTTATGATCACCAGCCTTTAACTCTATTATCATATATAAACCTAAATTTTTCTCATAGGGATCTTGAATTTTATACAATAGATATGTTTTACATAGTATACCTGAACCACTTACAAATGGATCATCTCCAAATAAAATTCATTTAAAGTTCATACCTTCTATAAAATATTCCTTCTATGAATATTAGAACCGTAATATTAACCCAAAAGGCCTTATTATCCTCCACTATCCATGTTCAAAAATAAAAAAACCAACTCTTTCATGTCCTCGTCTAAAACCCACCAGACTTACATGATCAATTCATGATGCAATTTTGCATGCTTCACTATGATCATGTATTCATTTTTATAGGAATTGGATATATTTTAGTATATTTCCATAGTTTTCCTCCCAAACTGACCAATAAAGTCTTTATAATAAAAAAAATCTTTTATTCCATAAAAAATAAGGATACTTATCCTTAGGTGAGTAATGGAGCTCTTCCTAGACCAATGCACTCTTCCTGGCTACTCTACACCAGTATTCATAGCTCTGAAGAATTTGGTCAACCTACTTTTATCCAATTAATGAACCATAAACCTACATGTGATTCCAATTCAGTACTAACTATTCTTTACTTGATCACATCGACCTTGAGTCCAATTATCCTTCCCTATTTAGTGATCAATGGATAAGAGGTAACCAGAAAGAGCCACTCATGTGTATGTCTCGCAATAGCCATTTCTATGTCTCTTCCACCTAGTATTCAATTACACATTACTCTAAACTACTTTGAATAGGTCTTAGTCATGGATCTTAAAATAAAAGACAAAAAAATATCGAATTCATGAATTTAAAGGAAATTTATTAGTCCTGGATGCATATCCTTAAAAGTAACTTCATTGGACCTAGATATATAATATAAAAGTAACTTCTCTAGTCATGGATGTATGACTTTAAAACATAGCATAAAAAACTGTGTGGATGGTGATAATTTCCAAAGTGTCCAACTGTGTGGCTTTAAAACATAGCATAAAAAACTAAGTATGGGAAACATAGAGGACCTATCATACATATCGATGAATAACCTATGATAAATAAAGATATTTACATCGATGCATGGTATTAATCAATCACTTTCAAGATAAAGGTTACTAATATTGTTATCAAAGAGGATTACATAAATATATCTTGAATCTATAAGACAGTCCCAAACTATGCAATAAAAACCCCTATGAGATTAGCCAAACTCCCATCTTATAGACTTTGAAACATAATTTGAAGCATTTTAGTTCATATTAATGACCACACACCTTGGTAAAGTGGGATCACAACAAAAAAAATGTGCGTGTAAACACGCAGGGGAGTAAGAATGGAGAACCTGATGTGGAATCCTTTACTTTTGAAATAAATTGAATTAATATTCACTTTTACTTGGGATTTTCCACTGATATTTATTGGGGGTTTCCCTCATCTCTCTTTCATCAATTCCAAAGGGATTCATCAAAAAATGAATTATCAACTATCAAATTCCCCAACCAGGTGTGAGGAAATGTGTAATTTGTTAGAGTAGGTGTTCTAGAACCAACTCTTTGTACTTTGGATTGCATGTATATTAATTTTTTTTGAATATTTATAAAACATATTATTATATATTGTTCATTGTTATGAATGAATTTAATATAAAAATTTACTAGAGTAACTATTATATTGATAAGGTTATAACCATTCCCATATATGATGATAAACTTGAAATTCCATGATGATACTCATAAATATAGTTCTATGGTTGGATAAAATAGTATGATGGGACACATATAATGTAGACTGTCTGGTGTGATTACTCGTAAGTGGATGAGACTTTTTTTCATGAAGTTCACACTTGGTAATCTCCATGACAGAAGAGTATGAGAACAAACCTACATATAGGAATTCCACATGTTTATGTGTGATCAAATATTCCTATCTGTGAGCATGTGTAATAGTATTTAGACTTTAATATTTATATTAATGTATTTTATGACTTGTGAACTTTGATTTATTGACCAAAATCACGATGCCATATGTTCATGGTAAGTAGGGAACATTGAGTGCATTATGAAGGAAATATTATTAATAGATAAGTCGAGGAAGGATTTTACCCTTCTATATGGATGGAAGTTGATATCTCAACCCTTTTATTGAAATGGAACCTTCACATTAAATTCCATGGTCTTGGCGTAATAATGATTTTATTTAAGATAGTAAAAGAAATAATTATGAAGGACATAGGCTGATAACATGTATATATGACATGTTTGATGGGATATTATGAAAAAGGTATTATATTCGATAACAAACACTCATATGTGGTTTTCAAAATTGAAATATTAATTTTTTTCTCTTGGGTTCCTGGACCCATTACTAGATAGTAATCTTGGACTATAGAAAATCCCACCTAATTCCAATGATAAAAAATACTAGAGGGTTACTTACTAAGTGATTATATTGATCTTAAATAAATTTCTGTTGAATTTAATTATTGGAATAAATTTTATTCTTAAGGTGATGAATAATTTTATTTAGGATTTATTGATTAAAAATTTTAATAAATATTTATTATTTATATTCTGAATTAAATATTTATTTTTCTATTAAATATTTAATAAATATTTATTCTCTAGACCATGAATAAAATATTTATTTATGAATAATTATTTAATAAGTATTTATTGAGGTATTCAATAAATATCAAGGAAAATGAGGAGATCCTGATTAATTCTGGTGATAAATAATAATTTACAATCTGGTAAAATAATATTTATCATTGCACAAGTTATCACACCCAATAAAATAATAATAATAATAATATTATATGTCATGGGGTCAGATAAGGTTTATTATATTATTTAAGGTTTATTGTGAAATTAAATAATATTTTAAGCTAACCGCAACTCTATAAATATATTTTTATTTATATTGTATAGGGTTAATTGAGGACTGAGAATCGTTTCTCACAACAACATTTTCTCTAGATTCCTCTTTATCTCATCCTCTCATGAACACGAATAAAAATAGAGAATGCTTCAAGCCTAATGGATCTTGTAGTGATAAAGATGAACAATGCAAGATGATTTATTTTTTCATGCTAGCACCCGACATTCTATCAATGTTTTTCAATGATCAAAGGATAATGCGTGGATCACTACTAGAGTTTTTATACACTCTGATCCTACAAGTGAAATGATGGTAATCCAAAAAGGGTTTTTTGGATGATCAATAACATTAATAAATATATATATCCTAACATGAGGTATTATTTCTTTAGTTATAATCTAAATTAATTATAAATTTAATGTAAAAAATATCCTCTCTGGGTTTTGCGATTCTAATGTCCATATTCAACAAAAAAAAATTCATTGTTAATGATGTTTATGTATTTCACAATTACAAAATAATTCATTTAATAAAAAAACATTATAGTTATTCACACACTAGGTGCTTATTCCATGTATGGAACCATCATAATTCACCTAGGTGATCATACATATTCAACTGGTGGCTCCTAGTACTTACACTTTATATGCAATGATTACCACAACCCATCAACCATAATGGGGTTCTTCACCCACTCAACATCTTCAAGCCAAGTAGTGAACACCCTCATTTTGTAGTAATACCTAGGTGGTTCTATCCCAACCCTAGAGGATAATCATGAAATCCTTTAGTAGTTGAATCTACATAGGTTTTCTCATCAAAGAAAATACAGTAGGAGACAAGTTTCCCCTGTTTTTACACTAAACCACTTTAGAATTATATCCCTATGGAATTGTAACAAATATCTCTATTACCTTAGAAAGGTAGAGTATAATGTTTACTATGTCTATATAGACACCAATAATACCCTTAGGATGGATCTTATCAACTGTGGTAGCCACAATAATGACTCATCCATGATTATTTAAGAGGTCATATATAAAGTTGTCCCCACTTCGATCATCAATACTATGTAACTGAGGATAAGGGCTCACCGAGGGTTATCCCCTATTCAAGACTAGAAGAAGGAACATGTTATTGAGGCCACCAATATTCCTAGAATCCATCAATGTATCTTGATAATTACTTAAGGATGATTTCAAATCACTATCGATAACTAGAATCATATAATTTCAAGAAAAGAACCAGTGGATGGTTCAAAAAACCCCTCACTAATTAGGGAAGACAATAACCACAATGGGTGTCTTGATTTTAGTGATATAACCAATAAAATATCTTTAAATCCTCCCCATATCATCTATAAATAATTTCATACCCAAGATAGTTGAAATTCCAATCATGAAGGCATTCCCAATGATACAACATTATCCTATGACCACAAATGTCCTCCCCATGGCTAGAAAAAAACAAGAAACCTTATAGGTCCTCCCTAGAGTCCGTTTTTGTGAAGATTCTCCTTATATCCATATGAAGACCATCTATAGATGCCACCCCATGGTAGAACATCATCCAATGATCATAAATGGGACTTTCCTATGATTCCATTTATGAAGATCTACCCCACCATGAAAATCCCAATAGGCAGGGTGGTCATCCCCTTATTAATCAATTAGATAATCAAAATGGAGGTCCTCCACAAATCAACAACAAACAAAGTAGTGGCCATAGATCTCTACCTTTTGGTAAAAAAGATAACAGATCTAGAGGTCCAACCCATGGTATATGTTATAGTGGTCCTCCCTATGAGAAGATATACAAATGAAGAAAAGGTCCTACCTATGATTGAAAAAAAGAAATATATAACCACATAGTTCCTCCCCAGGGTGGTCAAATAGAAATACAAAGTGGAGGTCATCTCTATGATGATGAATATGAAACCAATAACCATATATGTTTCTTTATAATACTAATTTCAAATTCCCTATTCACACTAACATGCCTCTTCACCATAAATGTCCTCTAAGTGTCATAATAACTCTTAATATACCTTAATAATGAGAGGCATTAATAAATATGAAGTCATATATACAAAAAATTACACCACCATATAAGAGTCTTTTGTCTTAAACAATAAATAAAATAAGGAAATTATTATCATTTATCCCTCCCCTATACCATAAAACCCTGGATGTGATTATGAATATTTATAATGATCCCTACCCATTTATGAAATGGTGGGAAAATTTCATTTATGGTTGAGTTGGTCAAGGAACCAATAAACGATGTTGATGAAAATTTTGACATTATGTGAAAGGAACTAATTAAAGATAAAATACTATTCATATTATTTTCCATTTCTACATATTGGAATGATGCTCTCAAGACCTTGAAAGGGGAATGAATACCATATTTCCATCACAACCCATCAATTATTCTCCATCATCTAAAATTATAGCACCTATCTTATAATATATACATATATAAATTTAATGAATTTTATGAACAATTCTACTATATTTATTTGGACACCCTCTTAGTGGATCAAAAACCCAAATTTAAAAAAGTGAGTGATTCCAAAAATCCTATCTCAATCATCAAAATAATCTCTACCAGTGGATCAGTGGCGTTTTATCTAAAATATTCATTAAAGGGTGTGGAAATTATGGAGCTATATGCTTTACCCCACCTGTGGATGAATAAAGTAATTCAGGAATGGAAACATGAAATGTCATTACTTTAGTCCAGGTCTCAAGTACCAAGTCCTAATATGATAGTTGTTCAGTATAATGAAACACTACTATCCCTAAATCTTAGAAACTACAAACTCAATGGGAATGAGATAATAATAGGATCTTGCACAATGCCACTAGAAATGTTTAGCAGGTATCCAGTTTGAAAAAATCTGGTTCCTTGAATTTTTAACCACTTTTAATGGATGAAACCTCTTATCCAGAGTGTCTAAAATTAACACAACACCCAAATCTTGATAGAGTGTGATCTTGAAAGGTAAAGATATATTTCGTGAAAATGCTTGTGGAAAAATAGGAGAATCCAAAACCCATGGGTATTGGGGAATTTTTATCTCCATCTCCACCCTTAAAACCATTAAACTTTTAATTGGGTATGACTAATACTATGGAATAATAATTACCACCCTAGTTGATAGGGATGAGGGTAGTTTACCTGCCAACCAAATTATAAGAAATTTGGTCTTTTCAAAACTTGGAGAATCTATAGAAGAATCACCTACATGGTTCACCCTGCCGAAATTTCTTGATCAATACCCTCCATTGAGATCAAATTCAGTGAATATTATTGGAGATTCACTTAGGATCACTATTCAAGAATGATGTGATACTTCCTCTAAATAAGAGATACAAGGGAGGGGATTAAATCCTTGAAGGGCGTGTAAGCCCTATAAAATTTATAATTGGGTCAGGTTTAAGGAATATTATAATATATCCCTCAAAGTTTATTTTTACATCAATGGGGATCCTTACTACTATAATGATGATTAATATTTTACCCCAACCACATGATTCACATCAATGAATGTTATTGATGCAATCCCCATAGATAATGTGGAAAAAGATATTGATACATAAGAACATGATGAGGATGAATCTATTTGGAATATGGTATACATTGTGGTGTGAGAATAGGGTTTCCTAAATTGTCATCAAATAAATAATAATAACATGGGGGATCCACCAAACATCCCATTTTATATCACATTATAGGAATCTATTAAGGGAAAATAGAAAAGTGTAGCTGCATCCATAGGACACTCACCACCTATAAATTTTGATACACTTTATTATGAGGATAATATTGTCTAGTATGAACTATAATTAGAGAAGCTAAGAAGAATTAAATTCAAATTAATCAGAGTTAATATAAATACTATATAAAACCCTTAGGCTGAAGCCTTCATGCCTTCCTCATTTGAGACTATTTGACAAGAGGAAATTACTTAGCCAAAAAGATCATCTTTGATCCATTAAAATAAGTTGAGGTCAAATAAACTATATTACTTAACCCCAACACCAGGTTCTTATTAGGAATATCCTTTAGTGGGATAAAAAATACCACCAGTTTAGGTGAGTTACCCTAAGCCAGCTCATGATGGTTATTAACCATGGTTGTGGATCAGATGACTATATCATGCTTTGATATCCATTCCTACTCAAACAATAGATATAATAGTAATACCACATAAGCTAATTTAATCCATTAAATCTCTTACTACATGAATGGAAACCATAGAAGGCTGATGAGAATTAGTGAATTTGGAAATAAATATATATCATGAGTAGATGAATTTGAGTCCCCCTCTACCTAACTTTGAGATTCCAATGTTCAAAAAATTCAATGACATTAGAGAACAAGAAAAAAATCTCAAATATTTTATGTATTTATTTGGTTCTATATTGGTAATTATAGATTAATAAGAATTAGTAAATCTCTAAAGTTTCATTCAGATTTCAAATGGTCCTATGTTTGTTTGGTATAACAATGTAGCAGACAGATCTAGTGATGATTGGGAAGATATTTGGTGATAGTTCCTCTATCAGTTCAGCTTAACACTAAGGTGGATTTCTATCTTTAATCTATAGAATTCCAAATAGCACGTAAATGAGAGGGTTTTAGATTTATTCTCTAGGATGAAAGGTTTAACCAATTACTTAAACATGAAACTCCCACAAGATAAGTTTCTAGAAATATTTATAAATAATCTATGAGATGGGATACAAACACCACTAACTCTATTGAGGTATCTTGGTAGATTTCAAGAATTTTCTATAGTGGTGAAATATTGTAAGATTCCCTTTCACATTCCATAGTTAAGTCCTGACATTAATCCTCTATATAGATAAATAAAATTGTAAAAGTAGATATAGTGATCCTCACTCTCTAACCAATGCCAGTTCTATCTCCAGCCTCAGATCCTACCCCCAAGCCTACCTATTATCATAAAATACCTCCTTTTGGGAAACAACAAAACACCCCTATTTGGATTGGAAGAAGGATAAAAACTAACATAAATTTTAGGATAGTAAGGAAAAAGTTTATTCCTTACAAAAATAGAAATCCTTAGAGTATTTTTTGTTTTCACTTTGGAAAATAATTTGGTTATACTACTGGAAATAAAAATACTAAATGAGGTTGGTTTAAATGATTGGCCCAATTACTACCCCTATCATTGGATGTTAGGAAAAAATATACAATTTATTTATATTTAAATATATACTTCATAAAATGATAGATAATGGGAAAGTGTAGTTTTTTCATCCCCTAGCTATGGTG
The DNA here is from genome assembly GCA_963277665.1 of Viscum album. Classification (NCBI taxonomy): domain Eukaryota; kingdom Viridiplantae; phylum Streptophyta; class Magnoliopsida; order Santalales; family Viscaceae; genus Viscum; species Viscum album. The sequence goes on from OY728161.1 coordinate 1,421,046,487, forward strand.
ACTTGTGTTTATATTGCCCCACTAAAAGAATAAGGGGCGTGGTAAGAAGTATGGCACAAAGATTCATATAAATTTGATGATTGGAAGACAAGAAAATTAATTAATCATGTGCATTCCATCATCTGTCCATGACTAAATCAACCAATCATGGACCCACTTCCCCGTTTAATACCTAAGGCGAGTTATTTTTATTTAACGTCATATAAAATTTAACAAAATCAATGTTGATAAAACAAATAAAAAGAAAATAAACACTCATAAGTACCAAAGTCAGTATAGACCTTTTGGGTTTCCTTCCCATGTCATTGAGAGTATGGAGACTATCCCACCAAATAGAGTTTTCATCTAATAAGGAGCTATAATAAATTTTTTTTAATGCTATCCAATTAATAGAACCTTTTATTTATGGATGAGACTCATATAAAGTATAGTTCCCCACTAATAATCATGGAAGAGAATATAGAGGATGAGGAAGAAAAGGATGTGGTAAAATCTAATATTTAGGTATTATTCCCTCTAAGACTATACATATGACTGAAACTCAGAGAAAATATATCTAATAGGATCAAAAGTATCATCAATCTCAACTTGAGTCTTCTATAGATCATTCCAATCTAATCATATTGGTAGAACATATAGTGGAATGATAGTTACTCGATAAACCACAAGACATGGGAAGGCCAACTCATCCTAACCATAAAAGGATAAAGAAAATCTTGGATTCTAATATAGAGGATCATTTCTATAAAAAAATCCATCACCTAAACCCTATATTTTGGAATAAATACGTTGTAGGATACAAAGGATCATGGCCTAAGATTATGATATGTTAAAGAACCTCTTAGTCATATATACTAGTATTTGAATCTTGGAATCCCTTCATCTCTCATAATAACTTAAGAGTGACCTTACTGAGGTCCTTTTATGTCCTCAAGAGTTCAAGACTGAAGTAGATGCATCTAAAACATGACGTGCATAAATATTTTCCATTGTGTGTCATAAGTTCATGTCATTCACCGAACAAGACCAACAAACTGATATATAAGGGAACATCAATCCATTATATGTTTCCAAATGAATTATTAATATAGAAATTCATAGAGTCTTAGTTGAAAAAGGGATCTTGAATGAACCTCATCCCAATTTAGACCCTTCACCATTTAGGCTACAGTGAAGCCATTTTGTTTCTATTGAATCTAAAAATATGAGGATTTGATATGAGTGAGCATAGTCTGATTAGAATAATCTAACTGATAATCCAATTTGGATAACTCATGTTTGGATTATAATTAATGGTGGTCCTCCAATATGAATCTTTCAATGCCTTTTTGTGAGTGTTGTGACTTTATATGCATGTGCCTAAAATACTCTATTGATAGGTATATTGGGTTACTCTTTGGATAAATATACCCTTTTAAATAATATGAATCCAATATTTTAACATATGATACTACAAGAGACTGGGTAAGAATCCATTGGTGAATTACAACACAAAAATTACCACCCCTAATGGATTAGAAGTTTCTCTTTCCAATCCATGGAGTGAATTGGGTGAAGAATTCATGTTTCACATCAACTTAATTGAGGAAAAAATCTATATTTTGGGATTCATCCTATTATATTTTATAATGACATATACCCCCCCAATCACATTCCTATCCTATTATGGTTAGTTAGATGGTTCCATTGAACAACCACAATCAAAAAAGGAATAGAATTCTATGCAGTCCATGTAAATAAATATTTCCCTTAAGCACCTCTAATTTAACATGGGTTTGTCTAAAATGTAGTAAATATTTCCAAGAATCTTTTAATGTTTTTATATGAACCCTAAAATAAGAACACTAGGTTTAGGAACCTTTTCCTACCATCATATAGTGTTAATTGTTCCTAATTAACCCTCACATCTCTTCAATAGGTTTTATCTTGATAGAAGTGATGAAAATAGCACATCACCTCTCTGATCTCAAGAATTGGTACATTTTCTACTCTCAACAATGAATAAGAGGAATATATCAAGGATTTTTTTTCTATGTTCAAAGAAAATATCTCAACCACTATTGATGAACTCTGATAGGATAATTTGTGTACTGGATAAGACCCATGAAATATTCTTATCAATGTGACCATGAACCTTAAAAAAATATTAATATTCCTCTTTTCATAAGAGACACCATGATGTTTTTTCATAGGATTATACAAAACATTACCAGGTTAGATATCTAAGTGGAAACTCATCATTTGGGTTTTCTAGACAACCATTGTGGTTAAAACAAGTATAAATGAGAATATGAACGGCCTATGCCACTAGGGTAGAAGCTGAAGTTGATACTATAGTTAAGGATAACTTTATCTAGGAGTTTCAATTTCATAAATGGATTTTTAACATTGTACCTATAAAAAAGAATGATATAAAAATAAAATAATTTAATGAATTAATGTATTTAAACTACAATTGCCTAATTGATGACTTATTGGTTTTTATTATAGAACTCCTGATTGATGTAACTATTGTTTTATAGGAATTTTCATTCATGGATGGGTACTTAGACTAAAATTAAATCTAAATATCCCTTGAGGATGAGGAATCCACTACCTTCATGGAAGCTCGAGGGGAATATTGTTAATGGTGAATCCCTTTGTATTACATAATCCTGAAACACTTTCCCATATTATATGAACCATATCTTCTAGTCCTTTATAGTAAACATAGTGGAATTATATATAAATGATTTGGTAGTCAAATTATACTAGTGTTGTGATAAAATCACTAACCTTTAGGAAATGTTAAACAATTTTCATCAACATAGCTTGAAAATGATCCCACTAAAATTCATATTCTATGTAACCTTAAGGAAATTACTTGTCTTCATGGTACACCTTCATAGAATTTAAGTCAAAATCAAGAAAAACAAAGAAAATACTTGATATTAATTCTACTCAAAACCCATAGAGTTTGTAGGAATCCAAAGGTGCATTTCTGATATCATGAAATTCATAGAAAACTGAAATAGAAAATAATTACCCTTCATGAAGCTTATAAAGAATAGGGTAAATTATCAGTGGGATAAAAACTATTAAAAGGATTCATTTGACAACCTGAATAAGTACCTTCAATATCCTCAAGTGTTGATGCCACCTATTTAAGTGAAACCTATCATCCTTTATGTGGAGACCATGTAATGGTTGATTGGTTCCCTTATTTATTAGAATAATTATGTATGTAAAGGGAATAGTCTTTATTACCTAAGTAGATCAATGTTGGATACTGAGATTTGATAATTTGATATTGGAAAAAATTTCCGTACACGAATATTCTTAGTGAAAAAACTTCAAAATTTTCCAATAAATCATGATGCTTACATGATTTCTTATATGGAATCACTCATATACATCTTCAGTCACCCCATTTAAATGGTAAGAATAGTGAGAGGTGTTTTTATTCTATAACAGTTCAATATCTTCTCTGTATCCTAGAAGGTGATCAAGGGACACACACTTGCAAATTTTCTTGTATAATTACTTAACTCAAAAGAGACACCATTTGATATAAAACTCTCCAACGTAGAATTTTTTATTATCAATGAGACTCCACAAACATAGGGAATGCATTTTAATAATACTTCTCAAAGTATGGATGGGTTAATGATGGAATACTTGTGACTCAATTAGGTTTTCTTGGGGATTCTATTTATTTTCTTGACAAAGAGAGTCCTACCCTTATCTCTTTTCTTATTATAATGGAATACCAGAATTAAGAAGAATATTTTTACTTCATCATAGTTTTGGAACTAGATTTACATATACTAATTGATTAAATAAATATCAAAGGGTAATTCAGAGTTAATTTTAGGAAAATAAATGATGATTAATCCATTATAAAGGAAGAGTTTATACCTCTTCTCAACCATGTAAGCAAGTTGATGTCTTAATTTCCTTCAGATATGGTCTTATCACACATTATTTTACCATATAAATCCCAATCATATTCATTAGAAAATGTAGTTACCACCCTAGTAGATCTAAATTAGGATAATATAGTGATTAAAATTGTGCACCGAAGGCCGGTTTCTCTATTTACCAGAGAAACATATAGAAGGTAAATAAGTTTAATGATACCACATACCAAAGTTATAAATCACCCTTACCAATCGACACAATAGTTGGATGGATGTATCCAATAGTTCAGTGCCTTTAAAGTAAGGATATCTTATAGGATCAATCTAGGAAAGAGAAAATAAATTGCTGGGTATGAAATTTTATCCATTAATATGATCCAAATTCTTAAAAATACCTCTATATATGATCCTTTTATGGGATCCTCCTTAAGTTAATTTAGGGAGGAGAGATACTCACAGTTTTTTATGAACTCTACATAGGTTTTTGAAACACTCTTCAGTTAGAGTCCAAAATCTTCCATAAAATCAGAAGACTTGGATTTTTATAAACATCCATGATTCATGATTAGCTAAAGTTCACTAAGAAATTACATGAATTATATATTCATGAAAATTTAATTCATTAACTTTTAGATCTTCTTAACACTATTAAATACTTATAGATATTCCTGATATAGAGGATAGATATCATTGTCTATACCCTCTAACCACGTTTAAGAAATTCAAGTTCATCATATTGAAATTGAGTTATTTTCCAAATGGGATAAGTTTATACCCTTGAAAGAGGTTAGAATAATGGCTATAATAAAATTCATGAGATAAAAAATCATTACCATATTTTTAGTCTCATATACAGTTTTGATGAGAAATTTCCTTAACTTATGCAGCTTTTAACTAAAAAAACTATATCAGAAATAACAATATTTAGTCTAATCATTCACCCTATAATCATGTGGAATAAAATAAAAAGATAGAGTAATTCAATAGAACTATATCTAATATTCTTCATAATATGGTGAAAAAAATACAAGAAGTCTTGGTTAGAAAAAATTCTCCATGATTTGTGGTCCTATTTCACCATAAACTATAATGTCTCATAGGATGCTCCATAATCCCTGGCATACAAAAAAAATTAGTCTTTTCCATTGAAGTTAAATTAACTTCAATTCACGTTTACATATACAATAAATTATTCTAAGATAAAATATAAAAAATAAAACTTGATGAGTTGGAATTAATTGATGATACAATATTATGTGCATTGAAAAAAATAAAGTTCCTCAAAACTATGTCGTATGATCATTCAATAATAAGGTCTATCTCCATTCATTCAACTAATAAAAATTAGCATTATCCTTGATAAATGAAATGATACTTGGGAAGAAACCTTTAAATATGCAACCTAAATGGGAAAGGCATTTCATCATATATAATTTCTACTCAAATAGAGTTTACTCATTAATCACAATGGATATAGAGTGTATCACACATACCAATAATAAAATATTTCTTAAAAATTACATTTCACAACAACATGTTGGGTTCTATAAGTTCGCTATACAAGACTTTAAATTTCATGGAAGTAGTCTTAGTCCTATGAAAGTAAAGTATACGAAATTAATTTAATCTTTATATGAACCTAAATAGAATGGATTCCATAATTAATCATTGTCATTATAGGTTTTGAAATTTAGGGGGAATTGAAAATTTTGATCCTAGAGTAGGGGTAATTTTGAGAATTAAGATTCAAATGGGAATTATGAGAGTTGGAGTATCTCAAGGGTACGTTTTTGTATATTAATCGAGACACAAGAGGTGTCTATAGTGCTCAGGTGAGTGTCGAGAGATTCAAATTAAAATTAGGATTTTTGTAAATGGCTTAACCTTGTCACCTGGTTACCACATGGTTAAGGAAAAATATGTTAGAAAACCACGTGAGGTGGTTTTTTGGGTTGTTAGGGAAAATTTGTGCATAATTGCAGAGAAAAAATAAAAAATCTATAAATCAAGTATCAAATAGTTATTCATGGTTATATCATGGTTTGAAAAATTATGTGGCCTGACCGTGCAAGGGGTGTAGCCACGGACAATGTTGGTTGCATAGTTAGTGCATAGTTTGGTAAATTGTATGGGAAAATTATGTGTGGGGGTGTGGCTTGAGAGAGTAAAAATCACATGGTGGGTTTATGGTTTTAAAAAACATGCGATGGACTATATTTCTTCAAAAAATGAAAAATAACCATTTTACCTTATAGATTTTTTTAAAATTCTTACCCTCTCTTATCCCTCATGTGCAGTCATGCTAGGGTAACCCCTACCTAATTATTAGATCCCTCATTGTTTTGGGTGGGTTATAGTATGCTTTTTTTTGATGTTTTCAGGTGAATATATATATATTTATCCCTACTTTATTATTTTCCTTAATTTCCACTATTTTAGATTTTTTGAATTAGGGTTTCATTCATGATTCCACTAGAGTAAGGTGGAATCATCTCATTGTTATGTGGAATTCATACAACATGGATAAAGGACATCCCATGATGATGTCTTCTTGTTTTTTCACACTATTTTTATAGAGGTACATTTCCCTATATAATTTATAGGGTTTTCAATTTAAATTTATGAAATTTTTGGAAGAATTAATGACAATTTTTAGGGATTCTATGTGGATTAGGCTAGGGTGATTTCCAGGAGTAGACCACACCCTATTTCTCAAGGTTTTGGTGGGAAGATGTTTCTAGGTGGGATTTTAGGAATTTATTACTATTTGAATTAAATTAAAAAATTAATTATAATTTTTTAATTAATTGAATTATGTATTTTTTCTTGATATTGGAGACCAGAAGATGGTATTAGGCATTCAAAAGATTGGGTGAGAGTCATTGGACTACAATTAAAGGATATGACTCCTTATGAGAAAGGTGGTCCCTAGACGTCTCCCTTTAGTAAATTTAGTTTTTTATATAGTATGTGATATATGATCTCACCACTATGGTTAATCACCCATTTTAAATTAAATAAATTTTTTATTTAAAGTAAAATTCCTATGAATGGATAGAGTGCTAAGGACCATGGTAGATCCTCCGGAACTAGCTTGATTCCATGGATACTAATGACCAAGGGCTTGATAAATTTTATGTAATGGGATGCATGTCCCCTATATGGGTACCAATGAGATGTATGAACATAATACAACTTGGAAGAGGTTACCTTAGATCCCTTGAGTAGGGGTGAGTGATAGACTGAGAAATATTTGTCAAGTCATCCATGATGGAAATTGAAGATACATTAGAGATTTTGGGCTAGTTGATATGGGTGTAGGGTGAATGTTTTATTACCAATGTTATGTGAGTTCCCGAGTGGGTATACCATGGGTATATTACATATAGGTTGGGCATTAGGATCATATTAGGATGATTTGGGAAGAGATGTGTGTGTTGTGCTATCTCACTAGAGTGTTTCTAGTACAAATTTTTCATTGAGGCCAATGATTCCATGATATGATTATAATGATGTTGAGGGATATTATGCCCTTTGTGTGATGGGATTGAATTAAAATATGATAAATGGATGGAGGAAACCATATATGTTTTCCATGACATGATATGTCCAAGGGGACCCTTGGAAATTTCCCTAGTATTACATTTATAGTGGAGAGAGGTTTAGTTTAGGGAGGTAGGTGTATTTGATATCAAGTGTCACCTAAGAACATAAGGATTTACAATGATCATGTAGAATTTATTCCATGATAGGATCTATGTTATTCAATTGAGAGGCTATCTCAGGGAATACATGATGGTTTCAAGCTGATGTCCAACCCATTTGTTTGATATAATGGTTTTTGGGAGTGAGCGTTCCATCTGTATGATGTGGCATGGAGGTGTTTCCCTAAAGGGGGAGTCTACCCATGAATTCTGTATGACCTATTTCTTGGTAGTGCAGATTCATAACTATGAGTTTTTGTATGAGGTTACTTGTTTACCATTAGTGTATAGGCACACCTATATGATTTTGGATGATTTTTTTCTATAGGGGATAGTCACACTCCTGAGTTTGTAGATTATGATCCTTATTTTTCGGTAGGGTGTAGGCACACCCTTAAGTTTCTAGATGACGATACTCTATATGATTACCATAAGGTAATGTACATTCCTTAGAGTGTTAGGAGGATCTATTTCCTAGAATGGTGTGGGAACGCCCCTAATTTTTCATATGATCTATTTCCTAGTAGGGGAGAGTCGCACCCTTTAGTTTCCTAGTGATGATATGTGTTTATATGTAGGAAGGGTCTTCTCCTAGGATATAAATGAACTATTAATTGTTTTCTAATGGGGAGTGTTTAAACCCCTGAGTTATAGATGATTGTTTTCATGATTAGAGACATATGACACTAGACTACATAGGTATAGTTGATCCTAAATGTCACCTTAGACCTTGAGGATCGATGATGATTATTTTATTATGGGTGTGCATTTTATTTATCATATTAGTATATCACATGTGAATAAACTATATTATGGGTTATGTTAGGCATACCATTGATGGTTCTCTACTGAGTTGTACTCAAACCCCACTTGGGTATCCATGGCACTTGGTAACCTGATTAGGCCTCATTATTCATATGTTCTGGTTGGTTATAGGCCGAATGTTGCATGATCATACTGGATTATATTAAAAGATATTTGGAGATAAGGATGAGGTGATTCTCTGGGATATTATTAGAACCCCCTATATTTTTATCTCTTTTAATCATTTTGTATATGTTATTATCCTAAAAGTTAATCATTCATGATTTATGACTATATGCTTATGAATGTAACTTTTTTTATAAAATATATATGATATATTTATTCCACATACTCTAATGTTTTATTATGGACATTTTTGGTTATTTTTACTCTATTTATTACTCTCATATAATATTATAGTATCTCCATGGTAGCACTTTAAATCATCACTTCTAGTTACTATCCTCTAGAAAATGGGGAGGTGTGCTTGATTCCTTTTTATTCCATCAGTTCGAGAACTGTCGCGTTCCATAAGGATAGGAAATTACAAAGTGGTATCAAAGTATCTTTTTATTTATCTTACTATTTGAGTATATAGTAGAAAGGGGTTAGGAAAATTTAAAATATTTTAACATACCTCATACTAGTGTGTTGTGACACCTTTTAAATTGAAATTATAGGTTACCAAGGTTATCAAATTTCTATTTTTGGTTTCACTATTATAGTTGAAATTTATCTTTAATTAAGATTCACATATTTGAGATTTAAATTTATTGTTTTCGATCTTAGACCATTGGAAAGAGGCCTATGTGAATGAATCACTTTTGGTACATAGGAATAACTTGAGATTCCTATGCTTTCATGTGATTTATATCATTGAATACAAAGGATATAGTTGTTTAAAGTTTCAACAATAATTTATATGAAATTTCCCATATAACTTTTTGGTGGAATACTACTCATCTAAACCATGAAATATTTCTTCTTATGATAGGTCATGTTGATCTTATATTTGGCATGTGATTTTCTTTGTGATATTTGAGAAGTGAACAAAGAGGTTTCTCATGAGTAGAGTCCTATGTGAGATATGATTTATGTGATAAGTGGGAGAGCCTAGTTCCTTGAAATGTAGATCAAGATATTGAGTAGCAGGTTGTTCTCCTATTATGTTCAGATGAGATGAGATATATGAGGGTGACCTGATAGATGGCTTGGCCTGGGATTATGATTTTTTAAGATATGGGAAGCATGGGTAGATGCCTTGGATTTTGAGAATGATGTGTTATTGGGAATATGGGGTAGTCATGGGGATCTTTTGTCTCTCATGGATGAGGCTATCCAGCCTTGATACCATTATTTGTGTATAGATTTCAAGGTAATGATAAGTGGTATGCATCACTATGTATATTTTTATGTGATTCTGAGTGGTTTATTGGAATCATGGATAAACATTTTACTTTTTCTGGGTTGATTCTAGAGTGGCGAGTGATCATATAATTTACCTAAACATAAGTGATATTTCATGTTTGTTGGAAAGTAAAAACTAAAGTGCTTCATGATATATGAGATTGACATGCAGTGGGGGAATAATCAGATTTATAGGTGGTTGATCCTAGATTTGATGACATGTGACTCAATGGATTGTGAGTTAGGTTATACGATCAGGTTGTACCAGAGCATACACCTGTAAGGTCTGTGATTGGTGAGAAACTATGTATAGTTCACAAAATTATGGGTTTGATAAATGATTGTGGGAATGGATAAATGATGGATTTTTATGTGAATGATAGGAATGTTTCCCCTATAGTTTGTATTGACATGTGGATGGATGATATTTGAGGTTGACTAATTGGGTGAGTTTGTCTTGGGATGATTGACATGAATGTGATGATAGAACATGTTGAGGATATGCTCATGGAGTGATATGAGGAAATATTTATGGTGGGGAGTACACCATAGTCAATTAGAGGGTGTGTCCCTCATTATTGATGGAATTTTAGTGGATTCCACAGATGATTTTCTAGGCGATATAAGAATAGGTGGTGTTTAATGTTTCATGTTGGTACCCAGATATGTGTGGGACATTCATGTTAAATCATTACATGTAGTAATGGATAGAGTTTGGTCCATAGAGGTATGAATATTATGTTTTTAGGGTCATGGGTGTGGTGAGATCAGTCATTGGACACTCAATATGGAACTAGGATTCTAGTGTGTATGTTGATTCAATTTTTTATGTTTACTTAGAGAATACCAAATTTAAGAAATAGATCTATTATTGAATGAAGTCTATGTATAGGAACTGCGATCAAGATTGATTTTATGTCATCTGATGGGGAGTCAGATCATATATGCATTAGCGTTCCTGAGGTCACTGTAATGAAAAAATTGGTTGGTGGAGTCAACCCTGGAATTACGCTTAATGTTATGTTTTTTTGTGTGGGTGTTTGGATGATTATGTGATACCTTAAGAAGTTAATGAATCAGGATTAAGTGATGAGATAGAACATCAGTGGGTGAGTTCAATCATTTTTTAAAATTGTTGGCCAAAGGAGGACCAATTAGTGATTTTATATGAAATTGGGCATAGGGATTTAGAAACCACTTTAAGGATGTATTTGAACCACTAGGAATGTGTTTAGGTAGGTGATTTATATGGTTGGGAACACCATGTCTTGGAATCAACCCTTACAAGCAGAGTCTTTTTCTGGGGAGAACTATGATCCTAAGAATGGATTAGTTGGTGAAACCTTGTACTCTTAAGATAGATGGGTATAGGTGAGAAACATCTCAGTGTTTTAGTGATGGTGATGATCCATAGCTAGTATTATGATGAATAGTGTGCCTTGATGTTTGGAGTTGTGTAGTGGAGACTTTTTCAAAATTTCCGGAACATAGTGTAGTGAGTTGGTGATGAATTGATGATAATGGTATATTTGGATTGATATATGGAAGGACACCAAGAATTATTGCGTATGATAAGTGTTATAGTGGTGAGTTTATAATGACTCACATAATTACAAGTTATGAAATTCAAAGGGATTTTAAAAACTTGACTTTTAAGCAGGGGTAATTTTGAGAACTAAGATTTTTATTATAATTTTGAGATTTAGAGTTTATAATTTAGTTTTTTTGGATATTTATTGAGGCTTTAGAGGTTTATTAGGTGATTATATGATATTTAGCATCTTTAGGTTGAAATTTTGATTCTTGGAAAATGTTTTACCTTCTATAAAAGGAAATATAGTGTGAGTAAACTATGTGAGGTGGTTTTTCATTGGGTGTTGGCACATAGTTTTTACATGGTTTAAGATTAACCACAAAAAATTTTAATTCATTTTTTATAAGTTTCAACTTGTTTTCACATGGTTTAGAAAACCATGTGGCTAGACCGTATGAGAGGTGAAACCTTGGAAAGTGATAGAGCCATGACTTGGAAAACTATGTGGACAAACCATGTAATGATATTTTGATCAAATCAATGAGATAAATATGGTTAGATTATGGTTTAGGAAACCATGAGACAACATATATTTCATAAAAAAGTGTGAAATAACCATTTCCCCTCTTGATTTTTAGGAAACCCCTCCACTTACCTCTTCGTCATGTGCGGTCGAGCTACAATCTCCCTCCTCATTCCTTCTATTTAGATTTCACATAGATTAGGTTGATAATTGGTATGATTTATTTAGTGTTTAAAGGTTAATCTAAATATATTTATACCTCATTTATTTTTTTCCTTGTTATCCATTGATTTTGGATTTTCCTACTAAGGGTTTCATTGAAGATTCCACGAGATTATGGTGGAATCATTTTGTTATGATGAGGATTTTTCTTAGCATGGATATAGCACACCCCAAGATGATGTCTACATGAAATTTAATATTGTTTCAATGGAGTTATGTTACCCTATAGATATTTCAGGGATTTTAAATTGAAATTGATGAAATTTATGGATGGATTAATTATGGGTGTTAGAGATTTTTTCATAGATTACGTATGGGTTCATGTCAGGAGTGGATTGTACCCTGTTGCTTGAGGTTTCAGTAAGCAGATGTTTCCATATGAAATTTTAGGAATTTATACATATATAAATTAAATTGATTGATTAATTAATATTTATTATAATTAATTAAATTATATATTTTGGCTTGAGATAGGAGCTAGAGAGATTGTATGATGATTGGATGAGCTTGGGTGAGAGTCTCCTAACTGTGATTAAAGGATATGACTTAATATGAGGTAGGTGGTCTCTGAACATCTCCATTTTGTAAATGTAGTTTGTTATAAAGCACGTGATATGTTTTCTTTCCACTAAAGAAGATAAATAATTTTTAATTAAATAAATTATTTTGTTATGTAAAATTTCTAGGGATGGATGGAGTTCTAGGGGCCACGGTGGACCCTCCAGCACTGGATTGATTCCCAAATCACCGATGGTCAAGGGATTGATCAAAATTTTACTCAATGGGAAGAGTATACCCTATAGGGTTATCAATTTTATGTATTAACACAAAGGAACTTGGAATAAGTTCCCTTATATTCTTTCATTAGGGGTGAGTGATGGATTGAGAATGATTGTCCATACTGTCCATGAGGGAACATAAAGATACATTAGACCACTTAGTCTTATTGATATAGGTTTATGGTGAGGATATCTTCCCTATGGGTATGTGAGTTCTTGGGTGGGTATACCTTGGGTAGATTATATATAGGTTGGGAATGAGTACCGACCTAGGATTATTTGATAAGGGAGGTGATTATTATGACATATCTCTAAAGAGATGCCAGTATGGATTTTCCACTGAGGCTAGTGAGGTGATGATACAATTATGGTGATGTTGAGGGACACTATTCCCTATGAGCGATGGGATTGTCTTGAGAGATGATAATTAATTAAAGGAACCCATATAATGTTTCTGAATAATCATATGTACAAGAGGAACCTTGAAGGGTGCCTCGATATTACATTGAACCTAGAGAGAGGGGTAGTTCTGGGAGGTTGGTTTCATGATATTGGGTGTCACCTAGAAACCCAATGATCAATGATAATTATATAGAATATATGTTATGTTAGGATATGGTTTGTGCACTTGAGATTCCAACCTTAGGGACACATGATAGGTTTTTTTTTGGTGGCTGACCTGTGGGGTTGATATGATGGTTCAAGGGATAGAGTGTACCCATGGCGTGTGATGTGATCTAGATGTTTTTATTAGTATGCGTAGTCTTCCCCTGAGTTACAGATGATTTATTTCCAAGAATGGGATATTCACGCCCCTTATTTTCTGGATGAGGATACTTGTTTCCCAATAGGGTGTGGGAACACCCTTGAGTTTCTGGATGATCTATTTCTTAGAAAGGGAGAGCCACACCCCTATGTTTCTAGATGATTATACCTATCTACTAAAAGGGTGTTGTCACACCCATAATTTTCCAAATTATGATACTCTATATTTTTCCTACTAGGGTGTGGTCATTCCCCTATGTTTCTAGTTGATCTGTTTCCTATAGGGGTGCAGGCATGCCCTTGAGTTTTTAAATGATGATACTATATATTTTCTCGGTAGGGATAGGGAATTTACCAATGTTTCCAAATGATCTATTTACTATTATGGAAGATTCACATATTTGATTCCCCAGATGATGATATTTGTTTCATGTTAGGGATATTCTTCCCCTATATTTTGGATGAATTGTTACTTTTTTCCTGGAAGAGAATGTGTATTACCTTGAGTTCTATATGAGATTACTTGTTTCTTGGAAGGGATCGTGTACACTCTTGGGTTATAGATGATGGTATACATTCTCAAAGACATATTACATTATAAAAACTAGTTATAGTAAATATTAGGTTTCACCTTATAACCCAATGATTGATGGTGATTATTATATTATATGTGAACACTATATTTATCTTCTGAGAAAATCACAAGTTAGTAAACTATATTATTGTTTATATTAGAAACCCAACTGGTTGTGTTATACTGAGTTTTAATCACACTCTTCCTAGAAATACATGGAACTTGGGTACTCCAGGAGAACTTATTGTTCATAGTTTTAGGTAGGGAAGAGGTCGAGTGTTGCATGATAGTGATGAATAATCTTAATAGGTATTTGGAGAATGGGATAAGTTGATGCTCATTGATGGTAGTAAATCCTCCATTTGTTTTTATTTTTTTGTCTATTTTTTATATTTGATTGTCCTAGTGGGTGGTTAGTCCTGATGTATGACTGTATACTTTTACATTTCACTTTGTTATACCATTTATATGATTTATTGCTTCCATATATTTTTGTTTTTTATTTGGGATGTTGTTATTTATTTTTATTCTATTTATTACTCTGATGTTTGGGTATAATGTCCCCACAATAACACCTTAGACCCTCACTATTAGTTAGAATCCTTTGGAATATGTGGAGGCACACCTAAATTCTTGTGATGCTACCATTATGGGAACTATCATGTGGCCCAGGTCTGGGGAGTTACAACACCCAATTCCTCACTGAATGAATTTAAAATCCTCATAATATCATCCTTGTTATACAATGTTAAACTATATGATGTGAGGTATACCCCACATGACCCTTAAAATCCTTGGAATTATTTATCTATATAACCCAATTTCTTTAAATGATATTTGAAGCCATGTAAAATTTTTAGCATATGGTTTCCCTATTCATAATTCTATAATAAGATATAAATTACCAATTATCTTGGAACTACATGTGGCTTGATTCATTCTATTTCAAGATACATAGTAATGCCTAAATATCCTACCCACTGAGCCAGATGAAATTCTCATTCACCCTAAAAATTCCATTCCATCCTAGTTCTTAGTTTTACTAATTCAAGTGTAGTTTTAAAATGGACCTACATTAAGATGGAACAATTTTTTTCTCAATTGTATTAATACCTCTTCCAAATCACATTGGGTTAATAACCCTTCTCTCACCAGGGAACTCATCCATTTTACTATTATTTCTCCTACATATGATCCAAATCTATGTAGATACCATTTTTGAGAACTATGTGTGTCTTGATTCCTATACTTACATGATATATTATGATGATAATATTTCCCATCATATATCCAATTGAAAATTCCATTTTAATACCATTACCCCCATCATGTCTTAGTGTTTGGGATTAGTTCATGTTAGGTTTCTCATCGATAAACCCATTCTAGGATAAAAGTAGATTATTTTATCCTTCGTATATGCCATATCAGTACATAAACTATATCTAGTAACTATATACAAATTTATTTATATAATGATTGGATATATAGTGACACCCATATCACTTATCTTGGTCCCAACAATAAATTATATCTTTATCCTACTCTCTCCTACAATCACAACACTTAGGTTTATTAATTCACTGAACCTATATTAGGATGATAATTTTAATATTTTTCTTCATAACTACATGTGTCTTGATTCCTATTATTAATGGATACATAGTGATGTTTGAGTCACCTACATTAGACCTAGTCATAAATTTAATCCCTATTAAATCCCCTCCTGGTGTATAGTATCTAATTTCACACTGGGTATTTCTATATTTGACTTTATGTTGGGAAAAAATATATTCTGAGAACTAAGTATGTCTTTATTCCAATTATCACATGATATATAACAACTTCTAAGACATACCTAGTAACTAATCCTCATCTACTTTCACTCCCACCAATGCTCTATAATGACCCAACCTTCTTCGATACCAAAATAGAGTGTTTCAATTAGATTCTAAATATTCTCTTACCATACACCATACTAAGTACCTTGAGTATATGAATCACTGAAAATATTTCATGGCACTAGAAATAAGTATGTAGATTCATAAAAGATCCCCTATTGGTGAATGTTCCACATATTCACCCACCTCTAACTAACCAGAGGCATATTTTTTATCCTGGTTGAGAATATTTAATAATCCCATATGCCTTCAACTAGATTGAAATGAAACTAAACATTCACTGTTGGTTATTTTTTTCCTTACAAAGTTTTTTAATTTTATGGTATTGGACTCATCATTTTGAGTATGGTCAGTGGTTGTCCTAACACACCTAATAACATTTCACTACTTTTTGATTTAGATGATCAAAGTTATGATTTATATCACATTCATTCCTTGTTCAAAAGGTTTTAAAATGGTTCTAACTTTTGAACTCCCTATTTGGATTGTCACACTTTCCCATTGGTCCAAGAAGTATAACTATAAAATACATTCTACTTATTTTAGGATGTTTATACTAGTATTGATTTATTTAGTTCACATTGGGTTTACCTCACCCTCATTTCTATATAGACCTCCTCATATTTTTATTAAATTTGTAAGACCATAAAATTCAACCTTATTTTGATCAAAGTTGTTAAAACATAAATATCAACTGCATTACTCTGATTTAAAAGACCTTAAATTGTCAAAGAAAAGAAACAGAATACTTTTTAGGTTGGAAAATCATAAAGGGAGTCCTGGTAAAAAGTTTATTCTTTGATCACTTTTCCTGTACCTTGTAAATCTAAGTAAAAACTTAGAGTATATAAATAAGAATTTAGTTTGAATCCTATCAAGTTGAAAGACGAAAAATTAAAAACTAATTAAAATCCAAGCTATTTTATAATAAGCATTTTCCTCTCATAACTTAGAAACAAGTTAGGGCTAAAAGAAAAATACAAAAAGTATATGGGGACCACCATTTAGATCTATAAAAAATCAAGATCAGCATGCTAGGCCTATGTATTTTTTGAAAAAGTTAGATCATCCTTTTGTTCCTCTCTCATATTGGTTTGGATAATCTATATAGAATGCACGTAGATGTAATTTCAGGGTATTTGAACCCTCTTAATCACTGACCCTTCTATGTAAAATCCCATTTATGATTACAATTATACCAATTAATTTATGCCCTCATATCTGAATTTGATAACCTTGGATTATGATGATGTTAAATGCATTGCACATCTAGCCCGCATATATCTGTCTGAGAGTAATAATTCAAAAGGATGAAATGTTTTAATATTTCATTCAATTATTTTTTCTTTTATTATGGTGATATTACATATATGTTCTATATCAAGATATCCAATATCCATTTAGGATTATAATCCTTAAGGATGATTGATTTATTTAAAATTTTCATCATTTGAATCAAGTGTTTTTTTGATTATGAATTACCAAAGTCATCTTTATTTAATGTTTAAATTGATTCAATTACTATTGTGTTACCCTTTATCAATTTTCATGGAATTTCAAGGATCTATAATTAACTATTCATTGATTTATAGATATTATCAATAATTTACTCATGATAACAAGTAAATAACCTAGGGAATATAATGCATCTATTTTCAAACCCAAGTCTCTATGCATTCCTATTTATTTTTTCTTATATTCTATGGGTGATACAGAGTATGATTAATAATGGGGAAAAGTGACAATGTATCCTCACTAAAATTGATTTAGGAGTAACTTCTTATTATACATTATTTTCCGTTCCTTATATGATCACTAAGTAATATGATAGAGCCATTCTGATCTAGTTCTAAATGGATGTGATTTCATACCATGAAGGTGATTTTGAGGGTGATCTCTATTGAGGATCCCGCTAACATACTAACCATGAATGAGATGGATGTGTATTTTACTTAGTGAAGAATAAGTGAACTGTGTATTCATAATTGGTGTAGAAGTTTATGATCACTCATATGATGGAGTTTGTTCATTAATTAGGTATTCTAATGACCATGAGATAATTAAGGTTCACTCGGGACGATTCATTTAGGATAGTTTTTGTTCCTAATAACTTCATTCATTCTATTTTCATTTTTATCTACATGCTTATTTCTTATCTTTCACTCCATATTAGAAACCCTATATTTTTATTTCTTTCAAAAATATAATATATATATATATAATAATGTTTTTAGGATTATTTTGTGATTGATTAAAAAATATCCATAAGAGTGATGACCCTGGTCAGCCATTGTTCTGCACTTCAGAAATATAAACAATGTTTTTCACACCCAATGATATATGTGTCAAAATTTAGTATCATTTTTTGGGATCCAAGTTTTTAATTTTCCCAATATTTATTTTTCATTTTATAAATATTTTTCTACTTTTAAATTAAATTTAAAAATATAAGAAAGTTAAACCATTATTTTACCCACCCTTTCTTAAGGAAGAGGTTGTTTCATTATTTTCATGGTAGGTGGGGGGAGTCTGGAAATATAAATATAGAGAGAGGGAATTATAATATCTCATTTAGGAATTAAAGGATGAACTTGAACAAAAAGTTTTAGAATCCTTTTCCTAGGATCTCATTGAATTCTTGCACTACTTTCTGGAGTTCCATCCATAAGTGGACAAAGAACTGTAATAGTATTTCTTATTCCATAACACATTCCAAGAATAATTTTAAGAGGTTGAGTCTAACTTTTATGATTACCCAATTTCCTCTTATATAGAAATTATTCTAGAGGAATTCATGTAAGATCATGATTTAGTGTAAAAATCAATCAAGTGAGAAAACCTTTCATTAGAATCACTTACTTTTGATTTATCTTTATTGGAATTTCATTCTCACTCCTTCACTGAAAAAATTTAAAACATGGATGATCTATAAATTACCTTGTAAAATAATCAATAATTTTGTGAAAGTCACCATTGATGACAAGGTGATTCTAGAATTTGAAGATGATGAGTTTCATGGGGCTGTGTAAGAAGAAATAAATTTTAATGTTAATTTTAATTAGGGAGAATCCGAATTAAATTCAAAATGGTTAAACTTTATTGAAATTGAATTATTTTTTGACTACCCTTTCGACATTTATGTAGTAACACATCATGAGAAATCCCAGGATATTTAAAAATAAGTGTCTGAAGAAGATGTTTCCAAAGAAAATGAGGACACATTATTTTTCCTACCCCTATTATGAAAGTCACAACTTATTTATATAGGGATGGATCATAATTAAACTATTAATGGGATCCTCTATAACAAGCTTAAATTAAAAAAATTGGAATAAATAATATATGTTTGTTCATCTCAAAGAAACCCAACTAACATTTTGGATAACCACTGGAAATTCTTGGATAAGGGAAGTAAAATGCTAGTAGCCACTTGGGGGGTCCAAACTAAGATTTATCCTTTTTTACTTTACTTTATATTTCACCACATTCATTTTTATTTAAATAAAATTTTCATGTTTTCTAATTTTACTTGTAGGTTTTTAGTGGAAAGAAGCTAGAAGCTTAACTCAAGGCTTCCACTACCAAGAAGTTTGGTTGTATTACTCATTTATAACATATTTTGATTACTGCCCAATTTAATTATTCATGAGAATCTAATAAAATTATTTTTAAAATAAAAATGGGTATTAATAGTTTAATTATGGGGGATTGGTACCAATCTATTTATGCTTGCATATTTTGTTTTCCAATATTAATTTTTGGAGTGTTTAATGTTAGGGAATTGATCCTTATATATTATCTTGTCTAGTGAAAAATACCATGATAGTTTTAAGAATTTCAATAATTTTAATGTTTTTGAATTTATATGATTACTGAGAAATTTGTACCCCTTATTTCATAAAATTTTTTGTTTTATGATCAGGAAAAGGAATGCCAATGCGAGACTATTAAGCAGAATCAAAATTAAAATATGAGGAAATTGGAATTTTTAACTTTGTCTTAGGTAACATTGAATTGTGAAAAAGAACACCTCAGGGAGAAAACTCAATATACATTCATATATGTCCTTTAAAACTGGAGTAAAATGGGAAATTGGGATTCCACATGAAATTATGAGATATTTAGGCACTAAAAAATAGATTAAAAATATGAAAAAAGATAAACAAGGAAGAATAAAAAGCGTAGTGCTTAATTATCAAAATGGAATGTATTTAAGTGAGTGTAGTGTTTATATCTAGATGAAAATGGGTTAATTGACTTACAAGAATGTCATTTGGGTTGTATAAAGGAATTGGGAAATAGAAATTTTAAATAAGGAGCTTAGGAAAGATGAATTTGTGATATAACCACTTGTTAAAATATTAATTCCAATAAATTTCCTTTTGTTTTAAATCCTATAATTATATCATTTTCTTCAATTGAAATGAAATATTGGATCATACATATTGAGTAGGAATGGAATTTTAAATAAATAATTAATCTTTGTTTTACTTCTTTTTTGGTTTTTGTGTTTGTATCTTGGAATGATAATTCTTTTATAAATTAAATTCATTAGATTTCATGGGAGTTAAATGTTTAAGTGTGGGTGGATTGATAGATTAAATAATTTCAAATATTTCACTTTGAATTTTAAAATTTTAAATCCAACCAAAATTTGAATTTAAGGTAAGTTATCATAGATTTAGATTAAATTAATACTTTGTACTGAATTGAGAAAATAGAATATTTATTTCTATGTTTTTTATTTGTATTTGATTTTAGTTGATAAATCAATTTTTAAGTGATGTTTTTCTAGCATTTTTAATTTGAGCATTAATTAAGAAATTACATGGAAAATATACTTTTTCACTTTCAAGTGAAATCTAGTATTTTTATCATAAAATTTTCAATGTGTTAAATTTGATGTAATAATTTATTTTTCATAATTTTAAACATTTTGGTACATATATTTTATTTGAATAGCATGATCTTAATCACACATTTTCATGGTGATAATGTGACCTGAATGTAATGTTGGGTGGGTTTCATCAGTATGGATATTATTTCAATGTTTAGACCATAAATTTTACATTTATTTTTGTATTGGTATTTTTTATAAAATTTAGAGCACTCAAAGATGAAGATTCTACTCAAATGGAACCACATCTAGTTTTATCATTTTGTGGGTCAACCATGTAGTATAAAAATATGGATTTAATGAGACCTGATTTTCAACATTCCTTTTTTTTTTAATTTTTGTAACATGAGACTCCCATTCACTATATAAATATGTATTATTCAACTTTGGAATGGGATACTTTTTCATTAAATGTTATGTTGTGGGTGAATGGGAGATTATTTTCTACAATAATGGTTTTTATCATTTTTCTCACACAATGTAATTCTAGCATTGCATGTTTTCATAGAAAAATAGTTTATATTCTCCATCTCTCTCTCTCTTTCTCATTCTCTTCATTGTGATCTCCAATAATAATTATAATGAGTAAGTAACCCAAGGAATATCCTCGATGATGAATGTAGTTTAAAAAAAAGTCTCTATGCATTCTTATTTAATGTTTATCATCTAATTTGGGTTATACCATAGATTACTAGTTACAAGGAAAGGTGATAGTGCATCCTCCGTATAATTGTATTGGATGTAATTTTTTATTATACCCTATTTTCCTTCCCTTCCATGATAAAAAAGGCCTTTGATAGAACCTTGGTGATGTAGTGTTGAATGGGTGAGATTTTATACCGAATTAGAAGAGAATGATTACACATATGATGGAGTGTGTTTATTAAGTAGGTAAATGACTAAATAAGAGATAATAAAGGTTCACTCATGATGATTACTTTGGGAGTGCTTCCTTTCTTACTTAATTTATTCATTCTTTCTGCATTTTTATCTCAATGTTTCTTTCCTATCTTTAATTACATTTTCAAATCCTTATATTTTTATTTCATTCATAAAATATAAAAAAATAAAAAATCTATAGTAAAGTGTTTAGGAGTACTGATTAATTGATTAAAAAATATCATAAATAGATACAAACCTAATAATATATTTTTCTGCACTAAGAAAATATAAATAATATTTTTTTACACCTTACAATAAGTGTTCCAATCACCCTTGTACCTAAAAAAATTGATGGGTTATAAAAAGAGATCAAATAAATCTAATAGTATATGCTTAATATTTACTCACCAAACCAAAATCTAGGTGGAGATATAATCCCATTTCCTACTTTCACTTATTGAGAACCTCCATAGAAGGATCTGTTAATAGATTAGTCACTAATGACACTATTAATACCACTAAAGGATCAAAATTCATAGCCTATAGTTATTCCATAAAAAAAGTAGAAGGGGTATCATCAAATCTATTACCTGAGTTATCATTTAATCTAATCATTTTACCCCTACTAGGTACTCCATAGATTTTTTAGTTGGGTTTGTTTCTTCAGACTTCTGTAAAGTAAAAGTTAATAGGTTTAATAATTCTATTAATGATAACATAAAATGTGAAGATGATATTGATGTTATCCATGAAGGATAAGAACTTTATTCAATTTCTTCTTCATAGGCGGTATCCCTTTCTTCAAGGGGCCTTCATCATCACCCATCCTTCCCATTATCATCATCATCATCATCATCATTATAACAACATAATTCAATGCTCATAAGTTAGAGTACTTTAGGGGAATAAAATGTTTTACCCCTGATCACACAGACTTGATCATCTACCTATTTTATATAAGTATCAACCTCATCAAGATTATTCTCATAAGAAATATTGAAGGGTGAAATGTTCTAGAAAAGATCTATTAGCATAAATTCTTATACTTATAGAGAATCATGAATCTCCTTCATAGAATATGTGATTCTCCAAGAATCCTACCCACCACATTCATCTATAAACTGAGAATCTATAAGGATTGGTGGTAGAGGAACCACTATACTCATAGAGGGATATGGTACTATATGAATTATCAATTACCTATGAATTTGGTTGAATATAGGATTTATAAGTTTGAGACTCTTACATGATGTCCTTGATTCTACCAGTTTCTACAGTTCTTCTATGATTTTAGTTACTGGTGGACCCTAGACTTGGTGGGCTAAATACATAAATTGGCCACTACGATATGAATTGATACATGTTTTGGTGCATTCGATCAAGATTCTAATGAAAACATCACTGAATGATAAATTTATTTTTATATACATGTCCTCATATGCAAGAATCAACCAAAATTTTCATACAACCATAAGTTAGAATTTAACTTGGATGTTTTGAGGTAGGCCAAGAAATTTTTTATACATAATAGAATTATTGATGGAACCTAAAAAGTGAATACACTTTTTAAATGGTTTCTTTGTTGATAATGGTTATTATAATACCTTTTCATATAGAAATAAGTAAAGATATTTCCTCAAGTGTGAAGTTATAATTTTAAATAACCATATCAGTCAAATCCGTACATAGTGTGAAGAAAAATCAATTATGAATGTTCAACATATAGAGAATGTCTTAGTCTCTAAAAGGGTGTGAATTAAACCAAACAATTCCATATAGATACAACATGGAATGAAAACAATAAATTTATTTATTATGTTTCAATTTTTAACCTCTAAAGTGAGATGCAATACAACCCTCCAACACTTAGAATATCCTGATGAGTCTGAATGGGACCTTCCCTCTATAAATATGTCTAAAATGTAAATATAATTTGGCCAACACCAGTACAAAAAAGTTGATCTAATTTACACTTACTAACTATATTTTCATTATAAAGTACCAATCCTTACCTTTTTGTGTGACTCAAGAATAGGGAGGTGAAACATTATTATGAACATTTATATAAATGACTATAAGAAAACAAATGTGTTGATTCTAGGGGTAGTCCCTCAAACCCAATCATTAAATTTAACTTATTCCAACCTTTAATAGTATT
Source organism: Viscum album (assembly GCA_963277665.1). Classification (NCBI taxonomy): domain Eukaryota; kingdom Viridiplantae; phylum Streptophyta; class Magnoliopsida; order Santalales; family Viscaceae; genus Viscum; species Viscum album. The sequence goes on from OY728161.1 coordinate 1,421,070,533, forward strand.
TTCCTAGATTCATATAGGTCTTATCAGCTAGATATATTTATGGATTCCTTTTATATGTCCCTAACCATTAGTCAATAAAAATAGCTCATCCTATATAAAAAATGAATATTAACTCATGGATGAAGGTCACATTCCATAAAATTCATTTCAAGTCACAATGTATCCCTTATGATTAGAGGATTTCACTTCACATCATTCCCTAAAAAATCTTGGGAAAAAAATTACTATACATATCCCCCATAATTGGATCCCAACTAATCATATGAACATTCCAAAAGCTTTTACTAACCTCGCTATTCATGAAATGAAATATATTTTTGTCCAGAATCTATCAGCTGATCAAGTTTAAAATTATTTTCTTATTTGGATTAGAAAATGATCACAATATCTAAAATGATTTTTATAATCTTACTACCATAATTGTTTTTGAACTCCAAGAAACTTTAATTTATCTAGTATTGTCACACTAATTTATGCCAAAGATGCATCAAGGGAGAAGGTAATAACTTGAAAACCCCAGTATCTAGTCTTCCATGGATCTTCATAGGATGGATGGGTAGTTATAGACATATAGTTATTGAATCAGAGGTCCTTCCTCCAGGTTCAGTGGGGTGTACCAAGATATATACATGTCTATGTAATCGATATCCTTTATAAAGATCCCAATGATAGATATAATGGATTAGGTGATCTCAAAGTGATGTTTAATCCAATGCGCCAGTTGGTTTTGTAACACTAATGAATGAGGGGTAAGCATGTAACTTAGTAACCTGAACCCATAGAGATGTAACCTCTCCAACCCCAGGTAATTTTGTAGACTTGATGCCATTATCTTTGAGAGAAGTAGTTGCCTCTAGTAGATGAAATGACATTTGCTAACATCAATATCACCAATCATCTTTGTCCACCTCACTGTGAGAGTTTGAGAACCTTTTTTCAAATTCATTTCTATGAAGGAATAGATGAACAAATTTATATATTGTGTTTATTTAAAAGAAGGGATTTAATGAAAAAAAATAGAACATGAGTATTAGAAAATTCATTAATTTTGTATAGAAATTATTTGAAACATGAACCACATAAAAAATATGGATTTAGACTAGCTCCACATAAATAATTAGTGAAGGGAATACATTCATATAAATTTAAAGGGGTTATCTATGTATTTTAATTCCAATATAATTCTTATATAGAGGGTTCTATATAGGATGTGTAGAAGAATTGTTTTGAAAATGGGATAATATAAAAATAAATTCTTTTGTGACTGAAAAGTAATAAAAATTTGGACCTTATTTCCAAATTTATAGAGGTAAATGTTAACATTAGATTTCTATTTTATATAGAAAATATAGATCTTATGTGGAACACCCTATTTTCCTAATAATTTGATCGTCTTTATTCCATCAAATATAAATTTTAGGGGATTATTTTTTGATTTATAAAAAAGACAGGCAATACATTTTTAAGAATATTTGAAGGAAAATTTTGAATGGGAATGACTACATGAATGTGCTCCAAGAGTAAATAATAAAATTGTTTAAATTTTATGTGGTTCCCAATTTAATATGTTCGAAAGAACCATATATCCTTTTGTGGAGGAATCATAGTTAGGTGGATGGTTGTTTGTGGTGGTTGGGAGGCTCCTAATTTATAGTAATTAGATGGTGAGGCTTTTTAACCATGTTAATTTCATGCGGAAGTATCCTTATTTTTGATATATGAATAGGGATCCTTTACGGATTCTAAGATTTCATGTAGAGGTTTAGTTATTTTTACACATGAGATGATGGTTTCATTATATTAAGACTCTCCTTTACAACAAAATCAACATTTTTAGTGGTCAATAATTAACCTTATGAATCCAATATAATCTTATGTAGATGATATTTCTAGAGAAATATGTTACCAAATTTTCCTATAAATATTCTTGACAAACATTTTGAGAGTGGATAATTTTCTGAATGCATGAAGTCTGAGAAATCACAACATTTGTGGGTATATATTTTACCAGAATGTATTTAGAGAAATTTTTTAGTAAACTAGATTTTCCCAAACAAGAATTTTCTAAATTTTGATTTTTTAAATCCCTAGGACATTCCCAAGGTAAAATGGTAAATTTACCCTAGAAGAATACCATAGAATAATTATCTGATAATTCTGTTGATTATTGGGTGTGGTGTATTACCCCTAGTTGAACCAACTCAAAATTGTGAGTATAACATATCCTAAAAAATAATATATTATTTTTAGGTCACAAATGTATATTTGTGAAAATTATCTTATATTTTCTTAATGAAGATTTGGATGGGAATATCAATGTCAAATTTATATCTAGAATGTAGGTTATTCTCTTGGGAATCTTAAATTTGGGTTTTCATCTAAATTTATGGATTTTAAGCACTGTTAGTGGAGTAATTGGTAAAATTAAATTAAGATATTTGACATAATAACCACTTTTAAACCAATCAGTCTCTAAATCCAATGGTTTGTTTCATAAACCCATGTTTTTGAATGTGTTATCATTAGTGGGGTTCTTGAGGGTGGAAATCAAGGAAGATCTAAAAGATTGATGAACTAGCTTTTTGTGGGATCCCCAATGACAACAACGTGAAAGTACTGTTATGTAGTGATCAATCCATCAGCAATGTAGGGATACATGATTTCTCTTTATGCTCCTTTATCTGTGGATTAACCATTGGAATTATTTACATGAATCGATCTTCTTCTTCTTTGTGGATTTTTTTCTTAATAACTCTATTATTTGTGGATTATGTAATGTTTTATTATTATGATATATCTATAATTTGTTTTTTATTTGAAAAATCATCATATTGGTTATGATTCTATATTTTTCACATAATTATGAAAATTTTATATACGGTTATAGTGAAAAAAGTGATTTTATTATTATTTTTATCAATTATCTCTCTTATAATATTTATATATTATACTATCTCTTTTCTATCTCTACCTCTATTTTCCATGAGTGGAGAACAAGCCATCAACCTTTGGGACATTCTAAAGTGTAAGTGTGTTCATTAGTTAAGGTTAAAGGTGGAGACAATGTATAAAGAGAGGGGATAGTGGAATCTGATGCTTTAAATGTGGGACAATATGATATGGGATAGTTGGTAAAAATTGAGGGTAGTGTGATGCAGGATAGGGAATCATAGAAAATGAAGGTAGGCATGATAGGGGTTGGCATGAGATAAACTTAAAAGAGGAGGATGATAAAATCTAGGTGAAAAATTCATCATATAAAACACCATCCATATGATGTGGTTGGAATTATTTTGGTGTGGTGTGGCATGAAATTCCTTCCCCCATTACCAATAAATATATATTAATATCTTATAATGAAATTAGAAGAGTTTTAAGGCGTTTAGAGGGGATGATTCAGAGGTTCCAACACCTTTCCACCCACATCAACACACACACACACACACACCTATATATCATTTATATGAATATTATATTAAAAATTAGATAAATTATAGGAGAGGGTAAGAGCGGGGGTGTCATTCAATACAATGGTCAGATAGAGTGGGATGCTTTGTAAAGACCTTTCCCCTACCATTTAATATATATATATATATATTCATACATGAATAATAATAATAATAATAATAATAGTAATAATATTACTAATCTTGTTTTGGTTGTAACTTTTTACTAAGATATCAGATCAATGATCCATCAACATCATATTGAACTAGATTTTGAGATGAATGATTCAAGGCCAATATTTCATACCTAAATATGAATACTAGAATATGCCTTGGGTCCCATTGGTAAATTTATCTATAACACCCCAAGATTTTATGATTTGTTTCCAAATAAATTTAATTTCTTTGATAACTTGCGTTATGTGCAGCACCACATTTAACAATCTACAATAAATTGTTATCTAAACATGACTACTATAACCTAGCCATCAATTTTTTTGGTATTAATAGTAATTAAATCTTTTTGAAAAATAATATAAAAGTTTTATATAAAGAATATATATTTATAGGTAAGTACTTAATTTTTATTAAAGACCCTAAATGCTTCAAAAATATATTTTTCTCAAAAAATTATTTATACTGATTTTTGTGAGTAAATAATAAAATTAATTCTTTTCAGTTTTTTAAAATTTATATTATAAAATAAAATTCATTTTTGGAATCAACATTTTATATTTATATTACTGTTTTTTTTTTGATTTTTCTGAAAGGTTTTAATTATTCGATGAACAGCGAGAATAATGGTTCTTATTGAAAACCACAATTTCTTTTAAAGAATTCATAAGATTAAATTTAGATATTAAAACTTTCTCTACTTATGAAATTATTTTCTTTAGAAAAATTTCTTTTTCATTACATCTATAAGTTTAAATTTCAATTAAAATATTTCACTTATATGATTTTAGTTTTGAAAATTGGGTATCTATAATAATCATAATTAATATTATATAATAATTTCAAATTAATTTTTTTCCAAAATGAATGCTAAAAATAGTGTAAATTAATTAACAAAGTTAAGGTTAAAACATGTTTACTAGAGGGTTAACCTAAAAATATAAAAGTTAAAATAATCTAAAAAACTTCTTTAACTTATATTTGATGGAATTATTTCAACCTTATCACATAAAAGGTTCTATAATGAGGAATTTTGGTTCCTTGTGGCATGCGAAAAACATGGGTATAACTTTTTCATTTAAAAAATTCCAAGTGTGTCCTCTCTCCCACTTATAAAAGCCACCCCTATATAAGTTTCAAAGTTAATTTTCAAATAAAATTATTTTCACAATTCTTTGTAAAATTTTAGTTTTAGGAAGTTTATTTTCAAAGTGATAAGGTTATTTTCCTCAAGAAATGATCCAAGTGATCTTTTAAAATCATTTTCCATATAAGAAGACACCCTTTTATGTTACATAATATTTACTAGGGTATGATCTAATTATACCATCCTTTTTCTCTATCTAGGTGGTTTATGTTTATGCTGAAAATATTATCATGAAACCCATTTCTTTTTCATGGGTTTTTTATTTTATGAAATGTTTATGAAACTCATTTCTTTTCCTTGAGTTATGTTATGGTGAAATATTTATGAAACACATTTGTTTTCACAGATTCTGATATGATGAATATTTTATCACATTGTTGAACACCTATGTATGGTTTTTAGTATGCAATGGTGGTTATGTTATAACTTAGTGTGTTGGTTACGTTACTACCAATGGTGGTGGTTACATTATAAATAAGGATGGTGGTCACATTATAACTAAGGATGGGTGGGACCTATATATCCTTTTGATGTATTGGGTTTTGATTTATAACTCATGAGATAAATACATTATGTGTGAACCTGATTTCATGTTCAAAATTTTATGTGTTGGCTTGGCATTCATGTCCTTAACGTTATGCGATGACTTATTTCTATTTTTACTATTCAAAATGTTATATGATTATATATATACCATAAATCTATGTATTATGCCAATTTTATTTACTCATGGATCATGTTATTTTATTCCTTTATGATTCATGTGTTATGAAAAACCAATACTTATTCCATGACTCGAGTTTATGATCTAAGATATACTGGGTATGGTTTTCAAATTTTATTCTCATGTTCTTATACCCTTATGTTCATTTTATGCTTATGTGATCATTGATATCTCCCTTACTTACAATTAATGAGCATTTGACATCACCATATCTTTTGTTTCTTTTCCCCAAGTTATGAATAAATATATTATGTATGATATGTTTAAGAAGGGTGATAGTTTTGAGGAACTACGTGGGATATGATATAGTTCACTTATGAATGAGTGGTTTATGTATCCATGTTTAAAAAGGCACTAAACCTATATGAGTATGGAATGGATCATTATGTCATGTAGTGAATGTTCATATATTAAGGTGTAATGTCTATGTATAAAAAGTTTGGGTCATTATAGTTGATATTAGAGCATGGTTTAGTTAAACTTTAGAGACTAGGATGTTAAAACTTTAGTGAGAACCATTAGGATAATCCTAAGTATATGAGAATATCCTAAGTTATGGTAAATGAATGATTATAGTTCTGAAAACAATTATATCACTATCTAGATACTATAAGTGGATGTAGATCACATACATATGCACCTAGGGGTAATATCCTAGAAAAGGATTCATTTAACATGACTTGACTGTCATCTAGTTTATGATAATTTTCCTTGCTACACACTTGGTTTAACACTCCAAGGGGATATGATTAGGTTAATTCAAATTTCCTTTATAAAACATCATGAAACATATTAGTAGATGATTACCACAAATGGACTAGGTTAAACCTAAGGTTTAATAGATTAAAAAAAGGTGCCAATATTAAGACATCCTATGTATGATTTAATCACTTTGATTAATAGTGTTTGATAGTCATGAAAGCCATTTTGGTTATAGTAATTAATTGAAGATAGAATGATGATTTTTAGGTGGTAATAGGTAAGACCATATATTGAAGTACCTTATTTAAGATTAGTTATATGAATTTATTTATATCATTAAAATTCTCTAGGAATGTTAATTTCTATACTCAATTATTAGATGTTGAATTATAAGTGAAAACCCCTAATGGTATGATGATCACATTTCAAGTCTATGGTTCTTCTACAGTTTAATTTTATAGGAAGGTGATTCTTGTAAATATTATTATTCTTCATTTGGTTTAATTTTATCTTATCTTAGGCATGAATTATCTTTCTCTATATAAATCCCACATCAATTTCCAGGGAAGGGAAGTCATGTTTGATATTCTAAACCAACCTATGATTTTCTATCTATGTGATGATAAATATGAACTTCCAATGAAAATAACATATATTTTAAAGGTATGTATTCCTATTAAAAATTGGTGTTTAACATATATGTTTGGGGAGAAACTTAACCTCGATGATATTAATAATTTTCAGAAGTTTCTTGATGTATTTCCAAAAGAGTTTCATAGTCTTCCACCAAATTGTGAAGTTTATTTCTTAATAGAAATTATAACTGGTGCCACACCTATTTCAAATAATCCTCATATAATGGCCCCAATTGATTTACAAGAATTGAATAATAAAATCCAAGAGACTATTGAAAAGGGATTTATTCATCCAAGTGTGTCATAGTAGGGTACATCAGTTCTATTTATAATGAGGAAAGATAGATCAATGTGACTCTACATTTATTACCATGAATTGAATAAGATCACAATCAAGAACAAGTATCCTCCACCTTATATCGATGCATTTTTTGAACAACTATGTGAAGATAAATAATTTTCAAATATTGAACTTTATTTTTGATATCATCAATCGAGGGTTAAGAAAGAGGATATACCCAGGACAATGTTGTTTGCAAGGTATGGACACTATGATTAAATAGTGATGTCATTTGGTCTTACTAATTCCCCTTATATCTTCAATGATTTAATGAAAATAGTCTTTATAGATTATATTGATTAGTTTGTGGTAGTCTTTATAAATTATAATATTATATATTAAAAGGGAAAGGAATAGCATGAAGATAACTTGAGAATTGTTCCGAAGACCCTAACAAAGAAGAAACTATATAAAAAATTTACAAACTATGAACTTTGATTACAAAAAGTTTATTTTTTGGGTCATATAATCTCAATAGAGGGTATATTTGTGGATCCATAAAAGGTGATGGTTATTGGACATTGGCCTAGACCAACCATAGTAACAAAAATATAAAGTTTTATTTGTTTGGCTAGATATTATCAATGGTTTGTGCATAATTTATCAGGACTATCTAATTCATTAACCAAATTAACTTGGAAGGAAGACAAGTTTTTCAAGATGAATAATTGTGACAAAAATTTCAAGAAATTAAAGAGAATATTAGACAATTCACCTGTGATTATATTACCCTATAGTAGAGAAGGATTTATAATATATAGTGATTCATCCAAGAAGAGAATGAGATGAATTATCATGTAGAATGACATATTTATAGCTTATGAATCATGAGAATTAATGGTTGATGATAAAATTTACCCAACTAACAATTTGGATTTAATTACATTAATTTTTTCATTAAAGATGTGGATTCATTATCTTTATGGAGAAATGTGTGATATATATATACTGATCCTATGAGTTTAATATATATATATTCACATAGAAAGAGTTGAGTATGAAACAAAGAATATGGCTGGATCTAATTAAAGATTATTACTACTTAATACATTACCACCCTAGGAAATCAAACAAACTGGCCAATGCCTTGAGTTGAAAGGATCATGTAAGTTTATCTATGACGAGGATAAAAAAAGATCCAATATTTTTGGATTTTTAAAATATGGATCTTGAAATAATGAAGGGGTGGGGGATATTATATTTCCCAAATGAGTGTTCAACCATTTATACGAATGAGTATTAAAGAGGCACATAAGGAGTATGTAGAGATAAAAAAGAAGGTGAGAAATGTTCCTATGTTTAACCTTGGTTATGATGGAATGATATGGTTTAAGAACCATATATGTGTTCTATATATACCAGATTTGAAGGATCTATTATAGGAGGCTCCTATTTATTCATTATCTATTCATCCTGGAAGTAAAAATATGTGTAGAAATTTAAATGATTATTTATGGTGGGATGGCATGAAGATAGGTATTATTGAGTTTTTATGTCGATGCATGATATGTTATCAAGTTAAGGATGGGAGACAAAATTATAAGGCGATGCTACAAACATTACTCATACCAAAATAGAAATGGGAATACATCACCACATATTTTTTCATTAGAATCCCCGAATAATCTAAAGGGAACAATGTTATATGGGTGGTATTCGATCACCTTACAAATTCAGAACAATTCAACAATATCAATGAAGATTCTTCTTTGGATCATCTTTCTAGGATATACATTAAAAAAGTGGTAAGTAATGGACTATAAATGATTGCCTGTGTCAGCCATGAGGGTACATGGAGATACTTTAGAGCCCTTAGGATAGTTGATATATGTGTAGGGTGATCATTTCTTCCCTACTGATATGTTATTTCCTAGGTGGGTATACCTTGGGTTGATTATATGTAGTTTGTGCATGAGTACTGACATAAGATGATTTGATAAGGTAGGTGGGTATTATGCCATATTACTAGAGTGATGCTAGTATAGATTTTACACTAAGGATAGTGAGGCCATGATACAATTATGATGATGTTGAGGAACACTATTCCCTTTGAGTGATGGTCTGGTATTGAGAGATGAAAATTAAATAAAGTAACCCATGTAGGGTATATGAATAATCATATGGACAAGAGCGCCATTGAGGAGTGACTTGGTATTACATTGACCTAAGAGAGATGGGTAGTTCAGGGAGGTTGGTATCATTGATCTTGGGTTTCAACTTAGAACCTAAGGATCAATAATGAATATCTATAATATATGCTATGATAGGATATTGGTTGTTAACTTTATAGTCCATCCTTTGAGACATATGATAGGTTTGGGATGGTGGATGACCCGTGGGGTTGATATGATGGTTATAGGGGGAGAGTGTTCCCCTTGTGTATGATGTGGTAAGTATGTGTTTCTTGATAGGGGGATTATTACACTATTTTATAGAGGATCTATTTACTAGCATGGTAGAGTCACACCCTTTATTTTTCTAGTGAGTTTACTTATTTTCTGATAGGGTGTGGGGACACCCTTGAGTTTCTGGATGATCTATTTTCTAGTAGGGGAGATTCACACCCCTAAGTTTCTATATGATGATAGCTATATACAATTAGGGTTTTTTCGCACCCCTACGTTTATAGATTATGATACTATATATTTGTCCTAACAGGGTGTGGTCATGCCCCTAAGTTTCCAATTAATCTGTTTCTTAAAAGGGTGCGAGCATGCCCCTGAGTTTCTAGATGATGGTACTCTATATGTTTCCTGATAGGGTGAGAAAATGACCTTGTATTTCCCAATGATATATTTATTTTAAGGGTAGAATCACATCTCTGAGTTTATATATGATGATATGTGTTTCTTGGTAGGGATAGTCTACCCCTAGGTGTTGGATGAATTGTTACTTGTTTCATGGAAGGAAGCATGTATTCCCTTTGGTTATATATGAGGTTACTTGTTTCTTGGTAGGTATTGTGTACACCCCTAGGTTATAGATGATGGTATATATACTCAAATACATCTAACACTGGAAAAATTAGGAATATTCAATCCTATATGTAACCTTAGAACCTGATTATCGATGGGGATTATTTAATTATATGTGCACACTGCATTTATATTTGGATCATATTAAATGTGCATACACTATTATTGGTTATATTAGAGACCCAATTGGTGGTTTTCTATTGGGTTTTACTCACACCCTTCTTATGAATCCCTTAAACTAGTTGGGTACTCGAATAGAAATCACTGTTCATAGGTTCAGTTAGGCTATAGGTTTAGAGCTGCATGATCAGCTGGAGCAGTTCAATAGGGATTTAGAGATTGGGATGAGTTGAGGCTTAGGGATGGTATTAAATCCTCCTTTATTTTTTTTATTTTTTTATTTTTAATTTTTTATTATCATAGTGGAAGATAAGTCATAATGTATTATTGTATACTTTCACATTTCTCTTTTTTTATAACATGGATATGATTTATTGCTTCCATGTAATTTGGTGTTCTACTATGGATGTTATTGGTTATTATTACACAATTTATTACTATGATATAATGGTATAATATCCTCATGATAACACCTTGAAACAACACTATTAGTCTAAACCCTTTTGAATATGGGGAGGAATGCCTGATGTCATCTGATGCTGCTGGTCTAGGCACTATCGAGTGGCCCTGATATAGGGAATTAGAAAACCCAATTCCTCATTGCATTACTTTAAACTTCTAGGTATATTATTCTAATTAGATAATGTTAAATTTAATGACATTATGTCTACCCCACACGACACTTAAACTCCTCAGAATGATTTATTTATATAACATAATTTCTTTATCTAAGAGCTGTAACCATGTAAGAGTTTTTATCATATGGTATCCCTATTAATAATTTTATAATATTATAGAAATTAACCTATATTAAGGAAGTAGATGTGAATTGATTCATGTTATTCCATGATACATAGTGATGCCTAAATTTCCTACCCCTCGATCCAGACACAATTCTAATTCACCTTTATCCTTCTATGTTATCATAGTTCTTAGTTTTACTGATTCATGTAAATTTTTAAAATGGAACTAAATTATAATAGAACCATTTTTTCTACTTAGTATTAATACATCATCCAAATAATGTTGAGTTATTATCCATTCCCTCACTAAGGCACTCATCTATTTCACTATTGTTTCCCCTAAATATGATCCAAATCTGTATAGATAACATTTTTGAGAATTGTGTGTGGCTTGATTCCTATAATTACATGATATAATATTAGGATTATATATACTAATGTAGATCCAAATATAAATTCTATTTTCATACCATTATCCCCCATTATGTATTGGTGTCTGGGATTAGTTCACATTAGGTTTCTCATTCACATACCGATGCTAGGATGAAATCATTTCATATTCTTCTATATACAAGCTATATCAGTGCATAAAATATTTCTAAGAACTATATATGGATTGATTCCTATAATTATAGGATATATAGTGATGTCCATATCACATATCTTGGTCCCAACCAAAAATTTAATATTCTTCCCACTCTATCCCACAATCCCAAAACATGGGTTTATTGATTCACTGAACCTGTATTAAGATGATAATTTTAATATTATTTAATAGAACTACATGTGTATTGATTAATATTATTATAGGATACATAGTGAAATTTTATTCTTCTACATTAGACCTAGTCATAAATTTCATCACTATTAAACCCTCTCCCAGTGTATGGTATCTAAGTTCATACTGGGTATTTCTATATTTGAATATATGATGCGAAAACATATATTACTAGAACTATGTATGTCTTGCTTCTTATTATCAAATGATATATAACAACATCATAGCCCTACATATTCACCAATCCTCATCTTCTTACACTCCCACAAATGTTCCATAATGACCCATCCTTTGTTGGTACTGAACTAGAGTGTTTTAATTGGATTCAAAATAATCTCTTACCATACACAATACTTTGTACCTCTAGTATATGAATCAATAAAAACATTTCATGGAACTGTTAATGATTATGTTGAATCTTGAATGATCCCTCTGTTGGTGCATATGCCACATATTCAACCCACCTCTAACAAACCAGAGGAAGATTTGTATCCTCGATGAGAATATCCACTAACCCCATATTCCCTCAACAACATTACAATGAAAATAATCATTAATTATTGTTTAGTTTTTATTATAATCATACTTTTTTAATGGTATGGTAATGGACCTTTCATTTTGAGTATGGTCAGTGGTTATCCTAACACACCCATTAACATTTCATTGTTTTCTGATTCAGATGACCAAAGTTATGATTTACATCACTTTCATTCCCAGTTTTAATGGTTTTTAAATGATTCTAGCTCTTGAACCTCCCATTTGGGTTGTCACACTTTCCTATTAATCTAAGCATTATGACATTAAACTATATTCTCCTTTATTGAAACTATTTATACTATTATTGATTTATTTAGTTCTTGTTTGGTTTACCTCTCCCTTATTTTTTACATACCACATAATATTTTGATGAATGTTATATGAACATAAAATTTAACCTTATATTGATTAAATTTGTTTGAAATTAAATATCATATTCATGACTATGATTTAAAATACCAAAATAGTCAAAGAAAATAAACACAGTATTTTCCAAGTTGAAAAATCATAAAGGGAAGCTTGGGAACAAGTCAATTTTCTGCTCACATGGGCTTAACATTATAAATCCAAGGAAAAATTTAGATTATATGAATGATAATTTTTTTTTGAATCCTATCAGGTTGAAATCCCACAAATTAAAGACTAAGTAAAACCCTGTCATTTCATAATAATCCATTCCCTCTCATGAATTAGGGAAAAGTTAGGGATAAAATAAAAATACAAAAATATTGTGGGGACCACCATTTGGCTCTAGAAAAAGTCAATCTTAGATTTCTATATTCTAGGATATAGGAAAAAGTTAGAGCACCCTTCTATTCCTCACCCATATTGGTTTGGATAATCAGTGTAGAATGAAAAAGATGTAATTTTAGGGTATTTGAACTATCTTATGAATTGAACCTACCATGTAAAACCCCCTTCATGATTCCAATTATGATTATTTATTCACTCCCTCAAATTTGAATGGGCTAAAATTGGATTATGATATTGTTAAATTCATTGTATAACTATCCCTCATATATCTATCTGAGAGTAAAAATTCAAAAGGAGTTTTTTTAATCCTTTATACATCTAGTTTATCTTGGATTACAATGATAGTGCATATATGTTGTGTATCCAGATCACCAATATCGATTCAGTAGTAAAATTCTTAAGGATGATCAATTGATTTAAACTTTTCATCTTTTGAATCAAGTGTTTTGTGATTATGATTTACCAAATTCATCTCTATTTAATGTTTAAATATATTCAATTACTATAGTGTTACCATTTATAAGTTTTCATGTATATTTAAGGATCAATAATTAAATATTCATAGATTTTAGAAAATTATCAATAATTTTTTATAATTTATTTTACATTCATTAAGAAAAAGAGGGTGGACTAACAAAAAATTTCAGTCTCTCCATAACAATTCATAAAAATTAAAGGAAGAATACAATTAATTAGAATGATGATATAAGGAATGATTGATTGAATCTCAAAGTTGGATCATTAATTATTCTTATTCAATGGCATATTGACATAATCTATGTAACATAGTGGTCTCCTTCTCTTCATTAAGAAACAATTCCTTTTCCATTAAAACTATATCAGTACTTTCTTTTTCAGCATCCTTGATAAAATTTTTCCCATTGCACCACTTAAGCAGTGGTGGATAACTCTAGAAAAAGTTTTTATACCAGGTCCCTCTCTTCTATTACTTGCAAATTCTACTCTACTGCAATCACTACATGTTTAGATAATTTGAAAAGAATCATCTTTAGAATGTTTTCAAAGTGAACTATAGATTTTACTATTGAAATCTCTGATTGGAGTGCCTCCACTTACTCTTATGAAACAATCATCTCATTCACACTAACATGAATTACATGGTAATTAAACCCAATATAATCCAAATTAGTGAAAATGTGTTTAAGATAATGTAATTCATAACTAATCCCACTAAGAGGGGTCTAATGTATTGGCCTCCAAATGACTACCACACTCACTGGAACATCCTTTGTTAGACTAAAGTATAATTTAGGTTTAAAATAGTGACAATTATGGGAATCAATGCATAGTATATAACTAAATAACTTAGGAAGGTACTGGCCTCAATATCTCTTGAGAGAGTTGACATCAAACCAATTCATTCCCCTATAATTTTTTTAATTGTTGTGATATTGTAGTATCAACCACATTAACTTATATGGTTTTAGTAAGGGTTGGTGTAATTGATATAAAAGATATGTTAGATAAAAATAATTAATATTTAAGGGGGAATATATTGATTCTCACCTTGAATTATGGGAGGATTAACTTCATTTGACAACATAATTTCATTGGCAGGGGCATTCAATAAGTATTCTTGAATTAACCTCTGTGTGGGATCTTAAATAACTAACTATGCTCTTATAATTATAGGACCTTATGTTAGAGATGAGAATTCAGAAGAAAATCCTTTATTTGAAATGATTTATTTAATTCTAAACAGGGATTCTGATGAAAAAATATAGACATTGATTAACATGATTAAAAAATTATACAAATATCATATATAAAAATAATTAGGATGAAATAATTTACTCCAAACCAGTACTAAATGTTGATACAAAAAAATATAAAGTCTTTATGAAATAAAAAACATTGATCCATCTACTAGGATTAGTTAAATTATTAAACTAAATAATATGTTTTGATTTAGGTCCAATCCTAACCTTTCCATGACATAATCGATAGCCACCAAAACTAATGAATATTCTCTAAGGGAATAAATTTATAGATCCTAAATGATTTTCAATATTGATCCTAAGTGGCTCACTGATAGAGATAATATTTTAATATATTTCAATTTAAATATTAATTCTTTAAATCCCAAAAAAATTAATTTCAGTTTAGTTGAAACATATTTAGATTAAAATAATAATTTTTATTGAATTTTTAAAATACAATATTTATTTATTTTTAAGAGTTTTTATTTATATATGATATTAGTTTAAAAATTCATTTTTTAAGTTATGATTTTATAGGAATGTTTAATTTGAATATAAATTTGTAAATTAAATTGAAATACAATTTTTTTTCCCTTTCAAGTGCACTCTAGTATTTTTATCATATAATTTTATATGAATCTAATTTAAATTTAAATTTATTTTCAAAATTATAAAAATTATGGGATACATATTTTTATTTAAGACCATGAACTAGATCACACATTTTCATAGATATAGTGGACCCTAAATTCAATGATGGATTGGATTCTTCAATTTGGATATTACTTAAATTTTTAGCACATAACTCTTACATTTATTTTTGTATTGGGTTGAAATTTTGAAAAAAGTATAGGACTCAAAGATGAATAATTTATTCAATTGGGGACATATATAGTTTAATTATTTTTTAGGTTAATGACAAAAGAAAAAATAGTTATTTTCTTTGACTTAATTTTTAATTTCCAATTTGAAATTTTTTTAACCCTAGCCTTTATTTTACTCTATAAATATGTATTATTGACATTTTAGGGGGAGTTTCATGAATTATATGTTTTAGGGGTGAATGGGTGATTAGTTTATAATTTTTTTTATCATTTCTCTCTCACAACGAAATTCAAAAGATGCATGTTTTCTTACAAAATAGTTTTTTATTTCCCCATATCATTATCTTTATAAAAATTTCCAATACTCATGATAATTTAAAACTAATATAAGGAATCTCAGGTATCTATTTTAAAACCCATGTTTCTGTGCATTACTATTTATTGTTTCTTATCTTCTTTGGGTCATATAGAGGATGGTTTTCCATGGGGAAAAGTGATAATGTATCCTCACTACAATTTATTTAGGTGTAACTTCTTATTATAAATTATTTTTAATACCTTACATGTTCAGTAATTCTTACAATAGTGCACTAGTGATCTAGTGATGAATGGACGTGATTTCATAACATGAAGGTGATTTATAGGGTGATCTCAACTGAGGATCCCTATAACTTACTGAAAATGGAGATGGATGTTCAATGTACATGGAAGAAATTAAGCGCACTTTGTATTCAAAATTGGGGTAGAATAGGATGATAAATCATTTGATGGAGTGTGTTCCTTAATTAGTTAATTGACTAAACATGAGATAATTAATGTTCACACATGATGATTCATTTGGGAGAGTTTTTGTTCTTACTAACATTATTCATTCTATTTGCATTTTCAACTGCATGCTTCTTTCTTATATTTAACTCTATATTAAAAACACCATATTTTTATTTAATTCATAAAATATAAAATATATTTATATATAAAATAAAGTGTTTAGTAGTATTCTGTGATTGACTACAAAATATCCTCAAGAGATATGACTCTGGTTAGCCATTTTTCTATACTTGGAAAATATAAATAATGTTTTCTCAGACCCTCTGATATAAGTATTAAAATTTATCATCATTTACAAGGATCCAATCCTATATTTCACTAACTATTTATTATTCATTTTATAAATATTTTACTACTTTAAAATTAAAGTTAAAAATCTAAAAGAAATTAAACAATTATTTAATCACCTTTTCTTATGGAAGAGGTTATTTATATATTTTAAAGAATGGTGAGGGGAGTATGGAAATCTAACTATAGCGAGAGGGATTTCCAAGATCCCATCAAGGAATTGAATGTTTCTCTTAAACAAATTTTAAAATCTTTATCCAAGGAGATCACTGAATTCTTGCACTAATTTTTAGAGTTCCATCCATAAGTGTCCAAGGAACTTGAATATTTTCTTTAATTACCTCCCACATTCCAAGAATACATTGAATAGGTTGAGGTTAGCTTATATTATTAACTATTGTACTGTCCTACACAAATTATTCTATAGGAATTAATGTAATAGTAATTTTGTGAGTAAAAATCAATCAAGTGAGAAAAACCTTTCATTAGAATCACATACTTTTGATTTATCTGTATTGGAATATCATTCTAACTCATTTTATGCTAACATTTCAAATATGGATGAGCTATAAATTAACTTTTAAAATGATCAAGAATTTTAAGGAAGTAACTATTGAATAAAATGTGATGCATGAATATGGATATGAAGAGTTTCATGGGGTTGGGTAAGAAGAAATAAATTATAAATATAATGTTGATAAGGGATAATTAGAATTGAATTTTGAGTATTTCAATGTTATTCAAATTGATTTATTTTTTAACTTCACTTTTTACATTTAATCAGTAAAACATCAAGATAAATCCATAGATATTGAAGAATATGTGAAACAATAAGATGTTTCCTATGAAAATGGGAACCCATTGTTTTCCCAACCCCCATTATGAAAGTTTCACCTTATTTATATAGGGATAAATCATTAGTAATATAATCATGGGATCCTCCATAACCAATGTGAAGGAAAAAATATTGGAATAAATAATATGTGGTGGTTTATCACAAAGAAATCCCACACTCCATTTGGATAATAGTTGTAAATTCTTGTATAATGGAAGTAAAACCCTAGAACCCACTTGGGGGTCTAAACCAAGGATTACCCTTTTCTATTTTATTTTCTATTTAATTAAATTAATTTTTATTTAAATAAATTTATCAATTTTTCTACTTCTACTTGTTGGTTTTTATTGGAAAAAACTCGGAGCTTAACTTGAGGCTGCCACTACCAATAATTTAGGTTATATTACTCATTTTTACCTTAGTTTGACCGCTTCCTAATTTAATTATACACAAAAAGATAATGCAATAATTTTTTAATCATAAAGGGGGTAGTAATAGTTTAAGTGTGGGGGAGTGGTACCAACATATTTTGGTTTCCAGGTTTTGTTTTCCACTTGTAATATTTGGGGTGTTTTTATGTTTGGGATTTGATCCATAAATGTTATCCTACCTATTGAAAATTACCATGCTAGTTTTAGGTATTTCATTGATTTTTAATTTTTTTAATTTATATGATTACAGAGAATGTTGTACCATTTATTTTATAGAATTTTTTATTTTATAATCAAGAAAAATAAAATAAATGGGGGATAATTCAGTTTAATAAAAATCAAAACATGAGGAAATTTTAATTTTTAACTCTATCTTATGTGAATTTGAATTGTGAAAGGAAACAACTCAGGTAAAAAGATTAGTATACATTCATATAAGTCCTTTGAAACTAGAGTAAATTTGGATATTTGGATCCCAAATTATGTTCTAAGATATCTTGGAACTAAAAATATAATAATAATAAGAAACAAGATTAATAAGGAAGAATAAAAAGTATAGTGCCTGATTATCATAATGGAATAGATTTAGATTATGTGAATTTAGAACTCTATATGAAAGGGTGTTAATTTAATTATAAGAATGTCATTTGGGTTTTATAAAGGAAGTGGGAAATTTTAAAACCCCAAGATTTCATAGTAAGTTATTTTCTTTAAATTCAATAGCTTGCACTACACGCAACACCGAGTTCGAGCGCACCACGACTTACCAAACTAGCCGTTCAAAAGAGGTTATGAATAGTATTAACTTGATTTTTAATTTTATATACTCCATATAATTTTAACTTATGTATTATGTTTTTTAGATATATTATAAGAACAAATTCAATTTTTCAGATAAAAAATGTATTTTTCAAAAAATTAAATTTTACCACCTTTTAATGGAGAACCCATTTTAAATAAAATATTTGATCCTTTCTAATATTCATTTTGACAAAATAAAATTCATATTTAGTGTCTGGACATCAAAATTTACTTTGGATGAAATTTGGGTATTTTTTTTAATAATATTCATTTTTATGAATAGTGAGAAATACTGTATTTTAATTCAAAACTGACTTTTTAATTTATTTTATTTATATGGTTGGATTATATTTGAAATTGGTTTTGAAGTGTAATTAGATTGTATTTTTACCCTTTAATCCAATTTTTGTCATTGGAATTAATTTCACTTTGAAATTATACATAAACAAGTGTTAATCTTTTGATAGTTATTATTTCTTAAAAACACACTATTTGTTTTGCCAACGGGAATTAATTTTAAATTAATTAATCCAACTTCTATGTTTTGAATTTGGTAAAATAGACATGATTTTTGAATTCATAATATCAAATATATCTTAGGTTATATTTTTGGTATTTTTCTAAAAAACTTCAATATTTTAATGAATAGTGAAACCACTAAGTAATAGTTAAAAATCCGACCATTTCATTTAAATGAAATTTTACTGATTCTGTGAATTGAATTTCAAAAATCCCAGATACATGGCTGTTATTAGTAAGTAAAATGTGGTTCAATAACCTAAATATATATTTTTTTGAATAGTAACTTTTGCCTTTTATTTACCGTGGTTAAAGGTAAATAGGGTAATTTATAGTAAAAAGAATATTATAATAATGTGAAATTACCTCAAAACTTATCATAACCTTATTGGATGAGTAATGGACGACCATGGTCATTCTTGGGTCGATTTTGGGACCCCATGGAGCTACTTAAGAATGACAATGACACTTTATTTTAATTAACTTAAAGTAAAGACAAAAATGACATTAACAAATATCTTTTAGTATATCAATTTTTACATGGGGTTATATAAGTCATATTTTAGAATAAAAATAATCATTAGAAATATATTAATATTTCCTAAATTATGGTAATTGTTTTATAATTTTTAGACATCAAATTAATTAAATTATTTTTGACACCATAGTGATGTAGTATTTACCTCATTAATAAATGATTTAAATAAATAAGATTATTAATATTAAAAAAAATATCCAAAACCTGTCCAATTCTTATTTAATGATATTATTTATACCATGAGTCATCTTATCTTAGACTTTAATTAGTTTTGGACCTTTAAAACTGAATATCACTATATAATAAAATAATATTTTCACACTTTCCTAAAGAAACCCTCCTCCCCCTTATAAAAGGACACCACTTCTAACCCATTCCAGGAACCTCTCAATCCCCTTAGATCATCCAAAACCTACCCAATTATCTCTCAATATCTCCCTATTCCTCCTATAATACTTAAGTTAGGCAGAAGTCACTTCAAGAAGTCCATTTGGTTCAATCCAAAGGAAGTTACCCAAATTAAAGGTAACACTTTCTCTTAAAATCTTTTATTTTATTTTGTTTTATTTTACTTCTATAACCACATAAACTCTTTTTATTACTTGATTTTATAACAAAAACAGTATCCTCAATATACTAGTATTTTTTTATGAGAAGTATTTGAACTACAATTACACACACCTCTATCTAATGGGTGAAGAACATACTGTTTCTGTTGATGACAAACTAACACCTCACGAAACGATGATTGTTCGATTATCTCCTACCGCCTCTCATGGTGGAAATTAATATGGAACTGTATTTATATATGATATATATATTATGTTTATTTTTTACTTATTCTTCTATATTTTCCATTTATATCATTATTTTATGGTTTCCATTATGGGTAAAACGTGATAATTTCATTTGAGGATGTGCAGACTACTGCCCCCTCAAAATGATATGACTCGTTAATGCCTTATTTGGGACATATAAAGGATGAATTTAATGATATTATAAATTATATTATACTGGGATTATAATATATCTATGTATCACTATGTTTTAATTCCATTAAAATACTAAATAGAAATGAAACTAGCGTTCATGCGTACGTACGACTTACCATCTCAATGAACGGTACATTTCATTTCTTATCTCCAAATGTTATTTAATGTTATAAATAGATATATATAATGGATATATAATATATATATGATATCTAAATCATTTATATCATTTGGGAGATAATGGAATTTTGACCACATGGAAAAATTGTAATTATAACAAGTTTATTTTTGACTCAAGTTCCGAACATCGATAAAATATCCAATATGAACTCAAATAATTAACTAATTGTCATGGAAAGGTAATAAGTCATATAAAATGAATAATAAAATTTAAAAATGTTCTTAATAAATTATAAATTAACTTAAGTTTATTATTCAGGAAGAACAAGGAACATACAAGACAAGTCAGACTTGAGGTTAGGGGTTTCTTATCTCACTTTTAATTCCGTGAGATTTCCATTGTTCACCACTTATTTATTGCATGTGGTGTATTGTGTACTTACATTTGATCTATTTTATCATTATTATATTTATATTAATGGTATTATTTGATTCATTTTATTGTTATTAACTTTTAGTCATACGATTCAATTAATTACACTGTGGTAAAGAGTTTTCATCTCACTTCTTATTTCTGTGAGATTCATGCTATATTGGATATTATTTCATTTTGTGTGGTGTATGTACTGCCCATGATTGTATTATTTATGTAATATACTTTAATTTATGGGTATTTACATATTAATTTTATGATCCTTCTTTCATGGGGTGTATGTTTCATAAGTTACCAAATCAGTAAGGGAATTTCAAATTTCAATTTCCACTCATTGGGCTTTATGCATACTTCATTGATTATTTTACTCCAAGATTATGTTTGGAATAAATATTTATTATTTATGTAGTAATTTCCAATCATCATTATATGGATATAATTTTGATACACATAATCAATCCATTGATAAATTCTCAAGTCATCGATATGAACCTGATAAGAGTAATTTTAACTCAATCTCTATTTATTGAGTTAAACATCCAATTTATTGGTATTGTTTGTACAAGAATATGTGTGAATGTTATATGATTTATTTACACTGAATATCAAATAATATTTAGTGTATTTATATTTGTCACACATAATTATGTCATTGATTTATCCTTAACCTAAGGATACAGTCTTTATAAGGGATTTCATCTCAACTTACATTCCATTGAGTCTTCTTTGTTCTTATGCGCCAATTAACTTTTATTTGGTGTATATATTGTAATTTGACATAGTATATCATGAATCCCTTTATTCTCATGATATTATAAAGTTTATATTACCTCAATTATTTTTATTCAAGCGTCTCTCATTTGGTTAGGAACTCTAACTAAAATATCATTTTAAATGTTTTAAAGATTTATTCTTCTAAATCTTTCTCATTAATTTCCATGTTTTAAAAATGGTTTTAAGGATTTATTTATATGGAAAATAATTTTTTCCAATTAAAATTACTTTTAAATGTTTCAAAGTGGTGTTGGACACTTTTATTCAAAAATCTATTTTAAACGACTTCTTGATAAATAGTGAGACTTTTAAATGTTTCCAAGAAAAAGTGGGATATTTCTCTCATATAGTTTTGATGATTTTTTCACCTATTCCAATATCGTTCATTATTCTCGATTGAGGTTAATATATTATAATACAATATTCCATATTGTATTGAATGAGTTATGTTTGACTGTGGATGTGCTATTTTTATACCATTCATGGTTTATGGATAAATTATTGACATTCCGTATGCTAGTTTGAATACGAATTTTTATGTTATGTTTAAAACATTTCATATGAGGAATGAATTGGAATTAGTAAGTGATGGGTGGATCCAGTTATAGCTCCTTGATGCATCGGTAGGTCTCATGAGACAAACTAGTGTCTTGGCACAAGGCCTTGACAAAATATTATTTTTAGTCTTGGCACGAGGCCTTGACTATGTGGTTATGATGTGGAAATTATGCATTCCATCATTATGAGATTATCTATTGATATTTCATGTGTTTATTCGACTAGTATAATACCCATGAATATGTTTTCTTATGGAATTATTTACTCAGCTCATATTCCTACCATAAAGTGTTCATGTTTATTATTTTTAAAGGCATGTGTTTTAAATTATTCACCGTGCCTAATGTTTATGTTATGTTCCAATATATTTCTTACTCTTACCAAGAGTTTGATCTCACCCCTTTCTCATGTTTTATTTTCCCAGGATATGAAGAAGTTAGTTATGAGTGGCTTGCAGGAATAGTCTTGGAAGCTTGGATGTTTTTAATGGAATAAATTAGTGTCGTTTTTCTTTTCAAGTAGTAATGTTGAACTTATATAAGTATCTTGTTTCCAAGACTACTAAACTAATAGGTCCTTCAGGACATGATTCCTTGTAATCATGAAAATGTATTAAAATAATTCATCGGCTCCTGGATTCTAGGGTTGGGGCGTTACTGAAATAAAACCTTGGAAGAAGGAGCTTTGTAAAGAGGAATCTATGACAATTTCACTTGTTAAAATATTAATTACACTAAATTACATTTTGTTTACAATCCTAGAACTTGAACATTTTATTCAATTTAAATATGATAGTGGATAAGATATATTGAGGAGGCATGCTATTTTAAATAAAGAATGAATATTTTTTTCTTCTTTTTTTGTTTGTGTATTTGTACCCACACATTCTAATTCTTTTTAAAAGTAAAATTAATTTGATTTTTTGAGAGTGCAATGTTTAAGTGTGGTTGAATTGCCAGATTCAATATTTTCAAATATTTCACCTTGAATTTTAACATTTTAAATCCCACCAAAATATTAATTTAAGGTTAGTTGTTATATATTTTGATTAAAGAAATAATTTTTATTAAATTCAGAAAATGGAATATTTATTGATTTCTATGATTTTTTATTCATCTTTGATATTAGTTGATAATGTAATTTTTTAAGTGATGATTTTATTAGAATTTTTTATTTGTGCATGAATTTGGAAATTTCCTGGAAATTGCAATTTTTTCCTTTTAATAATTGAAATAGAGTATTTTTAAAATAAAATTTTATATGTTTCAAATTTTAACGTATAATTTATTTGTCATAATTATAAAAATGTTGGGATATATATATTTTCTTTCAATACCATGATCTAGATCACATGTTTTTATGGTGATAATCAGACCTAAATTAAATGTCGGTCTAGGTTCATCACTATGGATATCAATTCAATGTTTAACCCATAAATTTTTCATTTATTCTCACATTGGAAATTTTTCTTAAAAAACGTTAGAGGACTCAAAGTTGAATATTTCATTAAAATAGAGACACATCTAGTTCGATCATTTATAAGGTCAACCATGCAGGATAAAAATTAATATTTACTTAGATTTTATTTCCAACTTTCCATTTTTTATAATTTTGGTAACCTGATCTTCCCCTTCACTCTATAGATATGTGTTATTTAACTTTTGAGGGGATTATTCTACATTAAAACACTATGGAGTGAATGAGATATTAATTTCTACTGTAATTATTTTTTTATCATTTCTCTCTCATAATTTAATTCATGCATTTCATGCTTTCATGGAAAAATAGTTTGTTCTCTCAATAGATATCTATCTCATTCTCTTTATTATGATATAAAATAATCATTATAATGAGTAACTAACCCAAGAAATATACCATAAAATGATTCTAGTGTCAAACCCAAGTCTGTATGCATTCTTGTTTAATAATTTATTATTTTTTTTGGGTTATACCTTAGATGATTAGTATTGGGGAAAGGTGACATTACATCCTCTCTACAGTTTTCTTAGGTGTAAATTATTATTATACACTATTTTTCTTCTATTCCATGATCAAAAAAGGAACATGATATAGCCTTAGTGATTTAGTTTTTAATGGGTAGTATTTCATACCATCAAGGTGAGTTACATGGTACTCTAAATTGAGGATCCCTCTAAATTATTGACCATGGATGAGGTGGATGTGTAATATATTTATAAATCATTGAGTGGACTATGTATTCACACCTAGGGTAGAAGATATTGATCACACGTATGAGAAGGTATCTCCTCAACCCTATTACTTGATTTAGCCTTGAAAGCAATGAATGTTTCCCTTTTGAGTACACTAGAGATTTTTTAGTTGGGATTGTTTATTAAGACTTCTATAAAGTAAAAGAGAAGATTATAAATAATGAGATTAATTATAAAATAAAAATGTGAAAATGTGATCGATGTTACCTAATAAGGAAAATATCTTTACTCAATTTATTCTCTAGAGGTGGTATCCCTTTATAATAATGGCCTTCATCATCAACCCTCCTTCCTATTTTCATTATCATCATCATTATAGCAACCCAATTTGATGTTCATAAGTCTGAGTACTTGAGGGACATAAAATATTTAACCCTTGATAAATGGACTTGAGAATAAAACTCTTAGATATAAGTATCAACCTCATCAAAATGATTATTATAAGAGATATTGAAGGGTGAAATGTTCTTGCCAAGTTATATAAATATAAATTCCCCTAAATATATAGAATCCTGAATATCCTTCATAGAAGACATCATCCTACAATAATCCCAAAAAATCCATGAATCTATAAACTGAGAATATATAAGGATGGATGATAGAGAAACTAATATATTAAAAGATAGATATGGGACTATGTGCCTCATCCATTTATTAAGAATATGGTTGAATATAGTATTTCTAATCATGATCCCCTTACATTTTCTCTTTACTTATACAAGTTTCTTCTTCTCTTATATGCTTTTAGTTGCTGGTGGACCCTTGATTTGGAGAACTAAATATATCAACTAGACACTTAGGTATGACTTGATCCAAGTTTTGGCATATTCAATCAACAGTCCAATGAAAAAATCACTTGATATAAAAAAAAATTATATTTACTTGCCTTATTATGTAAGAATCAACCAAAATTTTCATAAAACCATAATATATCATTTAAATTGTTTGTTTTGAGGTTGTACTAATTTTTTTTATACATTGTGTAATTATTTATGGAACCTAAATGGTGCATAAAAATTCTAAATGGTTTCTTTATTAATCATGGCTGTTATAAAACCCCGTTGTGTGGAAATAAGGAAAGATATTTCCTCATGTGTGTATGTAAAATTTTCAATAACCATACAAGTCAAATACCTATATGGTGTGAATATAAATCGATTATGAATGTTAAACATATTGATTATGTCTCAATATCCAAGCGGGTGCAACTTAACCCCAACAATGGTATATAGATACCACTTGAATAGTGAAATATAAATTTCCTTATTATTTATGAATTCATAACCTCCAAAGGGAGCTATAATACAACCCCACAACACTTGGAATGGGCTGCTGAGTCTGAATGGGCCCTTGCCCTATAAATATGTCTAAAATGTAAATACAATTTTTCCAACATCAGTATAACTAAATTGAACCTCTTTTCACTTTCTAGATATGTTATTATCACAAATGTACCCATCCATACCCTATTTTGTGACTAAATCATAGGGAGGTGATACATGCTCATGAACATTTCTTAAAATGATTCTAAGAAAACC
The DNA here is from genome assembly GCA_963277665.1 of Viscum album. Lineage (NCBI taxonomy): Eukaryota > Viridiplantae > Streptophyta > Magnoliopsida > Santalales > Viscaceae > Viscum > Viscum album. The sequence goes on from OY728161.1 coordinate 1,421,097,038, forward strand.
AATTGGTTGATCCTAGGGGTAGTCCATCAAACCTAGTCATTACATTGACCTTATTCCAACAATGTCCAATAATTTATTAGAGTTATATGGGTCTTGTGGGATGTATATATATATATTAATGACTTCTCTAAGACCTCGAACATTGGGGTTGATAAAGATCTCATCTAATATACCAAATGGAATATTAAATCATGGATAAAGGTCGTGTTCTATAACATTACTTTATAGTTTCAAAAGATACCTTATGAGTAGAGGAGTTCACTAGACATAATTCCATGCAAAATCTAGGGAAAAAACACCAAAAATATACCAAAAAATTGGATCACTACTAATCATATAAACATTCTTGAGGCTTATCCTAACCTCTATATTCATAAAATGGAATTTATTTGTGTCCATCCTCTATCAGTTGATCAAGTTTAAAATAATGTTATCATTTGGATAAGAAAATTATTAGGATACCCTAAATTCTTTTTATAATCCTACTACCATAAGTTTCATTTCTAAATATGAGTAACTTCGATGTGGCCAGTAGGGTCACCCCCAGTTTATGCCAAATATGCCTCTAGGGAGAAGTTCCTAACATGAAAACCCCAGTCCCTAGTCTTCCATGTATCTTTATAGAATAGATTAGTAGTTTTAGTACTCTGGTTCTTGAATTCGAGGTCCTTTATTCATGTTCAATGGGGTGTGCCTAGGTATATATTTTTCTATGTAATTATTCACTTTGAAAAAGATACCAATGATAGATTTATTGGCTTGGGAAATCTCATAGTGATAGTCGTTCTAATGTGATGGTTGGTTTTGCACTGCTAAAGGATGAGTTATAAGTATGTAACTTAGTAATGAAAACCTATTGAGTTATAACCTCTCTAATCTCGGGTAATTTTGTAGACTCGATCCAATCATATTTGAGATAATTAGCTGCCCCTAGTAGATGCAATGGAATTATCTAACATCAATATCATCAATAATTATTATCTACCTTACGGTGATAGTTAATGAACTTTTTTTCAAATTAATTTCTATAAAGAAATACATAAATATATATATAGATTTATTTAATTCAAAATAAGGGATTAGGTGAAATAAGAACACATGAGAAATGAAAAATTTAGGAATTTCACATGAAATTTATGTGAAACATGCACAATAAAAAAATATGGGGTTCAACTAGATCCACATAAATAATTAGCATGCAGAATTCATTCGTATAAATTTAGACTTATTACCTATATTGTGGAAGGCTAGTATAATTCATATTAAGAGGGTTCTATGTTGGATTTTTAGAAAAAGTATTATAAAAATAGGAGAATCTACAAATAAATTCTTGTGTGACTGAAAAGTAATAACGGGTGGACCCTATTACCCAATTTATTGGGATAAATGTTTCCATTATATTTACAATTTATACATTAAAAATAGATCTTATGTTAAACACCCCATTTAACATATAATTTTATCCTCTTCATTCCATAAAATCCACTTTTAAGGGGTGATTTTTTAGATTCATGGAAAAATAGTCAATGTTTTTTCAAGAATATTGACAGAATTTTTTTGAATAGGCATGGATTTCGGAATGTGGGCATGAATTGACACGAATAAATATGAAAATTGTGTAAAATTCATGTGATTACCTATATAATATGGTTAAAGTACTATATATCCTTTATAATGGTATTAAACGTAGGTGGATTGTTGTTTGTGGTAGTCCAGAGGCTCTTCATTTTCCATAATAATGTGGTATACCTTTTGTACCATGTGGATTTAATGAATTAGTATTATTATTTTTTATATATGAAAATGGATTATTTAGAGCTACTAATATATCTTATGGAGGTTTAATCATTTTCGTACATGAGGTGATGGTTTACATGCATTGGGACTCTTCTTTATAACTGGATCATAATTTATAGTGTTGAAGTAGTCACCTTATACAACCACTAGAAACTTATGTAGATGAGATTTATAAAGAACAAGGTTTCCGAATTTTCCAATAAATACTCCTGATACACATTTTGAGAATAAATAAATTTCTCAAGGAATGGATTGGAAGAAATAATATTATTTCTTAGTATGTCTTTCATGAGAAAGTATTTATAGAAAAATTTTAGTGATCCGGAATTTTCATGATCAATAAATTACTGAATATTGTGTTTATAAAGCCCTAAAACCTTCCTAGGGGTAAAAAAGAAAATTTACCATAGAATAATATCTTACAAAAATTATCTGATTGTTTTTTGGATTATAGGGTGTGGTATTTTACCCATGGTTGAACCAACTATAAATTACATTTATAATAGAGACAAACAAATAATATATTAAAAATAATATATTATTTTTAGGCCACACATGTATATTTGCTACCATTTTCTTCTATCTCCTCAAAGAAGCATTGGATGGGAAAAATGATTTCATAGTAGTGTCTAGAACATAGATTATTCTATAGGGAAACTATAATTTGAGTTTTCATCATAAATTATGGATTTGAGCCATCATGAGTGGAACAATTGGATAAATTAAATTAAGAAATTTGACCTAATGATCTCTATTTAAACCTCTCATTCTTTAAATAATATGGTTAGTTTCATAAACCCACGGTTTTGAAAGTGCTATCATTGGGGGTGGACTTAAGGGTGGAAATCACGGAAGATCTAAGAGATCGATGAACAAGCTCACTTTGGGATCACCAATGACAACAATTTGGATATATTATTCTACAGTGATCAAACCATTGGTAAGGTAGGGCTACATGATTTCTCTTTACGCTATGTTCTTCTAGGACTAACCATTGGAATTATTTATGCAAATTGATCCTCTTCTTCTTTGTGGGAATTTTTCTTGAGTACTCAATTCTTTGTGGTTCTTTACTGTTTTTGTATTATGGGACATCCTTACTTCAGGATTTATTTGAAAAATCATCATATTGGTTATGATTATATAATATTAACATAATTCATAAATTTATTTTATTTGGTGGTGGTGAAAAATAGTAGAGATCCAATTATTCTTTCTCTTACTTATATCTATAATAATATTTATCCATTATCCTCTATGTTTTATATCTCTCCCTCTCTTTTCCATGCATGAAGAACAAGTTTTAGACCTTAGGGATGGTCTTTGGAAATGAGAAGTGGTGCAAGATTGGTAAATAGTGAAGGTGAAAGATGGTGGCAGTGTTTGGAGAGAGGGGATAGTGGAAGCTAATGCTAACAAGGGTGTAACATCCCAAGTAAGTAATGAATAATAGATATTTTTATCTATGTCTATTAATGATTAAGATAGTGTTATAGAGGCTTAAAATGAAAATAAATACAATCTTATGCATGGAATACACTAATATTCTTAAAAGATTGTTTTACTGCCTTTTGATGGCAAACCATTTTTGAATCTATATTTTGACAATTTTAAAAACTATGTTTGTAAAAATAAACTTATCCTTTATGATTGGGACATCAAAATTTACCTTGTGTGAATTTTTGGTATTTTTCTGACAATGTTCATTTTTTAATGAATAGTGAAAAATACTGCATTTTACATCAAAACTGCTTTTTAATCTAATTTATTTATATGATTAGATTATGTTTTGAATTGGTTTTGAAGTGAAATTATAATATATTTTTACCATTCTATCCAATGGTGGTCATTGGAATCAATTTCACTTTGAAATTAGACTTAAACTGGTGTCAATCTTTTGATACTTATTGTTTTGTAAAAACACGCTATTTGATCTGGCAGCGGGAATTAATTATTAAATTAATTAATGTGACTTATATGATTTGAATTTTGTAAAATAGACTTCATTTTTGAATTTGGAATATCAAATATAGCTTAGGGTGAATTTTTGGTAATTTTCTGAAAAACTTCAATTTTTGATGAATAGTGAAACCACTAAGTGGTAATCAAGCAAACTGATTTGTCAGTTAAATGAAAGTTTACCACTAATGTGTATTGAATTTTGAAAATCCGACATACATGGTTGTCATTAAGAAGTAAAATGTGGTTCAATGAGATTAAAATAATTTTTTGGTGAATAGTAACTTATTAAGTTTTTAATCACGATTAGTGGTAATTAGTGTAGTTTAAGGTATAAATAATGCTTTAATAATATGAAATGACCTAGACACATGTCCCAACCTTATTGGTTGTGTCATGGCCGACCAAGACAAGCCATGGATCAACTTGGGGACCCCATGGAGACATTTTGGTTGGGAAATGACATAAATAACTTTTTATTTAGTGTAAAAGTAAAAATGACACAAACATAATATGTTTCACGAAAACAATTTTTACATGGGGTTATAAAGATCAGATATTTTATTATAAACAGTCATTGGAAAGATAAAAAGATTTCCTACATCATAGTATTTTTTTTTATGATTTTTAGACATTAAATAAATTAAATTATTTATGACATAATAATGATGCAGTGATGACATCATTATTTGACGATTTAAATAAAATGGAAAGACAATGTAAAATCTACGAACTACACATGGTCAAAACCAATTGGATGAGTGGATTTCGAACCCTTATCACCTTATCCACGAATTATATCAATGTTGGACCTTTTAAAACCGAAACACATTTTCAAATAAAGTAATATTTCTTTACTTTCCAAAAGTGCCCCTCCTCTCCTCTTATAAAAGGCCCCCACCTCTACCTCATTTCACACACTCCTCAAGCCTTTGGCTCGGCCAAACCCTGCCCATTTACTCTCTCCACATACATCTCCTCATCCTAGAGGATTCCCTTTGGGCAGAATCCTTTCAAAGTAAGCCTTTAGGCTCAAATCAAAAGGAGTTACACTTTTAAAGGTAATTCATTCTCTCTTGTTCATTTGTTTTATTTTGCTTCTCCAACCCCCTAAACTCGTTTTATTTACTTATTTTGTAACAAAACCAGTATCTTCAATATACAAGGATGTTGTTATAATATTTATTTTAGCTACACTCTCACACAACTACATCAAATGGTTAAAGAACATAAAGTTTTCGTGGATGGCGAAATTCTGCCTCCCGAAACGATGATTGTTCAATACTCATTTAACACCTTCAAAGGTGGCCATTATGATGTCACTATTTTTATATATGATATATAATATGTTTATTATTTCCTTAAGCTTCTGTTTTTTTCATTTTGGGCATACCTTTATGGTTTCCATTATGGGTAAACATGATATCTTCATTTTAGGAAGTGCGAACTACCGCCCCCTGAAAGTGATTTGATTCGTTAATACCATATGTGGGATGTGTAAAGGATAAAGTTAATGATATTATATATGTTATTATACTGGAATTATAATATACTCTTATATCATTATGATTTCATTCCAGAAAATATGAAATAGAAATAAAAGTAGCGTTCATGCGTACGTACGGCTTACCGTCTCCATGAACGGTGCATTTCATTTCTTATCCCCAAATGTAATGTACTATTAAAAGTATATGTATATAATGGATATATAAAATTAATGATATATCTAAATGATGAATATAATTCTGGAATTAAAATATACATACCTCTCATTTAGTTTTAATTCCATTAATATGACAAAGAAATGAAAGTAGCATTCATGCGTACGTACGTCTTACCGTCTCCATGAATGGTGCATTTCATTTCTTACCTCTAAATGATTATATAATATTATAAATACATGTATATTCTGGATATATATGATACATATTATATCCAAATCGGGAATTTCATTCTGGATATAAAGAACCTTTGACCACACGAACAACATGTAATTGTAAGAAGTCCACTTTCGACTTAAGAACCAAATATTGACAAAACAAACATTATTAACTTAAATGGTTACATAATGTTTATAACATGGAAATAAGTGATATAAAAGGAATAATTAACTTTAAAAAGGTTCTTAATCAAGTATAAATTAACTCAAGTTTATTATTCAGGACGTTAAAGAACGATCGAGTCAAGTCGGACCCGAGGTATGGGACTTCGTCTCAATCTCCTTTCATTGAGGCATATTTTATTTTATACACAACTTTCTTTTATACGGTGTATAAACCCCTTTGACTTTTACATTTATTCAAAAGGAATATTTTTTATACGAAGCGTTTACTAAACGACAAAAGGAAATGTTTTTGTCGTACGAATGCGGCGACAACGACTTCTCCACCGTCGTGACCGTTATTTGAGTTTAGGCTTCCTCTACAAGCCATACCATTTTTTTTAAAAATGAAAAAATAAATACCATGTTTTACTTTGGTATTGAAAATGGCTTTCATAATGTTTTTATTATATCAATGTGTTGTATTGATATCTCGTGATTGAAATGTGGAAATGTTATGTTTCCTTTATGCATGTTTTATGTGATATGATTATGTTATGGTTCTTGGGAATTATTATGAAGACAGGTGGTTCCGTGATAAACTAAGGGCGGGTGAGCCCGTTATAGATCTCCAATGAATTGGGTAACGCAAAGGAGTGAAACGTTAAGGTTTCTCCGAAGAGATTTTAGGGAATATACTGTGATGGGTATTCCAAACGTAACCAAGAGGGTTACTCCCTACGTAAGAATGTTATGAATGCCTCAAGTTACCTTTATGTCTTACGATTTCTATGATTTATTCATGATTTTATGAGATATGTTAAAGTGCCTATATTTTATGGGTAAAGTATGATTTCATTCTTATGTATATATGAACTCATGTTTCCTTTCCATGTTTCTTTATAACCCATACTGAGTTTTTATGCTCATCCCAAGTTTTTGAAATGTTTTTCACAGGTCAAGGGAAATGTACATGATAAGATGATAGAGTCAAGGATGTGTCAAGAAATAATCCATGTTTTATTTTAATTGTGTTTCCATTGATGGGAATGAAGAATACTATCTTTATGTAACCACTTTTTTTATATGTGGAATGTAATGCAAGTTTTATGATCTAATTCTCTAAAACTCAAAACCCGAAAAGATCCTCAATGTGAAATCTTGTAATAACTCAAGATTAAGTAAGGTTTAAGGCTGGGGCCTTATAGTTGGTATCAGAGGTCGGTTTAGATAACATTAGGAGTTAGAATTCTATTAAATGATTATCCAAATATATATATTTATATATATATTTTTCGAAATGATATAGCATTTAAATATTACCATGTTGCTTCATCTAAGACATGTTTGTTCAGAATGGTTTTCCGCAGAGGAAACAGGGAAGCAGTGCTAGGAAGGCATACAGAAGGAAATAAACTTCTGAATCAACATCCAGAAATGGTCGGAATTGGAACTGAACAGTTTGTTGCATTAATGGAGCAGTTGACTCAAGCGATAAATGGTGGTGGTATCCATACACGAGATCAGCCAGACCAACCGCAGAGGAACATGTCAGTGGTGGAACATTTCATGAGGCAACATCCACCATCATTCAGAGGATCATCTGACCCTGTGCTAGCTGAAGGGTGGATTAAAGCACTGGAGAAGATTTTTTGATGTCATGGGGTGTTCAGACAATCAAAAGGTTAGTCTTGCTATTTACCGTTTGGAGGGTGAAGCAGATCAGTGGTGGTCTATGGTTAAAAATATCAGGGACGCCGATGAGATTGATGCTCTTGACTGAGATGAATTCAAATGTATGTTTCTTGAGAAGTATTTTCCTAAGGCTGTTCGAATTAGGATGGAAAAGCAATTCTTGGAATTGAGGCAAGAGGAAGACTCAGTGGCTGCCTATGAAGAAAGGTTCACTCGATTGGCAAGGTATGCTCCAAATTTTATCCGGGACCTTGATAGTAAAATCAATCGTTTTTACTCAGGATTAAAGCCAAAATATCGAAGGGAATTAGCTTCTCGTGAGTTTAAAAGTTATGAAAAGCTTGTTCGATGTGCTGAGAAGGTGGAAATGGAGTTTGCCGATGACCAAGTTTTCTATAACAACCAGCAGAAGAAGAGACCGAGGTGGCAGGAGAAAGGTAAGAATTCTTCAAAAAAGTTTGATGGTAAGAGAACTAAGTTTCCAGTTTGTGATAAATGTGGAAAAAGGCATGCGGGGGAATTTCTTCTGAATTCTGGGAAGTGCTACTGATGTGGTAAGATGGGACATAAGGCTCGTGATTGCACTAAAAAGGATCAAGGTGAAGGTAAGAACAAATTTGATTTACAGTTAGTGAAATGTTATAAGTGTAATGAGATGGGTCACTATGCAAAAGAGTGTCCGACAAGGAGCTTGAGTGATGGGAAGCAGTTAGACTACAAGCAGAAAGGGGTGGTGAAATCCTTTGCAACTACTTCAGCAGATGTCGGGCCATCAAATGAAGTGGTATCAGGTACTTTGTTTGTTTTTTCAGATTATTCCAGTGTGTTGTTTGATTCGGGGTCTACACATTCTTTCATCTCTGAAACCTTTTCTAGTAAAATGGGAATACCATCTTAAGAAATGACTCCTGAACTTTTGGTAAAAACACCTGGGGGAAATGTCGAGGCAAAAAGAATTTATAAGAATCTTCCTATCCTTATCTGTGGAAAGAACCTACTTGCAAACCTTATTGTTCTACCTCTAGTAGAGTTTGATGTTATCCTGGGTATGGATTGGCTCTCTATTTACCATGCTAAGATTGACTGTAGAGCTAAAGAAGTTTCTTTTCAGAAATACTTTCAGTTTGTTTACAAGAATGAACCCTTACTTTTGATAACATATCAATAGGCCGAGAAAATTGTAAAAGATGGAAATGAATGTTACCTTGCACACGTCATTGAAAATAAAGGAACTGTTCATATTAATGATGTGCCAGTGGTAAATGAGTATCCTGATGTTTTTTCTGATGAGTTACCTGGAATAATACCAGATCGGGAAGTTGAGTTTACTGTTGACTTAGTTCCTGATGCTAAGCCAATTTCAAAACCCCCTTATCAAATGGCACAAATTGAACTTTTAGAGTTGAAGGAGAAATTGCAAGATTTATTAGAGAAAGGTTTTATTAGACCTAGCACATCACCATGGGGTGCTCCTGTTTTATTTGTTAAAAAGAAAGATGGTTCTATGAGACTTTGCATTGATTATAGAGCCTTGAATAATATCACTGTTAAGAACAAATATCCTTTGCCTCATATCGATGATTTGTTTGATCAGCTCTAGGGAGCTCAGTTTTTTTCAAAGATTTACTTGAGATCGGGGTACCATTAGCTGAAGGTAAAGGAGACAGATATTCCAAAGACCGCGTTCCGTACGAGATATGTCCATTATGAATTTGTAGTAATGCCTTTTGGGCTAACCAATGCACCTGCTGTATTCATGGACTTAATGAATAGAATTTTCCATGAGTTCTTGGATAAGTTTGTGGTGGTTTTCATTGATGATATTTTGGTGTTTTCTAAAAGTAAAGAGGAGCATGAAAAACATTTAAGGGTTATCTTGCAAACCTTAAATGAAAATAAACTGTATGGGAAATTCAGTAAGTGTGAGTTTTGGTTGCAACAAATTTCTTTCCTTGGTCACATTGTTTCTAAAGATGGAATAACTGTTGATCCTGCAAAAACAAAAGTTGTGGAAGAATGGCCAAGACCCACAAATGTAACCGAGATTCGTAGCTTCCTTGGTTTGGTGGGCTATTACCGAAGGTTTGTTAGAAATTTTTCACGGTTATCTAGTCCAATGACTAAGCTAACTCGGAAGGGTGTTAAGTTTATCTGGATAAAAGAATGTGATGATTGTTTTCAGGAATTGAAAAGAAGATTAGTGAATGCTCCAGTTTTGGCACTACCTTGCAGGAATGGTGAGTTTGTTATATACAGTGATGCTTCATTGAAAGGACTTGGTTGCGTCCTAATGCAGAATGATCAGGTAATTGCTTATGCTTCACGACAGTTGAAAACTCATGAGGTAAATTACCCTACACATGATTTGGAACTAGCTGCTGTTGTTTTTGCTTTAAAAATTTGGAGGCATCATTTGTATGGAGTAAAGTGTGAAATATATACCGATCACAAAATTTTAAAGTATATATTCACTCAGAAAGAGTTAAACATGAGAAAAAGGAGATGTCTGGAATTAATCAAGGATTATGATTGTACAATTCATTACCATCCGGGAAAAGCAAATAAAGTGGCTGATGCTTTGAGTCTAAAAAGTAATGCTTCATTAACAATGTTGCGGTTGGAACGTGATCCTTTGGTTAACAATTTGATGAACTTTGGCATAGAAGTTGTTGGTGCAGGAAGTCCTTCTGTTTTGTTTCAGGTATCAGTGAGATCATCTATATCAGATAGAATCAAGCAAGCACAAAAGCAAGACAGTGAGTTGCAGAAAAGGGTCGAGCTGGTTCAGAAAGGTAAGTTTCCTGAATTCAACATTGATAATGATTGTGTTTTGAGATTTGGGAAGAGATTGTGTGTGCCTTGTGATTCACAGTTGAAGAGAGAGTTGTTATGTGAAGCTCATAGTTCTCCGTTTTCAGTTCATCTGGGCAGTACTAAGATGTATAGAGATCTGCGGGAGTATTACTGGTGGGATGGAATGAAAAGAGATATTGCTGATTTTACTGTGAAGTGTTTGACTTGTCAGTAGGTTAAAGCAGAGTGGCAGTAACCGAAAGGGATGCTTCAGCCTTTACCAGTGCCAGAGTGGAAATGGGAGAATATATCCACGGACTTTGTTGTTGGATTACCGAAGACATCTCGAGGTAATAATGCAATCTGGGTTATTGTTGATCGCTTGACCAAATCTGCTCATTTCCTTGCTATACGAGATACTTTATCTCTTGATCAAATTTCCCGTTTGTATCTTAAAGAGATAGTCAGGTTACATGGAGTTGCTCTCTCCATTGTATCGGATCGTGATCCCAGGTTTACTTCTAACTTTTGGAAAGGCCTTCAGAAGTCGTTGGGTACTGAATTAAATTTTAGTATAGCTTTTCATCCTCAATCAGATGGGTAGTTAGAACGAACAATTCAGACATTGGAAGATATGCTACGAGCTTGTTCTATGGATTATCAGGGAAGTTGGGACCAACATCTTTCTTTGGTTGAGTTTTCATATAATAACATTTTTCATTCCAGTATACAGATGGCACCATTTCAGGCATTATATGGGAAGCGGTGTCGAACTCCATCTTTCTGGGATGAAGTGGGTGAAAGGAAGTTGATGGGACCAGAATTGGTAGAAGAGATGGCAGAAAAATTTCAGCTGATTTAGAAACACATGAGAACAGCTCAGAGTAGGAAGAAGAGTTATGCGGATAACCGGAGGAAGGATCTATCTTTCGAGGTAGGTGATCATGTTTTTCTCAACGTTTCTCCTTGGAAAAGTGTGATGAGATTTGGTAAGAAAGGAAAGATGAGTCCAAGGTTTATTGGACCATACGAAATTCTGGAGAGAGTTGGATCAGTTGCATACCGAGTGGCTTTACCTCCGAGTTTATCTCAGGTACACAATGTTTTTCACGTTTCGATGTTGAGAAAGTATATGCCAGATCCATCTCATGTTTTGAGTCCAGAGGTAGTTCAGCTGGAAGAGAACCTATCTTATGAGGAACAACCGGTCCAGATTCTTGACCATAGGGAGCAAGTGTTACGGAATAAGGTGATTAAGCAGGTAAAGGTTTTGTGGAAAAACCACATGATTGAAGAGGCAACATGGGAATCTGAAAATGCAATGAGGGATAAGTACCCCCATTTATTCGATAAGTAAATAAATTGCGGGGACGCAATTTTCTAAAGGGGGGAAGTATGTAACATCCCAAGTAAGTAATTAATAATAGATATTTTTATCTATGTCTATTAATGATTAAGATAGTGTTATAGAGGCTTAAAATGAAAATAAATACAATCTTATGCATGGAATACACTAATATTCTTAAAAGATTGTTTTACTACCTTTTGATGGCAAACCATTTTTGAATATATATTTTGACAATTTTATAAACTATGTTTGTCAAAATAAACTTATCCTTTATGATTGGGACATCAAAATTTACCTTGTGTGAATTTTTGGTATTTTTCTGACAATGTTCATTTTTTAATGAATAGTGAAAAATACTGCATTTTACATCAAAACTGCTTTTTAATCTAATTTATTTATATGATTAGATTATGTTTTGAATTGGTTTTGAAGTGAAATTAGAATATATTTTTACCATTTTATCCAATGGTGGTCATTGGAATCAATTTCACTTTGAAATTAGACTTAAACTGGTGTCAATCTTTTGATACTTATTGTTTTGTAAAAACACGCTATTTGCTCTCGCAGTGGGAATTAATTATTAAATTAATTAATGTGACTTATATGATTTTAATTTTGTAAAATAGACTTCATTTTTGAATTTGGAATATCAAATATAGCTTAGGTTAAATTTTTGGTAATTTTCTGAAAAACTTCAATTTTTGATGAATAGTGAAACCACTAAGTGGTAATCAAGCAAACTGATTTTTCAGTTAAATGAAAGTTTACCACTAATGTGTATTGAATTTTGAAAATACGACATACATGGTTGTCATTAAGAAGTAAAATGTGGTTCAACGAGATTAAAATATTTTTTTGGTGAATAGTAACTTATTAAGTTTTTAATCGCGATTAGTGGTAATTAGTGTAGTTTAAGGTATAAATAATGCATTAATAATATTAAATGACCTAGACACATGTCCCAACCTTATTGGTTGTGTCATGGCCGACCAAGACAAGCCATGGGTCAACTTGGGGACCCCATGGAGACATTTTGGTTGGGAAATGACATAAATAACTTTTTATTTAGTGTAAAAGTAAAAATGACACAAACATAATATGTTTCACGAAAACAATTTTTACATGGAGTTATAAAGATCATATATTTGATTATAAATATTAATTTGAAAGCTAAAAATATTTCCCACATCATAGTAGTTTTTTTATGATTTTTAGACATTAAATAAATTAAATTATTTATGACATAATAATGATGCAGCGATGACATCATTATTTGACGATTTAAATAAGATGGAAAGACAATGTAAAATCTATGAACTACACATGGACAAAACCAATTGGATGAGTGGATTTCGAACCCTTATCACCTTATCCACGAATTATATCAATGTGGGACCTTTTAAAACCGAAACACATTTTCAAATAAAGTAATATTTCTTTACTTTCCAAAAGTGCCCCTCCTCTCCTCTTATAAAAGGCCCCCACCTCTACCTCATTTCACACACTCCTCAAGCCTTTGGCTCGGCCAAACCCTGCCTATTTACTCTCTCCACATACATCTCCTCATACTAGAGGATTCCATTTGGGCCGAATCCTTTCAATGGAAGCCTTTAGGCTCAAATCAAAAGGAGTTACACTTTTAAAGGTAATTCATTCTCTCTTGTTCATTTGTTTTATTTTTCTTCTCCAACCCCCTAAACTCTTTTTATTTACTTATTTTGTAACAAAACCAGTACCTTAAATATACAAGGATGTTTTTATAATATTTATTTGAGCTACACTCTCACACAACTACATCAAATGGTTAAAGAACATACGGTTTCTGTGGATGGCGAAATTCTGCCTCCCGAAACGATGATTGTTCAATACTCATTTAACACCTTCAAAGGTGGCCATTATGATGTCACTATTTTTATATATGATATATAATATGTTTATGTTTTCCTTAACCTTATGTTTTTTTCATTTTGGGCATACCTTTATGGTTTCCATTATGGGTAAACATGATATCTTCATTTTAGGAAGTGCGGACTACCGCCCCCTGAAAGTGATTTGATTCGTTAATAGCATATGTGGGATGTGTAAAGGATAAAGTTAATGATATTATATATGTTATTATACTGGAATTATAATATACTCTTATATCATTATGATTCCATTCCAGAAAATATGAAATAGAAATGAAAGTAGCGTTCATGCGTACGTACGGCTTACCGTCTCCATGAACGGTGCATTTCATTTCTTATCCCCAAATGTAATGTACTATTAAAAGTACATGTATATAATGGATATATATAATTAATGATATATCTAAATGATGAATATAATTCTGGAATTAAAATATACATACCTTTCATTTAGTTTTAATTCCATTAATATGACAAAGAAATGAAAGTAGCGTTCATGCTTACGTACGGCTTACCGTCTCCATGAACGGTGCATTTCATTTCTTACCTCTAAATGATTATGTAATATTATAAATACATGTATATGCTGGATATATATGATACATATTATATCCAAATCGGGAATTTCATTCTGGATATAAAGAACCTTTGACCACATGAACAACATGTAATTGTAAGAAGTCCACTTTCGACTTAAGAACCAAATATTGACAAAACAAACATTATTAACTTAAATGGTTACATAATGTTTATAACACGACAATAAGTGATATAAAAGGAATAATGAACTTTAAAAAGGTTCTTAATCAAGTATAAATTAACTCAAGTTTATTATTCAGGACGTTAAAGAATGATCGAGTCAAGTCGGACCCGAGGTATGGGACTTCGTCTCAATCTCCTTTCATTGAGGCATATTTTATTTTATACACAACTTTCTTTTATACGGTGTATAAAACCCTTTGACTTTTACGTTTATTCAAAAGGAATATTTTTTCTACGAAGCGTTTACTAAACGACAAAAGGAAATTTTTTTGTCGTACGAATGCGGCGACAACGACTTCTCTGCCGTTGTGACCGTTATTTGAGTTTCGGCTTCCTCTACAAGCCATACCTTTTTTTTAAAACGAAAAATAAATACCATGTTTTACTTTGGTATTGAAAATGGCTTTCATAATGTTTTTATTATATCAATGTGTTGTATTGATATCTCGTGATTGAAATGTGGAAATGTTATGTTTCCTTTATGCATGTTTTATGTGATATGATTATGTTATGGTTCTTGGGCATTATTATGAAGACGGGTGGTTCCGTGATAAACTAAGGGCGGGTGAGCCCGTTATAGCTCTCCAATGCATTGGGTAACGTGAAGGAGTGAAACGTTAAGGTTTCTCCGAAGAGATTTTAGGGAATATACTGTGATGGGTATTCCAAACGTAACCAAGAGGGTTACTCCCTACGTAAGAATGTTATGAATGCCTCAAGTTACCTTTATGTCTTACAATTTCTATGATTTATTCATGATTTTATGAGGTATGTTAAAGTGCCTTTGTTTTATGGGTAAAGTATGATTTCATTCTTATGTATATATGAACTCATGTTTCCTTTCCATGTTTTTTTTATAACCCATACTGAGTTTTTATGCTCATCCCAAGTTTTTGAAATGTTTTTCACAGGTTAAGGGAAAGGTACATGATAAGATGATAGAGTCAAGGATGTGTCAAGAAATAGTCCATGTTTTATTTTAAATGTGTTTCCATTGATGGGAATGAAGAATACTATCTTTCTGTAACCACTTTGTTTATATGTGGAATGTAATGCAAGTTTTATGATCTAATTCTCTAAAACTCTAAACCCGAAAAGATCCTCAATGTGAAATATTTTAATAACTCAAGATTAAGTAAGGTTTAAGGCTGGGGCCTTATAGAGGGGGACAATGCAATCTGGGATGTTCGATGAAAATTGAGGGTAGTGCGATGTAGGACAAAGAGGCTTGAACAATTAAGGTTAGAATGAAGGGGTTTGAAATGTTTATTATTAGAATGAGATGAACTTAACATAAGAGTAAAATAAAATCTAGGCACAAAAACCATCAGATGAAACACTATCTGTATGAGGTGGTTAGCATTACGCGAGTGTGTGGTGGCATGAAATGCCTTACCCCTCCCAATAAATTTGTATTAATATCTTATATTGAAATTAATAAAGTGGTGGGGTGTGTAAAGAAGGATACTTGGGCAGTTCCAACCCCTATCCACCCTGTATCAACACACACAAAAACACTTATATATTATTTATATGAATATTATATTAAAAATAAGATAATTCATGGGAGATAGTGAGAGTGGTGGTGGTGTAAAATAAGAAGGTTGAATGGAGGGGGATGTTGTGTGAAACCCTTTATCCCCTTCCATTTTATTTATTTATATATATTTTTATACAATAATAATAATAATAATCATATTCATCATCATAATCATAATCATAATAATAATACTACTATTATTATTAATCTTGTTTTGGTTGTAACTTTTTACTCTGACATCATATCGGTGATCCATCTGCAACATCATGAACTAGATATTGGGATGAATGATTCAAGACCCATATTGGGTACCTAAATCAGAATCATGAAATTTTCCTTGGGTCCCATCATGCAACATCGCTGTAACATACCAATATTTTATGATTTTTTTAAATAAATTTAATTTCTTCGATATCTTTCATTACACGCAACACTGTGTTTAAAAAACCATAATAAAATTTTATTTAAACATGTTTGTTATAACCTAGCCATTAAAAGTTTTGGTATGAATAGTAATAAAAAATTTACAAATTAATATAAAATATTTATATAAAGAAAATATATTTAAAGATAAGCACTCAATTTTTATTAAAGACTTTAATTTCATTGAAAATACATTTTTCTCAAAAAATTATTTATATAGATTTTTTTGAATAAATAATAAAATTAATTTTTCCATTTTTTTATTTTTTTGTTAAAATAATATTCAATTTTTTAATAAACATGTCAAATTTATATTAGGGTGAATATTTTAGTATTTTTTCTGATAAATATTAATTTTTTTATGAATAATGAAAAATATTTCTTTTTATTGAAAACATCCTTTTAATTTAAAAACAATATAAGATTCCATTTTTTTTAAAATGGTTTTAAAATTAGTATTCATTAATTTATCTTATAATTAACTAATTTAATAACATTACAATCAATTTCATATTTAGTTTTTATATTAAAACTTTCTCTACTTAAGAAAACATTTTCCTTAGAACAACTACTTTTCATTACATCTGTGGGTTTAGTTTTAAATTAAATTCTTCCACAAATATGAATTTAATTTGAAAAAATGGTTAAAATATTTTTAATCAGAATAATTATTGTTATATAATAATTTCAACATAATTATTGTCCATAGTTTATAGTAAAAATAGTAAAAATTAATTACCATGGTTAAGCTTAAAATAGGTTTACCGGAGGGTTAAAATAAAAATATAAGAGAAAAAATAATATAAAATATTATCCAATTTCTATTTATTGAATTAATTTTACCTTATGAAATATATGTTTTTTTATAATGATCCATTTTAGATCCTTTTGGAATGTGAAAAACATAGGTATACCATTTTCTTTTTAAAAAATTCCAAGTGTGTCCTCTCTCCCACTTATAAAAGGCCTCCCCTATCCTCTCCTATCCAAACTTCCAAATCTTTTGGTTCATTTAATACATGAAAAAAAACTTATTTAATTTATTCCCAACATCCTATAGACCTTATTTTTATTTTTAAACCCTCTTAATAATACTTTATTTATAAACCTAAGGTGGTTCTCTAATAAAGATGTGTATTTTTTAACCTTGTATTTTTGTTTTATTTATTCTTACACATCCTTCAAATATTCTTAAACTATAAAAATATAATATAAAGATTATATAACATATAATTATATTTTATTTTTTGTAATTTAATAACTTATATCGATATACGCTTACATTAAATGGAAAATGAAACTATCGATCATGTGTACGATAGACAACCCCCTCACAAACTGATGTAATTCGTTTTTCATCATCACATATGATAGATAATAATTTTGATGGATTTAATGTTTTTATATGATATTCAGTAAATTATTATAATTATTTAATTATAACATCACATCTACTTTCTTACCTTAGAATCCGTTGGAAAACAATAACTTTTATTTTGCGTATGTATGGGATGTCGCCTCTATGAAACGATATGAAACGTTTTGAATTTTATTTTTACATGGATGGTAAAAAAGATAAATTTGATAAATATATATAATATATATTACATAATTATTATTATATAAAGTATAATTAATATTTACTTTTCTATTATTCTATCTATCAAGAAAATAGAAGCATCGTTCATGCATACGTACGACCTATCATATCCATGAACTGTGTAATTTATTTTATATATCTAACTTTTATGGATAACTATAAATACATATATAATGAATATATAAAATATTTATTTCATTTTTAACATATTTTATATTATTTATCCATGATAAATGTAAAATAAATGATGTTACCAAACCAAAACATACATGAAAAATAAAACAATTACTACCCAAAATGTGATTTTAATAAGGAAATGTTAATAAACAGGTGATAAAAGGTTATATGTAAATCATATATGTTATAATATATATATATATATATGATTATGGATCTGTAAAATATTTATAATAATTTTTTTTATTATACATGATGTTTGAATGTGTGCAAATAAGTCTGATAGTTAAGTTAAGGGATTTCTAGTATCTATTTTATTTTTTGGAGACATATGCCACATTCACCACTCGTTTATTTGGTAAGGTGTATGTAATTCCAATTTGAGAATTAATATCATGAATATAATTCATTTAATGATATTTAAATTTACATTATATGATATTCTATAATGGAGTTTATAATTCAAAAGTTACCAAAGCGGTAAGGGTTTATTGTTATCTTTTATCGGGATTGTTTATAAAAAAGTTTCTGATGTTAAAATATTATGATATTCCACTCAATAAATTCATTAATTCTACCCTACTATGGTTATTTCATTAAAATATATGTTTTTATTTCATTTACCTCCTTTTAGATACTCAGGATTCCAAAAATAATGTTTTTAAGGAAAACTGACTTTATTTCACTCTTCGGTCGAAAATATTTTCTCTTCCACATCCATGTTTTCTAAAAAAATTTAAATAATGTTTTTAAAATTATATAAATATTGTTTACAGTAATTTTTACCCATTTTTTACTTTTCAAAAAATGTTTTCAGATGAATATTCTTGTATTTTTTCAGATGAGGTGTTTTTTATTTTACCCAAAGTGTGAAAGGAATGTTTTCCTTTAACTTATACAACATGAATATAATTTTATATGAACATAACCAGTCAATGTTTTAAAGATTAATTTATAATTTTTAAATTTTATTTACAAATAAAATTATTTTCAGAATTGTTGGTGAAATTTTAGTTTTAAAAATGTTATTTTCCAAGTGAAAAGGTTATTTTCTTTAAGAAATGTTCTAAGTGATCTTTCTAAATCATTTTTCATCTGATATGAAATCCTTTGATGTTACTTAAGATTTATGGGGGATGTTATCCAATTATATAATAATTATTCTTTCTCTAAGTGGTTTATTATTATGATAAAAACATGTTTATGAAACCCATTTCATTTTCATTTGTTTTTCTATGATGAAATGATAAAATGTTTATGAAACCTATTTATTTTATGTGGGGTATGTTATGAAAATATATTTATGAAACCCATTTATTTTTATGGGTTATAATATGATGGATGTTTTTTATCTTATCTAACACCTATATATGATTTTCATCATGTGATGGTTGTTATGTTATAATGATGGATAGTGGTTACATTATAACCAAGGATGATGATTATGCTATAACCAAGGATGGTGGTCACATTATACCCAAGGATGGATGGGACCTATATCTCACTCAAATTCATCGGAAAATGATTGATATCTCAGGAGATAAATATTTTATGTGTGAACTTGATTTCATGTTCACATTTTTATACATAAACCTAGAGTTTATGTCCATAAGGTTATGTGGGGACCTTTTTTCATGACCTGATCTTAATTAATGAACTTGTTTCTATCTATACTTGTTCATAATGTAAAATCTTATGTGTATTCCACAAATCTATGATATGTTATTTCCTCATGGCTCATGTTATTTTATTACTTTATTATTTATGTGTTATTAAATTATAAGATTTATTCCATTATAAATTTTATGATCTATGATATGCAGGGTATGTTTTTCAAATATTATTATCATATTCTAACATCCATATGCTCATTTAATGATTATGTGATCATTGATATCTCCCTTTATTACCCTTACTAAGAATCTAAGCTCACCCTTTATTTTTTTTACTTTCCCCAGATTATGAAGAAAGGTATTATGTATGATATGTCTAAGAAGGGTTATACTTTTGAGGAACTAATTGGGACATGATGTAGTTCACTTATGAATGAGTTTTTTTATGTATCTATGTTTCCAAAAGCACTGGACCTATATAATTATGGAATGGATCATTATGTTATGTAATGAATGTTCATATATTAAGATGAAATATCGATTTATGAAAAGTGTGGGTCATTATAGTTGGTATCATAGTAAGGATTATTTAACCTTTATAGACTAGGATGAGAAAAATTTAGTGATATCCCTTAGGATAATCCTAAGTGTAGGAGAATATCCTAATTTATAGTAAAGAAAAGAGTGTGGTTTTCTAAGTTATTACATCTCTATCTGGATACTATAAGTGGATGTGTATCTAGAACATATGTACTTAGGGTAATAACCTTGAAAAGGTAGCATTATACTGGACTCGATTATCATCTAGTGCATGAAAATTGGCCTTTCTACACACCTAGTTTGACACTCATAGGGTATATGCTTAGGTTAATTCACAATTCCTCTATACATCATCATGAAGCATTTGATTAGATTATGATGATGAATGACTTATGTTAAATCTGAGGTGTTATAGATTGAAAATAATGTGTCAAGATTTATATATCCTAAGAATTATTTTTCATGATTAATGACTATAATTAATAGTTATTAATGGTTATGAAATCCATTTTGGTTTTAGTAATTAATTGAATATAGTATGATGATGTTGATGTGGTAATATGTAAGATATAATATTGAAGTATCCTATTTGAGCTTAGTCATATGAATTCCTTTATATCATGAAAATTACATAGGAATGTTAATTTATATCCTCAAAGATTATATGTTTAATTATAAGTGAAAAACCCTAATGGTATAATGATCACATCTCAAGTCTATGGTTCTTCTCCAGTTGAAGTTTATGGGAATGTGCTTCTTTAAAATCTTATTATTCTTCTTATAGTTTAATTTCATGTTATCTTATACATTTATTATATTTCTATAAATAAATCAAAAATCAATTTCTGAGGAAGAGAAGTCATGTTTTATATTACAAACTGACCTATGATCATCAATCAGTGTGGTAATAAATATAAACTTATGATTGAAATCCCATTCATTGTATGGGTCATGATTCCTATTCAAAAGTGGTTTTTCCCCTTGATGGTTTGGGAGAAACTCAACATTGATGATATGACTATTCTGTGGGAGTTTATTTATGCATTTCTGAAAGATTTCCCTATTATTCCATCAAATCTTGAAGTTTATTTATCAATATAACTCATACCTAGTGCCACAACCATTTCAAATACTCCCTATATAATGGACCTGATTTAGTTTCAATAATTGAAGAAGAAAATCTAGGATAATCTTGAAAAAAGGATTTATTCGGCCAAGTGTGTCGCCTTGGGGTACACTAATTCTATTTGTTAAGAATAAATATGCACTGATGTGACTCTTAATTGATTACCATGAACTGAACAATTTCACAATCATGAAAAATAATACTCTACCCCATATCAATGACTTGTGTGATCAATTGTGTGAAGATTAATAATTTTCTAAGATTGAAATTCATTCTAGATATCATCAATTGAGGGTCAATAAGGAGGATATACCCAAGACAATGTTGTATACAAGGTATGGACAATATATGTATATAGTAATGTCATTTGGTCTTACTAATTCCCCTTCCATTTACATAGATTTAATTAATACAGTCTTTAGATACTACCTTTATCACTCTTAGGTAGTCTTTATATATGATATTTTAAAATATACAAAGAGAAAGAAAGGGAATGAATATTACTTTATAATTTATCGAAGACCCTATGGAAAGAGAAAAAATATACAAAATTAAAAAAAATGTGACTTTTGGATACAAAAGGTTTCATTTTTGGGTCATATAATATTAATATATGGTATATCAGTTGATCAATCAAATATGGGGGTTATTAAACATTATCCTAGACCAAACATGATAATTATGATATAATTTTTCTTGTTTTGGATGTATATTATCAATGGTTTGTGGATTAATTTCTCCTAACTATCTAATCCACTCACTAATTTTCTCTAGACAAATGAATGTGAGGAAAATTTCAAGGAACTGAAGAGAATATTAGTCAATGAACCTATAATTACATTATCCTACAGTGGAGAAAGATTTTAAATCTATTGTGATGCATCCAAGAAGGGATTGGGATGATTCTCATGTAGAATGACATGGTTAAAGACTATGCCTCATGAAAATTAAAGGTTCATGAAAAAAATTACTCAACTCATCGTTTGGAGTTAACTAAATTAATTTTTTCATTAAATATATGGAGGAATTTTTATTTATGGTTAAATTTTTCATATATATACTAATCATAAAATCATAAATTATATATTCACCTAGAAAGATTTTAACATATTCCAAATAATATGGTTGGAGCTAATTAATGATTATAACTACTCAATACGTTGCCACCATAGGAAATCAAACAAGGTGGCCAATTCCATGAGTTGAATGGATCATGATATATTATCTTTGATGAGGATACAAAAATCCTATATTTCTAGATTTTAAAATGATTGATCTATAAATTTTGAAAAATGGGGAAATTATTATCTTTCTCAAATGAGTGGAAATGAGAAAACATCACCATGGAAATGGGGAAAAAGGGAATAATGTTGTATGGGATATAGTTTATAACCTTACAAAATCAGAACACTTCAACTCTACTAGATAATATTCCTCTTTGTATTTTCTTTATAGTATTAACATTAAGAATGTGTTAAGGTTTAATGAAGTAATATATTTTATTTTATCTGATCAGGATAAGAGGTTTACATGGAAGTTCTAGAAAAGTCATCAGTAAGCCCTTGATATAGAGTTGAGTTACAACACTGTGTATCATCCTCTGACAGATTCTTATCTAGATAGAACAATTCCAAACCCATAGGATATACTGATATCATGTTCTATGGATTTAAAATATAGGTGGGATCAACACCTTCTTCTAGTTTAGTTATCTTACAACAATAGCTTTCATTTGAGAATTCAAATAAATATTTATGAATCCCTCTATGGAAAGAAGTTTAAAACTCAAATGTGTTGTGATGAAGTTGGAGAAAGAAATATATTGGAACCATATTTATTAAAATAAATTGAATATAAGTTTAGAGCTATTCTTCAACACATAAAGGTGACACAAAGTCAATAGAAAAGTTACGCTAATAATAGTCATCATGGTTTAGAATGTGAAGTTGGTGATAAGGTGTTTCTATGAATATATCCATAGAATAAGGTTATTGTATTTGGAAAGAATGTAAAAATATTCCCTAGTAATATTAGTCCCTTTTAAATTCTTTATCATATTAGGACCTTATATTATCTCTTGGAACTTCCATCGAACCTACATCAGGTTCACAATGTGTTATATGTATATCACTTGAGGAAGTACATACCCATCACGTGGAATAAAATCAGAGGTCTTACCACTGGAGAATGATATTTCTTATAAGGAATAACCATTGGATATTCTATATCATATAGAGAAAATTCTATGAAACAAGACCACTCGCTTGGTAAAAGTTTTGTGGTGAAACCACCAGCTTGAGGAAGCGATGTAGGAACCTGAGGATGTAATGAGGAAAAAGTATCCTCACTTGTTTGTATCAAAGTATAGGATTTTTTAAGAATAAATTAATTTCAATGAGGGTATAACGTAACACCCTGATAATTTATGAAATATATATTTTTCAAATAAATTTAATTTTATTAATAACTTGCGTTACACACAACACCAAGTCTTAAAAAATCACAATATATTATTATATAAACATTATTATTATAATCTAGACATAAAACTTGGTGGTATGAATATTAATAAAAACATTTTAAAAATAATGTTCAATTGTTTTAGATAAATATAATATACTGATCGATAAAAATATAATTTTTCGTAAAGACTTTAAATTTCTTCAAAAATACATATTTCTAAAAAACAAATTCTATTTATTTTTAAAGGAAATTTAAAATTAATTTTATAAATTAATAATAATTTTTTGAATCATTATGTCAAAAATTTATTAGGGTGATTTTTTTGGTATTTTTCAGAAAAGTTTTAATTTTTTAATGAATTGTGAAAATATAGGTTTTTATTGATGACTACCTTTTCATTTAAGTAATTTATAAGGTTTAGTTTTGTTTTAATATGGTTTTAAAACTAAAAATAGTTAAATTATATTATAATTAATCCAATTTTGTTCGTTGAAATAAATTTCATATTTAATTTAGATATTTAATCTTTCTCTACTTATGAAAAAAATTTCGTCGGAAAAACTGCTTTTTCGACGCGTCTGTAGGTTTAATTTTAAATAAAATTTTGTAATAAATGTGATTTTAATTTGGTAAAATCTATTACATATTTTTAATCATTATATTTAATATTATATAATAATTTAAGATTAATATTTTTTCATAATTAATCGTAAAATTAGTAAAAATTAATTACCACGGTTAAGGTTAAAACGAATTTATCAGGGGGTTAAACTAAATATATAAGGGCCCAAATAACCTAAAATTTTTAAAATTACTTTTTTATAGACATATTTATACCTTTTAATATAAAAATTTTATATCATAGTCCATTTTTGTGCCTTTCGGAATTTAAAAAATGTGGGTATAACTTTTTCTTTTCAAAAATTCCAAGACTGTCCTCTCCCCCACTTATAAAAGGCCACCCATATCTTCTCTTATTTACACTTCTAAAGATTTTTGGTTCATAAAAGACCTATAAAAATCCCCTCCTTAAATATCTCCCCACATCCTATATATCTTAGTTTTATTAAGAAACCCTTAAAATATGTATTTAAGTATAAACCTAAAGAGGTTCTCTAGAGAAGAGGTAAAATTATTAAACTTTCATTTTTGTTTTATTTATTTTTCTATGCACATAAATTATTCTTAAAATATGATGATATAATATCCAAACTATATAAAATATAAATATATTTAATTATGGTAATTTAATAACCTATACCCATCTCATCTTCAATCCGATGGAAAACAAAACCGTCGATTGTGTGTACGGAGGAATACCGCATCACAAACCAATGTAATTTGTTTTCTATCATCACCTCTCATGGATAGAAATAATGATGGATTTAATGTTTATATATATTATATTTATTAAATTATTATACTTATGTAATTATAATATCACATATAAATTCTAACATTACAATCTAATGGAAAAAAACAATTCCACTCATTTGTACGCATGAACTATCGTCTCCACAAAGCGATGTGAAATGTTTTTCATTTTATTTTTACATGAATGGAAATAATAATGGATTTTATTAATTTATATGACATATATGAAATAATAATGATTATTTAAAGGTTAATCAATATTTAATTATCTTATATTCTATCTGTTGAGAAAATGGAAGTAACGTTCATGAACACATAAAACCTACCATCTCCATGAATGGTGTAATTCATTTTCTATCTCTAAATGTTATGGATTAATCTAAATAAATATACAATAAATATATATTATATTTATATCATGGTCAAAATTATAGATATTATGGAAAAATTATCAGTGAAAAATCATCAAATTTAGGAAACCAAAACATACATGAAAAATGAAGTAATTATTACCCAAAACATGATTTTAACAAGGAATTGTTAATAAACGGGTGGTAAAATGTTATAAGTAAATAATATATGTTATTATATATATAATTTTTATTCTTTAAAAGATATATAATAAACATATATTAATTAATCAAGATGTTTTAAGGTTTGAAAAGAAATTTGAGACTTAAGGTAAGGGATTTTAATCTCACTTTTATTTCTGAGAGACATATGCCATATTCACCACTTGTTTATTTTTTGTTGTGTATATAATACCCATTTGACCTGTTATATAATTAATACCATTATTTTTATGATATTTAAATTTTAATTTTATGATACTACTTAATGGGGTACACAATTCAAAAGTTACCAAAGCGGTAAGGGTCTTATATTAACATCTCATCATTTATCAGGATTATTTATAAACAAGTTTTCAATGATGAATATTATGATCTACTTCTAAAAAAATTCATGAATTTTATTCTCATATTTTTATTTCATTAAAATAAATCTTTTAATTTCATTTACCTCCCTTTATGTACTCAAGAGTCCAAAAGAGTATTTTTAAGGAATACCAAATTTATTTCAATCTTTGGTTGAAAATCCTTTTCCTTATGTATCTATGATTTCAAAAAATGATTTAAAGTAATTTTTACTATTCTACAAATATTTTTTATAGTAATTTTTATCCATGTTTTACTTTTTATAAAATGTTTTTAAAAGAATATTCTTATCTTTTTCCAAAGGAGTTTTTTTAATTTTACCTAAGTGTGAAGGGATGTTTTATTTTAAATTATACAACATGAACATAATTTTATATTATCATTGAAACATTATGTTTTAAAGATTAATTTTTAATTTTAAAAGTTTATTCCCAAATAAAATAATTTTCAAAATGTTTTATGAACTTTAAGTTTTTAAAACGTGATTTTCAAAGTGAAATGGTTATTTTCATCAACAAATGTTCCAAGTAAACTTTCAAAATCATTTTCCATATAATAAAACATCCTTTGATGATACTTAATATTTACTAGGAATATGATCAAATTATAGGATTATTATTATTTATTTAGGTGGTTTATTATTATGATGAAAATTTTTAATGAAACCCATTCCTTTTCAATGGGTTTTTCTATGATTAAATAATGAAATGTTTGGGAAAACAATTTCGTTTCCATGGGTTAAGTTATGATGAAATGTTTATCAAACCCATTTATTTTAGTGGGTTCTGATATTATGAATGTTTTATTATCTTGTGGAAAACTTATTTATTTTTTCATTATGTGATAATGATTACTTTGTAACGAAGGATAATTGTTACGTTGTAACCAAGTATGGTTGTTACATTATAACCAAGGACAGTGGTGGCATTATATCCAAGGATGGGTGGGACCTATATCTCCATAAAATGAATTGAATAAGTATTTTTAACTCATGATATAAATATATTATTCATGAAATTGATTTTATGTACACAATTTTATGCATGAACCTATATTTCTTTTCAATAAGATCTTTTGGGACCTTATTCCATGTTATAAACTTAATTAGTGGACCTGTTTCTTTTTATACATGTTCACAATTTTATCATCTTATGTGTATACGACAAATATATGTCTTATTCCAATTTTATGTCTTCATGGCCCATGTAATTTGATTTATTTATGATTTATATCTTATAAACTTACAAGATTTATTCCATAACTCTATTTTATGATCTATGATATATAGGGCATGGTTTTCAAATATTATTCTCATGTTCTCATACCCTTATGATCATGTTATGATTATGTTATCCTTTATATCTACCTTTCTTACCCTTATAAAGTATCATAGCTCAAACTTTTTTATGTTTAATTTCCCTAGGTTATGAAAAATGGTATTATATATGATATGTCTAAGAAGGGTTTTTGTTTTGAGGTACTAAGTGGGTGATTTTTTGGTTCACTTATGAATAAGTTTTTTATGTATCCAAGATTACAAAGGCATTGGAACTATATGATTCTGGTGTGGATCATTATGTTATGTAATGAATGTCTATCTTTTAAGGTGTAATATCGACGTATGAAAAGTATGGTTCACTATATTCTCTCATGTTTTATATGAACAAAATTCAATTTTTCTACTGGGATTTGGCTTTAGAAATGTAAATAGCCCAACCTAATTATTTTTCAATGTATATCATAACATAGAAATCCAATAAACCATCCAAATAGAAATATTTATAATTTATCTTCACATGGATGATGATGGGGTTCAGGTGAGATGAATGAAGCATTCCCATCGTATATGTAGGGTTGGTATTCCCCTAATTTACTTAGGGATAAGATCATCTATATAAGGATCATTTTATAGGTTGGGATGGTATTTATGCACATACTTAGTGATATGATTTTCTCTCTATGGAGTTAGTATTCCCTTAGTTTAAGAGCTCATTCAGGGATGATATCCTCCACTACACTTGGTATTCCCCTCAACTAAGGCATCTTATAATGAAGTTGAGATCCTCCAATATAGTTCCTTTGAGGTTAATTTTTTTCGTAGAATCATTAGTTAAATTTTTTGATCAGTGGAAAGGTATCAATAGACTAGAGAGTAAATTACTCCCTTGACTAGAGAGTATTCCTCAATGATGTGCATGATTCGATTAATAGATTCTGATAGTGGTGTAGTAGTTTTAATGGTTGACTAGGGTTGATTTCATTAGGAATTTTGGATCCTTAACACCGTAGGGAATTCCTTTGAGATGTGATATAATTTCGGCTATTTAATTCAGGCTAGATAGATACTTCAGTGTTATAATATTTCTTATTACTTTTGTGGTATGAATATTGAGAACTAAAATGGTGATGATTGGGAAATTCCTTATATCCTTTAGAATCCACGTTATAGATCATATCAATATTATTCTTCTTTTCATTCTTCCATCCATCCTTTTATACTTGGATCTTTGATCTGACTTGGTTTTCTGCGTTTTCCTCTTTATCTTATTTCAAGTCACCTCACATACTAGGATTTTAGATGACTTATTTATTTTTGTTCATTTTTTGTTTTCAACACATCATACATGGAATGTTTATACTCACCCCTACACTGGACTTATGTTAAAAAATATTATGACTACATAGATGATGAAAAGGTTTAGAGATGGTCTAGGTAGATATATAGTTGTCGAGTCTTGTTCAAAGCTAACCCTTGATGATTCATTATAGAGTATGGTGATTCATGATGGTGGTGGTGACCGATGTGTATGGAGAGTGATCCAAGAGAACATGCATTATATAATAACTTCTCAATGCTTCATGTTATGGAGACTCATTAGAGGCACCATTTCCCATAAATTTACCTTATTTATATTCTTGTACTTATTATTTCATGCATTAATTATATACAGTTTAGTTTGTTATATATGTCATACCTACTTTTTGGGTTTATCTTATGTGTTAGAGATGTTTATGTTGCAGGTTGTTATAGGTGAGGGCTTACCATGTTGGGGATATGGATACTCAGTGCTACTCGCTATCACCTAGCCTATTAGAGGTGGGTTTGGGGTGACACACATGGCCTACCATCGACCCATATGGGATGGGTGATGTCAAAGTGGTATCAAATCAGGTTGTTATAGAGTTTAAGTTTAGAGTCAGTATTCATGTGATGATTGGTTTATGAATTTAGGAAAATGATGATAAGGGGTCTTGAGTTCAATTATCATATCAGGGAGACCAATATAGGTGTGATAATTGACGTATCATTTTTCCATAACTTGGATAACCTAATAGTTGACGTAGATTATTGAGACATCATTTTCAGGTTACACGTAAGTTCTTACATGTATCATATAACAGTCAGATATAATATTTCATGTCCTTTCTATAACGACCTGATTTTTTATAAATTAAACTCCCTTTTTAATGAAATAATGTTTTATTAAGTAATGAAAATATATAAAACACATGAACTACATTAGTTATTTTAGACCATTATAAGATATATACTACCAGATTTAAAATACTGTTAAGAATCATATCCATTGATAATATGGCATTTTTATAATGACTATTAATATAAGTATATTAATGGTTATAATAAAGTCCATTTGAAAGAGGAAATGAATGTGATGGCCTCATATAGTAGGATGATACCCTATGAATCCCATTTATCAGATCTTTCAAGGCATATAGCATCATTGGGATTTACCCTCGACCAATGCCAAGCCTAGATTCAATAACTAAAGCATGAGAGAAACTATTTATAGGATAAGTTCAAGTTCATCAAGATCATATCTCAAACCATGTACGCCAAACCACCCCATGAAAATATCACCATAACACACTTTACCCTTATATAATTCATTGGTGTAATACATGGATTTGTATCTAGACCATAACATTATGATTTTTTGTATTTTCTAAAAAAATGACTACATTTAACCCTTTTTAAAATTACTTTAGATAATGAATTTGAATTAAATTTTGATATGATGAAACACAAATTTTATTTTTGGGAAATGTATAGTTTCAGTCAAGAAACTCTATTTTAATTAATTTAATAATATTTAACAAAAATTATATTTTAATAGAATATTAATATTAAATAATATTTGTAATATATAAATGATAATATAATTTTATAAAGTCAAAAATAATTTTATAAGGGTCGGAAAATTATTATTGTAAAAAAACTATTATTTTTCATTAAATGTGGATTTTTTATTTAAAATTTTAAATTCTCATACTTAGAGAAATATTTAGATAAAATAAGTATTATTTTTGAAATCATTATATCAAAATTTTACAATAGGGTTTTTTTCATAATTTTTAGTGGAAGTCATATTTTTGACTCAAAATTAAATAAACTACAAATATATTGTGTGTATTGCAACATCATAAAATCTCTAAAGTGATTTCATTGACACTTTAAAGAGGATACATGAAAAAAATTATGTTTTCTATTTAAAATAATGTGTTTTTGAGGATATTTACTTACTTATATAAACCTTTAAGGTATCCTCCAAAACCTATATTATATTTTAAGGTTTTTAAATAAATTATTTATAAACATTAATCACTTACACTAATATTTGGTAGAAACCATGGGAAAAGCCATGATAAGGTTTTTGGTTTTAATTACTTTATCATATAGTGTCCAAAACATAATTTTGGAAATTAATAAACAATTATTCTCTATTTTTCTATATAAACTAAGATAAAATATCATTCCTATTCACTAAAACCCTTGGGGAATGACATTACAATGAATTTACCTCTATAGAGTACTTACAAGGTTACCACAATATCTTAAGAAGCTCCTCTGAGGATTTTAGAAGTTCCCTCTCAATGTAAGGATTCATCTCCTTCTCCTCTTTATTCAAGAAAATTATTTTTATTATACCCTTTAATTTTCATTTGTTCATATTGGGTTATGTACTTACATACCTTTATTATAATCCTTATGATTTTCAAGTGATGAGATAACCATTTCACTCTCATTCACCCCTTCTATGAATCTTTATATACCACCACTATGTTGTCGAAATTATCTTATGATTTTTCATGCCAAAGAGTTGTGTAGTAAATACCCATACCCATTTCCACTCAAGGGTACTCACCTAGATGTACCTTTTATTTATTTATTGGGTAATTTCATGCATATATATTACAATCCTTAATCATGGGTTTAAAAGTGATGAAATAAATTCTTATGTTGTATGATCTATGTGGCACACTTATGCATGTACATAATATGAAAGCGACAGGTGGACCAAGAATTATATATCCCTCTAATGCAATGGTTAATGTTTTTATATCATGATATTCCATGTATCATGTGTGGGAGTTTATCATAATCACACTATTTTATGTTTTCTTGGTAGTTATCTTTGACTTATGTTTATGATGTTAGGTTTTATATTGTTTCCACATTCCTATATTGCCTTTATATTATCATGTTATATCATAGAAATTGTTCAATATTATTTTTACCACACCTCTTATGTTACCATTATATTACTCTTTGATTTCATTTACTACTTTACCTCATTATATACTTTGATTATTCACTTACTAGTATTTATATCCCACACCTATCGTATATACATCTCCAGGTTATCCCATGTAGTTTTAGAAGAATGATGGAATTTTAGGATCTTGTTAAGGAAGTTTTAAATAATTTATTCGTATTTATATTTTAATTTTTTATGTTATTTACTTAATTTCTCAAATAAACTAGGATTCATAGTCTTCCTAGATTGTATAATGTGTACCTTTAGGTAAAAAATCATGAGTTAAGGTGTATTAAAGGTATGTGTTGTCATAATTTTCAAGTCATCTTATCTAGATATGATCTTATGCTTTTAATTCATCCTAGGGATTGTCCACTAATATATATATTATGTGTGAAGGTGGGTTCTTGAATGGATTATTCCTGTATTTTTGCTTCTCGCCATCTATTAGTGAGTAATGAGGCATTTTTTTGAGTTTTGGTTGAGTGACATTCTTGTCTCATGGTCTGAGGAAATTTCTCTATATTTAGTGGTTAGAGAATATTTTATAAAATATGTAATAGTTCCCCCTGAGTTATATGATACTACCTATATATTGGGTGTTATGTTTTTTTTAAATGATAGAGAAATCATGGATTTATGTGGTGAGACTAAACCTCAGGTGAAAGGGTCTAGTTGAAGCCTGAGACTTGTGTTACCATCCATATAAATATTTTACAAACCAAATATTGACTCTTTTATTAATATTCCTACATGAATTTTTGATCAATTATTAAATGATATTTTTATTGAACTTGTGATGAAACTTCTCAACTATATTTTGAGTTTGAGTTGTTGTTTAGGATAGAGTTTATACAAGGGTTTGAGATCCTTTATAGAGTGGCGTATCTGAATTCAAGTATACATCTAGGACCATTCATGATGTTTTATATGAAAGTCTTGGATTGTAATTTTTCAATTATATAGATCCATACACAGACTTCATAGGAGTTATCAAGCTATGGTTGTGTTTTCATGAAGCACTATCTATACCAGAGTCCCCCCCAGGAAAGCATTGATGGACCGAGAACCCTTGAAAGAGATACAAATTAGATGTGGGATTAATATATTCTTCCTATTATCAATATCTAGAGTTGTTTTTTGGATATAAATATATATCATATATTGTGAATATATTAATAACCTCTTTAGTTTTGGGCCCCATTGGATATCTAAGATTCATTATTGGAAGATTTTTTGGTGAGAGATTAGTTAAAGAAGAATGATGCATTGGTCAAATCCCATAACCACCAACCTTGGTTGGTTCTTTTTATTCATGGAGTGATGAGAAATAGATATTTTAAATGATTCATATGATGGAATACTATAGTCAAGAATAAATATATTTAGTTTGGATTACTACTCATGTCCTCTCTTCAAGGAACCTAATACTAGAAAGTGTAGGAGTGATTTATTATTTCCACACTAGATGTTTTGGAGTTATAGATATTAATTTAACCCCTTGACATAACCTCTTAAAATAGAGAGTTTCCATTGGTTTGAATATTATTTTCACTCACCCATTATAGTGAAGTGGGACCATTATATTCAAATATGGTGTTAGTGAGTCACAATTTAGTCAAGCTTTAAATATTAAATTTGATTAAGACATAGAGGTCTACAAACTACATGATGAGAAGTTATTACCAAATTTTTTAATGGTAGTCTACTTTATATAGATGTGACAAGAGTATCTAACCCTAATAAAGACGAATTCCACCACCCATAGATGGTATGAATATATTTGTGCACTGTATGCATGGATGATAGATTTAATTCTTGAGAATGTTGAGGAGTGTGTGGATGATTATGAAGGGTTACACATGGTTTACACTTAATATGAGGTCTATGTGTGCATCATATCGAGTTTTGGAGACATAATTTAGGTGTTTATAATTTGAATAATGAGTTCCCCTATGGAATTTGCAGGCATGTGGAATGTAATCCTTATAGAAATTGTTTTATAGTGGAGACATCTAGGCATTCAGATAATTTCCCCCTCGTATCACTATCTTATATATTATAAGATATCATGGTGTGATTTATGGATCTAGGGATTTATTTTTAGTATTTATAAAGTTTAGTCCATGGTGTTTGATGATGTCTTAGTGGTTTAGTAGTGGCATGGTGGTTGAAACTACTGGTAATGGACTCTCTATCAAAATAATGGAAGAGGAACATA
The DNA here is from genome assembly GCA_963277665.1 of Viscum album. Taxonomy (NCBI): domain Eukaryota; kingdom Viridiplantae; phylum Streptophyta; class Magnoliopsida; order Santalales; family Viscaceae; genus Viscum; species Viscum album. Next base: position 1,421,130,910 of record OY728161.1, read on the forward strand.
ATGACTACCGTTAGGGTTGTGATTATTACATATAGATATATATTTTTCCCGCCTTTAATAAATAATTTTGGCTCCACACTCTTCCCTTATGTGAGAGTGACCCATGATGTTAATGTAGAATTAGTTGTCATGTGTGACCAGTCACACTCAACCAATAGACCTGAAGGGTTTTATCAAAGGTGTAGGTCAAGTATATTATTTTTTATGAGGATGGTGGTATTATTTTAGTTTTTTTTATTATGTATCAAGATGTTCAATACATGTAAAGACCACCCTAGTATAACATGACCCTCAATATGGTGTGTTCAGTAGTTCTTTTTGGGTGTATCCATCACATTGAAACTTTTTCTATGCAGTGGAGGAGAATGTTTTCTTGGGGGGGGGGGTATGGATGTTGGTTTCTCAGGTAAGTGTTATATTGGGGTTTGGATATGATGTATCAGGGTCATTTGAATGGTTATATCCATCTTATTTGGATTTTGACACATTGGGCCACCCGATAGGTAGTGGTGTGTTGTTTTTCTATTGATCAAGGTTTTAGTTGTACTATTGGTGCTCATTGGTAGATTTCATGAAAGAATGATTTCAATATAACCATTTTATCTTAAACAATGAATGATAAACCATTTATGGACTAGGATATAGAAGGAGGATTCCCATTAATGTTGAGGTTAGCAAAAATATCCTATATTTATTTTTGTGTCATGATCTAGAAACATAATTGTACGTTCCTTATAAGAAAAAGGTGATTAAGGAACTAATGTCAAACCAAGGGAGATTACTGAGATTCCCCAAACCCATACTCCTAGGTCTGATGCTAAAAAACATATTTTATAGTCTAAATCCAATACCAAGGGAGATAAACCATGATAAAATTTAATATATTTCATATAATTTAAACACTAAATCTCACAATAATATTACAATCCTAAAACCCAAAGATTTTTAACATGGTGAGAATCAATAGAAATTATTTTCTAATAAATTACTTGGGTGAACCTATTTTTCCTAGGGGTATTCACATTCATCACTATGAAAACATGGTTGCTAAAATCACTAGTCATATCCTCAACCAGAATATCAAATTCGTAAATTTTTGTGGGAGTATTATGTTGGTCAATTGTGCTCTTTCATTGATTTAGAATCATGTTCTTTCAGTTATCAAAGCTCAAAAAATGGTGGTTAGTAATATAGAAAAAATCATGTCAACTTTTTTTTTTGGATTATCACATGGATGGACGATGTCATTGAGCATCTTGGTATAGAATATCCAAACCCATAGAGTCTAGTAGTGTGTCTATCAATGGCATGGATGACACCATGTAAAGTCTACAATATAAATTGGCATAAGAATCCATGGAAGGTAGTTCCTTATGGGGAAGGTTCATGATAGAAAAATATGATGGTTTCATTGATGAGATGAAAGGGAAGGTTTATACCTTATAAACAAAATGATACTAGGAAATCTACCTAATCTCCAATGGTAGTGATGATGGATCATTGGGTACAGTGATATCAAGTACTAGAAACAAAAATGGGCGGGGATATCCCTTGGGTTTTTGGGCTGTCAGACTCCCAATATTTTTGTTGTTGAAGATTGTTCTTATCGAAATTTTATTCAATATACCCTCAACATAAAACAACATGATATATTAAAAATAATTAATATTTCCTCTAATATGGATAATCTGGTGTTCACTTGTGCAACTCTAGGGACCTTATTGGAAAAGGCTTATCATTTGGCCATCCATGTTAATACTAACAAGGGGATGTGTAAGAATCTATAGTTCAAAGACTTACTAATCATATATAATCTTCCTATGTGGAATTTTTGTCCTAATACTATTCCAAAGGATGATATGATCAAGTATAATGGAATCAACATGGTTTTTAAGTGTTTTTGTTGTCAGGAACACAAAGAAGAAATGACTACTCACATATTTTTTGAAGGCGATTGAGAAATATCTTATTAGAATGGATTCGGGAACCTTATTTGTATTAATTTTTAGGAAGATAATAGTGTGGTTTTTTCCTCTCATAGTTTCATGGAGTAGAGAGTACTAGTCTAGAAAGAAAGGTACATTATGATCTCAACAACTTGTTGGACCATTTGGAGTGATAGGAACAAATATCAGGTAGAAGGATGTTTTAACTCAGGTTTAGCACTGCAAACTCGATTCAGGTGTCTCATGGAAAATCTCAGGGATCTTCTGAAAATTTGAGAGAGTTATAATTCTATGATAATCGTCATGAATGATAGGAGATGTGGTACTACCTTTCAAATGATTCCTTCTCTGGATAAATGGGTCTGATAGATCCCCCTTATCATGGTTTCAAGATTAACATAGTTGTCTCATGAAATCTTGGGATCATGAGAGGTGGGAATTTTTTTCATGACTCTAGAGGATCAATTATTATTTTTTTCAATAGCTTATATGGGTAGTGTAATTCTCTTCTTTTAAAGGAGAAGAATTTTCTCAATGGGTTGGTGATTTTTCTCTCTTCTAATATTTCTATTTCTAAGATTGAGACAGACTTATAAATTGTTTATAACTCTCTTCAAGGAACCCAATCCCCCCATTATATTATTTATATTACAGAAAAATGGAAGAATTAAATTGTTCAAACAAACCTAAAGCATAAATGGTGGGAATGAATCTTTTTTGTTGATAGAATTACTTAAAATGGATCCTAGGGAAGTCTCCTCTCTATTTATTCATGTTTGGGTTCCTTTCCCACTGAGTGTGATGAGTTTGTTCAGGAAGATTCAATGGGTCCTAATTACTTTAGATAGCCAAGACCTTGATATTTACTTTTCTTTTGTCTTCTTAATAAAATAACTTATTTTTTCAGAACTAAAATGTTTAGTTTATTTAGAGATTAGCTATATAAAAATATTATTTCAGGTAATTGTGATAATTTATCTTCAATTTCACCATACTAGAACTTAAAAATTTATCATATGTTATACACATATTTGTAACCTAGGGAATGGAAAACATAAGAATGGGTAAGCTCAAACACTTAGTAAGGGAAATATTTATCAACGATTAATTAAGGGATTAGATTATAAGAACATGATAAAACATAGGAGAAATATGGAACAATAATATTTTTCCATAAATCATTATAGAAGGACATGTAACCTCATATGATTAAATATATAACATTGAATAAGAATATAAAAACATAATAAAATAAAATATGTTCCAGAGATAATTACCTAAGAGTATAACATAGAAATGTAGCAAAAGCATAAGAATATGAAATCAAAACATAATGGAAAAAGAATAACTACCTATTTTCCATAACATGGAGGATTCGACATCAGTAACTAATTCCCATAACATAGGGTAGATGACATCACAAATAGATTCTTATAACATGATGGAGTAGGTATCAATACCTAATTCACATAGTGGAGCAATCATCAATACTCATTTCCTATAATTATTTCATGAGATATTGAATCACAACCAATACATTGAAGGGTGATATAAGACCCCACACATCACATAATATTCATCCATAAGTTTCCCACATAAAATCAATCTTATATCATGAAAAAGTCATTGAAATAACATGGGTTTGTTATATTTTAAAATGGAAGAACATAAAATGACATCAATAATTAGATTAGTTGAAACCAAAATTCAATCACCCAAAAGGATTATTTTATAACATAATTTAAATGTTTATTCATAAAACATAACTCTATAGAATACACACCATTCAAATATAAATAATAAAATGGAATAAAACCCATGAAAAATAGTATTTGAAAACATATTATAACATAATAATTCAAAGATAAAGCTTCAATCCAATTTTGAAGGTAATTTTCAAAAATGTAACATGAAAAGCTTTTAAAAAAACTTTAGAAATAAATCCAAATAATGGATCCTTGAAAATAAATAATGGTTAATTTAAAATATTTGGAGTGGAAGATAAAATATAAGATCATTAAAGTAAAAACTTTTTGATATTTTAAAATACCTTTATTGAAACCCTCACTTTAAATAACATAGTAAAAATTAATATTTAAATTATATAAATGGAATTATAAAGATCATAAGATATATTCCATATTTCTTTATCACAAAATAAGAGAGGAAAATAATTATTAAAACAAATAATATGTACATGGAAGATAAAGACTCATTATAAAGGAAGAGAATCATTCTTAACAATATCATATTTTTAGGAAGTAAGAAATCCATTAAAAAATAAGACTTTTATTTTTAGATATAAAATTTTAAGAATATAAGGTTGAAATAAATTAAAAAATCATTACAAGATATAATAAAATAGTCTTTTAAGATCACATTCAAAGAGTAATGATCATGACTTAAGGAAAATAGGTATGTTAATAAAACCCCTTACAACTTTAGTAACAATTATATCAAAATCACTTGAAAAAAGGACATGTGATGTAATTTTAAATCCATTTAACTTCATGAAATTTATGATAAAATAAATACATAAGTCTATATATACACTACAGAATATAAAACTAGTGGTGAATATTTAATACGTAAGAAAGAAAGAAAATTGAGACATGAAAACCCTTACGACATTTACAGAAATCAAATAAAAAATAATTTAAAGAGAGAACTTGAAATGGAATTTTAAATGCTATTAATATTAATTGAATCATGATATAATATTAAAAAGTGGAAATACACATTCCATATAAAATAAAATAGGTTTATAATATGAAACATGTCTGAAAGAAGGAAATTTTGAGATGAGAACTCTTAAATTCAATCTCGACTTCCATGAAAGCAGTTTAACCTACTATATAATAAACATAACCATATTAATAACCTATTTATGAAAATTATTTAAATATATTATCTTTTTATACTCTTTAATTATAATTATATATTATATATTTCTTAGTAATTTATTGTTTATTTTCATAATCAGATGTTAGTGATTTTGATTATTTCACACATGTTTCGTAATGTCAATGTTGATGCCAATAATTTGATACCAATTTAATCATTCATAGATTATTTAATGTATTAGAATATATTTTCTATAAATATTTATAAATTTTTATTTTCATTTCATGGTATTTTTAGTTATGATTCATGAAGATGAAATTAGTGATGAGCCTGTTTCAGTAATTTTTAGTGAATGAATGGTGGTATCCTAATAATGATTTAAACGTCAATATTATCATTATATAACAAAAAGAGAAATAATATTTATATATTAATATCATATTATACCAGTAATTATGTTTCCATAATCATCCATGACAAAAATTTATAGCATCATTCAAGTATGTGGCTAAACCAATCCAAACAAAAACATGCTATAACCAAAGGATGATTATCAAAGTGAATTTATTATAATATCATAATTACATGTTCATAATTTTATTATATAGATATATTTTAAGGATATAAATTATAATTAATAATATTTTGATGAATAATGTATGATAATAAGCTATTAGTTGAAAAGAAGAAATCGTTCGTCCTCTTTGTATGCTCGTTTTAGGCAGTTAAATTAGAAATAGTTATTTATTATTAATATTATAAGTATAATTAATAATTTATATTTTTATAATCTTAATAATATCATAGATATTATATTTATTCATTAAATCCTTTTTTATAACCATCTATGAAAGGAAGTTATGAAAAATGAAATACTCTGTTAATGGCGGCGGTAGTTTGCATGTTACAAGAATGATATTTTCATTTTTTTATTTGATGAGAGGAAGGTAAAAAATGGTTATTAAATTAATAAAATATAATTTAATTACACTAAATATAATTATTTAATTAATTTATTATTGTTATAATAGTTTTGTAGGAGAATTATATAGAATAAAATTTTAGGGAGTGGATAGTACTCATGTGGAATTGACTCTTTTCTTGAAAGACTTTTTTAGAATTAGAATAATTGAGAAACTTTCTTGTAAGCAATGGATTACAAAATTATAATATGATTATAGTATAAGTAAAATTTAAATGGTTTTAAGAGTAATTTAAAGGGTAATTTTTTTCATGAAGTGATTATAATTGGTCTCCTTTTATAAGTGAGAAAAGAGACTTTTCCTTAGAAATGAAAGTTAGGCGAGGGGTAAAAATAGAATCACTTAGAAGTTAAGTGAGTTAGGTGAGGAAATAATGGTGAGAAATGTGGGTATGAATTTAAAAAATAAAAAATTTCTTATTTAACTTATATATTTCGTGTTAGTTTTTCAAAATTAGAGCCTTGTTAAGTCACCTCATTTTACCCTTATTAATCTTAATGGAATTTTTTCCATGTTAATTATTATTTTACTAAAAATATAAGATAAACTTTATTACCAAATTTGGATTCTAAAATTAATTTTTTTGAATTCATTTAAAATAATTCAATTTCAAAATATGAGATGATTAGCTTTTAAATTAAAATATAAGATATAGAAAAAAATTGTTTTTGTAGAAAAATATATATTTTTTAAGCAGGCTAGGGTGAACCCAATTTTAGTAGTCCAAGGAAACACATATTTTTTTCCTATATAGAGGGGAACTATTTTCGTGGAATTTAGACCTATATAACATGGAATAAAGGCCCAATGGTTGTTAAATCCAATTGCCACATGGCCCGTAGGACCTTGGTAGGCCTGTAATTCATCCCGCCTCATCCCGTACGTGATTTTGATTGTACTATTAGAGGCTGACAACAACTTTCATCTCCCATGATGTTATCCCTAAGTGCTCTCAAGACCAGTGTTCCCCTGCCATCGTCCTTATATTCCAGAACCACTCATGTCCTCCTACCACCATATTGTTCACTCATGCATCACTAACATCACCCAAAAGCCTAACCTACCACCACCCATGCATCACCAGGTACCAACAACCCTCTATCATCATCATCCACTGCCAAGTAGTCCACCCCTAGGTCACTACACTAATCTCTCCCCTAGACAACATAAAAGTGTTTATACAATAAGTGTTTTTATTATTATTTCCTATAAATTACTAATTATATGAGTGTTGGTATATTTTTTTATATATATTTAAATATAATATTATAGTTATAAAAAATTGATCAATTTATCTTATTTAGATAAAAAATACACATGGTCTATAAAAACAATTCTTTGAAAAAAATAATTGTTTTACGCTGGTAAAAAATATTTTATTTGGTAACTTATATTTATATTAAAAATGAAAATGAACTAATTAATAAATTTTTATATGATGATTAAAAATATAAAAACTATTTTATTATTCAAAATTAATATAGTTGATAAATATTGATTTTAATATAAGTGCGCATAATGCATAAAAACTATTTTTTAGAAAAAAAATGTGTTCCTAAGCATAAATATAATTTATTCATATTACTTGATAATAAAAAATATTTATTTCCTCTATATTTTTAAATAAAATCCATAATTTTCCCTCTATAATTGACTTCTTTATGACCCTATTTACCATAAATAAAACGTATTCTATTTCGTTTCAAACAAGCACTTGGGTGCTTCTTCCTACATTCTTGACATGTGGTAAATTGAATCTTTTTTCCTCTATAGTCTTTATCACTTGAACTTCCACGAAAATCAATTTTGATGTTATTTTGTTTTATTTTTAAATTCAACTAAGTTAAAATGGTTAATCATAAATTGATATAACTAATTAATAATAACCAAAATATTCATCACAATAGCTCTTATCTCTTTCAGTAGTTCATTATAACAATATTGACATTATCCATCTCACCCATTATTAATTCAGTTCCTATGGGCTCCAAACATTACTTTAAATAAAGGAATGTTATCGTATATGAATAATAAAATTAATAAATGTATAAAACGAAAATATAAACTTAAAATATGTTACTCTCAAATTATATTCCTAGCTTATGTATCTCTATGTTTCAATCTAGATTATCCATATTAAAATTATTATTAGGTTCTATAAATGTACTAGTTATACAGTACATCATAAAATACCACAATAATATATTCAAATCCATCATAATTATTCATAAATATCATGTGAATCAACCATATCACATACAATAGGAGTGTCAAACTAGGTGTGCAGTTAGGACCACTTGTTGTGCACCGGGTGAATATTGAGTTAATACACAACTAACATTTATCATGGATTACTAACCCTAGGTACATCTATATCAAAACATGTATCCAAATGTTTGTATCTAGATAGGTATTTCATTAATAAGAAACCAAACATTCTATACTTTATCAAAATTTTATAATTTTTTCGTATACTTAATATTATCTCTAGGGTTTTCACTAATTTTCTATAGTTTTAATCCCAAAAAATAAGTAAAATAATCCCAAAAAATAACAAATATCATGACATGTAACCAAATGAGGTTCTCCAGACCCTAACTCTAGGGTTTTTTTCTAATTTGTTTTATAAACTGTATTCGATACAAACTGAGATGATCCAAGATAAACTTTCATATAAATTAAAAATTACATCTCACAATAATCTCAAAATCACACAACCCAAAGGTTTAGTGTCATTGAATATTATCTATATAAAAATCATATTTTATTTAATTTTGAAATAAGAAGGAATGATATCAAATGCTCAGTAATGGAAAAAATTATCAATGAGGCATTAATAGGTTAGATAATAAGAATATATAAAAACATGGGAGAAATATTGAATAATAAGAGTTATCTATAAATAATTATAGAAGGTTAAGTAAACTCTAATATATACTATGTAATAATAATTCAAAAACTTTATGTAACAAAATATATTTCATGGAGCATAATATAAGAATATATCATATAAATTTGGTATAATCATAATCATAGGAAAGAATAACATAATGGAGAAATAATAACTAACTATATCCCATAATATAGTGGAGTGGGAATCACTTCATTATTTTCTTAACATATTGGATCAGTCATAACTACCTTATTACCATAACATAGTGGAGTTGGCATCACTACTTGATTCCTATAATAGAGAAATAATTAATACTCATTTCCTATAATTATGTCATGAGTTATAGAACCTTAACCAATACATTAGAGGGATATATATGACCCCACCCATCACGTAATAATCATACATAAGTGTTCCGTATGAAATTAATCATGACATCATGAAAACCCATGGAAATAAAATGGGTTATGTTATATTTTAAAAGGGTATCACTATAACACCCTTCATGTAATTAGTTCAAACAATTTTGAGTTTTATTTATCATTTTTTTATTTTGGAGTTCTTGAGTGTCAGGTGTCAAAAATGTGATTTTTTTGGGGGAAATCCCAGACACATAATTGTTACATGGTTTTTTTAACCATGTGGATAACCATGTGAGGTGTGTTTTATGGGTGATAGTGAAATTTTTAATGTTTTATCATGGTTTTTAATCCATGAAAATCCTAGGGGAAACCATGTAGTTGGTTTTATGTGGGGTAGTATCAATCGCATGGTTGGTGCATGGTTTATCTAATTATGCATCCAAAACATGTGGTTTGTCCAGCATATTCAATATTTAGTATTTTACTAAAACTCACCTATCAATTTTTATACCTCTTATCCTCATTTCTCCTCCATTTCATGTGAATCCACTATCCTTGGCTTGGAATCTTATTCCCACTTTTCTTTGGTAGATTTTCCTTGGATCCAATGTGGTTTGGCATGAGGTAAGCCCATTTATTTATGTCTTCCTATTCTTTTACCCCTTCTCATGATAATTCTTCCATTTACATGGAATTACCCTAATTAGTGGGGATGAATGAACATACGGTTTAATTGGAATATTTGTTTTTTTTCTTATGTATTACTTGTGTGAGGCCTTATCCAACCTATTTTGTATGGTTTTCATTAAAGGGTGCAATATTTGATCTAATCCCAAGGTAGGTGTATCTATTTATGGTAGTTTTCCTTGGCACACCTTTATATTCTAAATCTCCCTTGGTTTGTGTTTTTTAATATGAAATTAAATTATTTATGGTTGATGTTTATATGTTTTATGTGCTTCGTGGTTTAGTTTTTAAATTGGGTTGGCCTCAATGTACTCCAAATGTTAGATGGAATGAACCAGTGAGATTTTAAAATTTCAAATGGATTTATAAAGAGGTTTTAGAAATGGTTTTACATTATAAAAGGTGTCTTATTTAAAATGGGCAGGTTGGATTGTGAAATTGGATCATAAAATGTTTTATCATGTAGATAAATTTCTTTGTGATTATATTGGAATTGAGTAGCATATGGGTTAACCGAGGTGTGAGTGAGGGTTTGTATGAGGGACCATGAGAGCCTTTAGGAAGGAAGACCATGATGTAATCCATTTTTTTCAAAAGAGACCATAAGATCCTCTGGTATCGAGGATCTGTGATCTTCCTTTTTTTCAGAGGGACCGTGAGAGACTTTAGTCGGGACACTATGAGGGATTTCACTTTCTAAATAATAGATCAAGAGAGATCTTGGAGTTGGGCCTATGGAATACCATGAGAGCTTAAATTTTTTCTTATCTAGAAAGCATAATTTTTCCATACTCAACCACATTATACCCTATAGTTAGAACCCTAGGTTAAATTACTCATTAAAGATTTTGATTATATGCTCTTTTAATTTGATTCGTTCAATTTCAATATTATATCATGTGTTTTGTTCCCATTTCCATTTTCATGGTTATATGGTCGTAATGTTTTATGCTCACCCTTGTTATTCTATGTTGTATACATTGATAATGTTGTGTCTGTATAGCCTTGTTCTTTATTTCATCCATGTTAAAAATTGTTTTGGAAAACATGTTTTATTTGAAATGGAAAACCCAATGGATTTCAAAGTATTATTTTTAATTGGATTTTTTTCAAAGTGGTATAGTTTTGAAAAGTGTTTTCAAACTACTTTTTTTGGTTTTAATGGGTGAAATACATAAATATATTCATGGTGGTATCCTACTGGGATTTGTTCCATACATCATATATATTAATTTGGGTATATATAGACTTTTTTTACCAGACATGGGTAATGAAAATTGAACTATGTACTTGGGAGGAATGTCTTGATTACCGGCATCCAGTGTTTTGTTGGAGGAGACATGGTATTTAGGGTTTGGAACATGTGGATTAATTTTGGGATTTTAAACCTAGTGGGATGTATGTATTGGAATTTTTGGGATTTGTACCCTTTCTTTTGAGTTTGGATCTTATAGGGAGAGATACCAATTATATGTCCCATTTATGGCATGTTATGTATATTATGTTATTGTTTTTATTATATCCTCCTCGTTGTTGTTGTGCTACTCTAATTTTTGAATCATTTTTGTTGAATCTGATTATATTGGTGTGTTTATCCTATTTCATGGATGGGTTATGTTGGTTTACCATGGGAGAAACCATTCCTAAGATGATATTTGTTGTACCCATTTCTTATCACCATCCCATGGTGATCAGGAATGCACTTCACGCCATGTGATTGGATAGCTCAATTGATAGGTTGGGTTGACCTGGGTTGGTTATTAAAATATGGTATCAAAGGGTTTTTTATTTGATATTTAGTGGTATATTGGAGTTAGGACTATCAGGACATGAAATATAGGAGTTAGGGAGTACATGTCCATCTATTATTCATGTCAAATATCAAGTTTACATGGATGGTATGGGATTGTGTTTATTTTTAAGCTCGTTTTTGGGTTGTTTTGATGATATTTTGAGGTATTTACTAGTTGGTTTTGATCCCCAGGAGGATCCCAAGGGCTGTTTTAACTTTTGGGCTTAAACATGGATGTCTAGAGGAGGTTTTTGGTTAAGGAATACAATTAATGGTAACATCTTACAACCTATGTGGCCTTGTATGTTAGTTTTTGTGATACTCACATGGTTAGAACATGGTTTTTCTACTCATATATCCAAACAATGCACATTTGGAGATGATTGATTTTTTTTGTTTTTTTACTCCTTCCTTTGGAGTTGCATTTGATGATAATATATCTTGATTATACCCTTCAAGGGGGATTCCTTTGATTCATTTTGGGATTCTTGAAATGGATTTTTTCTTGATGGATCTTGAATTCTTATCTCTTATAGATGATTCCTCCCAAAAGTACCTCATCCAAGTATAGAGAGGGTGATGTAGAGAACACCCCACAAGAGGAACCTCCTCTTGATCCAGATCTAGTGGAGTCTCTAATTCATAAAATCCAATCATTAGGTCAAGTGGGTGGTAGAGATAATATAGTTAAAAAGGAAATTGTTTAAGAGTTTACAAGGAAAAAACCACCAGTGTTTTGTGGTGACAAGAGACCTAATGAGCTTGAGGAGTGGTTGGAACATATTGAGGGGCTATTTGAGTTCTTCAATATCCTTAAGACCTAAAAAGTGAGATTCACCATGTATATACTATAAGGAATGGGTAATAAGTAGTTTGAGTTGATGGTTCTTTCAAGGAGGTGTGATGAACTCACATGGACCACTTTCAAGGTGTCTTTTAATCGGTAATTCTACCTAGAGACCTTGAGGGAGGTGAAGGCCAGTGAGTTATTATCATTATAGAAATGGGACCATTTGGTGATGGAACATTCTTCCCATTTTACCAAGTTTGAACATGTCTTTTTTGATATTCTCAGAAAATATTACCATAAGTGCTGATGTTTTGAGTTGGTCTTGAGGCTATTGATCAAGTCCATGCTCATTATCCTCTGTCTACCAACCTATTCAGAGGAGGATGAAAATGAATCTATGGACAAGGTAGATCTAACTTGAAAGATATGACTTATTGGAATTATTTTAGTTGTAAATAGCCATAAATCTTCATCAGGATAGAAGAAGAAGTGTGAGGAGTCACATTGGGCCAATGAAACAGGAGTGTAATAGTTATCAAGTACAACATAAGTGGCTTCTAAGAGGCGTAAACCATTTTTCATATACCAGTGTGGGAAGGGTGGAAACACTAGGCCTTGCTTCCTAAAGACTTTGAGGGAATTCCAATAGTGTGGGCGTCTAGGTCATCTTCAACACTTCTTCCAGTTTTCTTCATAGGGGATCACTGTAAGATCTATGCTCTTGAAGAGTTATAAAGTGTGGAATTATGTTACCAGGGGTTATGTATCTCACCCTAATGGAAATAGATATTATTAACGAAGGGAGAAGTCTTATAGAGGTCCTAATATATATTATCTTCATGCAACATAGGTTGTTCTAGAGGACTCAAATTTTCGGCCAACCACCGTGAGAGGTACGATGTTTATTGCTTATTCTACAGAATCTATTTTATTTTATATGAATACACCACATTATTTTATGTATTTTATTATGTATTTTCTAACCCCACTGGGTAGGAATAGGGAATACATATTTAGTTTCTCGGAGTTTTGTGTTTTAGTTTTTGATATGTAATTCATTTGAGATTTCATCTTATAGGACAAAGATGTTTTTGAACTCATCATCTACATTTATTGGATAATAAATTTCAATGTGATACTTGACTATTACAACCTAAGGGTCTAGTTTCTTACTCTATATAGGAGAAATCATATCTTTAAGGGTGAGTGTGACCCACAATCAAAGAAGGAAGGACCAGTTACTTTAGAAATGAGGTTGATTTCATTCCAGTTTTCCAAGTTTTTTCTTAATGATTTTGAGTAGTGGGAGAAATTTTAGTGGTCATGTATAGGTACCTATATGTGTTTCTAGTGTTTTTAAAATTACTACCCTAGCAAGAGATCGAGTTTACTATTTATTAGATCCTCAGGATGTGCCTAATTTCTTTTTCATCTTATTAGATGGCTCCAGTCAAGTTAAAGGACCTAAAAGTATATCTTGATGATCTTGAAGAAAATGAATTTATCTACAACATCTTGATCCTAATACACTTATAAGTAACCAATCCCATTTAGACACATTTCCCTACGCACGCCTCTCCATATTCCAGAGGTTTCTCACTAGCAACGAGGGTTAAAGATGATAGTGGGGAGACAATACCCTCATAATCAAAGTGGAGAATAGTGGTGAAATATATGAATAAACTAGTGTAAGTAATAATAGAAAAATTTCAAGTAAATATCTAGAGAAAATTAAATTGACATAAAAAATACATAGTTTCATATATAAATAATGGTTTCATGATTGTATAAAAAAAATTAAGGAATACAAAGGCGAATAGGGTAGAAAGTATATATAGTACATGTTATAAAAAATAAATAAAAAGGATAAAATATATCTCTAATATCATACTGATAACAAGAAAGGTTTTCCAATCTTATACGTTATCCTATTATAAAAAAACAAGCGTCTATAGTAAGATACTTCCCTCTATCCCTACCTTTATCTATAAAGACTATCTGGGTACCAATAGGTGGCCGAAAAAGGGTGTGAATAAAAATCAGTAGGACACAAAAAATGGTTTCAAGAACTATCTAGTCTATGAATATTAAATGATTTGTGATTAGGTATAATAAATAATTTTGATGAACAAATAAACCATGTTATCCTAGGTTCCACAAGGAATACCCAACTGATACTATCAACTTCTTCATATGTCGTAAATGTCTCTAGGCATTTAACATTTTAAATTTATTTATATAAGGTCAGGAACCAAATAATAAAACTATGGTTTCCATATATAATTATGATCATAATGTTTCTTACAAACTATGAAGTTTATATTTATTAACTAGGAGAAGTCCATATGGGGGTTATATGGTCTTAGCCTTCACTATTACATAATCTTGTAAATTATGTTAGAAATCACCTTCTTACATTATTACAGATCTTTTTATTTCATATTTTTATAGAATTAGGACATAATTAATACATATAAACCCATAAGCATAAAAAGTGATTACTAATAAAGTAGTATCCATTTTTTCCATAATACAAATGTTTTTTAAAACACATGAAATATTTTCATGAAAAATATTCAAAACATTCTGCTTGGATTCTTCATTTCTCTTACCCATCCTTAAATCCAAAGATTTTTTTAAAACATGGGATGAGAACATAAATCTTAGTAAGTGAAATAAAAATAATAAAACCGTTAGTCTATGAATAATTATAAATATATAAAATTATTTTCACAAAGACATAATTCTCACCCATAAAGTATCAAATACATAATTTCTTAAAAAAGATATTTATAGAAAAAATAAATAAAACTATAAAGGTCACTTGGGAAATTAATTACTTAATATTATAACCCCCATGGATACCATATGATTTGTAACCCTTACAACTACCTTACAATGTAACCCTCATGACTACCTTATGATGTAACCTTCATGGCTACCTTATGGTGTAACTATCACAGTTACACTTGGAATAAACATTATAGTCATCTTCTAACATAAATATAACCAATAAATTTTAGGGACACATACGTCTCACCCTTCATTATAAGAAATTCCCAAGAACCAAAATATAATCATAAAACATCAACACTTTCATCATAAAAAAATTTCTTTAGTAAAATAACTTATTTTAAAATAATATAGTGAAAATAAAAAGGAAATGCTTTTAACTATAAGTAAAAATGTAATATCATAAAGAAAAAATAAAAACATTAAGTCTTAATGAGAATAGGATAATACAATAATGCCTTATAATTTAAAAAGAAACATTCTTTTTTGAATTTTCTAAAAAGAGACATTAAAGAGGATTTTTGAAAGGAAAGTTCCTTACCTTGGGGTTGACTTCCTTAAAATTTGTTCAAAACCCATTTATAATGGTTTAAAGAGTGTTATTAATTTATCACAGAACTATATTCATATTTATAATACCTTATATAATCTTTTTATATAATCTTTACACACATTTATTAATAATATTTTCTTATTTTCATTGTTTCAGGTGTGTTTATTTCATGGTTTCCAAGGTCAGTTCATTATGGGTTTTCTTTTCAAATTTAAGATAAAATAAAGAAGTGTAAATAAATGGTATTAATATGATTCTATAATTTTAAATTATTCCATATATAATTTTTTATTCTAATATGATGGTGATTTAATATATAAAACATTAATGAAAATTGCTTAATTTATTTTTTGGTTTTTACAACCATCAAAAAATTATATCATTTTATTTAATATCATGTTTATATATTGGTTTGTAGACATTATATAACTTATAATATGTATAATAAAATCTTATTTAACCATAATAATGGTTTTATGAATATATTTTGAGGTGGTAAAATAAATAAAAATAGATCGTCTATGATGACAATAAATCGACACATCATAGACAATGTTTTCATTTTTTAGAATAAGAGGAAAATTGGAGAGGTTTGAGGATGGATGTTCCATTAACACAATAAAATAACATTATATGTAATATAATGCAGTAATCATGTAAATTTTATGAGGGTATATTAGTATTGAATAAGAAAAGAAAATAAATTTAAAAGAAATTTAAAATAAAACAAAAGAGAATTTTACCTCTTGAACTTCTTCTCAATGAGAACCTTTTTACAGAACATAGTTTTAGCCTTTTGGTGAGACTAGAAGGACTTGGATGTGGGTAAGAGGATTGGGAATGGAATTTGACATCAATTAAACAAACTACAAGGCTTTGGAGGTGATATGAGAAGAGGCGGTGAGAGTTAGTATTTGTAGTGGATGAGAGGGATGTTTTTTGATTATTTAATTCATTAGATTATTATTTTGGATAAAGAATATAAATAGTTTGAACAATGTCACAAAATATATTAAAATAATTAAGTATAGTTATAGATATTGGGATTTTATAGTCTATATATAATATATGACTTAATAATTTAAGAATTTGATAAATACCAAAAATTACCGAATTTAACTATTTACCAAAAATTCAACTATTTTAGAAAAAACAAAAAAAATAACTTTGACAATATTTAATGTGTATAATTAAAAAATATACTCCATTTTATGAAAATAATTTTCTATATATGGGAAATTAATTTTTTAAAAAAATTATAATTTATTCGGGAAATACCTATTTTAAAATTATAACTCATTTAACAAAACTTTGAAATATTAATTAAGGTATCATAAAATTTTAATATAATCATAAGAAAAAAAATTATTTTATTAATCTATTTTATAAAGATAAATTTTCTTTTAAATCATTATATTAATTATAAAATTGTATATATGAATTTAGGTGTCAGAAAATACCAACACTTAATTTATCATTTTCAAAACATTTATTTACTTATTCCATGATACAAATATAACATATTTTCACTCATAAGATACATAAATTATATTTATAATTTTATAGGTCATGTTACTATTCTATTTGTATAGATTCCTTATTTTTTAAAATTCCACTTATTTCATTTTACATTTATATTGAATTTATCAATTTAATTAAAATATGAAAAATGTAAGTACCCGAGTTGTTATATTGTCCCCATTATAGAAATGGTGTCCTCACAATTTTTGTTCCCTTATTAAACAATTGAGGATATCTATTCCTTATAGAAATTTAAGATTCCCATGTTTCTTCTTCAACCACACTCTTTCTCCACGATACCTTAACATTATTAATTAACATTTTCTGTAATACATTCTCTCTATGATCAAGAATATGAACAATCTTTTCCTCATAATAAGAAAGGTTCTCTTATAGATGAACAAATTTAGGGATTAAAACATGAGATGAATTTGGAACTTACATTCTTAACATCAAAACATGAAAAAAAATTATGTACCTGAGATAAACTTTTTGGAAAAGATACTCGGTAAGAAACTAGTCCAAATTTCACCTGGATTTTATAAGGTCCAATTAACCATGTACTTAACATTCATTTCTTACCAAAACACATAAAACTTTTCCAAAGAGATATTTTAAGGAAAACAAGATCACCTACCTTGAAAGAAAAGTCTTTCATCCTATTATATGCATAATTGTTTTGCCTTCTCTAACATATCCTCATGTGTTGATGGATCATATTCACTTTCTTATCCACAAAAAATACTAATTATGGATTCATCAAATTTATTTCCCTAAATCTATCAAAAAATGTTTGATTTTGACACCACTTCTTATATAATTCCTCAAATGGTTCCATCTGTATACTGGAATAAAAACTGTTACTATAAGAAAACTCAAGTAAAGAAATATATTTATGCCAAATTCCCTGGTATGTCTTCCAATGTCGTAATTTTTCACTCAGTCTCTCCATCAGATTTAGGATGAAAGGCTATTATGAAATTTAATTCCATTCCCAATAACTACTGTAAGCCTTTCTAAAAGTTTTAAGTGAACTAGGGATCATGGTTAAATATATTGGAGAGAGGAGCTCCATGTAACCAAAAAATATCTTTGATGTGAAGTTGAGAAAGATGATCTAGAGAAAGAGTTTATAAAATACGAAGTAAAAGTGTATATTTAGTCATCTGATCCATAATAACCCAAAACCTATTACTACCTCGAGAATTCTTTTGTAGTCCCACCACAAAATCCATGGATATATTTCCCATTTCCATTATGGTACGAAAAAGTATAAATCATCCCCTTTGGTATTTTTTTCTCTTATTTAACCAATTGAAAATTCAAAAAATTTATTTTAAAATCTGAAATATCTATTTTCATTCCATACGACTAGTAATACTCTAGAAGGTATCCGTGGATCTTACTAATAATAGGATGAACTAAAAATTAAGAGATATGATCTTCACTTAACAATCCTTCCTTTATTTTGGAATCACAAGGAACACATAACCTCTATTCAAATATCAATACATAATCTTTATAATCATTAAATTCAGGCAACTTACCTTCCTTAACCAATTATATATTTTTCAATAACTCACGGTCTTCCTTATATGCCTTTTTAATTCTTTCTAAGAGATATGAATACACAGACACCTAAAACAAAATAGAGAAATTTCATGCACCAACAACTTCCAATAAAAAATTAATCAAATCATACACCAAGGGGTTATGTTATAAACCTTACATAGATAATGATGAATGATGTTTTCAACACAAGGAATCCCCCAATTTGATTTATTTTCTAGGATTGCAATTGATAGTGAAATCATAATACCATATCAGTTGTAGACACATTCTCTGCCTCATGTTCAATTCCTTCTATGTAAATACATAATTAAATCTTTTAGTGTCAGTATATATTTCAAATTTAGTTCCATATAAATGATTTCTCCAATTTTTTAATAAAAAAACATACCTTCTAATTCTAGATCATGTGTGGGGTAATTTAACTCATGAGGTTTCAGTTTTCTTGAATCATAATCAATTACCAGGCCATTATGCATTAGAATTAAACCAAGTTACTTTAATGAAACATTACTATAGATAAAAAAGTATCCCTTTATAGAAGATTGGGCCAAAACCAGAGTATTCAACAATCTTATTTTCAGTTCTTTAAAACAAAAATCACATTCTTATATCAAAATAAATTTAACACCTATTTATGTTAACTTAGTTATTGGGATAGATAACTGTGCAAAGTTTTTAACAAACCATTTTTAATAACCTTATAATACAAGAAATCTACAAATATCTATAACATTTATAAGTCTAGACCATTCATCAACAACTTTTTTTATAGGACCAATAGTTATACCATCATTATTTACAATGTTCCCAAGAAGAGAAATTGGTTTCAACCCAAAATAACATTTTCTAAATTTCCCCTATAACTTATTTTATTTAAGTGTTTGTAGAAAAATTCTTATACTTTTTTCATGATCCTCATAAATTTTTTAATAAACCAAAATATCATCAATAAAGAAAAACAAACTTATCCAATTATTCATGGAATATTATATTAATAAGGTCCATAAATACAAAAGGGGAAATTTTCAAACCAAAGGGAGTAAAAACAAACTCATAATGACCATATCTAGTTTAGAATGTTGTTTTCATAGTTTCATCCTCCATCACCTTCAAATGATGGTACCGATATGTCAAGTCAATTTTTGAAAAATTCTGTGCTCCCTAGAGCTGATAAAAAAAGTCATCAATATGAGGTAGTGGATATTTATTCTTAATAGTAATTTTATTAAAACCTTTATAATCAATGAAAAGTCTCATTGAACCATCTTTATTTTTAAAATACAAAATATTGGCACCCCATGGTGATGTTCTAAGATAAATTAAGCCTTTATAAGGCAACTACTACAACTGATTTTTAAATTCAAGAAATTCCACATGAGTCATTCGATAATGGGGTTTCAAAATTGGATTAGAATTAGGAACTAAGTCAATGGTATATTCACACTAATAAAATCATCAGAAAAAACAATTAGGTATTCATTTACCACTAACAGATCATTAATCCGCACAATTCCCTGATTTTCAATAATATGTGTAAGATAACTTTTATTTATATATTTTAATTGTTTCTTAGTAACCTGAAATTTTATTATAGGTATGGGTTCATTATTGTATAAAAACTCAAAACTATTTATAAAAAACTTATTTATCTCTAAAATAAATCATAGAATGATAAACAAAAATCCAATCCATACCCAGAACAACATCAAACTATACTTAGTAAAAAAGAACAAGGTTTTTAGGTAATTTATTTCCATATACAACAATATGAAGATTTTTTGGATTCTTTTTTTTTCTTTAATATTCCCCTTGATATTTTAATCATAAGTTATGTTTTCATTTATTGGGGTTAAATTTACACTTTACCATAAAATTTCTCAGAAATATCTAAATGTGTAAACCCTGTATCAAATAAGACATTATAAAAATATGAGTAAATAAAAAATGTACCTGATACCACTTCATTTGATGGCCTAACATCTGCTGATATAGTCATAAAGTATTTCACCAAACCATTCTATTTATAATCTAAATTCATTCCATAATTCAGATCTTTCTTTGAGAAGGTATTTTCATAATTCCCCATCTCACCAAATTTAAAAAACATTATCGTTTTTTTATCAGAATTAAAATTAAGATCATTTTAGTTAGAATCTCGAGCCATATGTCCAAACATACCACATCCAAACCACTTCCTAAATTTGTTAAGGCATTCCCCATGGTGATTTTTACCACACTTCCCACAAAAAAACTATATTTTCATACATTTAGATTCCTTTTATTGATTCTTACCCATTTTCTTCCATTTGGAACTTTTGGTTTCCTTGTTCTAAAAGTATATGTGATCATAAAAAACTCAATTTATACCCTCTCAGCACATCGAATAAGTTTCTCCAAACATTTTAATTCATTTTAGGATACTTCCCTTTGATACCTTGGATTTAATCCTGCATAAAATGATTGATTTTACTATCAAGATCCTGAATAATATTTGGATCATACATTGAAAATTGAGTGGTATTTTCTTCATACAAGACCATTGAATATTTATCATTTTGTTTCAATTATAGGAATTTTTTTCCATACTATTTCAAACTACCTTAGGAAAAATATTTTTCAAGGAATAGATTCTTAAATTAATCCCATTCCAAGGCATTAATCTCCCCACTATCCCTAATATTCTTGACCATTGACTACTACATTCTAGACTCACCTTAAAAATAATAAATAAAAAGACTTAATTTTTGATTATATGAAAACCCCATGATATCAAATATCATTTTAAGTTATTTAATCCTCCCTTCATCACCACTGGGTCAGAATATCTACTGAAAACATGAGGGTGTTGCCTCATAAAATGTTCCCCCATCACCATGTTAATTTGTGGCAGATATATATATTTACTTGTATGGATTACACTTCTAGTTATGTACTATTTCAATAGATCCATTATTGTCCAAAACTACTTAATTTAAATTCCCACCATTCTAGGTTTCTGATTTGGAATGATATCATCATCTTGGTTCCTTCTTACTTTATCTTACCTATTTATTCTTTGGAAAACCATTTAGAGAAGAAATATATTAGATAAAAAGACATGGTAATCATTAAATACTATATCATTTAAACTTAACCATAAGGTAAAAATTTTATATTATTTTATTAACATCATCCTAACCCCTAAATTTATATAAATCGTGCTCTCATACAAATTATAAGGCCCCGAACTCAAACGTAACATTATCTAGTAAATTATTTTATATCTCACTATCTTACATTCCCAAAGATACTTTTAGTTTAGATTTTTTGAGAATTAGAACATAATTCATACATATAAACCCATAATAATACAAAGTGGGTAATTCTAAAATAGTATCCATTTCTTACATAATACAAATGTTATTAATAAAACATGAAATATTTTCATGAAAAATATTCATAAAATTCATATTCCATTATTATTTTCTCTTATCCATCCTTAAACCCTATGAAAAACATTTTTAAAAATGGTATGAGAAAACTTTCTTAGTAAGGGACATAAAAAGAAGGAAATAACCCATTAGTTTATGAGTACTTATAAAGATATGAAATCATTTTAACAAATACATACTTCTCACGCCTAAAGTATCATATACATTGTGAAAACACTAGATTTACTGAAAACATAAATAAAAACATAAAGGTAACTTGGAGAATTAATTACTTTATATTGTAATCCTCCTAGCTACCATATGATTTGTAACCCTCACGACTACCTTACAATGTAACTCTCATGGATAATTTATGATGTAACCCTCACAACTACCTTATGGTGTATCCATTGTAGTTACACATGGAATAAACGTTACGGTAAAATTACAAAATAAACATAACCAATAAACTAGAGGAAGATATTGGTCGAACCCTTCATCATAAAAAATTCCCAAGAAGCATAACATAATCATAAAATATGAACACTTGTATCATAAAAACATTTCTTGAGGAAAATTACTTATTTTAAAAGAATACATTGTAAAGAAAAAGGAAATAATTTTATTTATAAATAAACATTTAATATTGTAAACAAAACATCAAAACATTAAAGAATCATGAAAATAGGATAATCCACTCATAGAGAATAAGTTATAAATAAAAATTCCTTTTTAAAATTTTGTAAAAAGAGACATTAAAGGGGTTTTTTAAAAGAAAAGTCCATTACCTTAGGTTTGACATCATTAAAACATTTTAAAAATTCTTATATAATGGTTTAAAGAGTGTTATTAATTGGTTACAGAAATATATTCATATTTATAAGACCATATATGATCTTTTTATATCATATTTCCACCCATTTATTGATAATATTTTGTTTTTATTATTGTTTCAAGTGCGTTTATTTCATGGTTTATGTAGTTGGTTCATTATGGATTTTCTTATCGAATTAAAGAAAAACTATAGAAGTGGAATTAAATGGTATTAATATGTTTTCATAATTTTAAATTATACCATATATCATTTTTTCTGATATGATGATGATTTATTAAATAAAATATTAATGAAAATGATTTAATTTATTTTGGTTGTTTTTACGACCATCAAAAACTTATATCACTTTATTTAATATCATGTTTATATATTGGTTCCAAAACATTATATAACTTATAATATGTATAATAAAATCTACTTTAACCATAATATTTGATTTATGACCAGCCTTGATGGTGGTAAAAGAAAATAAAAACACGTCATCCATGATGACGGTAAATCGACACATCACAGACAATATTATCATTTTTTTAGAATAAGAGGATATGATGAGAGGTTAGATGATGAATATTCTATTAAAATAAAATAAAATTATAGTATATTTAAGATAATGGAGTTATCCTCTCACTTATATGAGGGTAGGTGAGGGGATAATAAGAAAATAAAAGAAATTTAAAAGAAATTTAAAAGAAAATGAAAGAGGATTTTACCACTTGAATTTCTTCTCCTTGAGAAGATTCTTAAGGAAATTGGTTTTAGAATTTTGGTAATAAAAATATTTATTGGATGTGGTGAAGAGTCTTGGGACTAGAATTGGTCTAAAATTAAATAATCTACAAGGCTTTGGATGTGTGAGGATAAGAGGTGGTGAGGGGTGGTATTTATAGCATATGAGAGTGGTGTTTTTGATTATTTAATTCAGCAGTTTCTTATTTTGGATCAAGACTATGAATTATTTGAACCTTATAACTAAATATATTAAAATAATTAAGTATTTTTTGATATTTTATACTTAAACCAGCCATACATCATCTATTAATTAATAATTCATGAATTTGTTAAGTACTGTAAATTACCGAATTTCATTATTCACCAATAGTTCAACTATTTTAGAAAAATCCCAAAAAAATAACCCGAACCATTTTTTGATGCATAAAATTAAAAAAGTAACTCAATTTTATAGAAATAATTTTTTAATATGAGAAATTTAATTTATAATTAAAATAATCATTTATTCAAAAAATAATGGTTTTAAAATTATAATTGATTTTATGACACATTGAAAAATTAATTAAGGTCTCATTTAATTATCTTATAATCATATAAAAAATAATAATTTATTAATTTATTTTATTATGATAAATTTTCTTTTAAATCATTATATTAATAATAAAATTTTAAATACAAATTTATGTGTCACAAAAATACTAACACTTAATCTATAATTTTCAATTTTTTTACTTATTCCATTATATAAATATATCATATTTTGAATTATAAGATAAATAATTTTTATTTATACTTTTATAGGTGATGTTAGTATTATATTTTTATAGAATTATTAATTTATGTTACTACCACTTATTTCCTCACACATTTTTAATGAATTTAACTATTTAATTCTAGATTGGAAAAAAATTATAAGTACCTGGGTTGTTACAGGGGTACCCTTTGTAGTTCAACCCAAGGGAGAGTGTTCTACCCGAGCCCTATGAGAATATCCTATATAGCTTTAATTATATACTTTAAATGATCCCAAGTTAAAAACCAAGGTTGTTCAAACATCAAGTTGAATCCATAGAGAAACATCAAAGGCATTCAATTTAAATTTCCAAAAATTTAGGTGAACCCTCTGTGCTAAGATGAGGAATTCACAATAATAATACAAAGAATGTA
The DNA here is from genome assembly GCA_963277665.1 of Viscum album. Classification (NCBI taxonomy): domain Eukaryota; kingdom Viridiplantae; phylum Streptophyta; class Magnoliopsida; order Santalales; family Viscaceae; genus Viscum; species Viscum album. The sequence goes on from OY728161.1 coordinate 1,421,155,787, forward strand.
TAGACATGTCGTTTTTACTAGGAATAATCATTAATAAATCTGTTACCATATCCCGATCCTATCCAAAGAAAACCATAATGGGAGTCCCAATACCCCTCCGGGTATGCAACACATTTAAGGTAATTCATGTTCAATGACCATAGTCAATCATGATATAACAATAAAACAATTTTCATATTCATGATGATATCTATGATCACACTTTATAATTACACAAGGTCTTGGAAACATGGTCATACCATTCACCTTTCATTTAAATCATTTATCCATTATAATTTATAAATACTACTAAACACACATTAGAATGGGGGTTTAATCACCCATATAAGGCTTAGGGGACTAGAAATATATCATATCATTTTTCACATTCCATCATTCCCAATTTACTATTTAATTTATGGGAAAACATTTAACACACATCTCAAAAGGTGGTTTAGTTTCATTTAAAGGTATAACATTCATAGAAATATGAAATGGAACATGATAATGGTTAGATCTTGTTAAGTTAAACCATTTAAAATGATGAAATTATGTTGAAAGGGACAAATGAAATGATGTGATAACTATAAATTTAATTAATTTTATATTTAGAAGGTATCACAAGGAAGGTCTGGTGCACAACACATTTACAGATGATATAAAAATCATAACTTTTAGGTAAAAGATCTAGAACACATACTTCATACCAGTAGAAAACTCCTCATCAAGTATCAACATCTAATTTGGGATTGAATGGGAGAAATCATAGAAATAGAAAAATGACATGAAATATAGAATATTAGTTCACATAGTTTTTTTAAATTTGATATGGTTAGAGAAAATGAGAAAAGAATAAAAATAATTATTATACTTACCATTGTCTATCTAATGTGATGAATGATGCTTGAATTAGGAACCAGATGGAGAGGTTTTATCAAAGCCTATCATGAGAGGAAAAGGAGAAACTATATACATGGGGGATACTACTATGCATGAATGGGTGAGGAAAAATGATTATGAATAGTTAAATATCCAAGGGGTAAGATGGTAATTTCCCACATTTTTAATGGGAACACGGTTTTCCTAAATGGTTAGAAAAACCATGAATTGACCATTCACTTCCACTATCTAAGGGCACACCCCCTCACATGGCTAGGCACATGGTTTGACAAGTCATGTGAAACCCATACATGCTCACTACCCATAACCCATACCCCCTCACATGGTTAGGCTTATGGTTTAACAAACCATACACAAATCATTCACACTACACATAAAATTTATTTTAGGTTACACATGTTCATGCATCCTCCCTTACATGGTTAAACTAATTAGGTACTTCCTATTTTAGGCCATATGGTTGATATTCATTGTTACTACTAACCATTCAACAATTGTGTGCTTCTACATATTTTTCCAAAAACGAGGGCTCCATGCTATGGAAAATATTTTGATTCATCTAAACCCTTTCTTAGGTCTTTAAGAATTCTTATAACGATATAAAAAAAATATTTAGATATAATTTAAATGGATATATACCTCTTTAAAAATCTAGGATCGTACAACCTCCCTTAGAATAACTCATCCCCATGTTTCCCATCTATGGGTGGTTGAGAATCATCTGAGAACTTATGTATGAATATTTCTATAGTGATCCAATCTTAACATATATAGATATTACATCATTTTAGATGAATATTAAGCACATTAAAAAACCATATACCTGAGGAACGTAATATTTTATTGTCTTTGGAAACTTGGAACACAATATCTTCTAACTAAGAGAAATATCCCAAAAGTCTCCCGTAAAGATCTTCCCTTTAGTACTACACCATAAAACTATCATTCATAACCTGGGGAACGGAAACATTATAATGGGTGATATTAGATGCTCAGTGAGGGTAAAGAAAAAAGACTTTTAAGAATAATCATTAGTATAAGGGTATGATAACATGATCATAACATTAGAGGATCATACCCTGCATATAAAAGATCACAATCAAGATTCATAGAATAAATATTTGTAGTCTCTAAGATATAATCATAATATAATCAAAAACATGAACTGTTTGATCATATCATAGGCATAATACATATATTTTTTCATAAACATTATATTATAACATTATGAACATGTATAAGTAGGAATAGGTTCACTCATTAAATTAAGTACACGAAATCTAGCCCTTGTATAAACTTATGTACATGCAAATAGGTACACACATAAAATTTTGAACATTTAATCTGGTTCATTAATAACATAATATTTTTGAAGGTTCACTCCCAATACTATAAACATAGTGGAATAAGACACTCATATTTCCCATTTTGGATCAGGTTACACATTTTTCATACTATGGATCAGGACACACCTGTTTCCCATTTTGGATCAGGACACATCTATTTCTCATTCTAGGTCAATACCATTTACTTTTCCCTATCATTATATTATGATATATAAATCATTACCGAATTAATTGGAGGGTGATATAGGTCCCACCCATTACATAATGAAATCATACATTTGTGTTTCACAAGATAATAAAAAAACATCATATCATGACCCATAAAAATACGGGTTTCATAAACATCATATCATAACTCATGAAATGAAATAGGTATCATAAAAATTTCATTATATATTAACCTATGGAAAATAGATAGGTTTCATAATCATTTTATCATAGAATAACCTATGAAAGGAAGTAGGTTTCAATTTTTTTTATCATGGTATAACCCATGGAAGAGAAAAGGGTTCCTTATACAACTTATCATCGTAAACATAAAACATTAATAAAAATAATAATAATGATTTCTGTGGATTATATAAATAGTAAATAATTAATTATATCAAAGTCTATCATCATAGATGGATAAGGATTTCGAAAGATCACTTGGAGAATTTCTTAAGGAAAATAACCTTTATTTGAAAATCATTTTTTAAGGATAATTTTTTTAATATACATTTCTTTGAAAACCACTTTGAAAACTTATAAAGTAATATTTAAAAATAAATTAAAATATTTCTTTAGGAAAATATCATTTCCACATTAAAAAATATTTTTAAAACATAAAATATTTTTGAAAACCATTTTATTTGAAAACAACCTTCAAAACTTATAAAAGAAGATTTTAAAAAATCTATTCAACACTTTAAAACATAAAAAAAATTTAAAACAATTTTCCATGAAATTTATTTTAAAATATAATCTAAAAACATTTTATGAATTTTTTTTAGAAAATAGAGTTTTTAAATAAAACAGATTTTTAATCGAAGTGTTAGATGAATTTGGGTTTTATTAAAAACATTTTCTTAATCATATTAAGTACCAAAGAGTGGGAAAATGTTACCTATACATAGAGATTCCATAACTAACCATATTATAAGAAACTTAATAAGATTTATTGAGATATGGATCATAATATTTCATCAAATGGAAGCATAATCACAAATAATCAGGATAAATGATGAGATTATAGAAATAAATTGTTACCAATTTGGTAACTTTGAACCATAATAACCATAAAACAATAAAATTACATAAAGGTCAAAATATCATTAAAATAATTTTATTCATGATATAAAATTTCAATGGGATATATATATACCTCATAGAAGAACATAGGTTCATAACATGGCATCTGTCTTAGAGAAGGAAAATTAAGACAAAATTACTTTACCGATTTGGTAACTTTTAAACCATAAACCCCATGAAAGTGAGATAATAAAATGGATATGTAAACACACATAAATTTATGGATAAGAATCATATAATTCATTTATGTTTAGTTTATAAACCACACAAAATAATGGAGTGGTGAATAAGTCCCATGTCTCGTAGAAATAAAAGTGAGACTAGAAATCCCCTTACCACTTTATTAACTTTTTAATCATGAGATCTATGAAATAATATCATCAATTAAAAATTTTAGTATCATTAAATAAGGTAAATTCATGATATAGTATGTTATAGGTAAATATATACAGCCCAAAACTATAATATTTGGTGAATATATCATATATCTTACAGAAATAAAAGTGTGATGAGAAAATACTTACCTTAAGACATGAATTTCCTCATAAATGTTTAAACCTACTATATAATAAATATAATTTTGTTATAAATATACCCTAGAACAATATTATTATTTATAATATAATATATGATTTTATTATGACTTTATATTACATATTTGTTATCAATTCCATGTTCAAGTTACATTTTGGGTAATAAACACTTTGTTTTTCTTGTGTTTTTATTTGTTGTATTTTTGGTCCTCTTAATTGTATCATGATTCCAGGTTAAAGTTATGTTTCTTATGTATTCATGAAAGTTGTTTTAATTTTATTATCAAATTGGAAGAAAGAAAATAAATTACATATATTTATATATATTATCATTCCAACATAATTTTTATGTCATATGTATCATATAAATTTACTAACCCCATCCTTAATATATTCCATGTAAAGTTTGAAAAATCACATCTCTTTGAGTTGGAGGTAGTCCACACATCCAAAAACAAATTTATCGTACTCCCTCAAAAATGTAAAGCATGAAGGTATGTGTTATATAATAATTACAGAAGCAAAAAAGGCATCATAAAAATCATATATGTCATATATAATAGTAATTACATCATTATTACCACCCATTAAAGGTGGTAATGAAAGAAAGAATGACACAAGTTCTTGAGGAGGTATTCCGATGTACACACGAATGATGATTGTGTATCTTATTTGATTGAAGTTTGTGTGGGTGTAGGTATAACCCTTAACATAATAAAATATTAGTATATTGAGGATACTTAGGTTATTATATAAACATGTAACAATAATAATTTACGGTTCGGAGAATGAAATAAAAAAATTGTGCTCATTGAAGGATGTTATCTAATCTTTGATAAATTCATTTTGATTTGCACCAAAATACTAACTTGGCCTACTTTATACCCAAATCAAGGATTATAGTATTCTATTAGGGAGTTTTAGAGCTTATTTTTTCTAGTTTTCATGATCCAAATGGATTTATATGTGTGAATAAGTGAGGGGGTGAGTTCCCTTTTATAGTGGATGAGGAGTGAAATTCTTGCAAATAACAAAATGCAAACACTACAGAGAGGAATACCTTACATAATGTGGCTCCAATAATTCTCAATTTTAAATAAAATGGAGTATATGTTAGAAATGTGGCCATAAAATGGATTTTTACATGTTTCTATGTTATTTTTCCCCTTAAGTTAAAGTTTAACCACTAAGTAATATTGTTTTTACCTTAATTATTGTAATTAATTTTACTTACTTTGTCTAATATTTTTGGTCTAAAAAAAAGTTGACCTTAATATAGATTATAAATTATTATAACTATAAATAATTATTCCATTTTCCCAAATTATAAACAAATAATTGGAAAAAATTAATTTAAAATTAATCTCATAAATGGGACAATAAAACAAGTTTTTGAAGTAAAAATGTTCAGATGCTTGAAATGGTTTTACATCCAATTTCCATTTAAAATAGATTCTAATTTCCTAAATTATATTAATATATGTATAATTGATCTAAATATCTTTTAAAAACGTTTTAAAACATAATTTAACTATATAAATAAAATAGATGAAAATGCAGTTTTCAATTAAAATTCCACATTTTAACTATTCATAAAAAATGAATTGCATGTAACAAAAGCTATCAAAGGAACATGGAATTGTGTGTAACACAATCCAAACAGATTTTTGTGTATAAAAAAATCTAATCTCATTGTTTAGTGTTGTGTAATATTAACATGGTGTTGCGTATAAAGAAAGAATAACTTGGTGCTTTCATATAACATAAGCTATATTCAGTGTTGCGTGAAATAAAAAATATCAAATAGTTTAAATTAATTAAAAAAATATCATAAAATATAAGGGTGTTAAATTATAACCCCATAAAAATAATTTTTACTATTGAAATTCATCTTGGTTATCAAATTTTAATAATTTAAATTTCTTTTCATAGAAACACACATCATAAAAAAGAAAAACAAATACTTCCTTTAAAAAATAGAAGGTAAAAAAATAACATTTACCCAAAGTAAATCATAATTATATTTCCATATATGATATCATAATGGTAATTTAATACATGGACATTTAATATAAATATAACTATCATGTTATGATGGAGAGTGATAGAGAACATGGTTAGAATAAAGCTTACAATCAAAAATCCATAAACCAAATTTGTTTGAAAAAGGTCGTTGATATCATCAAAAATAATGATAATGGGATAATACTTTATTTAAATATCATTTTCTTAAAGTTTAATAATTTTCACAAGGATATATAGTTACTTTATTTTATTCCATTTCATATACACAATATTACCCTTTGGTTTTTTCTTGATCAATTTACAATTCATCTCTTATTCTAAGAAATAAAGGTGAATTTTTCATTCTTTAAGCAATAATAGATCATTGGATCAATAAATATAATGATAAATAATTTCATCCATCCTTAGTTATCATAATAGAAAAATGGTTATCATAGTTTATCTAATATTCAAAAATATACATATGGCAAGATAATACTATAATCTCTAAAACCTCATCCAAAATGTAACTTAAACCATTCTATAAATAGTTAACCTTATAACCCTTCCAAAAGATGAAAATGCCAATAATTATAAATAAGGTCACTAAATTTCTCCAAAATCATATCAACATTGACCCCCTTATACATAAAGTATCTCTTGGTTGTCACAAACCAAACATGTGAATAACATCATCATCTATCCTCTTAAAACATAGTAATAACGTGAATTACCATAAATCCTTATTGAAAATTTGCATTATTTATTATCCCAAATATTATTGGATATATTCCAAGAATTAAAATCCATCCATTATAGAATAAAATACATTTTCAAAAAGTCCTTTATCTTATTTGAAGTCATCGATATTATCCAATTTAATTATCCAAATCATTCATCTCTTTTTCCAAGATAAATTTTTTTCTCAAAATCACGAAAACATTAAGCGTTACCTTCCCTTAATAAAAATATCACATTTCATTAAATAAAATTTCTATTTCATTAGAACCATTTCATATATTTTTTTAAATACTTAATGTAAAAATTATACTTGACAATTAATATAACATAATTCTTGAATTCCAATACTTATACACATTAATCATCTAACTTTATTCTTAATAAATTACTTAGGATTCATCATCTTATTACTTAATACACCTTTACAAGAATCTTGAAATATCAGTCAAGTATTAATACTCCCCAACTTCAATTTAATCAATCTTATTACTTTTTTTAAACAATACTTTTAGAACATATCATTCCTTTCACATGTTGTCTGTGGTCTCTTTATATTCAGTATTATAACCAATACCTATTCCACCTTCCTGATTCTATTCATGAGATTTCAGCTTTGGACTTCAATTTATATAGCTCTCATACTTTCCAGATTTAAAAAATTCAATGTTAACCTAGTTCCTTCTTGTTCTTGCTATTGGCTAAGACCGGAAAGCATAGTGTGCAAAAGATTTATCATAGAAAAAAACTACATAATCATGAAAAATTACTTATAGGATGTCTAAATCATAAAAAAATATTTTAAATATATGACACCTTATTCTTATCCTTAGAGACATCTATAGATATATCCTTATAAATATCCCTAGGTATCTCACCAAAGTTTTCTCATCCTGGTTTCCAAAGGTCGACTAAACAGTTACTTTAATAACAACTATATAAACCCAGGCATAAAATACATGGATATTGAATCATTTTAGATGAAAATTTAGAAAATTATAAAAATAGATGCCCATGGGCCATAATAGTTTAGTTTCTTTGGAAACTTGGAACACAATATCTTCTAACATGGTAAAATATCTCTTAAGTCTCCCATAAAGATCTTCACATTTAGTACTCCTATCTAAAATGTTTATTCTTAACCCAAGTAAAGGTAAACTAACAAAATGTGAGCTCATACACTCAATAAGGGTAAAAAAATGAGATATATAAGCCTAATCACAAGCATAAGTGTATGATAACATGATTATAAAATTTTAATATCATACCCTTCATATCAAAGATCATAATCATGATTCATGGCATAATGATTGGAAGTTCAAAAGACATGAATGAGAAGATAATCATGAACATGAACCATGTGGTCATATCATTGTCATAAGACATATATTTTTGGAATAAACATAAAATTATAACATTTTGAACATGTGTAAGTATCAACAAATTCACTCATTAAGTAAAGTACATAAAATGAATCCCTTGAATAAACTTATGTACGTGCAAATGGGTCTATGCATAAAATTATGAACATGTAATAAAGTTTATTCATAACATCAGAGTTTTCAAGGTTCACTCTCAAAACTAAAAACATAGTGGATCATGACATGCTTGTTTCCTATTGTGGATCAGGACACACCTATTTCCCATTGTGAATTAGGACACACATGTTTCCCATTTTGGATCAGGACACACCTATTTCCCATTTTTGATCAATCTCATCCACTTTTTTCCATCATTTTATCATGATAAATAAATCTGTATCCAATACATTGTAGGTATATATAGGTCCCACTCATCAAATAATGAAATCATAAATACGTGTGTCATAAGATAATAAAATATTCATCATATCATAACCCATAGAAGATATGGGTTTCATAAAAATCATATCATAACCCATGAAATGAAATGGGTGTCATAAAAATTTCATAATATCACAACTTATGAAAAAGATATAGGTTTCATAATCATTTGTATATAGAATAACCCATAAAAGGAAGTGGGTTTCAGAAGTGTTTTATCATTGTATAAACTAGGGAAGATTAATGGATTTCATAAAAAACTTTTCATCTTAAACAAAAACCATTTAGATTAATAATAATAATGGTGTCATTGGATTATATCCCCATTAAATAATTTAATATATCAAAGGGTTTCATCTTAGACGGATAAGGATTTTGAAAGATCACCTGGAACATTTATTAAGGAAAATAACCATTCTTTGAAAATCATTATTTAGACAATTTTTTTTTTCAAAATCCTTTTATTTGAATTTTTTTTTGAAAAATTATAAATTATTCTTTAAAAATAATTTAAAAAATATCTCTAGGAAAATATCCTTTCCTCTTTAGAAACACTTTTTAAAAAATAAAATATTTTGAAAACCATTTTATTTGAAAACAAAAAGAAAAAATTATAAAGGATGATTTGAAAATATTTTTAAAAAATTTAAAACATAATTTTTTTTCAAATATATTCCCTTAGAAATTATAATAAAATATATTTTAAAAACATTTTTTGAATATTTTTTATGAAACAAGGGTTTTGAATAAAAAAGATTTCTGATTGGAAAGAGTGATAAAGTCATATTTTCTTTAAAACAATTCTTAATCATATTAAGAACGAAATATTGAAAAAATGGTACCTATACATGATGATATCATGAATAAACAGAGGATAAGAAAATTAATTAGAGTTCTTGATATATGGATAATAATATTTCATCAATATAAATGTAATAATTAACAATCCTGATAAATGATGAGATTGTAGCAATAAACTATTACCAATTTGGTAACATTGAATCATAATCACCATGAAATTATAAAATTAAATGAATCTTAAAATATCATGAAAAAATTTAGATACATGATATACAATTCCAAAGGGAAATATATACACCTTATATAAGAATATATGAGCGTAACATGGCATTTGCCTCAGTGAAGGAAAATTGAGACAAAATAACTTTATAGATTTAGTAACTTTTGAACCATAAAACCCATGAAAGATATATCTTAAAATTGACATTTAAACACCAATATATTTTAGTATAATAATTATATAATACATTGGTGGTCATTATATACACCACATAAATGAAATGAGTGGTGAATAAGTCATAATTGTTGTAGAAATAAAAGTTTGACTCGAAATCCACTTACTACATGAGTAACTTTTGAATCAAGAGATCCATGAAATAATAACATCAATTGAGAATTTTAATATCATGAAATAAATTAGAATAATTATTTAACATTACATTGGTCAGTTTATACACCACACAAAAAGAATAATTGGTGAATATAACATATATCTCACAGAAATAAATGTGAGGTAAGAAAACCCTTACCATATGTATTGAATTTCCTAGTACATGTTCAAACATCATATATAATAAATATAATTTTATTATGAATATATTAAAGAACCATATTATTATATATAATACCATATATGATTTTATTATGAATTTATATTACCAATTTATTAATAATTCCACGTTAAAGTTATGTTTCGAGTAATAACTGCTTTGTTTTTCGCATGTGTTTTGATTTGTTATATTTTTTATCCTATTAATTATATCAAGATTTAATAAACTCTATAATGATAAAAAATATATAAATATAATATATAGTCAGTATATATTTATTTATAATAATATATAAAATATAGAAATAGGAAATGGAATACACCGTTCAGGGAGACGGTGGGTCGTACGTATGCATGAACGTTGTTTCCATTTTCTCATCATATTGAAAGAAAGAAAGTAAATGAAATATATGTAAATATATATTATAATTATAGTAGAATTATTTATTATTATATATAATATATGATTAATAAACCAGCCCTTAATACATTCCATGTAAAGTGTGAACAAATCACATCATATTTCCAAAAAATTAAAATAATGATGGTATGTGTTATATATTAATTAAAAAAGAATAAATGAATAATAAACATCATATATATCATATAAAAATAGTAATTATGTCATTATTACCAACCTCTAAAGGTTATAATTGAAGAATGAACGACATCAGTTCGTGTAGCGGTAGTCTACCGTATGCACGAATGATGATTGTATATCCCATTTAATGGAATTGTGTAGGTGTATGTAAAAACATTAAAATTAAAACATATAATTATATTTAGGATACTGATTTTATTATATAATCATGTAATAATATTAATTTATTGCAGTATAGAAATAAATAAAACAAAAGTGGTCATTGAAGGATGTTACCGCTTCTTTGGGTAATTCCTTTTGGTTTTCACCTATAGAATAACTTGGTTTGTTTTATTCATAAATTTATTATTATAGTAAGAGATTAGGGGATTTTTTAGCTTCTTTTTTAAGGGTTTTTAAGATAAAAATTTCTTGAGAGGTTTCAGTAAGTGTGTGTGGGGGGGGGGGTGAGTTCCCTTTTATAGTGGAGGAGGAGTGACATTCTTGTAAATATAAAAAGGTAAACACTATTGAGATGTCTCCATTAAATTATGTTCCATAAATAATTGTTAATTTTACATAAATGTTAAGATATTAACTAAATATGAAAAAAAATGGATTTTTGTATGTTTTTAGGTGATTTGGATCCTTAAGTTGAAGTTTAACCACTAAGTGAACTCATTTTAACCTTAATCATTATCATTAATTTTAATTAATTTCACTAGTGTTTTTGGTCAGAAACAAAGTTAAACTTAATATATATTATAAATTATTCTAATTATAAATAAATAATCCATTTTTAAAAATTCAAAACACATAAATGGCATAAATTAATTTAAAATTAATCTCATAAATGAGATGAGACAACATGTTTATAATGTGAAAAATGTTCAAATGTTTGAAATATTTTTTATATCCAACTTCAATTTCAAATTTCCTCAAATGAACTAAATTGTATTAATATATTTATAATTTTTATAAATATTATTTAAAACTAATTTAAAATATAATTTAACTATATAAATAAATTATATTAAAATGCAGTTTTTAATTGATATTTTGTGTTTTCAATATTAATCAAAAAATAAAACTTATATGAAAAATGCAAAAAAATAACCCAAAGTAAATTTTTATATTACTATTTAAAAAATAAAGTTTATTTTTTCAAATAAAATTTATTAAAGTTTCAAAAATTATATTTAAAATACATACACCCTTAAAAGATGATGAAATTTCCTTTTAGAAAAAAATATCTTTATACATAAAATTTGATTTATTCTTATCACTTGTCTATAAAAATATAAGGTTAATGTTAAATAGATGACTAAATAATATATATGTATATATATATATATATCATTAAAATAATTTATCAAAAGAGTTTTAATTAATTTTTTGATGTAAAATGTGTTTTATTTCATTAATATAGTTTTCCAACAAAAGATTTCTAATATTTTCAAAAGGGTTTTATTATAATTGGTCACTAAATAATTCTTAATATATATATATATATATACATGTGTGTAATCCACATTTTCTTAATTTAATTAATTTTATTCATAGCCACCATTCCAATGACTAGGTGAAAATTGTAATAATATCTTAATAATAATATTGATTGTACATTTTAGTTTGGTAAAAATAGGTCTTGTGTGTATTGAATGCTATCAAAGGAACTCAAAATTGTGTGTAACATAAGCCAAAATAGTGTTTCATGTACTGTAAGATAATATAAGTGTTACATTTAGCATAAGCTTGACATGGTGTTGCATACAAAGAAAGAATAACTTGGTTCCTTCATATGAAACAAACAATATTCAGTGTTTCATGAAATGAAAAATATCAAATAGTATAAATTAATTCAAAAAAAATTTAAAAAATATCAAGGTGTTACACTGGCTCCCAAGTCTTGTACTATACCATGCTGTACTACCATAGGACCCAAACTAGAAGAAATAACCTACTATATATATCCTTTATGCTATGATCAATGATACGAATAAGATACTCCCCAAAAGAAGCATCAATTTCTAACTTAACCACATAAAGATAAAGTAAATGGGATGAATAAAAAAATAATGGTGTAACTTAGATAAATAAAAAACATCATGTATATCTATGTATATCTAAGACAATGTTATCTAATAAGAAACTAGTCTAACCCTCTCTAAAATCTCAAAAGGTATGTCAATTTTTGGTGATAACTTACCTTTCCAACTAAACCTTTGATGTCCTAGTATAGTCGAAACATGAAAGAATATTCAATCCCTGACCTTAATCTCTTGAGGTATTTAAAAATTATCGACATAAGGCTTCTTCCTAGATTGACCTGGAGCCATAATATTTTTTGATAAGTTTTACATACTCTGAATTTTCCTGAACAAGACATGGTCCCAGTAGCGCTTCTTATCTTGCCTCTAACCAAAACAATGGTAAATGACATGGCCTAACAAAAAGGGCCTCATAAGTAGCTTCTTAAATCCTATATTGGATATTTTTATTGTAAGAAAACTTTGTAATATATAAGTGCTTTTCCCAAGAAACTTCCTAATCAAGGACACATACTCAGATCATGTCCTTGAATAACCAAATTTTATGATCGGGATGACCATAGGTATGTGGGTGATCAGATATACTCACTAGAACCTATGAACCTAGATCATTATATATCCCCTTCTATAACTACTATGTAAATTGAGTATCTCTATTCTATAAGATGGTATGTGAATCTCCATGAAGGCATATAATATCTTAGATGAAAAGCCTACCAAGATCATCCACTAATAAGGTCTCCATAATAGGGAAGAAGTGGGAAACCATCATAAACCTATCCATTATAACACATACTACATCACTTATATGAGGTAATTTTACTAAACGCATCCCAAATTTTATAGTGATTTCATCCCATTTCTACAAAAAAAATGGGTAATAGATTTAAAATCCTTAGATGTCACTGGTCTTCCACCTTCACATACTGACAGGTGGAAGACTAAGTAATGAACTCCGCGATCTCCTTTTTCATCCCTTTCCACAAATATAGGTTGTGTAAATCAAGATGCATCTTTATAAGAGTTGATAATTCCCAAGAATAGGCATGAGAATCATGTATAAACTCCTCTCGTATGTCTACCAAAACCCAGACACACCCATTAATGCACAAGATCTCATCCCCATTAGTGACCCAACTCGGTAGTGGGTCCTCGCCTGAAACACCATCACTTAGGACTGAGCCTTGAGTATCAAAAAGTTATTTCATCTTCACTCTATCCATAAGATAAGAAGTCACATTCAAAGCCAAAATAATAGGATTATTGTGACACTCTTGAATCTCATGATGTATCTCAAAAAATAGATCCATCAACTGCCACTTTCAATTATCCTCTTAAACTTATTATGTACAAGTCTTCTGAATCATATCATCTACCACAATATTTCCATACCTAGGTGTATAAGAAATCTCAAAATCAAATTACTATATAAATTCAAACCATATTTACTATTTTATGTTTAAATAATGATGAGTTAAAATGTATTTGAGACTTCTATGATCTATATAAATGATGAATAAATCCCCTAAAAAATAATTCCACTAATAATTAAAGGCATGAACCACAAGTAATAACCAAAATTCATGCATTAGGTATTTTAAATCATGAGGCCTCAATTGGTGAGACACATATTCCATAACTTGATATTCCTGCATCAAAGTAGCTCACAGTCTGATTCCTAATTCATCACAATATACTCTATAGAATCTGTTGAGATCATGTAAAATCAATATCAGCAAAAAATTAAATATTCATTTCAACAAATGAAAGTATTTTTATAGTATTTAGAACAAGATAACTAAACACTATTCTTTTTCAATACTATAATAGGTGTTTCAATGTTTGAAAAGTCATGAATAAAACACATAATGTATCCATATTGCAAAAATAAACTTCTTATATCAAATAATTATTTAGGATTCTCCCATGAGACCATGACTCTCAAATTCTCTAGGCCCACGTACACTCCTTCCTTAGAGATTATGTGGCCCAGGAAGTTAAATTTATCAATCCTTATGAGGAATTGGTGATCTTAGTAGAAAAAATATGCTCTCTCAGTGTATTTAATACAATGTCAAGGTGTTTGGCATGATCATTTAAAGTTTTATAATATACCAAGATATCATCTACAAAAACCACTATAATAAAATTTAATTATGGGTGAAAACAGGATTTATCAAAGCCATAAAGACTGTCAGTGCATTTGTGAGACAAAAACACATCACCAAAAATACATAAAGGCCATAGCAACTTTGGATTATTTTATGATTTATATCTGAAGTATTAAATCCTAATTTATGATATCTTAACCTAAATTATATCATTGAGAAGACTAGAGTTCCTCAAAGCTAACCAAAAAGGTTATCTTTATGAAGAAGTGGATATCCGTTCTTGACAGTAAGTGGATTGAACACTATATAATAGACACAGATACTAAGGGTTTTATCTGCCTTCATGGTGAAAATAATTGGTAATATCCAAGGAAACGTATTGAGTCATATAAACCCTTTGACTTCAAGCCCCTCTAACTATCTTTTGAGTTCATAAACCTCATTAAGATCCATCAAGTAAGTAGGAATAGATACCAGTATTGATCTTGGCACTAGATCAATGGTAAAATCCAAATCTCTCATAGGAGATAACCCAAAAAAGTATCTGGGGATTTTAACCTTGAAATGGTCCACTATAGGGGGAATTCTATCTGATATTCTCCTTGATAACTCAAAAAAATATTGAAAATTTGGGTTGTCACTCTTCCAGACCCAAAATCCTCAGGTCCATCTCGACTAGCTTAGACATCCCATTCTACTTTATAAATATAATTACAACCCTCAGGTGATGTGAATGATACCCTATGGTGATAATAATCAATATTATCATGATAAGTAACCAAATAATCCATCTCGAGAAATGTAACACCCCATGATTTCATAGTAAGTTATTCTCTTTAAATTCAATACCTTGCGCTACACGCAACATCGAGTTCGAGCGCACGACGACTTACCAAACTAGCCGTTCAAAAAAGGGTATGAATAATATTAATTGGATTTTGTATTTTATATACTCCCTATAATTTTAAATTATGTATTATGTGTTTCTTAGACATATTATAAGAACAAATTCAATTTTTGAGATAAAAAATGTATTTTTCAAAAAATTCAATTTTACCTTTTTTTAATGGAGAACCCTTTTTAAATCCAATATTTGATCCTTTTTGATATTCATTTTGAAGAAATAAAATTCTTATTTAGTATCGGGACATCAAAATTTAATTTGGATGAAATTTTGGTATTTCTCTAATAATATTCATTTTTTATGAATAATGAGAAATACTGTATTTTAATTCAAAACTGCCTTTTAATCTAATTTATTTATATGGTTAGATTATATTTTAAGTTTGTTTTTAAGTTTAATTAGATTATATTTTTACCCATTAATTCAATTTTGGTCATTGGAATTAATTTCACTTAGAAATTATACATAAACAAGTGTCAATCTTTTGATAATTATTATTTCTTAAAAACACGCTATTTGTTTTGCCAACGGAAATTAATTTTAAGTTAATTAATCCAAATTATATTTTTTGAATTTGGTAAATAGACATCATTTTTGAATTTTGAATATCAAATATATCTTAGGCTAAATGTTTGTTATTTTTCTGAAAAACTTCAATTTTTGATGAATAGTGAGACCACTAAGTAGTAGTTAAAAATCCGACGTTTTCATTTAAATGAAATTTTACCACTTCTATGAATTGAATTTAAAAAATCTGAGATACATGGTTATTATTAGTAAGTAAAATTTGGTTCAATAAGATGAAAATAATTTTTGGTGAATAGTAGCTTTTGACTTTTATTTACCGCAGTTAAAGGTAAATAGGGTAAATCAACATAAAAAGAATATTATAATAATACAAAATTACATTAGCACTTATACTAACATTATTGGATTAGGAATGGCTGACCATGGGAATCCTTGGGTCTATTTTAGTACCCCATGGAGCCACTTAAGAATTATAATGACACTTTATTTTAATTAACTTAATGTAAAGTCAAAAATGACATTAACAAATATATTTTACTATATCATTTTTTATATGGGGTTATATAAGTCATATTTTCGACTATAAACAATCATTTATAAGATAAAAATATTTCATACATTATGGTAATTGTTTTATAATTTTTAGATATCAAATAAATTAAATTATTTATAACACCATAGTGATGTAGTATTTACCTCATTAATAAATGATTTACATAAATAAGATTATTAATATTAAAACAATATCCAAAACATGTCCAATTATTATTGGATGATTTTATTTCCACCATGAGTCATCTTATATTTGACTTTAATTAGTTTTAGACATTTAGAAACCGAATATCACTATATAATAAAATTATATTTTTACACTTTCTTAAAGAACCCCTCCCCCCTTATAAAAGGACACCACTTATAATGCATTACACACACCTCTCAAGCCCCTTGGATCATCCAAAACCTACCCAAATAATCTCTCAATATCCCCATATTACTCTTAGAAGCCTTACCTTATGCAGAAGGCACTTTAAGAATTCCTTTTGGTTCAATCCAAAGGAAGTTACCCAAATTAAAGGTAACACTTTCTCTTAAATTCTTTTGTTTTATTTTGTTTTATTTTACTTCTCCAACCACCTAAAATATTTTTATTCCTTGATTTTATAACAACACCAGTATCATAAATATACTAGGATGTTTTTATGATAAGTATTCTAACTACACTTACACACACCCCCATATAATGGGTGAAGAACATACTGTTTCTGTGGATGAAAAACTAACTCCTCACGAAACGATGATTGTTCGATTATCTCTTACCGCCTCTCATGGTGGCAATTAATATGGAACTATATTTATATATGATATATATATATATATATATATATTATTTTTATGTTTTCTTTATGCTTCTGTATTTTCCATTTATATCATTATTTTATGGTTTCCATTATGGGTAAAATGTGATAATTTCATTTGAGGAAGTGCAGACTACCGCCCCCTCAAAATGATATGACTCGTTAATTCCTTATGTGGGATGAATAAAGGATGGATTTAATGATATTATATATGATATTATACTTGAATTATAATATACCTATGTATCATTATGTTTTAATTCCATTAAAATACAAAATAGAAATGAAAGTAGCGTTCATGCTTACGTACGGCTTACCGTCTCCATGAACGGTACATTTCATTTATTCTCTCCAAATGTTATATAATATTATAAATACATATATATAATGGATATATAATATATATATATGATATCTAAATCATTTATATCATTCTAGAGATAATGGAATTTTGACCACATGGAAAAATTGTAATTATAACAAGTTCATTTTTTACTCAAGTTCTAAACATCGATAAAATATCCAATATGAACTCAAATAATTAACTAATTGTTATAGAAAGGTAATAAGTGATATAAAAGGAATAATAAACTTGAAAAATTTTCTTAATGAAGTATAAATTAACTTAAGTTTATTATTCAGGAAGAACAAGGAACATACAAGACAAGTCAGACATGAGGTAAGGGGTTTCTTATCTCACTTTAAATTCTGTGAGATTTCCATTGTTCGCAACTTATTTATTGAATTTGGTGTATTGTGTACTACCATTTGATATATATTATCATTATTCTCTTTATATTCATGTTATTCTTTGATTAATTTTATGGTTATTAACTTTTGGTCATATGACTCGATTAATTACAACGTGTTAAGGAGTTTTCATCTTACTTTTTATTTCTGTGAGATTCTGGCTATATTGGCCAATATTTCCTTTTTTGTGGTGTATGTACTGCCCATGATTGTATTATTTGTGTAATATAATTTAATTTATGGGTATTTACTTCTTCATTATATTATCCTTTTTTCATGGGGTGTATGTTTCATAAGTTACCAAATCGGTAAGGGAATTTCAAATTTCAATTTCCACTCATTGGGCTTTACGCATAATTCATTGATTATTTTACTCTAAGATTATGTGTGGAATCAATATTTATTATTATGTATTAATTTAAACTCATATTTTTGTGGATATACTTTTCATACACATAATCACTCCATTGATAAATTCTCAAGTCATCAATATGAACCTGATAAGAGTAATTTTAACTCAATCTCCATTCATTGAGTTAAACATCCAATTCATTGGTGTTGTTTTTACAAGAATATGTGTGAATGTTCTATGATTTATTTACACTGAATATGCAATAATATTTAGTGTATTTATATTTTTCACACATAATTATGTCATTGATTTATCTTTAACCTAAGGATATGGTCTTTATAATGGATTAATCTCAACTTACATTCCATTGAGTCTTCTTTGTTGTTATGCACCAATTCACTTTTATTTGGTGTAAATACAGTACATTGACATAGTATATCATGAATCCCTTTATTCTCATGATTTTATAAAGTTTTTATTACCTCTATTATTTGTATTCAATTGTCTCTCATTAGGTTAGGAACTCTAACTAAAATATCATTTTAAATGTTTTGATGATTTATTCTTATAAATATTTCTCATTAATGTCCATGTTTTAAAAATGTTTTTAAGGATTTATTTATATGGAAATTTATTTTTTCAAATTAAATTTCATTTTAAAAGTTTCAATGTGGTATGGGACAATTTGATTCAAAAATATATTTTAAATGACTTCTTGATAAATAGTGAGACTTTTAAATGTTTTCAAGAAAAAGGAGGATATTTCTCTTAAATAGTTTTGATGATTTATTTAAACTATGTAAATATCCTTCATTATTATCGATTGAGGTTAATATGTTATAATAAAATCTTTCATATTGTATTGCATGAGTTATGTTTGACTGTGGATGTGCTATTTTTATACCATTCATGGTTTATGAATAAATTATTGACATTTCATTTGATAGTTTTAATATGAATGTTTATGTTATGTTTAAACCTTTTTATATAAAGAATGAATTAGAATTAGTAAGTAACAAGTGGAGATTGATATAGCTCCTCGATGCATCTTTAGGTCTCATGAGACAAACTAGTGTCTTGGCACAAGGACTTGACAAAATCTTATTTGTAGTCTTAGCATGAGGCCATGACTATGTGATTATGATATTCGAAATTATGCATTCCATCATTATGAGATTATCTATTGATATTTAATGTGGTTATTTGACTAGTATAATACCCATTACTATGTTTTATTATGTCATTATCTACTCAACTCATATTCCTACCATAAAGTGTTCATGTTTATTATTTTTAAAGGAATGTGTTTTTAATTATTCGTTGTGCCTAATGTTTAAGTTATCTTGCGCTATATTTCTTACTTTTACTGAGAATTTGAGCTCACCCCTTATCTCATGTTTCATTTTCCTAGGATATGAAGAAGTTTGTTATGAGTGGCTTGCAAGAATAATCTTGGAAGCTTGGATGTTTTTAATGGAATAAATTAGTGTTTTTTTTTCAAGTTGTAATGTTGAAATTATGTATGTATCTTGTTTCCAAGACTACTAAACTAATCAGTCCTTCAGGAAATGATTCCTTATAATCATGAAAATGTATTAAAATAATGCGCCGACACCTAGATTCTATGGTTGTGGCGTTATAGTTGGTATCATAGGAAGTTTAGTACAAACCTTGGAAACTAAATTTGGATAAACTCCAATTAGAGCACATTACCCTAAGATAGACTTTGAGGATTAGTATAGATGATCTTCGGACAATATTGGTATTGTAGAGATTTTATGTATTTTCCAAGAAGTACATCTCTTTCTGGACACGAGCAGGTAGAGGTGGCTCTGGAACAGATGTTCCTAGGAGTGAAAACTCCGACAAGGAGTTTCTGGCTTAACCCGGGGTATCCTGGTACACGACAACAAGCCTTGATTCACTCTTGGTTACGACACTCCAGGGGGATATTCTTAGGATAATTTAAATTTTCTTTACAAAACTATTTAAAGGATTTAAATATAATATGACAATAAATTTCCTTGTTTAATCCTAAGGTGTTTTAAATTGAAAATAAGGTGTCATGATATTCTCAAGAATGATTTTATGACTATTATTACTCACACAATGCTTTATGGTTTTAGTCAATGACTGGATTCCAAGGAAGTCATAGTAACTTTGAGCATGATGTAAAAGGTTTGAATGATGGTGTAAAAGAGAAAAAAAAATGCAATGTTGATAGGAATAAAAGATATCATGTTCATGCCGAATCAATTTTCCAAAAATATGATCAACAAGATATATATTAACCAACTCCCGGACTCAACAAAGAAGAGAAAAGTGGTAAATGATAAGAGCTCTAGCAGTGAAGACCATGGAGAAAAGAAAGCTCATTTTCCATCATGCAAGAAATATGGAAGGAGACACCTAGGAAGGTGTCTTAATGGAACAAACAAATGCTTCATGTGTGGGAAAGAAGGACATAAAGTAAAGATTTTCCGAGGAAAAATGAAGGGTACTATAGAAGAAAATAAAAATGGTCCCAAGAATCCATTTATAGTCATTTTCCATAAATTTAGGGGACCTAGTCACTACTTGAGTGAATTCCCTATTCTATAGGATATCCTCTTGGTCAAGAAAGAAGCTATATAGAAATAAATGGATGGAGAAATGTTTAAAAAGTATTAGTGGTCTTTATTGATGGGATTACATTAGAAGACTTTTATATTATAATTGTAACCCTGTAGTTTGTCATGTGAAAATGATATTTGAGGAAGAATTATCTTTTATCTTGTGGATATAGTTATAAATTACAATTTGGTTTTATATGATCATTGAGTTTGAGGTAATTACATGTTATTAAATTTTGTAATGAAAATGTGAGGTATGAGATAACATTTGTGATGAAATTATGTAATAGTTATTTTGATGAATCTATCTCATTTTTAGGAATATTATTAAATTATATAGTTTTTCAAAAAGAACAACACGCATACCATGTGACAACCCATCGTGTCAGGCAATGATGCGGGAATTGAACCCACAGCCATAGTGCGATTGGGATTTATCTCCTACCGCTGGACTACGTGAAGTACCTAGATAGTGTGACTATTTTTTTTAGTTAAATGATTTTATTGATCAATAATAAGTTGATTTGGGACATTATGCATTATCAAAAGGATATCCTTATTTTAGAAAATGATTTTGTGATTAAGTGATAAATGTTATTTTGGAAGACGTTCACTATGTTGGGAACACTATACACCTAAGGAAAATATAATACTATGGGATTTCATTTGAGGAGTAATGGTGGATATTTTTCAATTTTTTTATTGTGTATTTATAGCTATTTGGATTGTTTATGGAAATGGTTAACCTATCATAGAGAATATTTGATTAGGTTAATTAATTTTAAGTATGTGACTTTAAGAGTAGTCGATGTTATGTGGAGATACAATTTAACGTGGAAGACTATGTAAGAAAATTATTCTGAGTTTTGGGTTTCAATATTAGTTTGGATTATATTGAAAGATTTTATGGACAATTGTTTATTGAATGGTATTTATTGAACTTTGGGTATTGTTGGTTTAATTTTTGAAATTAAGATTAGTATTTCTTTCTCTAAAGTGTAATCCTTTTTGGGGATCATCTGATCTTTTACTAACCATTTTGGTTTTGGTTAATCTCTAAAGAAAATGGAAATATATAGTTCATCCATTGTGGATTATGTGATTCTCTATAAGTTGATTCTTTCTCTTCAGGTGTCACCAAGTCATCTTTAATACTCATCATTTGGAGTGAAAGATGAGTTTGTGGTAAGAATTAGATGAAGGATGAAACTCTACTTGTCAAGTATATTTTTGTTTTCTTATTCTATGAATAAATTAATTATTAAACTTTATGGAAGGGGTTTTAAAACCAAAAATGTGTTATCCTAATGCTTTAGGTTTTTTTTAACCGATGATATTTTAAATCGTCATAGATTGATGGCTTTGAGGCCCTCAATTTTACACTTGTTTATGATTGATGACCTCAATAACTCCCTATATATATTTATTTTTTTTCTTAAATTATGTGTCTCTAATTTCCACCAGTGTTCTCCTAATCGAGATCATAATTTGGTGGTGATTTTTTCATCTCATTTTTCCTCTTATTAAGACTAAATTTTATTAACCCAATTTCTGATGTGAGTTTTCCACAAAGGTATTTTTCTATTTTTAACTTTTTATTTTAAAATAACAATTTCAAATTGCGAGTACAAAATTTATTGAAGGAGGGGAGAATGTAACACCCCAAGATTTCATAGTAAGTTATTTTCATTAAATTCAATAGTTTTCACTACACGCAACACCGAGTTCGAGCGCACCACGACTTACCAAACTAGACGTTTAAAAGTAGTTATAAATAGTATTAACTGGATTTTGAATTTTATATACTATATATAATTTTAAATTATGTATTATGTGTTTCTTAGACATATTATAAGAAAAAATTCAATTTTTTAGATAAAAAATGTATTTTTCAAAAAATTCAATTTCACCACATTTTAATGGAGAACCCATTTTAAATCCAATATTTGATCCTATTTAATACTCATTTGACAAAATATAACTTTTCTTTAGTATCGAGACATCAAAATTTACTTTGGAAGAAATTTTGGTATTTTTCTAATAATATTCATTTTTTATGAATAGTGATAAATATTGTATTTTAATTCAAAACTACCTTTTAATAAAATTTATTTATGTGGTTAGATTATATTTTAAATTGTTTTTGAAGTGTAATTAGATTTTATTTTTACCTTTTAATCCAATGTTGGTCATAGGAATTAATTTCACTTTGAAATTATACATAAACAAGTGTCAATATTTTGATAGTTATTGTTTCTTAAAAACACGCTATTTGTTTTGCCAATTGGAATTAATTTTAAATTAATTAATCCAATTTATATGTTTTTAATTTATTTAAATATAAATCATTTTTGAATTCATAATATCAAATATAGCTCAGGCTAAATTTTTGGAATTTTTCTGAAAAACATCAATTTTGATGAATAGTGAAACCACTAAGTAGTAGTTAAAAATCTGAATTTTTCATTTAAATGAAATTTTACCACTTCTATGAATTGAATTTCAAAAATCCGAGATACAAGGTTGTTATTAGTAAGTAAAATGTGGTTCAATAAGATGAAAATAATTTTTCGCGAATAGTAACTTTTGACTTATTTACCGCGGTTAAAGGTAAATAGAGTAATTCAAGGCAAAAAGAATATTATAATAATAAAGAAATAAATTAACACCTATCCTACCCTTATTGGATGAGTAATGGATGACCATGGGTAGCCTTGAGTCGATTTTGGGACCCCATAGAGCCACTTAAGAATGATAATGACACTTTATTTTAATTAACTTAATGTAAAGACAAAAATGACATTAACAAATATCTTTTAGTATATCAATTTTTATATGGGGTTATATAAGTCATATTTTCGATTATAAAAAATAATTGGAAATATTAAAATATTTGCTACATTATGGTAATTGTTTTATAATTTTTAGACATCAAATAAATTAAATTATTTATGACACCATAGTGATGTAGTATTTACCTCATTAATAAATGATTTAAATAAATAATATTATTAATATTAAAAAAATATACAAAACCTGTAAAATTCTTATTTGGAGCTTTTATTTCGACTATTACTCATCTTATCTTCGACTTTAATTAGTTTTTGACCTTTAGAAACCGAATATCACTATATAATAAAATAATATTTCCACACTTTCCTAAAGAACCCCTACCCTCTTATAAAAGGACTCCAATTATAACCCATTCCACGCACCTATCTAGCCAATTGGATCATCCAAAACCAACCCAAATAATCTCCCAAGATCCCCCTATTCTTCATAGGATACTTACCTTAGGCAGAAGGCACTTTAAGAAGTCCTTTTGGTTCAAGCCAAAGGAAGTTACCCAAATTAAAGGTAACACTTTCTCTTAAATTCCTTTGTTTTATTTTGATTTATTTTACTTCTCCAACCACATAAATCTTTTTATTACTTTATTTTATAACAACAACATTATCCTAAATATACTAGAAGGTTGTTATGAAAAGTATTCTAACTACACTTACACACACCTCCATCTAATGGGTGAAGAACATACTCTTTCCGTGGATGGTAAACTAACGCCTCACGAAATGATGATTGTTCGATTATCTCCCACCACCTCTCATGGTGGCCATTAATTTGGAATTGTATTTATATATGATATATATATATATATATTATGTTTATTTTTTCTTTATGATTCTATATTTTCCATTTATATAATTATTTAATGGTTTCCATTATGGGTAAAACGTGATAATTTCATTTGAGAAAGTGCGGACTACATCCCCCTCAAAATGATATGAATCGTTAATGCCTTATGTGGGAAGTATAAAGGATGGCTTTAATGATATTATATATGATACTATACTGTAATTATAATATACCTACGTATCATTATGTTTTAATTCTTTTAAAATACAAAATAGAAATGAAAGTAGTGATCATGCATACGTATGGATTACCGACTCCATGAATGGTACATTTCATTTCTTATCTCCAAATGTTCTGTACAGCTATAAATACATATATATACTGGATATATAATATATATATGATATATAAATCATTTATTTCATTCTGAAGATAATGTAATTTTGACCACATAGAAAATTTTTAATTATAACAGGTTCATTTTTGACTCAAATTTTGAGCATCGATAAAATATCCAATATGAACTCAAATAATTAACTAATTGTTATAACCATGTAATAAGTGATATAAAAGGAATAATAAACTTTAAAAATTTTCTTAATAAATTATAAATTAACATATGTTTATTATTTAGTAAGAATGAGGAACATACAAGAGAAGTCAGACTTGAGGTAAGGGGTTTCTTATCTCACTTTTAATTCTATGAGATTTCCATTGTTCGCCACTTATTTATTGCATGTGGTGTATTGCGTATGTCAACTTGATATATATAATCATTATTCTATTTATATTCATGGTATTATATGATTCATTTTATGGTTATTAACTTTTGGTCATATGAGTCGATTAAGTACAACGTGGTAAGGAGTTTTCATCTCACTTCATATTTCCATGAGATTCATACTATATTGGCCACTATTTACATTTGTGTGGTGTGTGTTCTACCCATGATTGTATTATTTGGGTAACATAATTTATTTATGGGTATTTACATCTTCATTTTATGATACTTCTTTCATGGGGTGTATGTTTCATAAGTTACTAAATCGGTAAGGGAATTTCAAATTTCAATTTCCACTCATTGGGCTTTACGCATACTTCATTGATTTTTTTACTCCAAGATTATGTGTGGAATCAATATTTATTATTGTTGTAGTGATTTACACTCATATCTCTGTGGATATACATTTGATACACATAATCACTCCATTTATAAATTCTCAAGTCATCGATATGAACATGATAAGAGTAATTTTAACTCAATCTACATTCATTGAGTTAAACATCCAATTCATTGGTGTTGTTTTCACAAGATTTTGTGTGAATGTTGTCTGATTTATTTACACTGAATATTCATTCATATTGAGTGTATTTATATTTTTCACAAATAATTATGTCATTTATTTATCCATAACCTTAGGATACGGTCTTTATAATGGATTTCATCTCAACATACATTCTATTGAGTCTTTTTGTTATTATGCGTCATTTCACTTTTATTTGGTGTATATACTGTACTTTGACATCATATATCATGAATCCCATTATTTTCATGATATTATAAAGTTTTTATTACCTCAATTATTTTTATTCAAGTGTCTCTCATTTGGTTAGGAACTCTAACTAAAATATCATTTTAAATGTTTTAAATATTTATTCTCCCAAATCTTTATCATTAATTTCCATGTGTTAAAAATGGTTTTAAGGATTAATTTATATGGAAATTAAAATTTTCAAATTTAAATTCCTTTTAAGAGTTTCAAAGTGGTATGGGAAACTTTGATTCAAAAATCTATTTTAAACGACTTCTTGATAAATAGTGTGACTTTTAAATGTTTTCATGAAAAGGGGGATATTTATCTCTAATAGTTTTGATGATTTTTTCACCTATGCCAATATCATTCATTATTCTCGATTGAGGTTAACCTATTCTAATAAAATCTTCCATATTTTATTAAATGAGTTGTGTTTGACTGTGGATGTTCTATTTTTATACCATTCGTGGTTTATGGATAAATTATTCACATTTCGTATGCCAGTTTTAATATGAATGTTTATGTTATGTTTAATCCTTTTAATATGAGGAATACATTGGACTTAGTAAGTGATGGGTGGAGCCCACTATAGCTCCTAAATGCATCGGTAGGCCTCATGAGACAAACTAGTGTCTTGGCACAAGGCCCTGACAAAATCTTATTTGTAGTCTTGGCACAAGGCCTTGACTATGTGGTTATGATGTACATCATTATGCATTCCATAATTATGAGATTATATATTGATATTTCATGTGGTTTTTCAACTAGTAGAATACTTATGACTATGTTTTATTATGACATTATTTACTCAGCTCATATTCCTTCCATAAAGTTTTCATGTTTATTATTTTTAAAGGCATGTGTTTTCAATTATTCACCGTGCCTAATGTTTATGTTATCTTCCACTATATTGATTACTCTTATTGAGCATTTGAGCTCACCCCGTTCTCATGTTTCATTTTCCTAGGATATTAAGAAGTTAGTTATGAGTGGCTTGTAGGAATAATCTTGGAATCTTGGATGTTTTTAAAGGAATAAATTAGTGTTGTTTTTCTTTTCAAGTTATAATGTTGAACTTATGTATATATCTTGTTTCCAAGACTAATAAACTAATCGGTACTTTGGGACATGATTACTTATAATCATTCCAATGTATTAAAATAATGCACCGGCTCCTAGATTCTCGGGTCAGGGCATTATAAGATATATGTCAAATCCTAAAATATCAAGGAAGAAAAGGTTCCACAAGAAATGATAGTCGCCAATCTCGAGGGGGAACCCCTTGCATTAGACTATACTTTTTGATCAGACTCACAATGGTGTATCAAGAGTCATTAATCCACAAAAATATTTTATCTCATGAATTTTTTTTATTATAACCACATATAAAAAATAGTTGTATGTTCTTGTATCAAATATAATAGATAATAGAGTCGAGGCTACTAAAATCGTACCTCAAACTGTAGATGGGACAAAACTATTCTCCTTAGGTGTAGGATATTATGCATATATATGGCTCAATATATGACCCTAGGTCATAACCTAAATACCCTAAGTAGGTCTACCCTACTAGCATTCATATCAAAAGTATGAATTCGTTGGCCTTGTCCTCCTCCCTGACCAATATAAACTTTAGTACTCCAACTCCCTATCTGGCGTGGAGATTTTTATCCCACTACAAAACCACGTGTTAATGCATACCCCCTCTCACTGACCACTTGAGGAAAGGTTCATGAAAACCATTGAATATGATCAGTATTTCCATAGCTTGAGTACTCAATTAGGTCCTTACAATAATGGTAATTCATGTGTTCTTCTCTACCGTACTGGTGACATATCAAATGGCTACCCAGGTGCACACCCAGAATACTTCCACCTCTATAATAATGCTCAAAATGATGCTTCCTATATTGGTCAAAGTACTACTCGATCTATATGATGAAATTTTCTATTCCACAACATCTGATTCCCTTATATTTTTCTCATTGATGAGTTCTTGGTTCACTATCCTAGATACGATAGTCTACTAGAAGATGTCAGCCTATGAACAGATGGAATACACAAGCCCATCCTAAAATCTTCTAGACTTGGAAAACTTCTCACCAAGGAGAGTGGGAATGAAATGTTGAAAATCTATGAAATGAGTGGAGTGTTCCATAACAGATAAATTTACATATTCTAGGTGCATAAACTATTAGGCTTGGTCAGTTCTTAGTATCTCAGGAAATAAATAGTAATAGAATGAATTTTGAAAATCCCTTCATACCATACACCAGTGCTAATCTGTATGGGTCAAAACAGACCACATTATCTTGGAAGACCCTCTAAGAATGTAAGTTTCAATCTTCAATCTCTTTTATAGATGTACCTATCAGTTATCAAAGATAGATAACATTCCCTATAGCCGTAAATCAATGACCTGAGGATTTCATTCCCTTGAAAAGGTAGGAGGGTTATGCTTTTTGAACTCCCTGGTCAACTCCTCCATTGAAGATACTATTCATGAAGCTCCTAGTATAGACTTTATCATCCATAATAAACCCTATCAAAACTGATAATCAGTCTTTAGATTAGGAATAATAGGAGGTGTTTTAGGTTGTAGAGGTAATATTGGTGGTGCATATCCCACCACCTCCAAAGCATGGTTTTTTACACCTTCTCAGTGCACAGATCAAGTCCATCATGGTGGCATGTTTCTATAATGCCAAACACATGCCTTGTAATAGTAGACTAATCATGAATAAAATAATTGGACAAGTAAATTCATATCTACATAAAAGTCAATACCCATATCCACCTGCTAAAAAATCTTGGTCTTGGTGACATAGAATATCTAAGGATCACAAGAGACACTCTCACAACCCACTACTATGGTTGGGTCTGGGTTAAGTTCTCATATCTTATATCAAGGCTCCCATTATATAGAGTGTTAATTACAAGTTATAGAGTAAAAAACTCTTCATGTTTCAATTTTTATCCCCCTTTAACAATAACTATTTAATTTAAGGATTTTAGTTTAGCAATTTTAGGTGTGTGTGTGTGTCTTGGTGTAGTTAGATGCATCTTTAATTCCCAAGTTATAAATTCCTACACCTTATAAGTTGAAATTTGTAGTTCATGAAACAAAAACAACCATTTTATAATGTTTTAATTATATGGATCACCATTTCCAATTTATAGAGTTCCACACACCATATAAATTGTAATTTTCATCCATTTAATTTCAAGTACTAACCTTTCATCTCATGTAACTAGAGTCCATGGATAAAACATGCCATAATTGGTTACTTATAGTTCAACCATCAAGCTATGTGGGAAAAAAATTTAGGTTGATGCATACACTTTAATTAACCAATTATTCATCTCATTCACCCAACAAAATCTTTAGTCAATAAAATATATAGCTATCAAGGAACCACAACCTGAAATTGGAAATACACATAATAAGTAAACATGGAATGGAATATTCATGAAAAATAAATCTTTAGGTGCCTATAATGAGGAATAAAAAATACTTTCTTTCCATATCAGGTCTAGGGTAAAATCTATAATGATTATAAACACCACAAATCATGAGAATCACCCAACGGTAAGTTCTGTAAAATAGTAATAGAAAAAAACTATAACAAAAAAAAATCCAATCCCAAGAAATGAGGATTTTACCCTATATGTGGGTTAGATACTCCCATGAATAGGAACATTAAAAAATTCAAACACATTTCAAATATCATGTCTAACAAAACAAAATAGTAGCATAACAGGAAACGAGGATCTGATACCACTTGTAACATCCTGGACCTAGTTACCTCATAAGTAACTGAACTCGGTTGTCCATATAGATTCAAGAGCACCTCCCTATATTCTAGAGGCTATTAACTAGTAGAAATGATAATGGGTGATATAGTGTGGAGACAATACCCTTATAATTAGAGTGAAACATAGTGGTTAAATATATAAATAAACCAACATAAGCAGTAATAATAGAAAAAATGGAAGTAAAAATCCATACCAAAGTAAACTGACATAAATAATACCTAGTTTCATATAAAAATAATGATTTCATGATTCTATACGAAAAAAGGGTTAATATAGATGAGAATAGGGTAGATGGAGTACATAGAAAATTCTATACAAAATAAGTAAAAAGGACAAAATATATCTCCAATAGCATTGCAAGCACAAGATCGATCCTCTACTCTTGTACTCTATAATAGTTTAGAAAATCAATCATTTATAATAGGATGCTTCCCTTTTCCTCTACTTTTATACATAAATTCTGTTTGAGTAGAAATAGGTAGATTAAATAGGGTGTGAGTAAAACTAAGTATGTAAACACCTATGATCTCTACTACTATCGAGTCTATGAATTTATAATGAGTTGTATACACTTATAAGCAATAAATGTGATGAATTAATAAACCATGTTGGTTTGGATTCCCTAAGGAATTATTATTTAATACTACCTACTTTGAACTAAGCCAGAAATGACTCTAATCATTTTACATTTTAGATATATTTTTATAATTCCAGGACCTGAGGGATATAACCATGGAATCCATATATAATTATTATCATTAGGCTCTATATTCTGTATGAATTTTAAATTTATAAACAGGGTTAATTCTATACGAGAAGTACAATTCGAAGTTCACCCTAAGGGGGAGTGTTGTACCTAAACCATAATAGAATTTCCTATGTAACATTGGTAAAAGACTTGAAATCATCCCAAGTTAATAACAAAGGAAGTATATAATATCAATACAAATACAAGGAGAATTATTTAAAGAATTTAATTTAATTTTTTTGGAAATATTGGTGAACCCTTGATTCTGAGACAGGGAATTCACAATCATAAGACAAAGAATGAATCCAAGTGTCTTATTTTACATGTAAGAAATATCGATAAGTAATTTGGAATCTCATGAGGATATACAAGGAAAACCATAATGGGAGTCCTAGTATCACCCAGGTTATGCCACAACATTAAGGTAATTTAAGGCCCATGACCATAGTCACGATTGATAGAATAATAAAACAAATTTCCATATTCATGATGATATCCATGATCACACTTCATAATTAGACAAGGGCTAGGTGAAATGGTCATACCATTCACCATTAATTTAAATCATTTAGCGATTATAATTTATAAATACAATTAAACACACCATAGAAGGGGGTGTTATTAGCTATCTATGGATTAGGGTACTAGTAATAAATCATATCCTTTTCCAAATTTCATCATTTATTATTTACTATTTAATTTATTTGAAATCCTTTAACAAACCACAAATGGTGGGTTAGTTTCATTTCAAGGCATAACATTCATAGGAATTTAAAACGACACACCTTCAGGGGTGGCTCATATCAAGGTAAACCACTTCCAATGATAAAATTAGGTAGCATGAAAAACTTAAAAAAGGTGATACCCATACATTTAATTAATCTGAAATTTAGGAGGAATCACATGGATGGTATAGAACACTGAATGACAAAACATGATATAAACATCGTAAATTTTAGGTAAATGTGATATAAATCATACCTTACATTGGTAGAAGAATCAAAATCTAGTATCATCCTATGATTCAAGATGGAATAGTAGAAATCAAAGAAATAGATAAATTCCCTAGAAATATGTAATATTAGATTTTTTTCATTTGATACAGTGAGAGGGGAAAAAAAGAATTGGTAGACTTACCATTGGCTATCCAATGTGATGAAAAAATCTTGAATTAGATGACTGATAGAGAGGATATCTAAAATCCTAACTTGATATAATGAGGAGAATCTCTTAATGTGGGGGAGGCTGAATTATGTGAATGTGAATGGAAAAAGAGGAATAATAATTAAAGACACCAGGTGAAAAGGGTAATTTTACACTTTTTAATGGGTGAAAGGTTGGAAAAACCCTTCACCAACCTTGGTCCACCAATTTCTAAGTGTAACACCCCCTAACATGTATAGGTTCATGGTTTGAAAAATCATGCACAACCTGTGTGTTCTCACTTCTCATAATCTGTACCCCCTCGCATGGTTAGGTGGATAGTTAAACCAACCATTCACAAAATTTGTATACTATACCTGAAATTTATTAATAGTTTCAAATAGTAATTAAGCCTCCCTTGAACGGTTAAACTAACCATGAAAATTCTCTTTTAGGTCACACAGTTTTTATTAACTATACACCAACCATGAACCTTTACTTAGTTTTCCAAAAACTGGAGCTATAGGATTCAAAAAAGACTGAGATACTCTTAAACCCTTCCATAGGTCTTTAAGAATTATTATAGGGATATGAAAAAAGATTTATCAAAATTTTAAAAGCATTTGTACCTCTTTAAATATCAATAATATTAAATTATCTATCCTAGTGTGTCGATATGGGATTCTCTGATGATACTTGAAAAGAAGGTATATGGAAGGCTCTAAATTTTATTGGAATACCTTAACCTTAACCACGTGACCATGAAAAATAAATTCCCTTTTCCCAAAATCGATGATATCTTTAATAAACTTAGAGGATCTCATTGGTTTTCAAAGAATTACTTTAGTTCTGAGTTCCACCGATTGAGGGTCTAGGAATATGGTGTTCCAAATACTTCCTTTCAAATACATTATATACATTTTGAGTATATTTTTATTCCATTTGGTCTTACCAATTCTGCTACAATATTTATGGAATTAATGAACCACATCTTCCATTTCTTTTTTGGACTCCTTCATGGTCCTGTTTTTTAGTACATTTTGAAATATTCCATGATGAAGGTGGATCATTCCTACCATCTGGAGGTTATTTTGGTTGTTTTTAAAGATAAATGTATATATGAAAAGTTTTCCAAGTACAAATTTTGGATCAAGAAAATGTGGTTTTTTGCCCATGTTATTTTTGAGGTAGGAGTTTTAGTGAATCCAAATTTTTTTGAGAAATCATGTATTGGGAGTATTCGAAGAATGTGTTCGAGATCCACAACTTTCTAGGTTTAGTTGGGTACAATAGATGTTTTTTATTACTTATGTAGGATATATTCTCCCTTAATTTATTTGAATAGAAAAGTGGTAAAGTTTTAATGGTATAAGAAGTTCCAGTGCTCTTTAAAAAGTTGCATGACCATTTTACATCCATTCCCGTTTTGATTCATCCCGAGCTTTGGAGAGATTATGTTGCGTATTGTGATTCTTTTAGTGTGGTTTTGGGGTTAATCATGATGTAGGATGATCATGTGGTTTCATATGGATCTCTACATCTATACCCACATGAGTGGAACTATCCCACCCATGAACTAGAATTGGATATTGTAATTCATGTGTTAAGGACATGGAAACATTACCTCTGCTGGGATCATTTTATAGTTTAATTGGATCATAAGAGCCTGAAGTATATTTTCACCAAGAGGACCTATACCTCAGGTAGAGATACTGGGTAGAAAATATTCATAATTTTATTTCAATATTATTTATACACCCAGGAATGGAAATGTGGTCGCTGATGCTTTGAGAATGAAGCTTCCAGCATAGGCCGTTTAGGAATTAAAGGAAGAGTGGGGTTTTATGTGTTTGTTTGATGATCCAATTCTAAAGGTGTATAAGTATGGATGGTCGGAATTCATAACCAGTGTATAGGTCACTCCCTCTTTTATCAATTGGGTTAAGTGTGAGAAAATATATGAACTGATGTTACAGTTGATTAACAATTCTTTAAATAGTAGAGAGACCTCAGGTGATTGGTCTTGTTCTCCCTATGGTTTTATTCTATTCAAAAGGTGGATGTTGTTTCCCTTGGGCTTGGGGTAGGAGGGTATGTATGAGGCGTATCATCCTATATGGGTCATTCAATTTTTTGAAACCAAGATGTTTTATAACTTACAAGGTTGATAATGGTGGCCTCAGTTGGAGCATGTAGTTGAAAATTCCATTTCCAAATATTTAACATGATATATGAAAAATTAAGAGCATCAAAGATCAGTTGGGTTGTTTTAAACACTTACCATTTCAGTGTAAAAATGGGATGAGATATCTATATATTTCATGATCAGACTATCTCAAACTCCAATTATGAAATATTCCATAAGGGTGATTGTCGATAATTTTATGAAATCATCCTTCTTTCTTACCATTAGGGAGTCTAAAAAGGTGGAGGACCTTAGATGCATATATTTTCAAGAGGATATTCGGATCCATGGAGTTACCTTATAAATACGTTTTGGACTAGGATTCCCATTTTAATTCTGTTTTTTAGAAGACTCTCTATGATACTTTGGGAACCAAAATAAATTTGAGCACCATATATCACCTGTAGAAGGATAATCAGTCTATGTAGACCATCTATACTCTTGAAGATATGTTTTGAGCATGCATTATTGATTTTTTAGGTTCATGGGAAAGGCATATGTTATTGGTTGAGCTTGTATATAAAACATTTATCGAACCTCAATTAGGATGTCCCCATATTATGTGTTGTAAAAGTGACTATTCCAGTCCCTATTATGATGGGATGTGGGGGTAGAGAACCCCTTAGTAGGATCGAATCTCATCTATAGAAAAACTGATGTAAATAAGGTTAGTGAATGATCATAGTCTCTATAAGTCACATTCCAAATGTGGTTTTCCCCCATTGGAGTTTTAGGTTAGTGAGCATGTGTTTCTTAGAGTATCCATTTTAATGGGACATTGTCTCTTGTGAAATTAAGGAAATCTGGCATCACTTTATGTCAGGTTGTTTTGTGTTGTGTAGAATCCTGGAAAGGTAGCCTATCAATTAGATTTTCCACCATAGATTACCTCAATCCATGATGTATTTTATCTTTAAAAGCTAAATAGACTCAATCCGGACCCATCTAATGTGTTAGAGTGGGATTATTTTGAGGTTATACCTAAAGTCACTATTTTGGAGGATCCTATTCATATCTTGGATCATCATAACAAGGTGATCCATGGTAAGTTAATATAGTTAGTATGTATGATCTGATCGTGATTTGTTGATAGTTAGGATAAATATGATAAGTAATATTTTGTTAGGGGGTATTGGCCTCACTTTTTTTTTATTTCAAGGATGTTTTAGGACATTCTAGGGGTTGGAAGTATAATAGTGGGGATTTTAGGACACCCATTGGGTCATTGGTACATAAAATTTTGAGTTTTATTTATCCTTAAGATTTGTTTTGTATTTCCATGATGTCAAGGGTTGGAAATGGGATTTTTGAGGGAAATAAGACCTAGTGCATGGTCAACGTACGATTTTTCTAACCGTGGAGCTAATTGTGTAAGGGGTATTGTTTGGGTGGCAGTAAAATTTTTTCATGATTTAAGAACAGTTTATAAAACCATTCAAAGCCCACTAGAAACTGTGTAGCTGGTTTTTGGTGGGGTATCATCATGCACGTGTTCAGTACATGGTTTTCCTAACAATGTGGCCAAACTTTGTGGTTTCTCTATTGCATTAAAAAGTTGGTATATTACCACAATAACCTTGTTAATTTTTATACTTTTTGGCCTCATTTATCCTCCCTTTCATGTGCAGTCCCTCTCATTGTCTTGTAAACATATTCTATATTATCTCTAGTGGATTTTCCTTAGATATAAGGTGCTTTTTCTTGAGTTAATACCCTTTATTCAAGGTTTTATCTTCCGTTCCCACTTGTCATGTTTTTTCTTCCTTTTCAATGGAAGTGTAGAACCTTAGTTGGTGGAGGTGGGCGAACCTTGGAATTTAATGGGTGATTAGGTTTATTTTCTCATGGATTAGGTGTTTAAGGCCTTATTATACATATTTTGTGTAGTTTATATTGATGGTTATGAGATTGGAACTTATTCCAAGGTAGGTGTCTCTATTTAAGGGTATTTTCCATGAATCACCTTTAAATTATAAACCACCATTGGTTTTTTATTTTTTAGTAGCTAATTAAATTATTTATGGTTTATATTTATACCATGTTTTATTTGTTTTATGGTTTGGTTTGGAAATTACGTGTTCAAAGTAATTTTTCAAAATGGGATTGCTTGAATGCACTCCAAATGTTTGATAAAATGGCCCAATGGTCTTTTTTGATTTGAAATGGATTTTTAATGAGGTTGTAGAAATGATTTTACAATGTGAATGGTGTCTTATTTAAAATTTTCATGTTATTTTGTGAAATTGGATAGTGAAATGGTTGATCAAGTATGAAACTTGATTTTTGATTATGTTTGAATAAAGTATCACATTAGTTAATCGGGGTGTTAGTGAGGGTTTGTTCAAGGGACCATGAGATCCTTCTAAGCGGAAGACCATGAGTGCTTTCAGTTTTTCCAAGGGATCGTGAGCACATTGGGTAGGGGGACTTTGATAGATAAAAATTATTTTCTAAGGGACCATGGGAGACTTTGGTAGAGAGATTGTGATAGATTCCACTTGTTAACCAAGGGACTAAGAGATCTCTTAGAGTTGGGTCTAGAGAAGAATTTGAGGGATTCCATTTTTTCTTATCTGGCAACAACACTTTTTCCATACTCACTCTCATTTTAACTTTGTGGTTAGAGCCCTAGGTGCACTTAGTCATGCCAAATTTTGTTTTTATTCTCTGTTCATTTGATTAGTGACATTTTATTATGATATCATATATGTTATGACCATTTCCATTTTCATGGCTATAAGATGATAATATTTATTTTCACCCCTGTTATGCTTCATTGGATATGTTGATCGTTTTGTTCCAATATGGACTTGTGAATAATTTTAGAAATGTTGATAATTGTTTTGGAAAAAATGTTTTATTTGAAGTGGTAAACTAAAGGTATTTCAAATGATTATTTTAATGTGGAATTTTTTCAAAGTGGAATAGTTTTGAAAAGATCATTCAAACTAGTTTATTATTTTCATGGGAAAATCCCTTAAATTGATTTATGGTGGTATCCTACTAGGATTTGTGCCTCACACTCTATATATTAATTTGGGAACATGTAGAACTTTTTTCAGGACATAGGTAAATTCAAAAGAATCATGTACTTGGGTGGAATATCTTGATTACCAACATCGAGTGTTTTTTTGGAAGAGACATAGTCTTGAATCATTTGGATCATGTGTATCCATTTTGGGATTTCATAACTATTGGGATATTTATATTGAAACAATTGGGATTTCCCCCTTTCTCAAGTTTTGAGATTATGACATGTGATACCATGTATATGTATCATTTATTTCATGCTATGTATGTTTTGTAATCATTGTTTATGGTATTTGTATGTACTACTAACAAAATTTTTTTATTCAAATAAAAAAAATAAAGATACAAGGAAATTCAAACCTGTAAAGGTATTTCAATGGAAAACAATTCCTATAGAGGTTTAAAGTAATAAAGGTTGAAGGAATCCCCTTTAATTATATTAAACCCTTTGAGATTTAAAGTATTAAAGTCATAAAAAAACTAAAAATTCATTACCATAAATATCCAACGAAGCTAAGTATTCTTCCACCTTATTTCCCTCATGCCAATTATGAGATACCATGATGTTTCCCCCCAAAATAGCATGACATTTCCTGATGACATAAATAATCGACCAAGGAGTTACACCCATACCATGAATAGAATTTTATAGTAGCGTCAAATCTATTTAAACATTTTTAATATTCAAACCCCTTTTACTAAAAACATTAAGGCATTCAAGCATGTTCATTTATTCTTCCTGAAGGGAGGACCACTTCCCAAGCCTGATATATAAAGATATCAAGACTGAACCACTATTATAATGCACTACCCCTCTGCCTTGAATAAAACCAACAACACAAGACCCATCACTATTTATATTTAACCCCTCTGAAAGAGCTCACCAACATACCTAGTATCCACTGAAATGATCATTACCCTGAGAAGAAATTAGTAGACCGGTAATAAAATTATGCAAAGATGGAGAATCTCCCCAGTTAGCCAGAACATTGAAAATATTGAACAATATATTTTTAACTTTGATAATAATCAGAGAACCATCGGAGATAACCACCTAATATTGGTGTGGACATACGTTTTCATTGATGGGTCATGTCAGATGGAAATCAAAGATCACCTACTCAGATTTTTAACCCATCATATTTTTAACCTTGATTAATTTATGTGTTTCGCTAGTTTTTTGTATGTTTTTTATTGAATCTGATTGTATTAGTGTGGCCATACTTTTTTAGGGATGGGTCATGTCTGTTTTCCATGAGAAAAAATTAACAAGTGGATGTTTTTTGTTTCCATTTATTTTTTCCAACCCATAAAGATCAAGAATGTGATTCAGGCTATACGATGGGATAACTCAGGTGAGAGGTCAGGTTGGCCCAGGTCAGTACATTATAATCACTTAAAATGTCCCCAAGAATTGGATTGGTTGGTATTGAAATTAAATCACCAAAAAATTTATTTCATATGGTAATTTATAGTTTAATTAATAATACATAACCCCATGGGAGATGGATCCTTTATATATAGAGAGTAAAATGGAGGTGAAAACATTAAAAAGAGTTATTAAAAACATTTCATAACAATATCATAAAGAGAAAAAGATATGAGCCACTTTAAAAAATAATTTTAAAGAAGGTAACACAATTTTTTTTAAAAACAACTTTAAAATAAATCCCAATATTTAATCCTTGAAATGAGATTATGGTTTTGTCAAAAACTGTAGAGTGGAAGATAAAATATACGATCATGAAAGGAAAAACGTTTTGATATTTTAAATTAACTTTATTGGAACCCACATCACAAAAAACATAGTAAATATTTATTTTGAAAATAGGTAAATATTATTTTGAAGATAAAAAATTATATTACATATTTTGATTACAAAATAATAAAGTAAAATGTATTTATAAATAACTAACAACGAAATAGAAGAGAAAGATTCACTAAAAAGTATGAGAATCATTCTTAACAACATTATATTTTTACGAAGAAAGAAAATCATCAAAGAAGAATTTTATTTTAAGATGTAAATTTCAATGAAAATATGTAAATTAAATAGAATATCATTATAGGATATAATAAAAAAATATTTTAATATTATATATATACAAGTATTCCAATTTCTAGTGTAAAATAATTGAGTCAAGAAAACCTCTTATAAATTTAGTAACACTTATATCAAAAGCCCTTGAAAAAGTAAAATTGTGATGGTATGATAAATAAATTTAATTTCATGAAATTTATGATAAAATTAATCCATAGGGTATTTTATACACCATAAAAAACATTTGGTGAATACAACATATGAATTAATGAAATAAAATTGAGATGAGAAAACCATTTTGAATTTTATAATAATTGAATAAAAACTACTTGAAAAAAAGAAATTGAAATGGAAAATTAAATGAAATGAATATAAATATAATAATGTTATAAAATATTAAATATTTAATATATAAACCCAATAAAATAAAATAGGTTCACAATATTAAACATGTCTCATAGAATGAAATTTTGAGATGATTACCCTTACCTTTACTCTCCACTTCCATGAAAGTGCTTTATAATCATATATAATTAACATACAAATGTTCATCACATATAAAATAACATT
The DNA here is from genome assembly GCA_963277665.1 of Viscum album. Classification (NCBI taxonomy): domain Eukaryota; kingdom Viridiplantae; phylum Streptophyta; class Magnoliopsida; order Santalales; family Viscaceae; genus Viscum; species Viscum album. The sequence goes on from OY728161.1 coordinate 1,421,195,896, forward strand.
ATTAAAATATATTAAATTTTACACTCTTTAATTATAATAATTTATTATACATTTCTTAGTTATTTATTTTCTATTTCCATCGTCGGATGCTAATGATTTTGATTGTTTCACACATGCTTTGTAATGTTGATGTTAATACTTGTACTATAATAATAATTCATAAATAATAAAATATTTAAGGTAATTAAATATATGAAACAAAATTATTTATAAAGTAAAACTTTCATTACATGAGAGTTTTAATTCTGATTTTCGATGATCAAATCTTTGAATATATTTTTTCAAAAAAATTTAACAAATGAAATAAAATATATAAATAATGATTAAAATATTAATATTACCATTATAGAATAAAAAAATATTATTTACATATTAAAATCACATTATAAACTTAATTACATATCCTTAATAATCCATGATAAAAATTTATACCATGTCTTATGTAGGTTGTTAAACCAACCCAAACAAGAACATGCTATAACCAAAGGATGAGTATGAAATTAATTTTATTATAATATCATAATTCTAGAAGCATTATGATATAATTTAGATTTTATTAAGGAGATAAATAATAAGTTATTAGTATATTATATATAATGTAATATAATAAGTTGTTAGTTACAAAGAATAAATCATTCATCATCTTGGAATGCTTGTTTTAGGAAATTAAATTTATAACAATTACTAATTATAAATATTATTGTTATAATGAATAATTAATATTTTAAAAAATATTAATCATGTAAAAAATATAATAATTATTCATTATATAAATTTTTATAACCATCTATGAAAAGCGGAGATGAAAAATTTATTTCACCATTCATGGAGCCTGTAGTCTGCAAGTAACACAAGCAACATTTTTATTTTTCAAATTCATAGTAAGAAGTTTGAAACTGCTTATTAAATTAATATAAGAAAACTTTATTTTAATAAAAATATTTATTTCTTTATATTAGTATGGTTACAATAGTTTTGGAGAAACAATATAGAGAATAAAAGGTTAGAAAGTTAACAGTACTCATGTTGAGGACTTAAATATTCTCTTGATAGACTTCTTAAAAAAGGAGGAATTAAGACATTTTATTGTGAACATGTTATTTAAAAGGTTTAAGAGGATTATATTAAAGGTAAAATACTAAGGGGTTAAAGAGTAATTTTAAATGTAATTTTGGCTATTAGTGGGTTGAAGTGAGCTCCTTTTATTGGTGAAAAAGAGTGACTTTTCCTTGGAAGTGAAAGGTAGGTTATGGGTAAAGATGTTATCACAGGGAAGTTAGATGAGTTAGGTGAGGAAAATTTGGTGAGTCATGTGGGTATGTATATTCAATATAAAATGGGTCTTTTAATAGGTTTATGAGTTATTTTAATTTATAAAAATTCTATCCTTGTTATGTTGCCTCTTTTTTACCCATATTAGTCGTGGTTAAATTTTTTCCCATTATAATTATTCTTTTACTGAAAATATAAGATGAACATTCATATTTTTTTTAATTTTTTTATTTATTTTTAATCCATTTAAAAAAATTCAATTTATAAATATAAGAAAAACAACTTATAAATTAAAACATGACATATAGAAAAAAAATATTTTTTTAAAGAAAAATATCTTTTTATACATTAAGTGTTTTATTCTTATTTCCTATGAATTAATAATTAAACAAGTTTTGATATTTTTTTATATTTTTAAATTTAACATTATAGTCATAAAATAGTTTTTCATTTAATTTATTTAGATAAAAATTACACAATTTTTATAAAACAATGTCTTTGCAAAAAATAATTATTGTTCCATGGTAAATAATATTTAAATCGGTAACTTATTTTTATATTAAAAATGAAAATGAAAATTTTTAAAAAATTGTATATAATGACTAAAAAAATGAATAACATTTTATTACCCTCTAATTTTAGTTTTTATAAAAAAAATTAACCTAAGTGCGAATAACGCTTAAAAACAATTTTTAGAAAAATGTATTTTTTAAGCATAAAAATAATTTATTCATATTCCCTACCAAGTGAAAATATTAAGATGAAATTAATTAACATATATATATATATTATTAATATATTCCAAATTATTCAATAGTGATCAATTTTTTTAAAAATGAATAATATATAGAAAAAGTATAAATATTTGGGAAAATGTTTTTTTTGAGTAAATGATTTTATTCCTAATTCTTCAAGATTGATTACTTATTTAATAATAATTAGTTTGATTTTATCAATACATTTGTATTAAAATCTTTGTTTGAGTTTTATAAATAAATCAAATAATAATAATAATACATAGCACATAAGAATATATATATATATAATAAAATATTTTAATTGAATGTTTTATTTTTTTTAATTGTAGAATTATATTTCATTTATTTTTTTAATAAAATTTACACAAATTCAATATACCTATTGGATATATTCATATCAAACAACCTTATATCCAATGACCACATTTCCCATGACCATATTTCCCATGACCATATACCCCTTTATAACGACTATATATTACCCCTATTACCTCCTATAAATTCATTCAATTATTACATATTAAATCTCACTTATCATTACATTAGTTTTTATTTTTGATTTCACAACATGAATTCTCATTTCATGATGAATTTTCCCATTTTAGTTTTAGTTCTACTATTGGCGATTCTCAAGGGTGAAGATGATCTAAGGGATATTCTATATTAAAGAAATGATTCCTTCATATTGTTATACCCATTTAATTTATGTACTTTTAAGATATGAAAATATCCATTTTGTGTAATAATCCTTGTTATGTAATACTTTTTTTCATGTACCATTTTTTAAAGTTCTACTATGAATGAAAGTGATGGTAGGTTTATTCATATCTCTTATGACTCATTTACTAATCAATTTTAATTCTTTTGAAAGAATTGAAAAACAATCTTTATAATTATATACATGTAATTTAAGGAAGATAAATGGGCCCTAAAACCTTGGGTGTTACACTTGAAGTTTAGAAAACATTTTGGTTACTGTGTGTAAATTTGTGAAGTGTTGAGTGTTGTGTGTGGAATGGATGGGTAGTTCTTGTTTGAACAACATTAAGAATGCTCTTAAAATGTAGGGAGTGATGTGATCCCACTAGTGATAACCTTATTGATGGATCCTTTTTGGGATAGGTGTCTAAGGATCATGGTTCCATTTCATTCCATGTGGCAAGAAAACCATTATATGAGAAAATTTCTTGGGTGTCGAGTCATAGAAAGACTCCCTCAAAGAGGATGCATGCTTCTACTTAGTTTCTGGTTTGGGATAGCTAAAGATTGTGTCTTTTCAGATATAAGAGGATGTTTCTTTCCTAAGAATATGATTATCAAGTTGGTTTAGATCTTAGACCTCCGTATGTGAAGAAGGCATGTGTGGTGGTGGTGGTTTACCACTCAAGATTTAATTTTATGCTTCCTTGTTTGCTAACCATATATTTTTCATTTTGAGGATGAAAAAGTATTAGGCTTTGGTGGATATAGTGACCCAGGTATTTACAATTGGGGTTTCCTTATATTTTTTTGTTTTTAATGTCCTAAGATGTTCCTAGGGGTGAAATGGTAAATTTACCCTTATGTACGACCTCAAAAAAATTATCTTATAGTTTTACTGATTTTGGGTATGGAGTATACCCCCGAGGTACACTATTATGAAATTATGAGTGTAGTTGGGTGTTAGAAACAATATATTAAAAATATTATATTATTTATATGTTTCTCTGGCATATTTTTTTCAATTTACTATAATATCCATAAAAAAGTGACAGATGATAAAACCAACACTAAAGTCGCATCCAGGAAACATGTTTTACTCTAAGGATTCTATAATTTGGGTTTTTATTAGAATAATTAGTTAAATTAATCAATTTAATCTCTGTTGGTATATTATAAGATTAGACATAATAATATCTATTTAAACCTATAATTATCTAAATCCTAGGGTAATCTTTACAAACCCAAATATTTTAGAGTGACTTCATTGGTAGAGGCTCTGAGGGTTGAAATCAAGGAAGATCTAGAAGATTAACGAACAAACTAATTATGGGATTTCCAATGACACCAACACGAATTCATTCTTCTGCAATAATCAGACCTTTACTAAGGTAGGGTTTAATAATTCCTCATTATGCACCATTCATCATGGATTAAACATTGGAATTATTTACTTGAACTAACATTCTTCTTCTTTATGGAATTCAAGTTTAATTTCTCAATTATTAATGGTTTCTTTGTTATTTTAGTATTATAAAACCTCTATACTTCATGCTTCATTTGACAAATCGTCATATTGGGTATGATTATATATTGTTCTTGAAAATCCTAAATTTTTTCATTGTGGTGGTGGTGAAAAATACAAGAAATCATATTATTATTTCTGACAGAATAAAAACAAGAGAAATTTTATCTGGAGATGCTACAACAGATTTTGGTTTATCTAGCACTATATTTTATCAATTCCATCTAAAAGCACTGATAAAGGGTACCCTTTATCTGCACTTTTTTTGTTGTACTGATAAAGGCACCCTTTATCAGTGCTAGTTAAAGAACTAATAAATCTAAATAGATATATGCCTATGAGTCTCACATCAAACATACCAAAATTTGGATGCTTCTTTTTATATGATCCCACAACACGACCACCTCAGAAGCCTACTATGGGGATGGGCTCCCACATATACGCTATACACACATAAATAAGCCTGTGTCGACATGAACACCCCCAAGACTTGGTCCACCCTAGCTTGTTTCCCACTATGTCTCCCACTCGTCTACTGATGCTTAATAGGCCTTCCTAGTGGGGTTAGCCCTCCAGGTTGAGGGATAGCTAGCTGGCGATTTTTTTTTTCTAAAAACGAATAAAAAAATTTAGGTACAATTCAAACAGGATTTCATAATTAAATTATTATTTCATATATAAAAATATATATTGATATATATAAACACACTATTTATTGTTTTTTACCTGACATATATATATATATATATATATATATATTAAATTTATTCATTTTTAATTTTTATTTGTTAAATATTTTTTAAATTTATTTTCATTTAATATTTATTCGTAATTAAATTCTTATTTCATATATAGATATATATACATTGATATATATATTGATATACATATATGTACACACTATTTATTGCTTTTTTAATTTAATTTAACATATATATATATTAAATATTTTTAAATTATATTCATTTTTAATTTTTATTCTTAGTTAAATTCTTATTTCATATATAGAAATATATATTGATATACGCAGACACACAAAAAACACACACACTATTTATTTATTTTTATTATATAAATATAATTTATTTTTAGTATTTATTTTTTTAATATTTTTTAAATTCTATTTGTTTTAAATATTTATTTATATTTATTTATTAAAATTTAATATGTTTATAATTGGTAAATTTTATTCATTTTTTATATTTTTACACAATATATAGTATTTATTACTTTTATTATTTTTCTAATTTATTCATTTTTGACATTATTTATTCATTAATAATATTGATTGTATTATAATATTTTTGTAATTTATTTATTTTCAATTTTTCATTGTTTAGTATTTTTTGTAATTTTACCCATTTTTAACATTCATTTATACATTTTTATTTATTAACATTTAATGTTTTTAATATGGTTGTAATATATATATATATACACCATTGTGCGTGTGTGTTCTCATTTTAATTTTAACATATATTCATTTTTACTTTTTGTAATGATTTATATAATTAATTACAGTTTTTCATTTTTATAATGTTTTTAAAATCTATTAATTTATTAATTATTAAATTTCCCTCTTCTTTAAAATTAATTAATTTATTATTTTTTAGTATTATTTATTCAATGATAATGTTACCATTTTTTTTATTTTCTTTATAATTTAATCAGTTTTATTATTTTTATAATTTCTTTATTTATAATATTTATTTATATATATTTATTCATTAAAATTTAAGGTTTTTAATATGGTTATAATGTATATATTTAATATATATTCTTTTCATTTTATAATATATATTCTTTTTTAATTTTTTAAATAATTTATGAAATTAATAAAACTCATTCATTTTTTTAAACATTTTGGAAGTCTATTCAATTTTAGTTATCAAATCTCACTTCTATATAACATTCATTCATTTATGATTATCTATTAAATAATAATGTTATTTATTTTTTACCTTTATAAGTATATATTCATTTTTAATATTTATTAATTTAATATTTATTAATTTATATTATATAGATTTAATCAACCTTTTTCAAAGAGAGCTGATAAATATAGGCTTTGTTAGCACTAATATATAACCATATTTTATATTTTTAATAATTTTTATAATTAATAAAACCATTAAAATTTCATAAAATGTTTTTTAAGTATATTAATTTTTAATTATTCAATTTCTCTCATTTTTTAAAAAATATTTATATAATTATGAATAAATAATTATATGTTTAAATAATTTTAAAATTAAAATATATATAATAATATATATATTTATTATAATTATATATTAATAAATATAAATATAATTATAATTATATAAATACATATAATTATATATAAATATATTTATAATTATATGAAAATATTTATAAATGTATTTAAAATATATATAATTATAATTATAATTATAATAATATGTTTATAATTATATTTTTAAATATATATTATTAATTCTTTTAATATATGTATAATTTTATAAATAATTATTTATCTATAATTATCTGTATTTATATTCATTTATAAATACATATTTATAGTTCTTTTAATATATTTATAATTACATATATATTTATTTATAATTATATAGATTTATATTTATGTATAATTTTATTAATTTAAATATTTTAATTAAATTAATTATATTTTTAAAAATTAATTTTATAGATCTTTATCATCACTTTTTTAATGATGATAAATATGGTATTTATCAGTGTTTTTTATTTCAGCACTGAAAAAAACTCTATTTATCAAGGATTTTTTGAAAGCACTCTTAAAACCTTTACGATCTTTTAAATTGAACCCTAATAGAGTACGCCATATCTCACATCATTCAAGATATCATGGAACTAATGTTTTATAATCTATCCCCATCAAACCTCTCAAACGAATCATCACTTTCAAAACCCAAGGTATGCAGCCTCTGATCCTCTATTCACGCTATTTTGTTATTTCCACATCTTTAGTTCTTATTTTTCTATTTTTTATTATTACAAAGGGTTTGGACAAAGCATGTGAATGATATTATTTTTTCTTGATCTACCTCTGTGATTATCTCCTCTATCTCGCTCACTTCGATCCATTGTTGGTTCACCCTCTCCCTTGGCCTCACATTTATTTTTCCTCAATCTACCTTTTGATTTTTTATCCTACATCAACTTTGTGACATGTTTGGATGCCAGTTGATAATCCATCACACACCATCGCACTACTATGGTTTGTACTGGTCCTTTTATGCGCTTGGTGATCTACTTATTTTCTAATGTCGATCCATTATTAGGATTTTCTCCTTTATTGACTCCTCTTGTACTGGCCTCTCTTGTATGGTTTCCTTGTACAGATTTAATCAAAATCTTTCCCCAAATTCAAATATATTTTTCAATTTTATATTTTCTACTTTTTTATAAAAAATAAATAAAATTTTAATGTATATATTTCCTTCCATTTAAAAATAAAAAAATCCTCTTATCATAGGTTTGTATATGCTTTCCCCTTGCTCTATAATCCCCCATACCCTCCATTCCTGGCCCAATAATCTATATCACTCTAATTGGACCTTAATCTTTTAAAGTTATTTCAAAATCCAATTTTTTTTATTAGAGTGAGATTAATCCAAAGAGTTGATTCATTTTATATTTTTAATATGTTACTATGTTCTTTAACTATTGAAAAAAATTAGAAAAAAAGCTTACAAAATACTATAAGAACACATATAATATTAATCACATATGCAAATATTTTTAACTATTAAATATATCATATTAATTTAATTTATACTAGTTAAAATATTTATTGATTACCCAATCAAATATTATAATAAAATAGTTTTTAATTTTTAATTTTCCAATTTATATAAAGTGATACTTTAAATATAATTATAATTATTTTCTAAAACCATGTTGATTAATTTCAAAATAAAGTTTTAGATTAATATTAAGTTGGTTAATTCAACTTCTTTTTCATTCATAGTGCCCCAGTTCAGTAAATTTTCACTCATAGTAGTTTCTTTCCCCTAGTGAACCCTTTTAGGATTCCTTTTATTTTATTTTCAACATTAGTTCCAATTAATAAATGGGTCTTTCATTTTAATGAATTCATGATTTCCCCACTTTCATTCATTAGAACCACCAATGAAAAATGATTAAGTGGAAAGAAGAGGTAGGGTATGAAGTGAATATTATAGGAATAAAACTTTATTATCAAATAAGACTCTCCACTCCTCTTATAAAATATATAAAAATTATTAAAATTATAATATTGTCAAATAAAAAGGTGAAAGTAAAAAAATTAAATGATCCTCAAGGATAATTTTTAATATACTCATCCTCTTATTATACTCCCACCTATTAAAGTTGCAGAAACAATTTGGTAGCTATTGAATCAATAATGGTAAGATTATTGAGATAAATCGGATATGATTGAGGAGAGGGAATACTTACGTCTATAGAAAAAAATTGGAATCATGGACAACATTAATTTGAGATGATTTATCCTAGAACTTTATTTAAAGCTCCAATCAGACTATCCCTCACTCTTCAGAATTAGTATCTTGAACACTATTCAAAACATCCATATCTACTTCTTTCTTTTCTAAACCTCACTTCTAGTTTCCAATATTATATTTTTCTAAAATTGATTTTTTCTTTTGGTTCCACTAAGGTTGAGTTTTATTTTCATGTGATCCTAAGTAGCTAGGCTTATACTCCTATTATTAGTTTGATATGTGGTATTCTACTGATCCCACTGGGGCACTTCTTCAACTTATGTTAAATTTGATTGTTTCATTATTTGATTAAAGACAATAAATTGGGTTCATAATCACCATGCCAATTAAACACCACCTATCCCCCCACATACCAAGTGAAGAAATGAATAAACATCAACTGCTCCCTCTTGTTAGGATCCCACCTAGAAAGGTTATAGAAACTGCCATAGAATGAACACATTTTGTCTTATATATCATTAAATCAGGAACATGGACTAAAAAATATTTTTTAACCTAGGTTTTTTATTTTCATGTCACCCTTGTGTAAAATGATAACTCTTCTAGAATAACTCCAATAACATTAAAATTTAGGGTTACCCTTATTATAATTATCTATAAAATTATCCTTTGATTATAAATATCTTATGTGTATTTATTTATTTTTTCACAAAATGAATATTTTATAAACCTAATAGGGTAAATATGAATAAAAAATGGATGCATACTAATCATATTACAAAATAGTAAGAATATAGAGTTATATAGTTTAGTAATTTTTGTAATATAACATGAATACGAACCTTCTCAAATCATTTGTCTATTTTTACATTGTTGTTATTCAAGTAAAATTGGTCTAGAAGATTTAGAAGAATATTTAATTTGTCATGGAATAGATGAGATCTATAAATTTTGGACTAAATATGGGTAAGGACTGAATGTTCACACTAATTGGTATGATACTATAGTTTATAGATCATTTGATATAAATACCAATGTAAGTGATGAGGGAGATCATATGGATGAAATTAAAATGGTAAATTATGATAAAAATCATGTTTGTCCAAAGTCGTTTGAGAGGTTAAATAGTTGTTCTAGGAGACCATTGTATACCATTGGTACTAAATATATAACATTTTCATATATTAATGTTATATAACTTGAAATCTAGTAGCAGATAGAGCAAAAAAACATTACATAAATACTTGGTCTCTTGAATTATATGATACTGGAAAAAATGAGTCTCATTGTTGAACATATGACACTAAATTAATTCTACACTTAATAATATTTATCTTTAAAAAAATACATACATGTCCAAATGATTTCATGTTATTTTTTAAAGACCATGACTCGCTCATAAAATTCTCTATGTGTGGCACGAATCGATACAAGAAAGATGAATAAAGTACATTGAAAGTTCTATGGTACTTTCCTATATTTCCAAGGTTTAGAAAAATATATAGTTTCAAGGGAACTACTATAAAATTTACATGGAACACCGATTCAAGAATTGAATATGGAAAACTATGTCACCCAGTAGACTCTCCTAAACGGAAGAAAATTGATTATGAGCATAATTAATTTGGAAATGAGTCAAGAGACATCCATCTTGTGTTATCTATATATGGAATAAATCCTTTTGATGTACATAGTAGTACTCACAATGCATGGCTAGTTATGTTGGGAAATTATAAATCGATAGGATAATTATGCATGAATCAAAATTAAATTATGTAGTTTGCCTATCTCTGAACCAAAATAACCTAGTAATGATATTAATGTCAATTTGGATCCATTGATTGAATATTAGAAATTGATGTGGGATAAATATGTTACATTTTATGATTCTCATAAGAAGTTTATAATTCACATTTAGTTCCATGTTTTAAGGGATGTTAAATAAATTTCCTGATGTAAAATCCTGGGTTTTTAATGGGTCAAAATTCTCTGGTAAACATGAATTTTCAAGTTTGTTGAGTATACCATCATTGATTTTGATCTTTAGAACTTATATCTTAGAGTATGAATATTATGAGGTTTTTTTATATATTTTAATGTTTGGTGAGTGTATTAGGTGTTAAAATGTGTCTCAATAGTATCGAGCCTTGAAAAATCATCTTTGAAAAGTGCAGGTTGGGGAACTTGGTTTGTTAAAACTGTGCGGCCTTATAGGGGAAACAGTGTGGACCAAATTTTTTATAGAACATGGTTAGTCAAACTGTGTGGTTGGGAGAATATGGTCATGATTTTTATCTATAGTTTTTAGCATAGGTTATCCACACGGGATATACATGATTTGGTAAACTCTGTGCCTAGTCGAGTGAGGTAGAGTGTCGTGGATAGTGGCATCTGCATGAGTTGGGAATGGTCTGGTAAACTATGCACCTAGCCTTGCAAGGAGTGACCCATTTGGATATTAGTACACATGGTTAGTGCACGGTTAGAAAAACTATGTGACCAAACCATGTTGGTCATTTAAAGGGGTGAAATTACTATTCTACCCTCCCACTTATTTCTTTTTCTCCTCCTCCTTTCTACCCTCTTTCACGTGCACAGTAGGGATAATCTCCTCCATTCTTTTACCGCCTTGGATTTATCATCCCTCCTTCGTATGATCTCGTATTTGACCATCTTCGGGTGTGTTACAATCATATCAATAAGGTCTTCAATAATCTTTCTTACATTCTTTCTTTATCTTTCCAATTTGATTACTAAATCCATGAAAGCTATTTCCCCATATTATCAGGTCTTTTTCCAAAAAAACCTATTTATTTTGATGCATCTTGAATTATAGGTCATTATTTAGCAAGAAATCACCTATGAGTCTAAGGTAGTGGGTTACTATCTATCTACTTAAATATATGGGTGTTGTGGGGGTCCTTATTAAATAAGAACACATGGGTTTTCCAGGTGAGGCCCTAATTAAATCAATACTTGTATTTAACTTGTTTAATTGATATTATAAGATATCAATTGGTATAATCTATCCTATTTATTATTCTAATCTAGGTATGGGGTTTTTGGTTGATTGGGAAGGCTATTATGATCGATTAGATTGATTAAATAAATTTTAATGTGATATGACTGCATGAGTTCCAATGGAACATGATGATCATAGATCGTGGTATTGAGGTGTTGCTGATTACTAGGATTAAGATAACGGGGTTATTTAGGATGAGGTTGTGTTCCTAGACATATGGGATAGTTTTTACCATAGGAATTAAGGTGATGTAATCATCCGGTAGAGTTGGATGGTGATGACCATGTCACTAATAGGGTGATGAGGTTCGTATATGGAAATGAGGTTGTTGGATGGTGTGGATTAGGAAATATTGGTGATTTCTGCTCACCATTGTTGGATAAATTTGACCTTAGAGTCATGTTCACACATATAAGACTTATTTTAGGTGGTTTTGACCACACATTGTGGGTGGAAGCATCCGTAGTTATAGAGGATTAGGGTATGTCATAGACTATTAGTTAAAGAGGAGGTGCTCACTATAGAAATCCATGGGAGATGGTGTTTGAGACCATTGGTTGGGGTATGAGGCTCACCATTTATATTTGAGGCCAATGGTCTAGGATTATTTGTGGATAGATATCATCATTCCTTGAGAAGTCAAGATGTTGTGCCAACAAAGATTTATTATATATGGGATGGCGGATATCACCATACCATAGGATGTCAAGCTATTGATCCAATGGTGGCTTTTTGAGAGGTAGTCTAAGGTACCTAGGATTTATTTGTGGGAATGATGATGAGATGTTATTTACTTGATTGGTGGAACATGAGGGGTCATATAGCACAAGGTGTCTGTGATATGCTATTGGGGGAGCTTGATGGTTCTCTTGGTATGATATTCTTACGTAGACACATAGACATTAAGCCATGTGTCCTCTCTAGTGAAGATATATATTTGGAGACATGTAATGTATGAAAATATATATTTTATGGTATGTATTCAAAGATGTGTTGGTGTTGGTTGAATTAGTTTAACACTCACTCAGTTCTACAGATAAAAAGTGGAGCGAGTTATTTATTTTATATGTGATTCATTGCTATTTATTTATATATGCATACACTGTATAATTATATATGTAAGATAAGAACACAATGGTGGAGGAATAATAAGTTCATACTCACACCGTACATATACCCCTTAAGATATGTGTAAAATTTATGGTTTTGAGATCAGGTCAGGGGTCATGTTTGAGCTTTGGACCATAGTGATCAGGGATGCACAGGTGCATGGGATGGAAGGAATATAGACCATGGTGGTTCTTTTCATCAAACTAGAGTTTCTTTTTGGGTATTTTGAATACATTATTATATTATTGGACATGATAAGTCTTTAATGTCTATTTTTTATGAATGTTATGATATGAATTTTTATCTACAAATGGTATAATTCTTTGGGCTTGTTTTTATTGTTGTTATATATTATTTCTTATGTTGAATTTTTTATTTCTAATTCCATTGTGTTTTATTATCATAAAACATTTATTATATTATCACAAATGGGTAAAATCTCCCCAAAATCACTTAATAGACCCTTGATACTATTCATAAGCCTTTGGTGTATGGGGAGGCATGCCAATGTCCTAGTGGTCCTCTGGCCCAGAGCAGGGTTTTTAAGTGGATCCTGGATTAGGGGTCTACAAATGGTATCATAGGTATTTATCTTCCTTTTTTATCTTAATATTTGGGTTATGGTATACTATAGGCTATAGTCTATTCAGAACTAGGAAAAGATATTGTTTTTGAGTTCCTACAATCCCACACACAGGGGGACATGCCAAGCTTATAGCAGTGTGAAAATGATGTTATGATATTTGCTTTTACAGTTGATTGATTTCCACCTCTAGTGGAACACATTATTGGATTATAATATTTTCACCCTTGGCCTAGTATGGAAAGGGAGGAGTATTTATGAATCATGGCAATCACTTAGGCACATTTGACTTGTTTATACACTTGTGATTGCTATTGTGAACCAATAATGCACTAAGAGGGGTTGGGTTTTGTAAAGTGTCAACAAAAAGATAAAGTGTGTTTTCCTGTATAGCCTTTTTGGTTGTATTATACACATCCATCCTAGGAATTTGGTTCCTGATGAGATCGGTATGTGATACTTTACATATATGTAACATATGAGATTTAATCTTCTATGGGTAGGTAGGAATAGTGAAAGGGGGATCCATTTAAAATTACAATAAATACCTAAACAACATTTTTTGTATACCATTTTTATGGGATTTAACTCAGCCACCCCTGATTGATGATATCTTAATATACATGATATGTTATTACTTACTCAATTATGGTTAGGTAAGAGTCCATGAGTCCAGCTGATATGTGTTCCAAACTCTGTTATGGGTTGGTCGGGGGCCATGAGGATAGATGACATGTGACATGGGTGCTGTAGGGGAGTGTAAGGGTGGTGAGATGTGATCCCTATTGCAGATTTCGATATCTACAATATATATATGTATATATATATATTGTTATTCATTTTTTGACCATGGTGTTTTGTATTCAATGTGATTCCACCTAGACAGATTCTGAAAGAGCATCAGGAGGGTGGAGATATGGTTTTTCTAGAGTGTGCATGGTATGAGGCCCCTGAGGGTTGGGATGAGGCCCTTAGGGCCAGGTTGATCATGAGATACATGTATAGGCTCTTATGTATGTGGTGTAGCTTTATAAAATTGAATATTTTGGTCCATGGATAGATGAGTACCTTAGGGAGAGTTTATTACAAGTCATACAAGGTATTGATAGGGGAGCTCAGGGAGATGATCCATCCATAGATTATTTGAATCACGAGTTATATTCTCAACACCCACCATTAACTCAAAGTGAGGGTGGATTTTAGGTATCATATAACTATATCGAGTTTGTATAGATGATTTTTGACTAGTTTGATACAACCACAAGTGAGATTATGGTTCTGGATATTTACATGCTTAGAGGACTAGCAAAGCATTGGTGGGATGTATAAGTAAATACAAGTAGGCATGAGGGACTTTCATGGAAGGATTTGGATGCCATATTATTTGATCAATTTTTTCTATAGATGTTGATGAAATATAAATCTTGTGTGTTCATAAACCTATAGTAGATAGATATATTTGTTATGGATTATGTGGTGAATTTCACAACTTCTCCAGATTTTCACCTTCTCTGGTAGGTGATTACATCACTAGGGTGAGATAGTTCAGGGATAGATTACGGCACACCATTATAGTGGAAATAAATTAATATTTAACTCATTCTAAGAGGCAATAAATCAGGATTTTATTTCCAAGGGGAATAAGACAGGCTGAACTTTTCTGTGCCGGGTGATAGTGTTTAGTGATACTAGCGGTGATGATTGGGGTAGCAAAAAGTGGGGCTGTGAGGAGCCTTGGTAGGGAAGTCAGGTCATATATTTAAGAATAACAGTAACATGTGGGTCATAAATGGTGTAATTATAGGTTATAAAACCTGGACAAGTATGCAATTAATGTGTGTGACCTCTTAAAGAGTGTCGAGCATGTGGCTAGATAGTGAAATTAGAGAGGTTTTTCTAGAAGACCTCTTAGATAGTCATGGTTCAGGGACTAGGTTTGAATTAGAGATTTGAAGTTGGATCGAGAGTGATACTAGGATATGGTAGCCATGATTATTTTTCATGTGAAAGTAATGGAATTGAGGGAGTAACCCAGTATAAGGGTTAGTGGCCAGCATTTGGTGCAACTCTGTAGGTATTTAAGGCCTCATAAAGTCAAGCTTCAGGCTAGGTACATGTAGTTGAGCTGGTAGAGTCAAAGAATTCCATGGAGATAATTATGGTTAGATGTATTTTGTGATAATGCGATGTCCTATAATTTTTGGGCATGACAGATTTGGGTGCAAGAGGTGCACATGTTATGGTTGAACTAACCAGACACTTGTTAGTATGTGGGCATTGGATATGATGTGTGGTTTTTTTGAGATGCATAGGTATTGGGAATTTTGTGGGAATGTGTGCGTGAGTGTGTATATATATATTATAAAAGTTTTTTTTATAAAATGTGTGATGAATGAATTTGGAATCAATTTTGATGTAGGATCTTGTAGGAATCATGGATGACATGGGAAAGATTGAGCATCATATGGGATATAGGAAATCTTGGGTGTCGGTTGCGATGTAGAAATGTGGGTGTCATGTATGAAAAGAGTATGAATAGAGCACCTGATGAGGTTAAAGATTGATGTTATTTTATATTGGGACATGTATGTTTGAGTATGGTCAGAGGAACCATTAGAATGTTTAATTTTGGTTCAAAAAGAAACAAGGTAGATAATTCTTAAGTTGGGGAGTTCAACAAGGGGAATTATCCTATGCATGGGTAATCAGGGTAGGTTAGGGTAATACTTATGAGATGGTCAGGTTTGTTACCATCTCAGTGTGAGACCTCATAGCTTGAAGATGATCTCTTGTAAGTTGGGGAGACTATAACATCCCAGGTTTTTGAACGGTTCATAATTCATGGGTAAATGTTAATTTTGATGTTTGGTGAGTATATGAGCTTTGTTTTCTATTTTAGGAATATAAATATGAGAGTTTTAATTCTATAATGTGTTTTTTGTATGGGGTTTAATGCCCAGTGAGTTCCTAAGGGGTTTGGATGAGTTTTATGAAAGTTGGACCCCAAAAAACTG
The DNA here is from genome assembly GCA_963277665.1 of Viscum album. Taxonomy (NCBI): domain Eukaryota; kingdom Viridiplantae; phylum Streptophyta; class Magnoliopsida; order Santalales; family Viscaceae; genus Viscum; species Viscum album. Next base: position 1,421,212,327 of record OY728161.1, read on the forward strand.
TTTTGAACAGCACAATCTAGGGCACACTATTTGTTCAAACCAAGTGGCCTTACTGAAGAAACCATGTGGACTTGGGTACAAATTAAGTAATCTAGTCTATAGTTTTTAGAAGAGGTGATCTGCATGGGTTGTACACGGTTTGGTAAACCATGCTCCTAGCTATGTGAGGTGGGGTGCCTTAGGTAGTGGCATCCTCACAGGCTGAACAAGGTTTAGAAAACTGTGTCCCTAGCCCTTTGAGGGGTGACCCATTTAGATAGTGAGTGTGCATGGATGGTGTATGGTTATCCAAACCATGCTGTGCATTTAAACGGGTAAAATTCCTATTATTTCTCCTCCATCCCATTTCTTGATCTCCCCTCATTTCTCATCTATTTCACAAGAAAAATAGGTAACTTCTCCTCCATTATTATCCCACCTAGGATTTGGACTCCCTCCTTATTCAAAAATCCAATTTGAATGCCTTCCACTGTGTTGTAATATTAGTAGTAAGTCCTTTGATCCTCTTGCTTCCATTATTCCTTTATCTTTCCATATGAAATTATAATTTTTTTGATCTCTTTTTCCCTATTTTTAAGTAGTTTATAAAAAATAATTATTTATTCTGATATTTATCAAATTAGATGCTTGTATTCAATAAGCGGGCACCTATGAGTCTGAGGTATGTGTTCCACAGTTTTCTGCTTAAATATATGAGTGTTACGAGGTCCTTTATTAAATGCACACATGTGGGTTGTCTGGGTGTGACCCTTAATAAAATAATACTTGTATTTAAAATTTTAATTGATTTCATGAGATGACGATGGGCATGATATAGCCTATTTAATATGATAACATGGTTATGAGTCTTGTGTTTGTTTTGGAAAGTTATTCCGATGGATTAAATTGATTAAATTAATTTAAATTTTATATTCCTTCATGAGTTCTGAGGGAATGTGAAGGGCATGGCCAAAGGTATTGAAATGATGTTGATAACCAGGATTGAGATGAAGAGGTTCGTTAGGATGAGGGAATGGATTAAGATATATGGGATGGGGTTGAACACTATAATTGAGGTGATGTGATAGTTAGGTTGATGTGGATGGTGATGACCATGACGTAGATTGGGTGACAGGGTTCACATGTGGAAATGAGGTTTTTGGATGGTGTTTCGTAGGAATTTTTGGTGATTCCTGCTCACCATTGTTTGCAAAAAAATTTATTAGAGTCATGTGAACACATATTGGACTCATTTGAGGTTGTTTTTTCCACACAATATGGGTGGAGGCCCCCCATAATTATATTGGATTAGGAAATTGTGTTGACCATTAGTTATGGAGGAGGTTCTCATCGTGGAAATCCACGAGAGATGTTGTTTGAGAGCATCATTTGGGGGCTAAGGCTGACTATTTATATTTTAGGTCAATGGTCTAGGATTATTGGAGGATAGATATCATCATGACTTGTGATTTTGGGCTATTGAGACGATAGAGATTTATTATATATGGGAGGATAGATATTGTTGTACCTCAAGATGTTGAGTTTTAGAGCCAATGGCGACTTTTTTAGCAGAGTTATGAGGGACCTTGGGTGTATTTATGGGCATGTTGATGAGATATCAGTTACTCTACTGGTGTCACATGAGTTTTCGGATGACACAAGGTGCCAGTGATATGTTATGGGAGGAGCTTGAGGGTTCTTTGTGTGTGATATTCTTATGTGGACTCCTATTCATTAAGCCAAATGTCCTAACCAACTAAGATATGTCATCTCAAACATGTAATGTATAAAAAAATATATTTTAATGCATGTATTTATAGATTTACCAACATTGGCCTAAGAAGGTAAGTGATCACTCATAGTTATTAAGGATAAGTAGAGTGAGTTATTTATTTTTTGTGTGAGTTGTTCAAATTTATTTATGTATGCATACAATGAATAATTATAGATGAGAGATATGAAAAAATTTGTGGTGGCATAATAAATTCATACTCACACCATAAAAGGGCCTCTCGAGAAGCATGTAGAATTTATGGTTATGGTATCATGTCAGGGACCAAGTTCAAGCTCTGAACCATAGTGATAAAGGATGCACAAGTGCATGGGATGGATGGCATATGGACCATAATGGTTCTTTACATCGAGATGGAATTTATTTTTAGGTATTTTGATTACATTATTATATGATCAGACATAGACAATATTGTATATATATTTTTAAGTACAATTATGTCATGTGTTTCTATCTACAAATGGTATAATGGCTTGGGATTATTTTTACCGTCGTTATTTTTTATTGCATCGACTAAGTGTGTTATTTATACTTATTTAGTGTTTTATTATAATAAAACCTTTATTACATCACTACCATAGGGTATAGTCTCTCCAAAATCACATATAACACACTAAATTCAAGTTAGTAGCCACTCGAATATAGGAAGGTTCACCTAAGGCCTAACGGTCCTCCGACCAAGAGCATGGTTTAAGTGTATCTCGAATTGGGGAACAACACCTGATTATGGAAATTTTTCATGTTATATAATTAAAGGAATGTTGGTGTGTTTAATTTGTGGATAATTCACACACTCATTTTAGTTAAAACATTCCTCTGAGATTTTATTTTTAGAAAATGAATTTTTTTACCCCAATGAAATAAACACTAATCATGGATGAAATCATTCAATGGGAATACAATATAAGGTGGATAGTCTTCTCCACTTATGGGTGATCAACCATTTGATAAAGTAAACTACATTTAAAGTGTGTTCAGTAAGAATTTCTCAAAAAAAACATATAAAATTATCTTGGAAAAGAAGATAGATTTTATTTGAATTATCATACTATAATTTTTTATATTTTATATATTTTCTTGATTTCATACATGTATAAAAAATTTATTTTATAGTATTATAGGAACATTGCTAAATGTGTGTTAAAAAAAACATGACATCAAGGCCCAGTTGGACATGTTTGACATGGGTATAAGGAGGAGTGGGGATCAGTGATGGGTAAAAGGAGGACATTTCTTCCCTTATTAGCTTACACTCTATTGATACAAGAAAATTTGAAAATTTTCATTTTCCTTAAGAATTCAAAATTTCTAGAGGGGTATTCATCAAATATTATGAATTTCATGTCAATGACTAATTTGAATTTATAGGGTCTAGAATCACATGAATGACATGTTTTGATGAAAGATTCGACAATCATCTCTTTATGTTGTATTCTTCTTAAATATGTATGACATATATTAACTAGAATATGCTTATTTTTCAAATCCATATGCGTTAAATTTATAGACCTGATGAAGTTTCTAATCATGAACAAGAAGATTGTAGTAATATTATGTGAACCAAAGTTGTTATTCCCACCATAATTATTTAATATAATGGTCCAATTGATGATTAACTTGGTTATATAAGTTAAACTATGTGATCCTATCCATTTTAGATGGATTTACCACATTGAAAAATATATGGAGATTTTGAAGGTGTAACTACCTAAACTGTTAAAAATAAATCCCCATTTCAATTTAACTAAATGTCTTATTATGTAATATGGATATTTAAAACACAAGAAATTATTTGGTTTTAATATATCTTATTGGATTTAAATTACCATTAAGCATCCTTACCTTTGATAATATATTAGTTTAACAATGATCACATGATTAGTATAAATATATGGTTTTAACAAATCCAATTGACACAAACAAAGGAAGTGATGGCCTCAGCCAAAAGGATCTTACCCTATGAAGCCCATTTTTCGGAGGTTTTTAGGGAGATAGAATCAAAAGTATTATCCCTTGATCAAGCCAAATATGAGACACAAAAACATAAAAATGATCAAAACCGTTTATAGGATAAGTTCAAGCTCATCCATATCATGGACCAAACCATATACGCAAAACCACCCCATGAAAGTATCACAATTGTGAACCTTACTCTTGTGGTGTTTTCTTGTGTGTTAAATGGATATGTATAAGGACCCTATAAATATGAGTATTTCCAAAATTTTATATAGAATAATGAATATATTTTCATCCAGTTATTGTTACTTTATAAATAATTTTTCTTTTGATACAATAAAACACAAATAGTATTTTGGGGGCAATATTCAAATTCAATTAAAGAATTTATTTTGATGAAGTAATATATTTTTGAAATAAATAATATTATAATAAAATATTATTATTATAGAATATTTATTAAATATAAATGAGCATATAATTTTTATGAAGTCCACTGTAATTTTTATAAGAGTTTGGAAAGAATCATTTTCAAAAAACCCAACATTTCTTAACAAATGTAGATTTTATTTTTAAAGTAAAAATTAACATATTTAGAAAAATATTTTAAAAAAATTAATATTATTTTTGGTATCAGTATTTCAAAATTATCCAATGGTGATATTTTCATAATTTTCAAAAACAGTTAAATTTTTAGGTAAAAATTAAATACTGTATAAATATACTTTGTGTATTATGACATCATAATGAACTAAAAGTGATGTAATAAGTACTATTAAAAGGTATCCAAGACCAAATATATATTTTTTATTTAAAATATTTATATTTTATGTTTATTTTATTAATTTTATAAATCCATTATGAAACCTCCAAAACCATTAACATTTTTTAATGTTTTAAAATCACTTTTTTAAGAGTATGACCCACATCCATATAAGAAAGGGTGTTATTTTATTGATTTATGACCCTAGACTTATAAAATAATGGAACCCACTCCCATTTTTAGAAACCATGGGAAAAATATGGGAAGGTTTGGGGTTTTGGTTGTTTTATTATATATGTAAAGACCGGTAAAAATTCAAGGGAATTTTTTTCTTAATTTTCATTGTAATTTTATAAGAATGCAGTTTCTGACGGAGCCTGATTCTGAGGCCCGATGTGCCCGGAATCAATTTCCGAAGTTTAGCTCGGGTACGTTCAGTGAACGAATGAGCGGGTTTTTCTATCTTTTGAACCAGTACTCGGAATTTAAATCTGAGGACACCGATGAACTCACAGCGCCGGTATTTGCTTAAGAGTACTTTTACCGTAGGTTTGTTTGCTTGGGACCAGAAGTTAAATTTTGGGGTTTAAGGAAGAAATAAATAAAATTGTGAACAATTTTATTTTTGTTAACCAAGGGAGTTAAATTCTACCATGGGAAGTTGTTTGTGGGACCCACAACCACCCAACTTCCCATGTGTGGATATGTGGGAGGTGGGGCCCACACGAGACCCTAACCCCCCTTGATCTTCCCATAACCCCCTTAACCTCCCATAACTCACTTCCCTCTTAAATTTTGTAACTCCTCTTTAACTTGTGTAACTCTCCCCTCTCTCCTCTTTAATTTTGCCAAAACACATATTAAATTAATTGATTAAACCTCTTCAATTAATTTAACTAAGTGTTTGAATTTTTAAAAAAAGTTTGAATGCATGGAAAAATAATAAAATAAGGAGAGGCCTTATTTTATTTTTTGTGAGTTTTGTTGGGTGAGAGAATTTGGGAGAGAGCTCTTCCCTCTTCTGAAGAACATCATCTCCAAACGAAGAATGACCTTCCGACTCGGAGAAGAACGCTCTACGTTTTCTCCAATCCTTTTTCCTTCTCTTCCGTGACAAAGAAGGAGATGATGACCATGGAGACCGACGCCAACAACAATGTTCTCCTTATTTTTCTGACGTTGATGAAAGCGATACCTTTCATCCGCGACACCCGACTACCCCGACGTTCGACTACCACGACGTTCGACTTCCGCGACTCGATGACGTGCGACGTCAATTTCGAGGTGGGAAATTTATTTGGTGTTCTCTTATCTTTTGAGAAAAGAATGACGAGCGCGGACCAACCATTTCCAGGTTGATCTGCAGATCGTTCGTTCATGTAGGTTGATGTTGAGGTTTATTGATTTTTCCGTGAAATATTTCTTTGTCTTTCGTCGACTTCTATTTGATGGCCGCTTGCTATCATTATAACGGGAGGAGGTAAGACCACACAAACACGACCAAACCTCCTCCCCATTTTTGTTGATTATGTTGTGGTTCAGAAGATGGTGACACAGTGCGACGACACCGCGCAGGAACCTGGAGTGATGCGGCAAGGATGCGCGGAGCCATTGTGTCGTGCCGTCAAGGCCAAACAAAAGTTTGGTCGTAGTCGGGGCCGCGAAGGCGAACAGAAGACTCCACAGTTGTTTCTTCTGACGTGCGGATCATCAGGAATTGATGGATCAGGCTCTAGAGACAATTTGATGTTTCCGCAGTGAAGAATGAGACTCGGGATGAGCATTGGCGCAGGCGGAATTGAAAATGGACCACCAGAGCAACTCCGGTGGCCCGCGGACACCACCGGCGGCGCGGCGGCGCCGACGGACAGAGGGGGAGGAGCCCCCATGCGCTGCCTGGAGAAACCGCCACAGCTGAAGCCGCGGCGGTGAGCTGGCAGATCCCGCAGCCGCGCGGGATCCAGGGGGACGCGGCGTGC